>JAVXUP010000197.1:0-663227 GCA_033070095.1 Escallonia herrerae
TGCCGAAGCTCCTCTCTGCAATCACATCACAACTTAAACCAAGATAAAAGCTCCAAACCGACAAGTTTTTCCTTCAGAGATTTTAAAAGGAAGGTGAAACATTCGCAGTGGAGGAAGCAAAAAGAGCAGCACTGGATCTCAATGGATGGTTCTATCCTCAAACTTCCTTGTGATTGCCAAGGCTCCGATGATGTTCTTACGAGAACTGCCAAATCCTCTCCTGATGCCAAGAGGAGGTCTAAGAGAGGCAAGCCTAATGATGTGGACTCGAGCATTAGATCTGAAGTTTCTGACATTAGTGGAAGTGATTGCAGAACACTGAACTTGTCGACTGCCAGTTGTTCTAAGCAAAGAGGATTTGATATATTTCTGGAAGCAAAAAGACATCTTGCCGAGAGGTTAAAAAATGCAGAAAAGGCTGGGACTTTATCAGGCAAACAAGCTCCAAGAACATTAGGGAGGATACTTTCTTCACCTGAACATGACTTCTTGGCAAGAAGAAATGCTCCCAGAACCTTGGCGAGGATTCTCCTTTCACCTGAACATGACTTCTTGCCCACCCTAAGCCCTGGAAGGGACAAAGGCCATGCTACAGTTAGTTTGCCGCTTCAGAAAGACAATAAAACTAGTTGCCCAAGTCCACTAAGGCAGAATGAAGATGTCCCACCATATACTGATGAAGGGAAACCTGATGGTCAATTGCAAATTTTTTACCCAAACCCTACAAATCTGGAGAAGCTTCACCCTGAGACCAAAGCTAATGAAATTATCTGTTCCATGTCAAATGATTTGAACTCTAATGGTAAATTCACTCAATCTTCAAAAACTTCCTCTTGCTTCTACTTGCATGTTCCTTATCAGTTATACCTATTTCTGCAGGTCATATGGTGAAAATTGAAGATATTTCAGGGGGTGTGATAGATTCAGAAATGTCTGCTGAACAACATAGTCTGCATGTCACTAATGCTGAACAAAGAGCCAACACAACCGAGGTACGCCAAGAAAATGGAAATTTGGAATGCTCAAGATTGGTGAATTTCTTTTTTCTTCACGTTTCGTTAATGCTACTCTTAAGTATCCTCATTATACTGTGCGACATATCAGGATTGTCCGTCAAAAAACCAGCCCCTAGAATCGTTGTCAGATGCTTCTTCATCAAACCCTTCCAGCATCTGGAATGTGGAAGCTACTGATAGCACTGAAGATAAAGAAGAGCATCAAAGTCCAGTTTCCATTCTCGAACCATTTTTCATAGATGAAATTAGCAGTCCCACAAGTGCAATCACCAATCCTGGTAGGTAAACATATGTTACTAAAGTATGTGCATCTCTTTTCTTGACCTGCAATCATATTAACCAATTTCCATCACCAGCTGAGTCTCCGATGCAACCACGTCATATTGATCTCGAAGAGCACTCGTTTATGCCATCTCCCCTTTATGCTAATGTCAGTTTGGGCACTTGCATGGAGGACCAGAAGTCCATTTCCAATTATGTCAGGACAGTGTTGCAAGCTTCCAGGTTGAACTGGGAGGAGCTTTTAGTGAAAAGGCTTTCATCAGACCAGCTGCTTAACCCATCCTTGTTTGATGGAGTAGAAATGTTTCATCCAGGTCTCCTCTCTGATTGTATTTATGAAGCTCTCTTGGAGGCATATAACGGTTATTTTGGATGCCCCTCTTGGCTATTCCCCATTAGGCCGGAAATACTGTGTGTTCCACAGGAGGAAAAGGTGGTTGACAAGGTAATGAAAGAAGTTCATTGGAATCTTCGTCCACCAATCATGCCCCGAACACTGGAACACCTTGTTGGAAACGATATGGCAAAATCTGCGAAATGGTTTGACATCAGACTTGATACTGAAGAGATTGCGATTCAAATAGCTGAAGATGTGCTACAGGAGTCCATAATGGAAACAATTCTGGATACTCAAATTTGAAGTCCTCCGAGTATTTGTATGTGCTTCTATCCAAATTGGTGCTGCCCGATCTGGATATTCATATATGAGGTTGCTTCCTACTTTGATTTGCTACTACCCAAAGTCTCTACTGATACAGCTTCTAGGTAGCACTGGAAGGGGGGTTTCAAATCCCACTTTAGAAGAGGCCATATGCTACATTGAAAGTTCATTACAGGTCCTGTTACACTAATCAGACCGATCTAGAAATGCTTAACAGGATATATCGTGGAAACATAGGTGGACTTTCTTGTATAATCTGAGGATACAATAAGCATGGTAAACCAGTTAAGGAACTTGGGACACTTCGCTAATTTTGGACAACTGGAGCTTGCAAGTTTCGACTGACCTATCGTTTGCGTCGTGTATCTGATTTTAACAAGGCCTCTACCACTGCATCCTGTCCACATTGCTGAATTGGTTCAGTTTTCTGGACTAGCTAGTACTCGACTGTACATTGGTAATATGTCAAGAGAAGCTCACAACCAAAGTAAAACTATTAGCACTTAGCAGTGCGACTGTCATTGACATTGGTACCAGCCCTCTAAGCTGCATAGCGCATTAAGACCGGCGAGACTTGTTCTTTTGATTTTCGGTTCCTCGCAACACATTAGGATCATAGCTGTTGATACAAGGCTGCTTCCACCACTTTAACTTTGTGTAGTTTCCAGTTCTATTCTGACTCTAAATGTTTTGGCTGGGGAATGCCCCCAAGATTCTGTAGTTTAGTCTAGTCATTGCGAACAAATTCATAATGAAACGAGTTTCAATAACATTGGTTTTATAGAAGGTGGTGACCACAGCTCATCATAACGCATGAACTCCTACTTGACCATGGCAGACAGCCCTACGGAATTGTGTGAATTGAAGTCATTTGACTTGAAATTAGGATTGTCAAGTGAACCAAGTTACTCACGTCTGTGTGTAACTTACTGATTCAACTGAAGGCTTTAATGAGGTTGAACTATGTGTCCACTTTCCCATCAAATAAAATACAGATAACATTAAATACTAATGAAACAGATTTAGTGAAAGCCAGCCAGGGACACCCCATTCCATTTTTTTTAACACGTGATTAGCCAATGGTAAAAAAACAAAATGAAGTAATTGCTATGCCAATCCACAAGTAAAGTTGGTATTTGACATACCACGGCAAGTTGTTTCTGTAAGAAATGTTGCATCATTTTGTTGCTAAACATTAAAATTTGATTGTAAAAGAAAATTTGTGAAATATTTTGAATTACACGTTTATTTTTTACTTTGAGGTCTTGTCGACTCGATTCGATAAATAAATATTAATATAAAAAATTTTGTGCTCGACTCATTTAAGGTAAACTAACAGCCAACGTGAACTAACTCTAACACGGACCTTTTTAAAGTCCTAATTGAATCACTTCGGAAATTAAGAGGAGATTCTTTCATAAAGCCGATATTTAGGGCTTTGCTTCCCGCCAAACCCCACAAAAACCCTAGCCCCCTCAAATTGCACTAAACCCCTTATCTGTCTCTCCTTCTCTCTCTCTCTCCACACACGCACACACCATGGAAGCCGAGGCCGTGAAGTCGAACCTGGTTCTGATCCTGGACTACGGTTCGCAGTACACCCACCTCATCACCCGCCGGATCCGGAGCCTCTCCGTCTTCTCCCTCTGCATCTCCGGCACCTCATCAATCCAATCCATCGCCGACTTAAATCCATCTGTAATCATCCTCTCCGGCGGCCCCCACTCTGTCCACGCGCCTGTCGCCCCGTCCTTCCCGGACGAATTCATCGAGTACGTCCAGTCCAATGGCGTTTACGTTCTGGGCATTTGCTACGGATTGCATCTGCTGGTGCAGAAGCTTGGTGGGGAGGTGAGGGTTGGGGAGAAGCAGGAGTACGGGAGGATGGAGATTGATGTGTTAAAGGGTGGGAGTGGGCTGTTTGATAAAGGGGTGGATGATAGGCAGGTTGTTTGGATGAGCCATGGGGACGAGGCTGTGAGGCTGCCGGACGGGTTTGAAGTGGTGGCGAGGAGCCAGCAGGGGGCAGTGGCTGCGGTGGAGAACCCGGCAAGGCGATTCTACGGGCTTCAGTACCATCCAGAGGTAATCTTAAATTTCATTCTGATCTGGGGTTTTGATAGTTTCAATGTTTGTCTTTTGAATTAGCGAATCGTTTTGAGTTGCTTAGAAAGATGTTGTCACTTATTGCTTTGTGTTAAATTAACATCTGCTCTCAAAGCGAATGGGTCCAACATTATCGTGGTTGACTCTCCCTGTCACATGCCAGCCCCAATTGCACGTGGAGAAACAAATCAAGGTGCATTGCTACCAAATTGTGCAAATTGCACTACTGTAAAGGGGGACCACATATGCAAGCGGGAAGAATTAAACCCAAGACCTTGTCAAATCAGATATCGTGTTAAATTATCAATTGCTTTAAAAGCTTTAGCTATTAGAGAATGGGCCACATAGTGTTATCATGTTTTAGATTCCCCCTCACGTGCAAGCCTCTGATTGCACGTGAAGACACAAATTAAGGTGTACCATCACCAAGTGCACAGATAAATAGAGTTCAAATAGCACTATTATAAAGGGCAACCAAATATGCAAGCAGAAAGAATTGAACCAAAGATCTTGCCAAATCATACTCTGATACCATGTTAAGTTACTATATGCTCTAAAACTTAAACTGTTAGAGAAAAAGCCCAACAATGTTATCATGCTTAATAGTTTGTGCTTATGGATTAGTGTGGTTGCAAGAGTTTTGTTTAACATGATGGTGTTGTATGTATGTCATATTTGGAACTGAGAATAATATATGGGTTTTATTTCTGGTACTAGTTTTGTTGTAAGGCTTTTACTTATGATGCAATGATTATGGATACGAGTCTTTGAGACTGAAGGGGGAAGAAATGAAAACTGTAACAATAGTAGTATCTGGGTTTTCTAACCCATAAGGTTTAATGCGCCAAGTGCACTTGCACATGATAAAAATTATGGTTCAATGTTGTTCATATATTTTTATTCTCATGAAGACCAGAAGTCTCTTTACAAGCTTAATTGCTAATGCATGTAATGAGCTGTTTGAAGGGTTAATAAGTACTTATATCTGATCAACATACTGGCTGCCTTGATAATAGACTCGGATTTGCAGTTAGCAGACTAGTTGAGAAATGTATGAATGACTAGGGTTTCTAATTGTGATCTGATGGTTGACCAAGCAAGCAATTCAACCATAATATGCTGTCAGTTTTAAGCTGGTCATCTATAGAAATGAATCTCATAGAAATCTTGACCAACATGTTAATGTTTCTGTATATTGATAGTTAATATTGGACAATTGCATATTTTAGTTTCTTTTTTGGTGCTGTTTTCGGGATGCCAGTTATTTTTGGGCTGCTTTCCACCTGCGACACACTGTCTCAATTGCGTAATTCTTGGTTAGTTCGTATTGTCCCACATAGCACAGAGATGTTCAGTATTAAACATTAATCGTCTCATATATACACATGCATCTTCTGTATGTTTTGACCCTGTGATTTTTTGAACATAGCGAACATAAGTAGAGATTCTATTATGGCTTATACCAAACGAATGATAGCTATATCCTGTAAAGATCTGAGGATGCCAGTGAAGTGCTGGTCTTTGAGTTTCAGACACTTAATAACGACATTTTTCCCTGTTTCAGATGTTTTTGAATGTTTGAATAAATAGGATTGAACAGTACTAAGGAAGTAGACATTGATGAGACGTTACTTAAAAATACTTGAGTGGGTCTGGGTCCTTGTACACCTGGTGTTGTTGGGTTATGCGTAAGTGTTATGCTTCCGGAAGTGTACTACTAATTTAGCTGTCTATGTAAAAAATAACGAGATATGATTACAAAGTAAACGAGCAAAAGTTGGATGAATTCGAGAGTGCTGTGTGATCTCAAAGTTTTGACTAAGTAAGGCTTTGTGAAGTTCTATAGGATGGTTTTGAGGAGAGCTAGGTTCTATGCTCCATGATGCTGTGGCAAAGCAACATGAGCGCAACTTAAATGCAAATCAGTAAGGATAGATTAACATATGAGGAAGTTGTAAGTACTTGGAAGTAGCACCAGTTGAGGAGAGGATGGGGAAGATTAAATCTCTTCGATATAGGAAGTCTTACTCTTCAGTGACAAGAAGTGGTTTCTGACAAGTTGATGGGGGCAAGACGAGAGTAAGAATTAGTAGTCAAGACGGACGTGAGTGTTAGAAATATGACACAACATGATTTTTTAATACAAAAAGTCGATCTGCACAAGTTGGATAAGGTTTTGTGTTAATGGATTGGTGACTGCACAAAATTGTTTAGTTGGTCTAATTTGATTAAATATGGGGTGCAAATTAAAATTTTTAACTGAGTTCAATCACAAGGCAAGGTTGCCATTGAAGCCCAGGAACAGTCTTTTTGCAGTATGCTTACATCTAGACTTTCCAGATCCTAGGCGACACCCGTGTTTGAACTGGGGAAAAAGCATTGCTGGGAACTTTTGCACTGGGTCCCATAAGGATAATATATGATTTTCTGGAAGGAACTGATTTCATTCTTTTCATTTTATCTCGCTTATAAAATCAGCTTCATGATTCCCAGTCATTCAGAAAAATGCTCTCTAGTTTGTAGCTATTGATTAGTTTTTGTGTCATATATTTTTCTGCTGTAATTAGGATGAGACAGCTTGGTTTGATTTGTTAGTGCAGTTGTTTATTCACCAGACATAAAACGGGAATTGTTTATCGAAGTCGAAAGATGTCTGGATATAAGTCATGCTCGATTTTTCACCATTTTCATTTTCATTTTTCCTATACTTTTTCGATGAGTTTATCTGTGCAAGATTTGGCTGTTTTCAGAATCTGCAAGATTTGGGTCTTGATCTAAAATTGTTTTTGAGGATGAATTTAGGGAGAACAAAGCAAGAAGGATAAACAAAAGTGAAGTCTCAAGAAGGATAGACAAAAGTGAAGCCTTTATATGAGAGTATGAGGAAAAAACATAGCAGAAAATGAAGAGGGTCACTGGGTAACTTAATTGAATTTTGCGTAAACAGCTTATTCCTCAGTAGAAAAGGTTGGTGCAAAACTAATTCAGGAAAGGGAATTGCTTTTTCGTCCTCTAACTTTTGTTTAATATGATGTCTGCTACCGTAATTTGTTAAATGACGAATTTGAGTTAGCATCAACACTTCTGAATGGACCTTGAATCTATTGCATTTTGTGTAGGTTACACATTCTCCAAAAGGGATGGAAACCTTACGGTATTTCCTCTTTGATGTTTGTGGAATCACTGCTGGGTGGAAGATGGAAGATGTTCTAGAAGAAGAGGTGAAAGTTATAAGAGGCATGCTTGGGCCTGAAAACCACGTCATATGTGCTTTATCAGGGGGTGTAGATTCCACGGTTGCAGCCACTCTTGTACACAAAGCTATTGGAGACAGGCTCCATTGTGTCTTTGTCGACAATGGTCTATTGAGGTGAGGCTGTAACCACTTTGTACAGCACCTCTCGTGCTTTCATATTGGTTTATAGTAAACTTATGGATACTTTTGAGTTGCATAATGCATATTTCACTTAATTGTACTCTTAACTCTTGTGTCGTCTTTGTTTCGTGTAGGTATAAGGAGAGAGAGCGGGTGATGGAGACCTTTGAAAAGGATCTTCATTTACCTGTGACTTGTGTTGATGCAACTGAGCAGTTTCTTAGTAAGCTGAAAGGTGTTGTAGATCCAGAGAGGAAAAGGAAAATAATAGGAAAAGAGTTCATCTGCATTTTTGATGCTTTTGCTCAAGATTTGGAGCAAAAATTGGGAAATAGACCTGCTTACTTGGTCCAAGGAACCTTATATCCAGATGTAATAGAATCGTGCCCGCCACCAGGAAGTGGAAGAACTCACTCTCATACAATTAAGAGCCATCACAATGTTGGAGGGCTTCCCAAGGACATGAAATTGAAACTCATTGAACCCCTTAAACTTTTATTTAAGGACGAGGTTTGCTTTTCTTTTTTTTTGGCGCATAGAAAATTTTATTATTGTCATTTCCATGCAAGAATTGCAGTTTTGATTTATTTTTCCCATTTTCAAAAGGTTCGTGAATTGGGGAGGATCTTAAATGTTCCAGTGGGTTTCTTAAAACGTCACCCCTTCCCTGGGCCGGGACTTGCGGTGCGAGTTTTGGGTGATGTTACTGAAGGAAATGCCTTGGATATCCTTCGTGAGGTATATAATTTTCTTTTAAATGACACTTGATTTTCTGGCTTCCCCCTCTAGCGTCTAACAAGTATACGTTCAAGGTGGACGAGATCTTTATTCAGTCAATTAAAAATGCTGGGATTTACGACTCTATATGGCAAGCTTTTGCTGTGTTTTTACCAATAAGATCAGTTGGGGTCCAAGGAGATCAAAGAACACACTCTCATGTTGTTGCACTTAGAGCCGTGACGAGCCAAGATGGAATGACTGCTGATTGGTGAGCGTCCAAATTTTCTACTAGCGGTTTATGTCTATTGTGATGCTTGGGTTTCTGTTTCCTTCTACGCTGCATGCCTGTCTATGCAGTTCACGATTATTCTTCAATAAAACATGATATGAATTCTAGTACGGACTGTCAATGTTTTTCTCCAATGTTTTTGTTTGTTTTATCATAACATGTTTTCATTACCGTTGCGTGGAGCGAGTTCACTGTGGAGGAACTTTGATTGCTTATTGGATGCTAATGCAGATGCCTGAGAATGATTAACGAATAAACTTTCATTTCTTATTTGTGTTAATATCACGACTTTGGCATACTAGCAAGCAATCATTATCATTTTTGCAATTGAGATTCCCATTCCACGTTTTCGTTAAAGATGAGAAAGAAACATTTTCAAGTGCCCCTGAAGGCCAGGTCTAGTTCAAAAGTTGAACAGGAATATCATTTTCCTTTGTTTTGTGCTCTCTATATTGATTCGTTGTGATTGACTAAACCGAAATATAGTCTGCATTGTTATTGTCCTTCCTGTTAATTTTCTGGTAAGTGCATTAACATATGGTTTTTTTTGGAATGGTAAATCTTAGGTTTAATTTTGACCATAAGTTCCTCGATGACGTCGCAAGAAAAATTTGCAATAGCGTTCGTGGCGTAAACCGAGTTGTTCAAGATATTACATCAAAGCCTCCATCAACAATTGAGTGGGAATGACTTCATTTCTACTGCTTCTGGCTCAGTGGAAAATGAGTAAGGATTTCTTATGGCTTTGTGCAAGTCAAGTTTTTCTTCCAATTATGCCATTGGTAAAGGCTGGCAACAAGGGCAGAGAGGGAGATTTACATTGTTTAGGGTCTTGACGGTCTGTCATCATACAAGCATATTTAGCCCTCACTAGGTAATTGATTTTCTGTACGGAAAATCCTTTTTGACTGCTACAAAATTTTTGATGCTTTAAATTTTATTTTACTTTCTAGGCATTTGTTCTCCTTGGAGTGACATTTAGTACATTTTTTTGGCCATGTCTTGATTTGCTTCACATTCAAGTACATGAATTTATCTGTACCATATCGGTATGTATCAAATGAGAACGACAAACACTGAAGAGTGATAATGTCCACACTTTGTGGGAATATCTTCTTCAACCACCGTGTGTGTGTCAAAGAGTGAGATGCCTGTGGTTCTTGAATCTACGCTAGACACTTGCGTGTATTCTTGCATGTGGGTAATTCATTTAGTCCAAGTCTCCCTATGATATCTGCCGTCCATACTTGTGTGCATGTTTGCAGTTGAAAATGGTAATGGTTTTCCTTTTGATAGCCTGAGCTAAGTTGCTCGGTCAATTCCTCTTTCTGCTTCTTTTTTTTTTTTTGGTTCATAACCTTGGGATGGAAGGGAATATTGGTAGCAAGTGGAATTGAGGGTAAAGCACACGTAAGGTTCCACAAGCAATCTGCTTGCTTGGACTATTTGAAAGCTGGGCTCCCTGATTACGACTTTGCAGGCACGCTTCCCCTCAAGTAGGTGTTTAGAAGTCCACTCTGTTTAGAAGTCTATTCTACCTAGATTACTTGGTCATATATTTTGCAGTTCTTCGCTGCTGTTCGTTTAGACATCAAAGTAGGCTTTGATACTGCTATCTGAGATTGAGAAATGCTATTTCCACCTCTTCATATACTTTTCCACCCTTAGCATATCAGAGGGTGAAAATAGCCTCTCCCTTGGAGAGATTAGTCAGAGGCTTGCCTACGTCTAGAGGGTGTTTTATTCTCGTTAATTGCATCTGCCTGCATATTTAGGGGTTGAATTTTGGGGGAGTAGAAGATGTTTGATGAAAAAATTGAGTAGACCATTATTCTATGTCATGGCAAGAAAAGATCTTAACTGGGTCCTCCTTGGAGATTTTACTGGCCATTCTCTGGCCAATACGAACCCTGGATCTTGAACGCGTCTGTCTATTGTCTTATAATAATAGTAATAATAATAATGTCTGCTATGGAAATGTTTGACAGTGATGAAGACATTCAAAGGCACTGGGCCTGGCTGGTATTGAATTTTTTTAAAAGAGATGATGGAAGGTAGTGTCAAGGGAAAAGGACAAGTTAATTGAATCACAAGACAACAACAAGATGCTTCCTTATGATGTCCTTTCAATTACCATCGTCCACGTACATGCATATGGAGATAACTTGAGAAACTGGAGGCAACCACCCAAATTTTCAAGATTTGTCTGTTCTGTTCAATAAAGAACTGCTTTTGAAATATACAACAAGCTAATCACCGAGGCAATCATATATATATATGGTGACTGGTGAGATGAATATATTAAATTAAAAGAAATGTTTTCGAAACCAGTTTTGATCAATTTTACGTAAAAGCAATTACTGTTTGGTAAAAGTTGTAAAAATTCTTGTTGAAAGTTATGAAAAGTATTTGGGTTAAAACTGTTTAATGTGACAAAAATGACTAACAAGAGCATGAAAGAGATAAATATTGTGAATAATTTTCCTATCATTTGGTATCATCATATCCTTGTAGGAATTTATAAGAATGATTTGTGAAAAAAAATTTAACTCACCGGCACTTAAGTTTAAAAGAAGTGTAAAGAATCAAAATAAAAATGTGATATGAAGAACTCTCTCTCTCTCCGTAGAGATTAGTGGCCCCTACAATGAACGGTCTTTAAAGGGCATTCAATGTCCTTTTGAAAATAATAATGTGAAGGTAGTACAGTTTTTTTTTTTTTTGTCAAACTTGTTTCTCCAAAAGTATATTATTTCGGTCTTTAAGGGTGTGTTTTAAATCTTTCCTTTTTTTTTTTTTTTTACAAACACTTAACTAACATATTTTATACCGTTTAAAACGTACGTGTTTAACTACTTCAAATTCAATCAACAACATCTCCTAAGTCTACACATTTTTTCATCAAACTCACGACGTTTGTCACCAAATGTTGAGAAGTATCGCTAAAATGGTTTTTAGCGATCGGAGGGCGTGAACTTGGTATCAAATAACACGCGAGTTTATAAACGCGATGCACATGTAACAAGCTAACAAAGCAATGAATCATTGAGCGGAGGACTGGTCACTGGTGGTAGTTAGCACTACCGAGAAGGAAAGCATGCACCAGCTTTGGATCCTAAGATTGAGCTTCACTTTACATCTCCATGATGTAGTAACTCCAACAGAGATGCCTTGTTTTTCAACACTTTTTAGGCCTTGCGGATGACTTAGGTGAACCCTTCCTTTGTTACATAGCCATTAGTCTACCACTTTGTGGTTAATCAACACAGGCTGTGCTCAGTTTTTCAAAGATTACCTTGAATTCATGGATATTGATGGACAACCCATGTTTTGAGTTTTGACAAGGAAGTTTGCAAAATCCAGAAATTATTAATTTGGACCCCACCAGAGAGATTAATGTGGGCCTCATCAAAGTAAAGTTTTGACAGGTCTTGAGAAGTTGGTGGGTGTGTGTGGGGTGGGGGTGTGACCATGCAACTCAGTCATCTATTTTATTGTCACTAAGTTATGTCTCCTATTGCACCACCACATGTAATGAATTCAATGATTCTTGATGGCCAGTGTATGGGTGTTGGGGTTAGGATCATCTAATATAAAATTCTGGGAGTAACATCCTTTGACGTTGAATTTAACTGTTTAGTTAACGTAGATGAACACTGCAAACTCAACAACTGGATTTCCTGGGATATAACTTCTCCATTCCTTTGTCTTACATTGTATGTAGCATCCAATTTGAATCTGATTGACAAAAAGTGGAGACATGCCACGAAGCTGGTATGTTTATTTTAATTGTTATTTTCAGGATGAGGGATTGTTTCTCAACACGTGTCTTACGTGCCAGACTTTTTCTGAATGAGCCAAAACACGTGAATGAATTAAATTGAGCGGGCAATAGTCTGTTGGGTCTGGATTGTTCCGCTATGATACCATGTGAAAGCGTCTAACTCATAATCAGTTGACGACGAGGTTAAAGGCTCACAAAGCTTATACGTTGACTTATTCGTTGTTATTATCCCAATGTGAGAGTTACCCAGCCAAGTTTGATTTGAGTCTCATTCCATTGGCGCCGTATCAACTTTAAATTTACAGAGTCAAATTTCTCTCACCCTCTTCTCCTCAACAAAAACGAAGAACATATTTGTAAGAACTATTCATGCTGTAGTAATTCTTAGCAGGAGCAGTTTATATGCTGTTCGAATCATTCTCATTGAAGCAGCTCAAACTTTTTGAAAAAACAATGCTCTATCCATAAATGCAATCGTTGGTCAAGGCTCTTGTGAAGTGCACTAGATCACATGCTAATCATGGGAAAAAAAATGGAATTCCTCTGGAACACTTCCCTTTATTTTACTGTACTACATGGTGATCCCCCAACCCCCAGCTAGGACTAGTTTACCTGACGATCAGAGACCTCGATCTCCTCTAGTTCTGGGATCAATGATCTTTAACCGTTCTGAATAACTCTCCGGAGCGCTTGTCTGATCAACCCTATCGTTGCTGGCGGTGATCCCTTCAACTGGATTGTCAAGATAACTGGATTAAGATTCACAAGCATCTTCAAACCAACGAAAAGAATTGCAAGTGCTTTGAGTTGAGAAACTCAAGGCCAATCTGTCTTTTGTTATTAGGAAAAGGTGATTTTGGTCTTTCGGTTGTAATGGCAAACTACGTAGATAGTCCACAGCTAGAAAATGACATGTTCATGGTTCTTAGTTTAGATGAAATAGGATTATGATGAGGCACTGAACATTTCTGAACTGTTTCATAGGAATATTATGTATAGCCTGGAAGCATAAAATCAGTAGACAAAGTCCATACCTTTGATCTTATAGTCAGTGAAAGGATTCCATCAACACTGGAAGATTGGACTGAGTGAGAGTCCAAGTGAAGTTTACTTGTTGCATCCATGATTTCGAGCAACAAACCCTCCTTCCAAGGACATCTTATCTCGACCAGAACATTTCTATCTATCACGCTGACAGTTAGATCATCGGTTAAACTATCATCTTTCGGTAGAACCTGGTTGGTTTCAGCTTCCGTTTCATCAATGTCAGAGGCCTTTCTCTTGTTCACCAATGACTTCTTGCTGTTGCCAATCTTGTTATTGCCATAATTATCAGATGTCCTCTCTGCAACGTCACAAGGTTTCCTTTGCGTTCTTACTTCCATCTCAGCCCCCTCCTTGCTGGACTCCAACTTTTTAACCTTTCCTTCGAGCTCTTTTAGGTATTCTATCGTGTCATCAAGTAAAGATACCTTGTCAACCTGCACAAATACAGCCAGATATTTCTATAGTAGAATATCTTCAGATTTAAAAGATAAGGTGAAGAACTGAGATATGAGTACCTTTCCAGCAGAAGGGACTAGTGATCCCAGAACTGAAAATCTATCTTTTATTTTTTCCCTTCGCCTCCTCTCTGACAATACGTGGTCAGTCTCCAAATCATCAGCCTCTGGTCTCGATAATTTCTGTAATCTCTCATTAGCTTCCCGAGACTTGAGCAACGATTTACCATGCATTTGTGCAACTTTAAAGAGTACTTTCTTCAATAGTCTTTGTGGAGTCCCTCGTTCAGCTATCTGCCTAACCGACATTCCTCCCTTCTTCCAACTAATAAAGCAGGATACGTTATTGCTATTCTGAAAGCCAGGTCCTATAATTAACGGGTGGGAGGTCTTGAACAGAGTTGAAAGAACACTTTGATAATGGATATCATTTTTCCGAGAGTCAAAGGAGGCCAGTGTCGTATGACTGCACTCTTGAAAGTCGACCAGACAGCCGTTGTTTTCCTTCTGTTCACTTGGAACCACAGGAACATTCTTTTCAGGACTTAAAGAGGCTTGAGAAATACAGTCACTGGAACTCATGGAAGTTTGGACGCAATTACTGAACTCATCATCATTGAATTGCCAGCTCTGCACTTGAGAAGCTCCTTCAAACATGATTGGTTCCTCTAACTTCAGCTCAAATCCATTTGAACCGTAATTAGGAGAGTGCAGGTTTACATCTTCGCATTCTACAACAGGGTCGAGACTGTATTCCATGATATCTTGATCAAGCTTGGGACAAACAAATTCTTTCTCAATTCTTGCAGCTTCTGAGATATACTTAGAAGTCCTCATTTGGTATGGAATGTCCAAGAAGGAAGCTTTCATGTGCTGAATAACTATGGGGTCCTCCAAAACCTTCAGGAGTCATACCGTATCAACATGAATGTAGAACAATAAATGATTATATTAGATTTGTGCAAGAATTTGACATAACTTACCAGCTCTGAGATGCCCAGCTCAACTACACCTCCTAAACATGGAAAGCATACTACAGTCTACAAATAAAAAGCAAAATGTCTAGTCAATAAAACATTGATGTAGAAATTTCTATAAAGAATTGAGCTACAACATAGTTATGTGCTGAGAATAGAGAGCAATGAACTTATCAGTCAAAGATGAAAGACTGTACCTGAATTGATGCACTCTGGGGAAGACCATGCGAGCCCGGTCATTGACAAAAAAAATTCCATGAGCACAATTCGAGCATACTAACTTTTCCTTGAATACGAGATGTTAGTCGCATATTTTTGGAGTGATCAGCAAAGAAAATTACCTTTGCCAGCAGAGACCGAGTGAAGACTTTGCTATCTGCATAATGAGCATTCTGCAGCCAGATGGTTTTATTATTGGCTAAAGTCCTTCCTGGTAACCTGAGGAACCATTCCAAAGAAAAATCAGCATCATTGTCCCGCTGAAGGATTACCAGTAACCACATATAGGACAGTGCTAATAGTATATTAGTGGATGTCCAAATCCACATTGTTGGTGAAAAATTTTGTCCAACCAACAACAGCAAGGTTACAATATTCCAGCAGTTAGCAGGAGAATGCTCCCAACAGAAAAGGTAAAAACAAGTACGACCATGGCCTAAAGCGTCTGATGATGGCTGACAGACTATACATATCATAGGAGGTACCCCGTATTTTCTGCATGTCCATTTTTTAAAGGTGCAACATGGTTGATTCAAGACGAGTTAGAACGCTAGGATTAATGTTACCGACTGGACGATGTATGGGAACAAATATTCAGTCGTCCAAAACCAGGGCTAAGTGCATACAGGACCGTCACGTGAGACTGATCGGGACCATTGAATATCTTTGAACTACATTAAGAACGACATTGGAGGCAATCGACTAGTGATTAAGAAGAAAGAGAAGTTTACCCTTGGCCGATATTGAATACGAACGACATGCAAACCAAGAAATACCATTCTGCATCAGTGAGATCTTCGGGAGATAATGCTGCTGAAGGCCTTCGAGCTTGTGGGTTGGTTTCAGCAGTTGAGAGGGACTCATAAAGTTCTCGCAATTGCTCAGTCCTCTGTAGTCCCAAATGATCAGCATCAAACTCCACAGCTTGAATTGTTTTCCTTGTCTTAATGTCTCCATTGTAATACCCATCTCCCCACTCCAATACTCTAATAAGAAATTCCATTCACACATGCAATTAATATATTTATTCTACTGGGTCTATGTTCTGGAGATGCTGCATGAAACGTTAACAATAAGATTTAAGAAAACCCCTCTCAGAGCAGGTAAGAAGTCGTACAGTAACATTCATAGAGTATTCATGCAGCAGTCAGGGATTCAAGAGATTCTAATTAGGAAAACTATTTAAGCGTAACTCTGAGGAAATTTCAAGAACGTGAAGAGTTAAATTCCCTCCAGTATATTAAAGCAAAGCGTATAGTATAGATCTTAAAGGTGAGATTCTTGCCTTTACTATGTAGAAGTAAGATTCAACTGTGCACTATGCAGAAGAAACAATTGGGTCTTGATATTTTCATTTAAATCCTAATGTACCCATCATTTTTCTCCATTACCCATCTTTCTTCATTCTTAATGCCTGATAAGTTTATTAAGCACAACTAGAAGCAGATTACATATATATTTATAAAAGAATATCTTGATACCCCCACCCTCAACTGCTTATTATAAAAAGGAAAATTGATTTCTCTTTCTTTGGAAGGATTATGAGGGACAAAAACTATAGATCCTGTGTAACAAAAAAAGTGAGTTTTTGAAGGTTCATTACATACCCAGGTTGTCTTGATGAAACGGACCAGAAAATTGCATAACTCCATTGCATGCCTTTAACAGCCAGAGCAAGCTGTTTCCTTAGGTTCTGGTGTTCTTGTGGCACCACTACCGCATCCAGCAGGTTTTCTTGTCCAGTAGCCATATTGATCTCCACTCCGATCTTGATGAGCACAGTATTTTCAATGTACATTAATTAAGACTACACGTGTTAATGTGAACCAAGCTTAGCTCAAAATCTGCAAGAAGTCGTGTACATACCAGAAGGAATAGGGTATTATCAAATTCTACTATAAGCTTGACATGATGAATTCTTGACAATTCTTCGACAGTTTGGTCCTCCTGATCTTTACCAAACCTTTCTTGGTTTTCTAAGCCAGCCAGCCATTACTGAAAGCTGAAAAATCTTGCTTCTGAGGTCAGAATGCAGCTGCTAAAGTGACCCTTTTGCCTTCAAGCAAAAACCTGGTTTTCTTGTTGGTTTAGTAAGAGAAACAAAGCGGTGGAAAGGGAAAGTGAAGCAGCTTGAGTTCACAAGTACGGACGCTATCACTTGGTCATAAAAGGAAGTAATTGGGACTGGAAAGCAAGAAACGTTGGAGTACAGAATCCGATTACTCAAGACACGCTTCAAAAACATGCAGATATGCATGTAGAAAGCTGAAGATCTTCATCACAAGGAAATGATTTGACTTTTCAGTGAAAACAAGAAAGACTGAAAGGTGGGAAGCGAGGAATAGTAAGGCTGGAACTCTAGCTTTATGTTTCTCTTTGGGTTGTAGGGTGGAAACCCACCATTTTTCCTTTGATTTGATTTTTGAAAAGAAGATACAAATCCCACGCCAAGTTCAAAGAGTTTCCATCTATCTATCTATCTAAAACTAAAAAGAGCAAGGAATTGAAGTAGCATAAATAGGAGGATGAATGCTCTCAGTTGCGCTGTATCAATAGCTTTAGTGGCAAATAATTGGTACTAAAAAATTGTCCGGATAATGCATCAAGATGTACAGTAGCAAGTTTTTGTTGCTAAACAATTAAGACCAATCAATGGGAAACAAACAGAATTGCTCTTAGCTTTGAAGAGCAAAGAGCTTAAAGCACATGTGGACGACTCCTAGAGTCTTCATAGTTATTTGAGCTACGTGCCTTCAAATATGAGTAGTACATATATAATATCATGGTCATAAAACGAAAAATGAAGAAGAGAAGATTCTTTTCCTTAAACAGTGCCATTGGGCTAAACTCCAAAGAGAATGATTACCCACAGGCAAATGTTTGTGTGTGTGATTTCTGCAGAATCCAATAAAGAAAAAAAACCAACAATAATTAATATGCAACAAATTTGTTATCATGGGGAAGGGTCGCGTCATCCTCTCTCACGCCTTAAGTTCGATAAAAAAGTCTCGCGAAGTCATTGAATAACTGATGACCGACAGTATCAACTGACGAGAGATCGTCACTTCAACCAAAAATAATTATTCTTAATTAATATTTGTACTCGTCTTATGTGTTTTTATTTATACATGAGGAGCTCTTCTCAGCTACCTCGTGCCCAAAAAACTACGGGAAGAAGCAACTTTTAGAGTGAAAATGGGGCGTTGCTAGGGTTATTGCGACAAGGCAAGAACATTTCACTATTTAATTGTTTATTGGTTAGGTAGACCTTTATTAGTTTTTGTCATTAGTAGTGTAATGCATCATGCATGTGATGTAAAGCTCCGAGCCAGCAGCTCCTCGGCAACAGCTAACGTTGAGTTTAAATTAAAAAAAAATAGGAGCTTGTTGGCTCAGCTCGGCTTAGGTTTTGACTCGCTACACGAATCGAACTGGATTTTCAAAGTAAATATTTACATCAACCGTTTAGTTCCCGCGAGGGACTAAAAAAGTCAAAAATTTATTCTATAATATAAGTGACATTTCTAGAAGGCTAAGACCATTGGTTCTCGATAGTCCAATAGTTTGTAGTATTTTAGACAAAATTCAAGGCAGCTTTTTGAGGGAGATGTCTGCGAAGGTAAAACTGAGTAAATTTTAAAAGAATACATTTTGATTGTAGTAATTTTTTTCCAATCTCGTATATGGTGAATATTAATAATTGCTAAATATTTCTAGTAACTTTCAGCTAACAATGTCAACGATATTTTTTAGTTGTATTTTTTAGCGTTATTAAATAAAAGTCACTAAAAACATCTAGTGACTATTAATTGTCGCTATATAGAACGTAAGAGAAAAATTTCTTCAATTCGAATAATAGCAAAAAAATTTCATTTTAAAATGGTGTCTTGATATAAGGCCTAGAATTCGCTTTGAAATATAGCGCCACCAAAGTGCTTGATCGTTTGTAAAATAATCACCTGATTTAGAATTTTTAAATGATCGAGACTAATAGTTTAGAATCGGCAAAGGAAAAAACTGAGACCTGACAATTCATCAGGCAACGGACACGGACCACTTGGCTTAGCAACAAACGTGGGAAGGACTTTGTTTGCCGAGGGTGGTCCGGTCCAGTTCTTAGGGGATTGAGCATTTATTGCTGGTTGTTGCTTGGTTCCACAGGTACCTGCGTCTAGTGTTGTCAAAGGGCCGGGCTTGGGCCGGCCCAGCCCAAGCCCATCGGGCCTGCTGTGGGGCCGGGCCGGGGCCGGGCCAGTGGGGCTGCCAACCGGGCCGGGCCAGGCCTGCCGAAGGCAAACCTAGGCCCAGTCCAGGCCCGGGCCCTAGGCCCAATAGCTAGGGCCGGGCTTGGGCCGGGCCCGGGCCCTTTTTTTTTTTTTTCTTCTTGTTATTCAATTTTAAATTTCATCTCTAGGCAATATTCACAATTTAACGAACCTAATCTTTATCCTTTTATTTCATTATAAGTAATATACATATATATGTATGTATGTATATACATATTTATTTGTTAGCCATTATATTTTTTATTATATGTTAAACATTTTCATACTCTTCTTGGTGAGCTTTATTAATAAAATCTTAACACATAACAATTTATATAGAAAAATAATAAATGTATTCATAGGCCCTCCTCCTTTTATCCGGGCTTGGGACCGGCTGCTTGTAAACAAACAGGCGAAGTTACCTATTTTTTTATATATACGAAAAAATATATATCTTGCTTGTAAAAATTTATTTTATATATATGGAAAAAAAGTATATTTTGTGAAAAAATTTATTCTTAAAATTCTAACAATCAAAATAATAATGCATGTCTATCCAAAATATCAGCAATCAAAGATCAAGAAATCTGCAACGTCAACCAAAAGGATCAAAAGAGGAAAATAAAAACAAATTACCTAATCATCCAGAAGTACTTCAATATCCGAGTCACTGCTCTTCCTATCATCAATCGGTTTATCTTGCTCGCGGTATTTCGCATCAAGATAATCCTTCCAACATACACATAGCTCGAGCGACTCGGGGTTAAGACGACTCCTCCTGTCATCCAAAACCCTCCCGCTGGCTGAAAATGCCGACTCTGAAGCAACCGTGGAGGCTTGCACTGGCAGTACATCCCGTGCAATTTGGGATAAAGTTTTATACATGTTTTGATTTTGTTTCCAAAAATTTAACAAATTAAAATTAACCTGTTCTTGCCTTGATAAATCAGAATAATGATCAGTATTTGCATATACACCAATCTCATTAAAAGAGGAAAAAGTATACGAACCTGCCGAATTAGAAGTACCTTCACCTGGTAGTTGTCTTGCTACTAGATGTTCAAAGCCCTGAAGGTATGGCGCATAATACCTCTCAACAGTGGATGATGATGTAGCTCGCCCGCGCACGTCAGCAGAATTACGATAGACGTTGAACAAGTCCTCAAACCTCTTGCTCACTTTTGCTGTGAATGCGGTTGTCTCCTCTGCTGTGTAGCACATTAATTTCGATATCTCTTGTATCGAGGCGTTCACGCCATGCAACTTTAACCTAGGATCTAAACAAGTAGCCACAGTAAAAATAGCAGGCAGTTTACTCCAATATTTATTAAATTTTTGATCCATCACTTTTACTATTTCCTTAAAGGGTCCTATATATCTCCATTTTGTTAACATTGTAGCCATCTTCAGAATTTCTATTACAGCGAGAGGAGAGGTGGGATAGTACGTACCAGACAATAAATTGGTAGACGTGTAGAATACCTCCAAAAATTCAGCTAGGTATGTGGCCATCTGCCATTCCTCTTGAGTTGGCAAGCCGGCTGGGAACTGGGTTAGTAGAAAATGCGTATAGACTTCTCGGTATGCCAGAATGTGTAAAAGCATGTGGTATGTAGAGTTCCACCTGTGGACCACATCTGTAACTGCTCTCCTGCGAGGCATATTATATTGAACACACAACGTTTTAAATTGTTGTGTTCTCGGACTCGAGCTATTAACATACGCTGTCATACCCCTCATTTTGAGAAGAATATCTCCTGCAGCAGCTAAACCATCTTGAACAATTAAATTAATAATGTGACAAACACAGCGAACATGAAATAATTCACCATTAAGTACAGGTTGAAGCGTCTCCTTTAAAGCTGCAACAGCAACTTTATTATTAGAAGCATTATCAAAACTAACACTCATAATCTTATCCTTAATTTTAAATGTGGTGCATGCTTTTAATATAAGAATAGCAATGTTCATTCCATCGTGCGGATAAGGGAAGTGCTCGAAAGCGATGATTCTCTTGTGCATAACCCAATCTACATCAATCCAATGAGCGGTCACACAAGAATAACTAACAAAAGTATAAGGAGATTGCCAAATATCAGAAGTAAGACTAACTTTACCTTCAAATTTATCGAAATAATCGATAAGGCGTGCTTTAGCAGCATTGTACTGTCGGAGTGCATCGGATCTAGTTGTGTTTCTATGAACCTTTTTGTACAAAGGTTGAACGTATGTGTTCATATATCTAGAGTGCTTAGGATTATCGGCAAAAGAAAAGGCTTGTTCATCATGAATAACAAATTCAGCGAGACCGTCTCTTTGCTCTCGCTGATTATAAACAAATAACTTACCGTCAAAAGATAACTGCGTTTGGGTAGGTTCGACGTGGCCTTGTCGAGGTGCACACAGAGGGTAATGCCTGTTAAGATGTCCATTACCACTACCAGACGAAAATAATTTAGCGCAGTACTTACATCGAGCTTTTCGGATGCCGTCCACCATAACTACATCGAAATGATTCCAACACTCGGCTTTCTTTTTTTCCCCTTTTGGACTTCTGGCTCATTACCGGAGGCATTGCTCGGCCCTTCTTCATCATGACCAGGCATAGGGTTGAGATTATGCCACGGAGTAGTAGCTTCGCCAACCGAGCTGCGTCCTTGACTATAATGCGGGGGGTCTTCATCAGGCGTGTATTCAAAATGTGGAATGTTTTGATTGAACTCCCAATTGGCTTGGGTATCTATCATACAGCCTGTACTCATTCGTCCAGGAACGAATGGTTGTGTTGGTGCTTGGATTGGTGTTTGTGATGGCCGTGGCGCTGGCGCTTGTGCTGGTGGTGGTGCTTGCGATGATGATGATGTTTTTCGTGATGACGATGCACGCCTCATTTTCTTCAATAATCCAGCCATATTTCGAGCTAAACTTTGTAAGAGTAACTAAATACACAAGTATAAGAGTAGTAATAAGAAATAACAATTAAAAGAATGAACGAGTAACAAATATTAGAGAGTTAGTAATTAAAAAGAATTTAGCAAGACTAGTAATTAATAAACAAGAGTACTAATTAGTAAATACTAGTAGTAATTAGCAAGAGTAGTAATTGGAGAGGAAAATAGTAGCAAAGCTTGTAGAAATATAGAATGTTTAGGTAAGAGAGAGTAAGAAGATTGGTGTGAAAAATTAGAGAGAAATGGTGTGAATTTATAGATTTTAGAAACTTCACAAAAGACCAAAATACCCCTACAAACTATCCGTTTATAGTTGTTGGGGAGGGTAAGAGTGTAAAGGAGTTGAAAAATATAGGTTAGACTAAAATACCCCCCAAACTAGCCGTTATATTGCTGTTGGGGGGGTAAAAGTGGAATTTTGGAAAAGGGGTGGAAGAAAGGGGGGGAAAACAAAAAAATTCAAACAAGTGGGGCCGCAGACCGGGCCAGACCCGGGCCGACTTCGGGCCGGGCCAAACCCGTTTTCGGGGTGGGCCGGGCCGGGCTTTTTCGGAGCAAATGAAGGCCTGGTCCAGGCCCAAGCCCCAAGCCCGCTGTGCTGGGGCCGCTACTGTTCATGGACGGGGCCGGGCCAGCCCGCGGGCCGCCCGGCCCGTTTGACAACTCTACCTGCGTCCAACGTTGGAAGGACTAGGTTGGTTCTTGGTTTAACAAAGTATCCCGAAGTTGACGTTTGGGGTTCTATTTCCCGTCGTCAACTGCCCACGGTGAACTTGAGGAAAAGGGCACTTGTGGCCAAATATGTAAATGCAAGAATTGTCCGTGTCGTTAATATAAATTTTCGCTAAATTTTACAAATAAACATCTTTAGCGACTAATTAAAAGCTGCTAGATATGTTTGACGATCATAATTTGTTGCTGCATAAAATTGTTGTAGGCTCTTCGAGTAACTTAAATGTCAGCCAAAGTGTTTTATTTTGATATCGTTCAATTAGCGAAACCTCTTTGTCAAGTGCCCATGTGAACCTTGGTATAAGGAAACTTATTGGCGGAGATGAAAATGCAAGGTTTTTTATTCCAAAAGATTTTTGGCTAACTGAGAACCATTTGTATAGTTAATACTAATTGTCGTTAAATATTACTCGTGGCATATATGTTAACATTTTCAGCGACATCTTGAATTTTAGCCAAAATTATTTCATTTAACAAGTACTATATTGTAGTCCAATTAGAGAAACCCTTTTTTGATAAAAGATTACTTAATGATGATTTTTATCTTGTATTTTATCCAAATAAAAATAAACTTAATCTCACCTTAAATGATTGTAATTCCATTATCTAGCTTGACTGTCTGGGTAGACATTAGGTTTACGGATTCAAAACGTAAAGCCCTATAATTTGAAGAAATGAAATGAATCATAAGGTGGCTTTGTTGAAAAAGTATCTTTAGTGTCGTTAAGGTAGCGCAGAATTTCAAATGTTGTGTTTCTTTGTGCTTGGCAATAAAAGAACCATTTCAATAAAAAGTGCTTAAAAAGATGCAATTTTACCACCGGTCCTTAGATACTACTCTCACCATCCCCAATTGATTATATGTTTTTTGAGGTTGAACAAAAAAAATTGATCACTTTTCATATAAGAAAGATTTCATAGGTTTTTTTTTTTTTATGTTTATCCTTCTTACAGTTTTTTTATATTTTATTTCTCTATCCACATTTAATCATTTATCAATCTATTTTTCTCTCTCCGACTCAGTTTCTTCCCTCCCTCTCTCTTTCTCTCTCTTGGAGTAGAATGAGAACCTTATAAAATATGACTCATATCCTAAATAAGGGTGCAAGTCAAACACGATCAATTAATGAGGGACAAAGTGTGTATTATTTTTGTTATGTACGGTCTTTTAGAAAAATCTATTTTCACGCCTTGTATATTATTCCACATTATAATGTTATCAATAAAAAGTGCACAAATGGCAAACTTAGATCTTTTAGTGACAAGTAGGAGTGTCGAAAAGCATAACATGTTATGGAAATAAACATTTCCTCATCTTTCGTGAAACCAAGGCACCAGTATTGTTTCACTCAGTAGTCCTTTTTTTGAGAAAATATGCTTTGTATTTAATTAAGCGCTGACATGCTGGATCTAAAAGTGGTAAAGCAAAATTGAGGTCTTAAAAGTTGTCATTGAAATGGCGCAATCCTGATAAAAATCAAACTTTTTACTAACTGTTTGCTTGTAAAACGTTCAAACGTGTGCCCTTGGGTCATTATGGTGGATATTACAATGTGCGCACATGCTAAGTCCTGACAGAACCATGTCAACACAGTTCCCAAATAATTTAATTTTTTTGCCTTTTTAGGAGTGTGTTTCTTATGACTTCGAAGATTGCATACACTTTGGGAACTGTTTGAGTGGGTGAAACAGTTGGTTAGATGTTTTAGGAAACCTGTTTACTTAAGATAAATGAAGGTTGTGGTAACGTCGCTAAATTTGTGTTTGGTGTTCTAAAGTAATTGAGACAAATTTTTTGACCTTTTCAATCTGGAGCTACCATGTGGCCTAGCATTCCCGTTTTAGCCTTCTGCTCGTGTAAAGCTTCCTTGACTAATCTGACTTTACCACATCTTAAGGTTAGATAGAACCCGTTATATCTTCATGTCTAAGTTTTCATCTAGCATCTGCCATACTTATGACAACCCATGACGATGATACGTTGAACAGTTAAAATTTTTGGCCCTGTGTAAGTAAGGCTTGTTTCATTTCTTAGTTCAGATTTCACCACATATTGTTTAGCCGTCGTTGCTCTTGATTTAACAGTTTGATTAGACAGTCATCAACTTGCTTTAGGACGAATCAGTCTTAGGTAAAAACTCGTTCTGATCAAGCCAATCCCTAACTCCTTAATAATGTGGCATGCCTTTTGCCCTCTGGACGAATCAACCTTGCTTGGTTGATGTACTGCATTTTACATAGTGCAAACAGTAAAAAATGATGTGTGAAATATTGGGTATTAAAGTACGAACCTATAACGCACAAAAATAAAATGGATCAAAAGTGATCCCAAACTCAAATAATTGTACTACAAATTTGACCGGTCTAAGTGAACTTTTAGTTGAATTACTTTGGTTTATCTAAGTTTGTTCGAGTTCCTAATTGGGGAATGGAGGACGTCTTTTTCTTATTTAGGTGAGCAAGAGGGAAAGGAGGAAGGATAAAATTAATGATGATAGTTCTCTCATATTACCTTATTATTAAATTTATGCATTTAAAATAATAAAGAATGCGAATAGAATAAGTAACATGTTTTTCCTTCCCTTAAAGAACGTGGTGAGCCCAAAAAAAAAAGTTCATCCCTTCTGCTTTTCCTTCATTTTACAAACGAATTAAAATTCTTTGATCCTCCACATTTTCGGTCGTTGCTTTTCCTTTCGCAAATGAATCAAAATTTTTCCACCCCTCCATTTTTCCATTCAATCTTTTTCATCCTTAATTATCGTCCATTCTACCAAACGAGCTCTAGCGAACATCGTGTACGGCATAATAGTAATGAGAATATCAGTTTATACTCTTTAACCAAATATTAGTACTCGTCAAATGGAGACTTTTCATCGATCTTTTTGGAAACACAAGCATGTGTGTTAACATGTCCATCGGGTCATGTGCTTGTATCTTGTGTATTCTGTATCTGAGACTGTTTGAAAAGTGCATCGAAGATCGTTCTTTTATCACAATATATGATCAGCCAAATACTGTTTATGTGACTTTCAAATACTACAAGGAGTTTATCAAATTAAGTTCAACAACCTAACTATAACAGATTGACACATTAACGTGATATACAAATACGAGTCGTAAAATAGAATATTAAAAGCTACAGAAGAAATGAGGTTTGGACAAGAATATATATTAGGGTGTTAACATAGACGATCCTATGGTTAAATGTAGGATAAATAAGATATTAACACTTTCAAAAGTTTATATACTAGCCGCTAAGCTAAATATTTATTGCTTTAGAATTTTTAGCAATAAATATACATGAAAATACTTGTTGCTACTAAAAATATGCTCTGCGTACATTGCGGAACTCGAACCTTGACCGATGACCTGCAAGACAGAAAACGAGTGACCGTCGGGTGGGGTTCCCGACGGAGAACTCTCCGATGCTTAAGTCAGAGCAAAGCTACAGAATAGTACATCTGAAAAAAGCATGAATTGTGTAATCCTCATACCTGGGGATAGACCCCTTTATATAGCTGTACGAGGATAGTCCTAGTAGGACTGGGCCGTGGGCCAGATGTGTTAGGATCGGTTTAGGATCCTCGAGGATCACGTCACGATCTCTAAGGAATCTTTTAGAATCCTGATAAGATAATCATGATTAAATCTCCCAGTTTGACTGGAATTCGCCGGGTGTCCCCTAATTATTGTGAGTTATATCATAAGCCCCCCACTTCCTTAGCCAAAATGTTTGGCTGATGAAGTTTATACATGGTGTCTCGAGACACGCGTCAGATTTATAAGGGATTCTCCATCTACTTGTAGGGGTAATAATATTTCTCTCCTCCATGCTCTGACTTAAGCGGGAGCTTAAGCCTTGGAACTTTGCCCAAGTAGGGCGCTAGAACCCTAGCTCTCGAGAGCTAAGTCTTAAAATATCGCCTGAGTGGGCTAATTGGAATCATCTTTAGAAAACGAATCATGGGATCTCGAGATCCTTAAAAGGCTGTGCCCCATGGTAGCCTCTCTCGGGAGAGGACACAAAGCTGTGCATGCAAATTGTTGCATGTGCTAAGTGTTTGAATGTCCCCTCGAGGGGTCACCTCTCCTTTGGAGGGTGTTCATTTTGTGCAAGTGTGTGTTCTTGAGCTTGAGCTGACCACATCATGCTTGCGTTTTACTTTGTCGCGAACTCTTATCATCAGCTAAGAGCTGGCAAAGAAGCCTCGCACCCACACTTGGCTGGGTTTTGAATTGACAAAGAATGGTGGGGGATAAAGTCTCATAGTCCTTTGCCGCTTCACGGGTTAGAACTGTAGCTAAACCATTCGGATAGAACTCGAGCTCTATTCTGTCACCCTTGGGGGTGTTTGTCCCTAGAGGGCTGGTGGAGCGCGGAGCTCATGTAAATACCCTCGGGGGTTTGACAGAACTTAGAGTTCTCATCATACTCACCATCGGGGGCGGACGGAGCTAGAAGCTCATGCAATTACCCTCAAGGGTTTGGCAGAACTTAAGAGTTCTAGTCATACGCGCCCTCGGAGCCAGAGGGAGAGCAAAGCTTATGAAAAATACCCTCGAGGGTTTGACGGAACTTAAGAGTTCTAGTCATACGCGCCCTCGGGGGCGGACAGAGCGCGAAGCTCATGAAAAATGCCCTCGAGGGTTTGACATAATTTAAGAATTCTCGTCATACACCCCCTCAGGGGCGGATGAAGCTCAAGGCTCATGAAAAATACCCTTAAGGGTATGACGGAACTTAAGAGTTCTCGTCGTATGCGCCCTTTGGGGTTTAATGGAACTTGGAGTTTTCGTCGTACGTGCCCTTGGGGGTTTAACGGAACTTTAGAGTCCTCGTTGTACGACCATTGGGGGTTTGATGGAACTTTAGAGTTCTCGTTGTACGCGCCCTTGGGCGGATAGAGCCGGAGCTCATGCAATTACCCTTGAGGGTTTGACGGAACTTAAGAATTCTCCTTATACACGCCCTCGGGGGCAGATGGAGCCGGAGCTCATGTTATTACCCTCGAGGGTTTGACGGAACTTAAGAGTTCTCGTCGTACACGCCCTCGGGGGTTTCTCGTCTTTGTTGTCGCGGTGCAAAATAAAAAGGCGCATGTCATGGAGCCCATAATATGGTCATTGTGGCAAACCTTTATGTCTGATAAGACATAAGGCATTAAGCCTGTATAGGAATGATCTCATAAAATATAAAGCCCCCCGGCCTTTAAGAAGGCGTGGATATATAAAGACGACTTTTAAGCCCATATGTAGGGTTCGGTTGCAAGAAGACCTGTGGGAGCAATATAGAAGACCATAATTTGCTTGCTTTGACTGGATGAGCATATAAAGCTTGAGGACGCGTAGTCTGTCTGAGCAAGATGCCACTGATGATCAATAAAGTAGTTGCCGCAGTTTATCGATATTCTGAGAAGTAACTAGATTTGGTTTAATTACTGGTTGCATGCTTGAGCTTGCAGTTGTACCAGGCATAGCTGGCGATGAGTTCTAATCCACCAGATATAGTGGCAGCATGTGTGCTTCCATCATTGTTGACCTAGCTTCTCAACAAGCAGCGATGTGAATACACCATAGATAGAGGCCACTGTATGACCATGAGACGGTATATAATGCTGAGACAGCAGGATACTGCAGCAAAAACCCTAAATGCGACTTTAAGTCGCAGGGTACTGTGAATTTGTTCCTTGCGTGTGAAGTGGTTTATACATCACTGTTGATGCTCGTAGGCATAGTTTAAACCCTTGCAAGAAATAAAAGTACGTGACTGAAAAAACAGCCTTTGAAGCAATAAAGCATATAAATATGCAACTATGTTTTTAACACAGAATTAATAACAGTGTTTTAGTCACCGTGGCCCCATTAGGGTTTGTCGGTTAGCGGACATGGGTATGTTCAACTGTGTGACGCAAGTAGGCTCAAAAAAGTCGTAGTGCTTGAAAGACCTGACATTTAATGTGCTCGCGCTAACGGACACAACTGCATAATGCTAGACAAAAAATTAAATAGGTCTAGGCAATGAAAATGCACAGGAAGCAGCCTTTAGGAAGGCTTGCTAGCGCCTAAAATTCGTTGTCACTTAATTGTTTAGTAACAATTATGCAATGTAATACATACCTTTTTAAAGAATGTGCGGCATATATTAAATAATTAAGACCCTGTGGGTCTTAAGTCTAAATACGCATTTTCCTTAGGTTAAAAGCTAAATACTTTTAACAAATGTGATTTATGTTAAATAAATATATAACGTGGATCCGAAATGCAAATATGCATGTGTTGAATGAAAAAGACCCTATGGGTCTATATATAAATATGCATACTTGGGGGTGAATATAGGATTCTCTAAAAGGAGAGAATGCACCTTCTAAATTGGTCTGTCCTTTTTGTCTTGACTGAATAGAGCTAATGCCTGAAGATAGATCCGACCACCATAGGGAGGCGGCAATGCCACGGCGAGACGACGACGGTAAATTCGGCAGCTATTGCAAGCGGCGGCGTATGTGGCTTTGCTAATGCATTGCCAGGGACCGCTCGGCAATTGGCGTCATCGTTTGCTTGTGGTGGACAGGTGCGACGCTGGGGGAGCTCGCCGCTCAGATGGCGACAACCAGAATAGTGAGGTGAACCTGGCGACGGTGCTCCTCGTCAAATTGCAGCGGCAGACGGGTGGGTGGTGGAAACACTGTCGGGCGTAATTTGTGCCTCGACGGCATGGTTGCGCGGTGGACGGTGTCGGTGGTGGAAACACTGTCGGGCGTAATTTGTGCCTCGACGGCATGGTTGTGCGGTGGACGGTGTCGATGGCGTAGATCTAACGATGCTTGTTGCAAAATAAGGATCTGGGCCAAGGTGGCGGCGCTGCCATCGGTTGGTGGTCTTGGCCGGATTGATTAACGATAGCTTGTGATGGAGGGAGCGAGGTCGGAGGTCTTCGACGGCGCAACATCGAAGATGGGTTGATTGGTTTCATTGTCGACAATGCACGGAGTGTTGCTGTGGCAACAACATGCGGTTGTGGGGTTTGTTGGTGATAGCCTTCGGCTGTGTTGCTTCTTCCTCTTCTTTTCTTTTTTTTTTGAACGTTGTTCCCGCAATTGTACATCAATTGCAGGTTGTTTTCGTTGCCGGCGGTTTGTGACGAAGTGGTTGCACCGCTGAGAATCTTGGTTGAGGTGGCGCAGCGCAACGACGAAGGAGCGGCGTTGGGGCGCAACGTGTCCTGGACAGCGAGGTTGTAACCTTGCTGTTGGTGGTGGTGGTTCTGCCTAGTTGTCGCCGGATGCCGGAAGCGCGCTACCGACCGCTGTTTGAGTCCAACGGCCACAGCCTGTGATGATCTGAAATTTTGAACTCTCAATTTTTTTCTCAGAGATTGCCGATTATTGTATTTGCAGACCCGCGGTGGCGGCGACTCCATCGATTTTGAGGTGTTTCCAACGTTGGCTTGCAAAATGAGTGTTTGAATTTTTCTCGAGGTCAAGCGGTTGGGCTGACGGGTCCCACGGATGGCGCCAAGCTGTTGCTACTAAAAATATGCTTTGTGTACATTGCCGAACCCGAGCCTGGACCGATGACCTGCAAGACAGAAAATGAATGACCATCGGGTGGGGTTCCGGCGGAGAACTCTCCGATACTTAAGTCAGAGCGCAGTTACAGAATAGTAACTCTTAAAAAGCATGAATTGGGTAATCCTCGTACCTGGGGGGTAGACTCATTTATATAGCTGTAGGAGGAGAGTCCTAATAGGACTGGGCCGTGGGCCAGATGTGTTAGGATCCTAGAGAATCACGTCACAATCTCTAAAGACTCTTTTAGAGAGTTCTGATAAGATAATCATAAATCTCTCAGTTTGACAGGGATTCACCGGGTGTCCCCCAATTATTAAGAGTTATATTTGAGTTATATCAATACTATTTGCAAGAAAAATGGGTATCAATCAATTAGACTCAATTTCACCCTTTTATATATCTTTTTCACCATTTTTTTGACCCTATAACTATTTTCAAATGACATTTATTATTTGTTCAAATAAAAATTGAGATGGCAAAATCACACACACGCGCGCGCGAGTATACATATCTATATAACGACAATATCTATTTATATCTATATTGGCTTTTCATCTGACAAGCCAGACTGCCTATAGTAGCTCTTTTATACATCGAGATTGGTGGCACAGTGTAGGTACTTAATCCCGATGTTTGTAGATAAGGTATGTGATTTTTGTAGTCAATCATGTTGATAGGCTTAAGGTGATGTCTTTTTGGCATGTCTCTTATTGACTTGGTTCGTCAAGCTTATAAGATAGAGGGCTGTCATCCTACAGATATTTTGGGTTGGTATATACTTTCTTCCTTATATTTTTCAATAAATATAAAATAAATAATAACATCATCTTTATTTATGAATAAATTTTAGCTGCTATTCTACGTTACAAGAAGATGCTTAGAGTTCATGTGTCTGTGGCGGCTATCTCTTGTTGTTATACGAAAATTCCTAGGCTATGAATATGTAGCATCATCTTTATTTACAAATAGATGTATATATTGATGTTATAATAGCATTATCTTTATTTATAAATATATTTTAGCAGCTACCTAATTACATGAAGATGCTTATAACTCTTCAAGTGGCGTGGCGGCTATCCGCTGTTGTTATTATATTAAAATTGTAACAATGAATTTGTAGCCACAAATTTTCTGACAACGTCGGCTAACCAGCTTCACAGCCGCCTTATTTCTTAGCTGGTTGACCCTGGTTAAGTTAAGTGGAGTATTTGAATATAATAATCTGGTAGGACCACATCCTTTTTTTAAAAAATAAAGACTACAGTATTAGCCGCTACTTACCAGTCAAGTGTCGGCCATTGGTTCATTTCTCCATACTTTTTATTATCAAATTTAAATTTTAAAATCTTTTATTATGGCATGCGATCAGAATCTAATTTAGCCCTAAGGGCATCAACAGGAAAACGTTGTTCTATATTAAGAACGGTTTCTGACCATTTATGATCGTTGAATATTTTATATTAAATTTTGATCCTTTTTAATTGCTCAATCTATTGCATTAGTCTCTACTTATCTAATCGTCTTAATTGATCAAAATTAATTCGAGACAATGTAGTGTTTACTCATTGTTTGGAGACAAAATCAGGGCTCTCACAAGTTTTGTCGGACAAAACACAGCACCGTTGCTGTAATTTTTGCTGACATGATTCTTCAACATGCAAAATATAATCCAAATTGAAAGTAATTTTCCTTAGAACAATCTATTGAAACAATTTTTACGAAGAAATTGACTCTTCAATAGTGTACCAAGAAAATTGAAACCGACATAAGGAGAGGGGATCAACTTTTTTGTTTATATTTTATAGATTTTCAAGATATGGCACAGACTTCGATGGTTTTTGTTTATATTTTATAGATTCTCAAGATATGGCACACACTTCGATGGTACTTAGTAATATGAAATTGTTTGAATATTAAGCATACGAATTTTGCACGTTTTGGCAGAATGAAATTGGGAGTTGAGAGTACTGTTCACGCTTTACAATTCTCTACGTTTTTAGTCAATTTAATTCGTTATTCTTTATTTTTTTTTTTCTAACTAAGAAGAGAGATGTTATAACTTATAACAAGATATTACAGTTTTTGTTATTATTGATTTATGTTTTACTTTAATTGAACTCGTGACTTTTTTCGAAGTCCGAATTACATTGATGATTTTTGTATATGGATATGAAGAAAAAAAATCTGAAATTTAGAGGGTGGCGAAGAATCCATTTTAGACTTAGTGGTAATCCATGATATGATCAACTTCCTTTCGTGCTGCGCGAGCCCTTCCTGCGTGCAACAAATGAATGAAATATATGACAAAGGTGGAGTATTTCTATTAATCGGTCACCATTGGGAGCGTTAATTTGCTTATAACTCAATTTTCTCCCGTGAACTATTTGTGTTAATCGAACCCAAAGGGAGAAAATTTGTTGAGCCCATGTTATTCCTCACGAGGGGATGAATCAAGAGAATTTTGACCCCGGGGTCCTGGCGGTCCGGCATTTGAAAATAGGGTTTGATCCCATCTAAAATACCCTTGAGCCCCCCATATTCTTATATTATGGCATGCGATCAGAATCTAATTTAGCCCTAAGGGCATCATCAGGAAAACATTGTTCTCTACTAAGAACGGTTTCTGACCATATATGATCGTTGAATATTTTACATTAAATTTTGATCTTTTTTAATTGCTCAATCTATTGCATTAGTCTCTACTTGTCTAACCGTCTTAATTGATCAAAATTTATAATTCGAGACAATGTAATGTTTACTCATTGTTTAGAGACAAAATCAGGGCTCTCACAAGTTTTGTCGGACAAAACACAGCATCGTTGCTGTAATTTTTGCTGACAGGATTCCTCAACCTGCAAAATTAAATCCAAATTGAAAGTAATTTTCCTTTGAACAATCTATTGAAACAATTTTTACGAAGAAATTGACTCTTCAATAGTGTACCAAGAAAATTGAAACTAACATAAGCAGAGGGGATCAACTTTTTTGTTTATATTTTATAGATTTTCAAGATATGGCACAGACTTCGATGGTTTTTGTTTATATTTTATAGATTCTCAAGATATGGCACACACTTCGATGGTACTTAGTAATATGAAATTGTTTGAATATTAAGCATACGAATTTTGCACGTTTTGGCAGAATGAAATTGGGAGTTGAGAGTACTGTTCACGCTTTACAATTCTCTACGTTTTTAGTCAATTTAATTCGTTATTCTTTATTTTTTTTTTCTAACTAAGAAGAGAGATGTTATAACTTATAACAAGATATTACAGTTTTTGTTATTATTGATTTATGTTTTACTTTAATTGAACTCGTAACTTTTTTCAAAGTCTGAATTACATTGATGATTTTTGTATATGGATATGAAGAAAAAAAAATCTAAAATTTAGGGGGTGGCGAAGAATTCATTTAGACTTAGTGGTAATCCATGATATGACCAACTTCCTTTCGTGCTGCGCGAGCCCTTCCCACGTGCCACAAATGAATGGAATATATGATAAAGGTGGAGTATTTCTATTAATCGGTCACCATTTGGAGCGTTAATTTGCCTATAACTCAATTTTCTCCCGTGAACCATTTGTGTTAATCAAACCCAAAAGGAGAAAATTTGTTGAGCCCATGCTATTCCTCACGAGGGGATGAATCGAGAGAATTTTGACCCCGGGGTCCTGGCGGTCCGGCATCTGAAAATAGGGTTTGATCCCATCTAAAATACCCTTGAGCCCCCCATCTCTCACTTTCAAAAGATGCACACAACCCTTTTTTTAATAAAAACAGATGAAAAAAATTGCTCCCAAAATAGTGCACATGAGAGATGGGTTTCTCCTTCTTTATACTCCGTACTTCTCTATGACTCTGTGCATTGTACATTTGTACTACGCACGTCGAGACAAATTCCTCAGCCTCTCGCCGGTTCACCTGAGCAGTCACATGATACATGGTACTCATGCATCACATGGTGTCCTGAGTCAGGTCAGGTTATGCAAGTACTAATTAATCACCACACAAACTATAGCCACAAAAAAAAGAAAATAGGGGACAACAATGGTTTGCCCAGTTGTAAACAACATGCTCAAAATTCTGATATCTTAAAAAGAATCAGTTTTTGTCTGAACTCAAGACGGTCCGGTGCTCAGCTTAAGTTTTACGTAACTTTTTATGTAGTCACAAAATGTTTGTGGCGAAGCAAGAGGCCATGACTTCCTCCTAAGTTCAAAAAGTCAGTTGCCTTATGCTTTTCCTTATTAGGCTTCGATCAAGTTGTCATCCAACTAAATTTGCACGAAATTCAATCATGTTTGCATCTCAAATTATGTGACTATTAAGTCGGAGTCATTAGTTCCCCATGCCATTTTTTTTTAATCTCGTTGGCGTGTCTTACAATATTTTGAGATATATATTTGATTGTAGTTAATGCTTGAAAACAAAATGACAGTAACAAATGCGCTTAACCTTTTAAAAATGGACAAATGTTTATGGACATGTCGAAATAAATATTCATAATCGCAAGTCCTAATCTGAGTTAGCACGCAATTACTGAACAAATGAAATCATAAAGCGTCTCCTCCGAGGCTTTGACCTAGATATTGCTTCTTCTGTTGTTTGGTTAGGTGAGACATTAATGGACTCCCTTAACAAATTAGTTGTTCATTGGGTCTGTCGCATTGCAATTGGCTCTTCAGGAATTTAACTTGGAGTAAGTGGGGTTACAGAGACGTTATCTCTGCATAATTAATTTAAGTAATTTAACCAATGATTTTGTGTAATAGAATAGTCTTCCACCTAGAACGTGTTGAAGGCTTTCGTAGCATCATTATTATATTTTGGGTAGCCAGAGTTGCTTCACTTGCTTGTGGCTATTAGTTGCACTGTATTTTACTTCTTGTGATCTTCACTTGCATCCACTAATTAATGTTTTCTTTAAGCTGATAAAAAGTATTGATTACAGTCCAATAAAATAAAATAAAATAAAAAGAAAAAAATGCAACTTACTAGCAATTCTAACCCTTTTACTTGCACCGAATAATTAATGTTTTCTTTGAACAAGATAAACTGATAAAATATTGGTTACAGTCGAATAAAAAATAAAAAGAAAGAGGAAAACACTGCTTACTAGCAATTCTGACCCTCTTGCTTGTCTTGCATGCACCGATTCAGTAGGGATGGACTAGATACTGCATAGGCATGAACTATTGAGAATTGTGAATGATGAACAACTGATGCGGTAGGAAGAACAGTTAAGGGAGGCAAAATGCAGCAAAAATTAATAATAGAAACCCACTCTAATACGCTGTGGCCCTGTGTAGACAGACCACTGGGCTTTTCACCGGCCGAACAAGCGCCATGGGTGGGTTGTCAAAAGGCCATTAATTAGCCTCAGAGTACTAGCTTAATAGTTTCTGAGTCACCATCACACAGGTGGTGGGTGTGTAAGATAAAATTAATTGTATAAATTTTAAATTACACAGAAAAAAAAAACTAAAACTAGCATGCCGGTCCTAAAATAAGTCTATACAAAATATTGTTATCATATCAAACTTGGATTTTAAAATTTACTTTAATTATATATTTTTAATAAATTTTAGTTTGTAAAAATCAAACATGTTTTTATTGGCAATTATTTAGCACTTAAAATTTTTATTTTGTATATTTTAAAAAAAAAATTCCTAAGAATGAGACTTGTCACGTTTGTGGGTTGATAGTTATAAAACACCAAAAGAGATGTTATATTAAATCATGTTTTTCTTTAAATAGCACAAGTCACTGCGGCCCAAACGATGCATGTACAAAAATAAAGTTGATAATAGATCTTAAATTACAGAAAAATAAGTCAGTCATGCGTGCATGTGACAAAATAAATTAATAAATATTATCAACATATCAAACTTAGATATTTATTTTTAACTACAGTTTATTAATGAATTTGAAATTATTAAAATCAAAGATGTGCAAAAATAAAGTTAGCAATATAATACTTTTGTAATACTAAATTTGGGCTTTATAATTTATTTTAATTATGTCTTTTAACGAGGTTTAAATTATGAAAACCAAACAGGTCTTTATAAATAATTATTTACCATTTAAGATTTATATTTTGCATTATTTTTTTAAAAAAATGTCTCGAAATATCACTTTTCACCATCCTAGTAGGTAGTTGGTAACACCAAAGAGGTGTTACACTAAAAGAAGTTTTTCCTTTATATATAGTATAGAAGTATAGATAGATGATAATTCAATGAAATCTAATATAATGAAACTAACCAGACGGGTAGATCACGGTGCTCGTTAACCACAACGAAAACGAGCTTGAAGAAATCGTTAACCACAACGAAAACGAGCTTGAAGAAAAATACACGCTCTTCACAAACACGAGCCAGCTACGTGAGCCCAAACATGAGCATAGTTTTACAAGCCGAGTCCCCAAGGTGCTTCATACCATGAACACAGCCAGGAAATCTTTCTGGGTCATTCAGCTCTTGATCTCTAAACTGAGACAAACTAGACGCTCTTTCCGATGCAGGAGTATGTCCTCCAAAGTTTTTCAGAAAGCTTTGGATTGGCGAAGGTGAAGTCAACACCAATGGTGAATATGTACTAAATATGCAGTACCAAAATGCTGCCAAATTTCAGTGGTCGAACTATATCCTCATTACAGTCCAGCCGGCCCGCTGAAGTACTTTCTTTACTTGTTTCTGTTAGTTTGTCATTTTAAGTTACAATACCACCCCACGGATCCTATAAAAAGCACTGAATAAACCAGCACGAGGAACGCGCCAAGGCAGTTCCAAGCAGTCTTCATGATTTACCAGATCAATCGCTCAAGATTGCAACACAAAAAAGGAATAACTCTGTCAAGATAAATATCATGGAAGACGGAGAAGCTTATTCACACCCGAGTCCAAAGCATCCACGTTTCTCTTCAGGATCTTTCTAAACAAGCATTAAGGGAGCCAGCAAGAGATTATGGTATTATATAGCATGCAGCGAAGCACCAGCCCTGGTTCCCAGGTAGATAAAGGAATCAGATGCCATAACACTGGGAAAGTACGCATAACCATACCCCCTCCCCCCCCCCACCTCCAATAAAAGGACTTGAACTGAATTGGCAGGGAAGGACCTAGGCTATGCTCAAACCATAGATCCACATGGCAACTTAGCTTAAGTTGCCAACGTTGTCATTTTATCAAGTCCTACACACACACAGAGACACGGAGATGTGGACACACACACATACATTCATACATACATACACACACACATGTGACTTGTTAAACCAATGAAGGATACAACTGCAAGGCTAGACTATCGATGCCTTTCATTTCCTCATTTAATCTGCAACCAAAAAAACATTGGATATAAGAGTAGATCAACCCCTGGCATCCTGTAGAAGGAAGAGACAAATGACATTTTTTGGTGAAATAGTGATGTCAAAAAATTCAGCAATAACGAAAAGCTCCACTTTCTTACTACTTTTATCAGTCCTTGATCTGATAAAAAAACATGTGAACCTGAGCTGCCGGTTGCAGCGCTACAGTCCTTCAGCAGAAAAGTCTTTAGCAAGGACTCAAAGTAGAACACCCAAGAGATAATGAATACTAAAGCTTGGAAGATAAAGAAACGGTGTTTCTTGAGCTTCCTATAACTCTAGTCATCAGTACTTGACCTGATTGAATACACATGAGACCAGAAATGCCTAGTGGCAGATACATGCCAACAAGGATTTGAAAATAGAAGACACTAGGAGATGTAAAATACAAAATTGACAAATCAAACTGTGTTTCTGGAGCTTTTCTCTAGCTTGATGGGACTCTCAGAACTTTTCTTGTCGTTCATTAGGGATCATTTTTTATGCAGTGGTAAGATCTGACACTTGCAACCCACGAATTTACTATCAATATGGTGTTACTGCTTTTATCATAAGCTTGGTAATCATCCCACCTATCCTGAGAAACTCGTTGACACACACACTCTTTATAGTGGTCAATGTAAGATTTGCAAACATACCTGAGACAGGAGTTTATATACCGATTCCCTTTTGTTGCTGCATCAAGTGCTGCATGAAAAGACAACAAAGAGGAGGGTAGTGCTCATACACAAACAGTCTTCTAAGGGATAGAAATTTACCGGACAAGGAAAAGGTAAAAGAAACACAAACAGCCTTCTGGGGGACGGAAAATTAGAAAATAAGTCCCCAAAAATCTCTGTTATGCATGTCTATGAGCCTATCAACAAACTACGCAGATACAGTGCAACAACCACAAGCTATATTTATCAAGAAATACCGATCAATGCACAGAAAGGTATGACAAGAAGGAAGACCTATGGCAACAATACAGTGGAGATATGGTGCAGGAACTAAATGTATGACATTATAAAATTCGTCTAACAGGCAGAGCAACACTGTTGACTAGCAAAACCTTGGCATTTAAAATTGTTAGCTCAAGCATTAGATAGTAAATAAATACCCTCACTACGTCGAAGACAGTAACAGGGTGTGCCTTGACAGGGAGGAATGGAAGAAAAGGCATGTAGCCGACCAAAACTAGTTTGGGGCAAAGGCGTAGATGATGATGATTGAGACATCGAAGACGGTAGCAGGCATGAAAGAAGGAACAGGAGAAGCTTTGACTACACATTAGAGTACTACTGTATATGCATTTGAACCCAAATACACAACAAATTGTCACTTAAGGTAAACATTAGCAACTCCCTGTTTTGCACCAAATGATTTGCAAAAGTGTTCAAATTTAGCACCACGCACGTACAAGTACAATATATGGGCCACACCCAAAAATGGCTTATTTTGGCGTAATCTAGATTCAAACATACATCACTCAACTTGTACCGACAAAGATAATCATTATTGGCATTTTGGTCATAAGCATGTGTCCCGTAGGATGCTTGCAGTGACACACACATCCAATTATTTAAAACACACACGTGTATCAAAAACTCATGGTACTTAAGACTCAGAAGATCAATTAAAGCGCCACCATAAGTTGTTGTTTGAATACGCCTTGGAACAAAACTTATGTTAGCAGCCACCACATCTGTTTTCTCCTAATTTTACTAATATGGCATACAGTCCTTAGGAGATAAAGAGACTGTCTGTTATGTACAATCGTATGCTCAAAGGCGATATTGTTCACCACAGTGTACAAGTGTAATATATGAACCACCGTGAAATGGCTTAGTTTGGTGTAATTTGGGTTCAAACCACGCCACTCAACTTGTAATAACAAAGAGATTCATTCAGGCATTTTGGTCGTTTGCACGTCTCCCATAGATGAAAGCGTAATTGTTAAATAGCCTATCCTTTAAACAAAGATGACTTTGGACAGAAGATAGAGGAAAAAAAGATCATGTCTAAATGCATATGCGAATAAAAGCAAAAGACGCCGGCTGAAACAGAACCATAAGTTGCTGCACCAAAATAACACTAAGATTAAGCAGCCATAGCCTGTCCTCATGTCCGCTAATATTGCCAGATTATGGCATACAGTTCGTCTATCAACTCTCTTTAGTCAACTATTCTCTAGAAATTAATCATTGTAAAATTGAATAGATGAGATCAAAGGAAGGGGATGCATATTCCAAAACTAATTTAAGACTACAAGCTTGGTAATCTCTTCAACAATAGGAAAATAGCAAAAAGGCAGCTCAACACGGAGAGACTGTCTTCATGACGCACCTCCAGGTAAAATGGAGCAGCTTTACGGTTGGGCCAGGGCTCGGGGCTCCTCACAGAAGAATTTGCTAAGAGATCCGAGGTATACTATCTAATTATTCACAATCTCACACCCTTTAAGATGAAAACTGGGTGGGGCAGGGTTGGGAGAAGAATAGAAAGAAAAAGTTCTCCGGCCTCCCATCACAATCCAATCTAACAAATGAAAATACTTTCACTTACCACATTCTTGAAGGTGGCCAGCAGCATCACTGAAACACTGCATATGATCAACAGACCGCCCAGTAACCTACAACACAGAGACATATTCCATAACAGTTGAACATGTTGAGACAACTCAATCATATATCCCAGAGATGGAGAAAAAAATGAATTTGTCCCAAAAAATCAACTTATACTAACTTGTATATTCCCTCCATTTCATAAATGTTTCCTTTGACTTTTACTAATTACTTGGGATTATATTAAGAATTCAACTCTGGATTGTAATCAAGTAAAACTCTATTAAAGTCAACATTTACATCTTCAAATTAGGAATTAAAGGGGGCAAAAATTATTAAATGGAGACATAATTCCTTTTCTTCAGATACTGCAATCGATTACCAAATACTCCCTCGGTTTCACAAATTTTTTCCCCCTGACTTTTTGCAAATTCTTATGATATAATTTAAGCATCTAAACATAGATATGAACTCAACTAGTACCTACAAATCTAATAAGCATTTTCTGATAAGTCAAACTAAGATTAAAACCATGACGTCAAAGTCCATGTGTTCTAACTTCATTCTAACAATTCGTAAAAAGTCAAAAGACAACAAGACAGAGCGAGTAATTGCCAAAACATATGAGCTCCTCAAATTCTACCGAAATGTCTTAAGATACTGCAATCGATTACCAAACACTCGCATCGCATCAGAGTAAATTAACGCACAAATGCCCAACGATGGCTAAGAAAACGGATGAGAAACGGACCTCAGAGAGAGCGACGCGGAGAGAAGCAAAGAGAGAGGTGAAGCTCTGGGCGATTGCGACGGAGTCCCTCTCCACCACCTCCAGTGCCCTCAGTATTTCCTTCTGGTCTGGCGGAGGCGGCGGTTTTGCTTCTTCACTTCGATCATCGGCTCCTTCTTCCTCCTGACATTTCGTATGCTGTGCCGATTGCTGAGTCGGATCGCTGCGTGAAACCACGCTTTCTGAGTTCGCTGCTTCTTCTGATTCCATTGTAATTCTCTCCGGGGTTTTGCCGTGAATGTGTCAGTTGGTTAGGGAGTGCGCGTGCGTGCGTGGCTCCATTGGATATCTGTCGCTAAAAATATCGTGTTCAATTAAACAAATTTTATATGGTCGGCCGTTAATTGTCACTCGTTACAGAGTATATTTTCTGTGTTATTCAAATTTAAACTTCTCATTTTATCAATTGTCATTTTCAATTCCCATTTCCTATTTTAAGTTCTACTTTAATATTTTTTTTGGATGATAAAGATTATCCTCGTACTAATTTTAGTGTCAACCGAAATTAGATGTCTTTTCCTACCGACCTTAAAAATACACTACTAACCCAGAAGAAGATCGACAAAATGATAATCAAATACTAAATTTAGAACATCTATAAAAGAAGGTGGACGTAAACACTATCTTGTAATTATTTTACTCGCTATCTAGAATGAGGGGAAACATTAGATTCCCATTTGAAAACCCATGCTTGCTTAATCAAGCCCGTTAGCTTGGTTTCAAAAATATGTTATTATTACAGTTTTTACAACGAATTTCTCATCATTTCCTTGTCGTTATAACAATGTTGCTTAGTAATTCTGAGTACTTTTTACCATTATGGTCATCTGTTATAAAATCACTCTACATAAATATGTATAGAACACAGTAACCGAACAAGTGAACACAAGAGATATGAGAGAATTCAAAATCTACTTTACACAAGCCAGATTTACAACGCTCTATCACGTGTATCAATTGTTTTCCTACTCGAAAATGTGAGACATTTATCTTCTCTTGAAAACTTACATATACATAGAGATAAGCATTGATCTTCTCTTGAAAACTAATGTGGGACAAAATGTCGTACATACTAAGGGTCAAGTTACAACCTTCTTTGAGTAACCGATGTGGGACATAAATAAAAGACACATATCAACACATCCAAATACATGCCATCCAAAGTAAATGAAGTGCTACTTAATTAAGTTTCAAGGATGACATGAGTGTGTATCTCACTCATCTAAGCAAACAGAGTAAGAGCGGAGATCCACCACCGTAGATTTAGCCGTCTTAGTTCCCGGTGCCCACGATCAAGCTAGCTCACTGACCGATATATACCAAAAGCCACCACCACAAATAGCAAGAACAGGTACTTGAGTCGAAGAGCTGATATTAGGCAGAGATTAGCCAACAATACAGAACTTCAGATTGTGGTAGCAAAATAGTTTAACTTAATTTTAACATTTCAAAGCTAAGGAAAGGAGGCAAGCTCAGGCATCCATATTGATGCATAATGTACACGCATAATGCATTTATTTTTACTTTGATTAGGCAGACATTATTATTAAACAAGATAAAACTGTTTATTATATGGTAAATGAAGGTTTCAGTTGCAAATATGCCCACCTGGAGGCCGGAAGGTTTGTTCTTCATCCTATTTGAGTAGCTCAGGTAGCACAGGGACTATTAAGAAGAATTGGATATATGTTATACTTGTGAGGAAGACAAAATAATTAGCAAATGCAGTAGACAAGAATACAGATCCACAGCTTGCTCTAGCAGAACTACCTAAAATTTCAACATTGCACATAATGTAAGGACCAGTCAAATGCATTAACATTTGCATTTTATTCAGGGCTTATGTCTATTTTCTATTACCAAAAGCATACTGCTGACGGTTAGAGGAAGCCAATTGTTGTATGCTTCGACCTGAAAGACAATTGATTGTGGAACCAAAGCAGCAACTCTTCCACCGGTACCAAAATGGATTTCTGGAACCAAAGTAGCAAGTTCCACCTGAAAGAGATGGGACTTCTGGAACCAGAGTTCCCTAATCTGTCAACCAGCGTAAAATGCAGCCTTTTGGAGAACCAGGCAATGCTGACATTAGTTTTACCACGAGTAGTTTGCAACTAGCCTTACAAGAAGACATCAGAATATTTTCTGGTTGCCCAAAAAAAAATAAAAAATCTACAGAACAAGCATCCACAAGATCCCTGATACTGCAACATTAACACACTATCTAAGTTCGCATGGAAGTCATCTGAATTTATTAACCAGACTGAGGGCACTTAACAGAAAACAAATTAGTATAACAACCAGAATATTATGAACTGTGTACTATTGACAAGCATGTAGTAAAGGTCGATGTCTGACCATATTTAGCCTACAAAAGTGACAAAGGTCAATGATACAACACACAGCAAGCAACTCAGTGGGACGTTATGTCAAAAGCATGAATGTAAGAGGACGTTACTATCTCTCAGCTAAATCCTCGCGTTTACGAACACGAGGGAATGCATCCTTCAGATTGGTCTCATTAAGCTGCAAGCGCCTATAGAAAGGCAGTCCAAATCTATCGTCGGCATATAATGCTAACATTAGATGCTCGACGGAGATTAAATCTTGCCCACAACTTTTTGAGTGACTTCTTGCAACATTCAAACACGTTGCTGAGATGTGGAGTTAGTGTCAAGACTCGTTCACATCCACTACCTGCCACACCAAATGAACATGTAAATCAAAGACAATCTGGTAAATCATCACATCATTATAAGTGTATATCCTTTGTTGCTTCAAAAGGAACTCATCCACTATTTCTAGAATGGATTCTCGGTCATGTCCAGCCTTGGCGAAGATTCTGACAGCCAACGCATTCTCTTGCTCTAAAAGAGCTTTCATCAGATGCTCGCAATCCATTGTACGGTCCGACACTGCTCCATGCCGAAGTCCGACACGGTGTTGAAAATTTAAAAAAAAAAAATCTGACACCGATTAGGCGTGTCCGACACGTGTCGGCCGGTGTCTGGAGGGTGTCAGGGTGTCCGTCTGTTTAGGACACCATACCTCCATCTAGGAGAGGTGTCCGTGCTACCTAGCTGCTCCATATTTAATTTGACTCCTCTGTCTCTTTGGCTCTTCAACGCGGTTTTGAGATCGAAGGAAAACCTATTGCACGAATTTATTGGTGTTTGTGTGTGTGTGTGTGTGTGTGTGCATATATATAGTATAAATTTACTTTAGACATTTGAATGAAAGGACCTATTTCTTGTTGCCGTAACTCAATTGATTAAAAAAGGATATTGATTTATTCTTTAAAGAAAAACAAAATTAACCTGCTTAAAAAATTTATCTCTGAATCTTTAGTCTAAAATGTCACATCCTACTCTCCACGTAATTATCTTACATTTGTTTTGTACATATCTTAGTGATTTCATTAAGCATCCCTTTAATCCACTCAAATCGTATGATCTAATCTGATTATTTTCTTCTAATGACTGCATTTTATTAAATACACCAAGTTCCTGGTGTTAGGGTAAAATTACACGTGTCCGTTAGTTTCGATAAATAGCAGTGATGTCTGTTTACTAAACAGAATCGTCAAATATCTAATGGTTCGAATAATAAGACTATGTTGCCCATAACTTATAAGGTAAATTCCCTTTCTTCTCTTCTCTTCCTTTTTCCTCTCTTTTTTCCAAAACCATCGGCATACCTTCGACATTGCATACCCCACCACCCACACACCAATGCCAACCACCATGCACCACCACAGTGACCCCACCACCACCATTACCCACCCCCCGCACCACTGCTGATCCTTTCTTTTCTTTTATTTTCTCCTCGCTACGAAAAAAGGGTTATGGTGACACCAAAAATTTGTCACCCATGAAAGCAAAAGTGCGACAAAAAGGTCTCTCGACACTTTTTCAGCGCATTTCTCAAACGTCACAAATTTGTCCTTCAAGAATTCCCGATACTTTTGATACACATCGACCACTTACTTACGACGCTTTATATGTGACATTTATAAGTGTCTCACATGTAGAGGTGTCAAATGGGCCGGGCTTGGGCCGGCCCGGCCCAAGCCCATCGGGCCTCGAGCAAAACGGGCCGGGCCCGGGCCAAGGGGACTGCCAATCGGGCCGGGCCTGGCTCTGGGGATATCTGGGCCCGGTCCAAGCCCAGGCCCTAGGCCCAACATTTAGGGCCGGGCTTGGGCCAGGCCCGGGCCTATTTTTTTTAAATTTTTTTTTGGGCATTTTCTTGTTATTCAATATTTAGTGGCTACTTTCAAAAGAGTCAGCGAATTAAATCGCAAACTTCATATGTTAAGTATGATATCCACACACAAATACACACAGATACCGGGAGAGAGACAGAGAGAAATGGACCTCAGGGCCACCAACTTCATGAACCCTAATGGCCTTGACCATTTTTGTTGCTGTTGATACAGAGAGTGCTCTCACTAATGACTTGGTATTACAGTAGTTGTTGCAGCAAACTTGTTGAAAAAGGGGTGATTTTTTGTGATGAAGGCCAGTCACAAATGGGTTCAAGAGCAAAGTGTGGAAGTGATGAAGAAGTCTCAATCTTGACCCACCCACAAGTCAAGTTAGCTTAATCCCCATGTTGCGATTAGAAATGGTCAAACGCGTCACTTTATTTCTTTACCTCTTTTTTTTTCATTTTTTATTCGTACACGGGCTTGTCGTTGGAAGAAGAAAAGAAAAAACAGTTCTCTGGCCACTTTGACCCGGGCCAGAACTGGGCCAAACCCGGGCCGGGCCTGACCCGGGCCAAGCCCGGGCTTTTTTCGGGCCGTTATCGGGCCGGGCCAAGCCCGGGCTTTTTCGGGCCGGGCCGGGCCCGGGCTTTTTTCAGAAAAATCCAGGCCTGGCCCTAAGCCCAAAATGGCCGGGCCAGCACTGTTCATGTATGGGCCGGGCCAGGCCAAGCCCGGGCCAAAAAGGGGCCGGGCCGGGCTGGGCCGCGGGCCGCCCGGCCCATTTGACAACTCTACTCACATGAAGTCAATAGTCAATGTTAAACATGCGACACTAACGACACTTGTGTTAAAATGTCAGAAATGTGCTTAGCAGTTTTATAATCTTTTTAGAGTTCTTTTTCAGTATCTTTGGTGGTGCTTGGAGAGAGTAAAAAGTTTAATTAATTTTTGATGCTACAACAATTCTTAAAAATATCCATATTGGTTTGACCCAACATAATGTTTACATTAGTTTCATGACTATTGGAACTTAACAAGTTCTAATCATCTCATCTTTTGTTTCCGGACCAAGCTTCCAGTGACATTCAAATTCTCGCAACTATTAAGGAATGCCCCACATCTTTCATGCGCGCGCACACATGTTGGCATTGTTTATAATTAGATTTTACTGAGTATGCGTATGCACTGGTGCTACATCTTTATCTTGCCCAATAAAAGTCATCATGACAATTGACAAGAAGATTAGAGCAATTATCTGGCATGGTCAGGATGTGAGATGCACAAAGGCAAAGGGCAAGGCAAGATCTCTCTCTACCTATTTAAGGAGGAGGTTTGACGCTTAGAAGCTTAGATGTACGGAATAAAGCTGCAATGTTTAAACGTTATTATGATAGGTAGTACACAAAAACGACTATGTATGGGTTTAAATGGTGTCACACCTATATCATAAAGGGTCAGAACTTGTGGTCCTTTAAACCCCATGCTTGCTTGTCTGGTCTTGGATGAAGTTGATTAGCTAAGGAGCAAGATTCCACTGTTCATTAAGTACAGAGTTGGAAATGGAAGGGATACTTGGTTGTGGTTCGATAACTGGATCCCTTGTGGCTCTATTCTTGACAACTATGGAGCTAGAATTGTGTGTGATGCACCCAGTTATTTGAATGCTAAGGTTAGTACAATCCTATCACATACATGATGGCATCTCCATTATATCTGATCGCAGGCACTTAGATCTCTTAATACCATACTTCAACATACTCCTATCCCTTGCATGGAAAATGAGGATATCCTATCCCTTGCATGGAAAATGAGGATAAGGCATACCAACTCAAACAGCTAATGGGGATTTTTTTTTATATAAAATCTACTATTGCTTTGAGAGTCCACAAACCTAAGGTGGTTTGGCGGAGATTAGTATGGTTTCCTGGTCATATTCTGCAAATGGATGTGATTGTGTGGCTAGTATGTCATAGATCGAGAATAGTCTTCTTCGATGGAACATTGCAAATGATGATAGCTTTGCTCTTGGTGAAGTGAGACTATGGATCATTTATTTGTGGTTGCCCTTTTACAAAACAAGTCTGGCAGAAAGTGTTGGATAAATTGCAGGTTCAATAGCAGGTGCATAGTTGTTCTCAGCTAATTGACTTTACTACTGCACATTTCAGAGGTAAAAGCTTCAGAGAAGGAGCATGCAAGCTTGCCATTGCAATATAAAGGCTGTGTATTGTATTTGGATGGAAAGTAATCTTAGGATGTTTGAGTAGGAATGCTTGAACTGTGATCAGGTGGTAAAGAATATGGAGCAATGGATGAGGTTCCAAATTCTCAACTGGTCCAATCTTCGCAAGAATGCTGTGCATGCTACCCTCTGTCACCAATGGGGCATTCCAGTTCATATTTTCGAGTAGTTTTCCCAGTTTTCTTGAGCTATAGATTTTGTGTATAAAGTGATGTGTAGAGTTTGTGATTTTGTATGAGTTGTAAATTTTGAGTTTTCACTGCAGTACAAGGGACTTTTACCCCAAAAAAAAATACCACTCTTTTCTTTGTACTTAGATTTGATTTTTACTAGCATTTGCATCTCAATAGATTTGATTTTTGCTAACATAATTTGGTGCCTTTTCTAATAAACATCACTAACATAGTTGTCAATAGCATATGTTCGCAAGTAAAAACATGGTTAACACCACTAAAGGCTGGCCTCGTGGTCCAAAAAAATTGCTCCCTTCATTGATTTTTTGGATTCAAACATTGGGGCCAACACCCAAGTAAAATTAAAACCGAAGAGGAGACTTAGTTTCGAATGACGCGCAAGCTAGTCTGAGGATACCCCTTACCTATAGGTGCAAGTCAGGTCAGGTCTTTATGGGTTTAACAGATTCAACCTAAGAAAATGTTGGCTTCTACCCAAATCAAAAGCGCGCCCTAGCCCAACGCAGGGAGTGCGCCTCGCCTAGGGATAAGTGCAAGGCAGGGGTGAAGGTGCAAATAAAAGCCCAAAAAATCAAGACACTAGTTTTCGCCATTGAAAACTTGTTTAACCACATTGGTAAAAGGGACAATTATAAAACTGAAGTATAAAATTTAAAGTGAAGTTCCAATTTCAGCTTCCAAAGTAAATCAGGTGCTATGACAGAAGATTTCAATCTTAAGAAAAACCACAATACTTGCAACAATCCAAAATAAGCACAAAGAAATCAAAAGAGGGTCCAAATAAAGAATAGGCCATAAGCATGGTGGTCCGCAGAAAGAGAAAGGAAGACATGACAGTGTTTGTAGGGGACCTACATTAGCTCGTGATGAAGAGACATGTACATATACACACATTATCTGTATGTATATATATAGTGCAGTGCAAAAATAAAAAAGTCACGGAGAAACCATTACCGCCGACGAGAGGAGGAGAGGCGGCGAGATGACGCCGAAAGCCACATGGAAGACCTCCAAATAACCTCCTCATCTTTTGCGGAGAAATGCTTTGAGCCCGTAAGGTGGTCATGGAGTGAAAGTGTGGAGAAGATGAAAAAGTTACCAACACAAAAAACGGTAATAAGTAAAAGGTAAAACAGCAACCTGGAAACCCCCCCCCCCCCCCAAATGTATACTCAAACTGGTCACAGGTAGTGAGATATCGCTCCTTAGACGTGATCGATCGATCTAAATTAAGAGCACATGAAAGAATTTATAGGTATTGACTAACAGATATGTTTTCAACATTATAATTGTCCCTTCTTCACTTCCACGCCCGTCAAATACCCCTACCCAAGCAACGCCACTCTCATCCTCCATCACCCACCACCACACACGCACCGTCGTCCTTCTGTGCTACTCGCTCCCTCTACCACTTGCAGGATACGTGTCGAGAGGCTGCTGTCCAAAATCACTCTATTCATATTCTAATGCTTGAAAATGTGCCTTTTTTTGTCTCCATCTCAGCACATCAGGTCATCATATCCAACATGGGTGCCCAAGTCACCCTTCATTTTATCGGCATCTCAACCATTTATCTGCAATGCCACGCTCATCCCCCACCACCACACATAAGCACGCACGCATTGTCGCCCCATGTGCTACCCGCTGCCTCTGTCACTTGTAGGACACATGTTTTTTAGGTATATTTTTTCTATTATTGACAATCCTATCCATCGGACCTTTTAACGGCAACTGTTGTCCGTCAGCTGAGATACTAATCTGGTACACTTTTTCAAAATTGGGTACTTCTTTGGCACACCTACAAACTTGGGTACTAAAATTGTACAGAATGTAAACTTCAGCGTACAGTTTTGAAATTTTTCCTAATTGTTTTGTTTTTTCACATTTATCTTCTCAATTGATATAATGTAAATTCTACACGTGCATCGTGTGCAATGCACAGGATCAAAACTAGTACAAAAAAAGTTAAGTATACCTAATCATATATGAATGCATAATTAAGAAAATTGAGAGTAATGCATGAACTTTTGATGAAATCTGCCCCTCAGTTTTAGAATATTGAGAGAAAATCATGGACTTTCAAAATATAAAATCACATTTAAAGTTAACAAGTTTTGATGTTTTATCTTTCTGTGATAGGCTCCATTGCATATTGCAACGGTTTTGTGCTAGTATGTAGTACATGTTTTGTATACACCTGCATTTTTTTTCAGTCTTCGCTTCTGAAATGAAGAGATAAATTGATGGTGATGACCGCCGATGAGTGGCTATCTATTATGTTTTCTTTTCTTATGAACAAAGGCATACTAGCAAATCATCTCTCTCTTATTTTATGCATAGAGCGGAGAATTTAATCATCTTAAAATCATATAATACAGTTCCGAACTTTTGAGGATCTTCGACTAAAGCTGGTTCTGGCATTCAAAAGCTAATGACAGATGTTTGCGCGACAATGTGATGAGTTGTTGTGACAGTCGACACCAAATATTTCTGGGATAAAAAAAACCGTGAGTAGTTGTTTCAATATTTAGAGGCTTCAAAGTACTTTTGAAAAGTTAAAAATATTGGTTAATGTGATCCTCTTTATTTCGTTTTATAGATCAAATCTGTTGTTAGCAGGATATTTAATGTCTCTCATTTTGTTTCTTTTCGGCTGTTCATACAACTAGGAAGTCTGGGAAACAGAGTTATCGTTGCACCTGAGAATTTTGTAACTTCGTGTTATTATATTGTTATCAAACAATACAAACTTGAAATTGGCAAAAGGACCATTACACTTGCTTGTCCACCTATTGAGGTAATGTATTATAACTATACATGCCTTGTTTTCAGGTAAGGACTAACTTTTGTCATTTATTTTATAGAATATGGCGGTGGAGAAGAGTGGTATTCGCCATAAGGCTGTAACGTGGGCATTAAATGATAAGACAGACTTAGCTGCACTCAAAATCCTCACTGAAGATTGGCATCCAGTGAATTCTGAACTAGAATATCATGTCTTTCAAGGAAATTGTCTATAACTATTTTAAATCTCGCTATTGTTGTTTTTCTCTTGTCTAACAGGGCGGGAGTTGGTGTCCATAAGCACACCTAGAGGACAAAAGGATTATGCTTGTTACGGGCACGTGAGACATCCTACTCATACAAAAATTCCTTATTCTGCAGATCCACATTTGCCTTTAATCAAGCACTCATGCCCCGTCTACCCAGTAGACGCTTTATCCTCCTTTCTTTCGTTCATCTTACATATTTAGCTTAACAAACTTACTATAAACGTTGTTTCGACTTTAGGGCAGTTCAGGTAGCCCGATCTTTAACAACGAGATGAGGACAATTGAAATACATGCACGAAATCTACTATCTGTTGCAGAGCTTATAAAGTATGTAATTCCAGCCAAATATGTTAACGAAGTTCTTGAATATGCAAGAACTATAAGGTATTGACTTCTCAATTATTTTTTCTCTAAGCCCATTTGTTTTACATTGGCGGAACTTTAAAACCTTAATTCTTGTATATGTCTGTTTAATTCTTTCGCATGCTTGAAGACTCTTTTCTGATGTGACAAAAGTAGATCACCAAAAGGGGAAAAAAAAGGTGTAGTATTCAAGTGTGATGTGTCTAACATAAGTGAAAATTGCTTTTGCTCACTAATGGAGCATAGTCTTACTTCACAGACTTTATTTATCTAACCCTCATATTCTAGAAATAGTGTCAGCGTAAGCTTTAATATAATATTTTCATGATCAAATGAGTAAAACGAAAAGCATGAGCTCTCACGGAGGTAGCTACTACCTCTTTGCCATCCACGAAAGACATGATATATTGAAGACTAATTGACCAGACCAGGCATTAAAGAAGAGCTCTAATGTTTATTTATATCATGTCTTTCGGTGGATGGCAAAGACGTAGTAGCTACCTCCGTGAGAGCTCGTACTTTTGCTTTTCGTTTTACTCATTCGATCATGAAAATATTAAATTAAAGCTTACACTTGCACAATCTCCAAAGTATGAGGGTTAGATAAATAAAGCCTGTGAAGTAAGACCATGCTCCATTAATGAGCAAAAGCAATTTCCATTAATGTTAGACACATCACACTTGAATACTATACATTTTTCACGTTTTTTTTCCCCTTTTGGTGGTCTACTTTTGTTACATCAGAAAAGAGTCTTCAGGCCTGCAGAAGAATTAAACAAATGTATACAAGAATTAAGGTTTTAAAATTCTGCCAATGCGAAACAAACGAGCTTAGAGAAAAAATAATTGAAAAGTCGATACATTCTAGTTCTTACATATTCAAGAACTTCGTTAACATATTTGGCCAGAATTGCATACTTTATAAGCTCTGCGACATATAGTAAATTTCGTGCATGTATTTCAATTGTCCTCATCTTGTTGTTAAAGATCGGGCTACCTGAACTGCCCTAAAGTCGAAACAACGTTTTGAAAAGTAAGTTTGTTAGGCTAAATATGTACGATGAATGAAAGAAAGGAGGATAAAGCATCTACTAGGTAGACGGGGCATGAGTGCTCGATTGAAGGTAAATGTGAATCTGCGGAATTAGGAATTTTTGTACGGGCGGGATGTCTCGCATGCCCATAACAAGCAGAATCCTTTTGTACTCTAGGTGTGCTTATGGACACCAACTCCCGCCTTGTTAGACAAGAGAAAAACAACAATAGAAACAACAATAGCGAGATTTAAAATAGTTACAGACATTTACCTTGAAAGACATGATACTCTAGTTCAGAATTCACTAAATGCCAATTTTCAGTGAGGATTTTGAGTGCAGCTAAGTCTGTCTTATCATTTAATGCCGACGTTACAGCCTTATGGTGAATGCAACTCTTCTTCACCAGAATAATCTGTAAAATAAATGACAAAAGTTAGTCCTGACTTGAAAAAGACGCAAATGAAGTTATAATGCATCACCTAAAGAGCAGGACATGCAAGTGTAATGGTCCCTTAGCCAATATCAAGTTTGTATTGTTTGGTAACAACATGAAAACACGAAGTTATAAAATTCTCAGGCGCAAGGATAACTCCGATTCCCAGACTTCTTGGTTGTATGAATAGACGAAAAGAAACAAAGTTAGAGACATGAAACATCCTGCTAATGAACGTTTCGATCTATAAAACAAAATAAAGAGGATCACATCAACCAATATTTTTAACTTTTCAAAAGTAAATCGATGCCTCTAAATATAGAAACAACTACTCACACTTTCTCTTATCTCAGAAATATTCGGAGTAGACTGTCACAACAGCTCCTCCCATTATCGCGCAAACATCGGTCATTAGCTTTTAAATGCCAGAACCAGCTTTAGTCGAAGATCCTCGAAAGCTCGGTATTGTATTATATGATTTAGTAAGATGACTAAATTCTCCGCTCTATGCACAAAATGCAAGATATATGGTTTGCTAGTATGCCTTTGTGTTCATAAGAAAAGAGAATATACTTAATAGATATCCACTCATCTGCGACCGTCACAATTAATTTATCCCTTCATTTAAGAAGCAAACACCGGAAAAAAAATGCAGGTGTATACAAAACATGGTACTACATACTAGCACAAAACTGTTGCAATATGCAAGGAAGCCTATTACAGAAAGATAAAACATCAAAACTAGAAACAATCCAACATCATCGGGAACAATCCAACATCATCGGGGCTTATACTGCAGGTCACAATTAATCACCACATTGAACTGGGATCTATAAAATTGTTACCATTGTGGATAGATTTAAAAAGACGACTATGTCCTAAGTTGTTTCCTTACTAAACAGGAGCATGATGGCTATATTCAAAATGATTATATTTTTGGCAAGACTAATGGTGATTATCCTCTAACGATGAGAGAATAGAAAAAAGAAATTATCAGAGCTATATAGATCGAGTAATTGTGTCTACAGGGTACGTAACACATGCAAAGTTTAAGCCAAAAAGGAAAAGAACAAATGTCCTCTACGTACAGCCATGTGTAATACCCTAGAGTATTAACAGTTCTCTATCCGGATAAAATGCTTCAAAAACGATACATAAAATCAAGAAAAGTGCAAGTTAATGTCAGCAAAGTTAATTTTCCCAAAGTGGCATACTTCCATTTTATCCCAATATAAAGATGACAATCTGATACAATAGTGTCACCTCCTGATCGAGCTACAATTTTAATTAACAATCCAAAAACTAAAATCCATGGAAGTCGGTAATCATATGCATTGATTTAAGCATTCGTACATAATTAAATGGAGGAAAGTAACAATAATCATTTAAATATTCGAACTATGATTATGAAGTGAGTTTCACCCTCGATAGAGGCCCATATGAGCTTTCAAAAACATCGTATTAGAAATGGTAGTACAGTATTTGGATAGCGTAGTACATGGTGATTGAAGCACCATACATTCTATCCCAAATCATCTTGGGCAAGTAGAAGTAGTATAGGGAGGAGATCTTGTGGTTAAGGAAGCAATTAGACATTTTGCTACCTCTCTTTAATTTGATGAGCAGTATAATGTTAGGAGCCAACAAGTGGTGACCGAAGGCTTACTTCAGAGCCAGAAGAAGAATTAACACAACTTGTTACCTCAGAGGAGGTTAAGCAAGCTTTCTATTCTCTCAAGCATATTAAGGCACCTGGACCTAATGGGTTTAGTGCTGAATTTTTTCAACAGAATGTGATAGAGTGGGGCAAAATGTGGCCGGAGCCGTCTTGGCTTTTTCCAATCAGGGTAAGTCCATCAAAATTTTCAGGAATGCTGTCCTCACTCTAATTCCTACAGTCAAGCGCCCTGCTACAAGACAGTCAGTTTTTGTGTGGAGGGTAGGCATATTGCTGATATTATATTTTACGCAACAAGAGGGAGGTCCCACCTAGATGTGTATTGAAAATTCATTTACGGAAAGTTTAAGATTCCATGGGATGGGATTTCTTGAGGTGTGTTCTGGAGACTTTCCAATTCCTTAAGGAGTACATCAACTGGATAATGAAGTTTATTACCACCACCCTGTTTCCCCAAAACTTGAATGAAAGTAGATATGAATATTTTCCGGCTGCTAAGGGTCTTAGACAGGGAGTTCCTGTATCCCCTTAATTGTTCTTACTGGTCATGGAGGTGTTATCTAGCTTGTTGGATGTTTATACCAGCTGAACTACCATCGTACAAGTCATGTTTGCAAATGACACATTGATTTTCGCTGCTGCTGATGCTAACTCAAACTACCATAGTTAGTCAAGCTCTGGAGAAATTTGCAGAGAAGTTAAAGTCAAGATTTGCAGAGAAATTTGCAGAGAAGTCAAGCTAGTTAATCATAGACATGTAAGCAATTACAAGGCCTCAACAGCTTTTGAAAGCTAAATACCCTAAATAAAATCAAGATTCTTGAATACTTGACCAAGTTTCAAATAAAAGCTCCAAAAATTTTACCTCCTCAATGTTTCCCTGCGATCTTGAATTTGATCAGTTCTTGCTCTGACACCCCTAAACCACAGAACAATTAATTACACCATCTTTTAGGACTACCGGAAAAAGAATACTAGGAAATCAGCCATCATAAGTCATAACAGATCAATAAGAATGCTGCATGCAGAACAAGCATCCACTGATACGTGATACCTTTTTCATCTCATTAAGTTGCACTAACACATGCTAGCAGTTTGTAAGATCTAGATATGAAGTTATACAACCAAGCAATCATCCCCCCACATCATATGCGGGGAGAGACAGGGGGGAGAGAGAGAGAGAGAGCATCATAATGATGCTTACGTGTCTAAACGACATTGACTCCACGTAAAAAGTTACAAAATGCATAGAAGAATTTAATCACATCCAATTATTTGGAACATGTGCAATGACCATAATTTCTCAAATTGGATATATGTAAGTCTTAAGGATTATTAAGATGATTCTAAATTTTCTGGACACAATCAGAGCGAACTAGAATTGCAATGACAAATATTCGTTCAAGAAATTGGAAACATGAGTCATACTCCTGTTTCATAAAGTCTTTCAAAACTTTCAAGACGACGTCACTTGGTATAGCACCACAGCCAGAAGATGATTCTTCCCGAGACATGATTCCAACAACTTCTTTCTTACGATTAAAAAGGGGTCCACCATCATCTCCCTGTGATATAGAACATAATAGTTAAAAACACTTATAGCACATACAAACACCATAAAATCAACAAACTAAAAAAAAGTAAAGAAGAAAGCGCATCCCTTTTGTGGCCCTGGAATAGTTGTCATGCACAAATATTTTGCTGTTAATGTCAAGGCGAGTACACTGGAACCTTCATTGTTTGTTTTTCCAATTTTTTACGACAAAGCGTGTTTCAAATGTTTAATTAATTTTGGTAAAGATGCTTTAATCACTTGCTTGGCATACGAATAATCTGCAAGCTCTTTGCAGTTGCTATTAAGATACAAAGTCTTATCGAATGTTGTACAACCCCATAATATTGGCCAAAATGCTGGATGGTATGTTCTATTTGTGCTAACTCTATAGGTCAGAATGTGGCCCCTCAAGACAAGGGTGAGGAAGAAGACTCAGCAGGCAGTGATCACATTGGTTTGAGCTAGACAAACCGATTGCTACAACAAGGAAATGAAGTTGAGGAAAGTACTTGAATGTCTTGCAGGTGAAGTTTGAAGAATAAACAGCTTAAGCAATACGAGGTAATGAGCGCAAGAATCTAGAGTTCTTGATAGCGCAGAATGTACTATATTTTGTTCTACGCTTTATGCACCTTGAGTTGTCTCGTTCGTTTCTTGTTCAGCGCAATAGGGGGCTTACACATGCAGGCAGTATTAGGCATGATTATAATTGTAAACGTCATCTTGTCCAAATCATAAGCATGTAGATGCGAATTCGACTTTTTTATTAAACCACGTAACCCTAATGTTGCTGGGCAAGGAAGGAGAAAGATAATGAATGAAAGTTTACTATTCCTGTGCGAACTTTTTCCTAAACTATAACGACGTGATAACGATACAGGTAATGTTGATACAATAGTTAAAGCACGCCCACGTCCACGACAGTCATAGAAGGAGGTTCTCAAAACTTCAGGAGGTGTCTTCTACTCTCTTATTCAGCCTTTTCATGCTTGGTTTACTGAAAAAACACAATTGATTGGTCCAGCCCCTTGAATATATATTGAATATCACTCCTCTTTTCTGTAGCATTTTCATGCTCAGTTTACTGAAAAAACGCAATTGATTGGTCCAGCCCCTTGAGTTTATATGGAAAACTCCAATGGTATTTGCCATGGGATCGTTTGAGCTGAAAAACATTTACACGCGCATTACATCAGTAGAAGATACATCCATTCCTCTACGTTTTAACCAACCTGTTCATTTCCGGTTAACAGCGCTCCTCCTTGAAAATGTCATGACAAGCCTCTTACCTCATTCTTCAAGCAAACCTTCAATTTGCTAGCTTTGATGCCCCAGGAAGAACGGTATGTGATGAGGTGATTTAACAACCCAGCATAGAAGATTTGGGAAAAAACGACAAATGGTGACGGCAGCCCATTACTATAAAGTAACCTATTTCTACAGTGCCAGCATTTCACCAGCTCGAGAATGAACAAGATGAGGTACCTTGACGATAGTATACGTTGACAGCAGTAGGAGAAACCGTAGGAGCAACTTCCCTAATCTCAGGCGTACGAGTAAAGATCATAGGCTTCTGAGGTTCCATCACGTAAACCTCACAACCACGATCCTCAGGTGATTCACCTGCCACATTGGGATAGAGGGGAAAGGTTAACCAACTAACAACAAAGTTTAGGAGGATTTTAGATGCATCAAAAATCAATAACAGGCAAACATGGATTAGGATAAGCATGTTGCAGCGGATAGGTCTGTGAGTTTGTGAACCCTCTGGTTGCAAGCAAATAACAACTTGGGACGACACATTCTGATCCAATCAGCCAAAAACAATCAGAGGAGATCACAATAGGCAGTCCATATAAAATAAAAAGCACTATCAAACAACTATGAATACGTATAACAAAAACAAAGAAGCTATATAAGAAAACCTAGAGGCTTCTCATACTCCTTCCATTTCATAAGTTTTGTCCCCTTTGACTTTTTAAGAATTCCGGAAAATGGCAAGATTGCAGGTGAAAAAGGTTGTCAGCAGCCATGAAGGTTGACATAATTTCTCAGAATGAAGGAAAAAACCCAGTATAGCAGAACTAATTATTACATTTCAAAAAGCTCTTAGGTTACCGAATTAGCTGACAGGCTATTGAGATGCATTTCGTTCAATTTGTTCACCGTGGCTTGCTGTAATATTAGTAAAAGACATATGGGGTTAATGGTAATTTGTTTCCAAGTCACGGCGGGTAGTGTAGAGAAATTCCACTTGGTGTTGCTCCACAAACTCACAAATAACATCTTGATATGTCCTTGTCCGAGATTCCACAGGGCAATGAAACCATCAAAAGACAGTGCTGTCCGTTAACACTACGGAAGCCTAATGCACGAGTGTACATAAGAATATGGATCTTAGGGCCAGTGGTCCCGTCAAACTTGTCTATGTCGGGCATTTTGAACTTCATAGGATCGAATTAAAGGTGCACCGAAGTCAAGACAAAAATCGACCCTCTGCATCTTTGCAATCTTCTAAATCCAAATCCGTGATTTTACGTGCAAAGAGTGGCATTCAGATTGTTGAAGCAAGTTCTTCTAAGAGAAAGCCTAAAGGCAAACCTCATAAAGGAAAATAATAAAGCAACGAGCAAGGAAGAAGCTAAGCCTAGAAGCAGATGCTTCAAAAGTGGACAGTGGGGTCGAATCAGATTTGATCAAAGTTGCAGCCTTGGTAAGGAAGCTTCTTTGTGGATTTAAAATTTGCTTGCTACGGCGTAAAAGGATAAACATTTCAACACTTAAAACATTGAACTTGCTGGTCGTAGTTTTACCTCGTTGGCCTGGTCAAACAACACTTATCTCGTCTCTAATAAACGTCTGAGAACTCTATACTACAAATTCACAGAAGCCCCGAATAGAGGACAAAAATTACGTAACCGAGGGAATACTTTGAGCTAACAAAGGCATGAGTAAGGTAAGAAGTATCGATTACTTGAAGGAAGGAAGCTGTGCTCCAAGATGGCAGGTGAAGAGGCTCGAGCAACGGTGCGACGAAGCACGTGCAGCGGATTCTGCATAAATCACAATTAGGGTTTGCACAAGGCCAGAAGAAAAAGTTGGAAAAATTAACATAAAGAGCAGCATTGAACCTGAACGTGGCTAGCCCCTAAAAGGGCACGAGAGAGAAGATTAAACATGGAGCCGCTTTGGAAGAACCGAAGCTGCCAAGCTTTTTTGATCTGGAATTCGTTTCAAAGAGACAGGAGTTCGGTGTTTTGACTACTATAAAGATAATAGGGAATGACTTTTAATAATTTTTATTTAGTAACTTAAAAAATAATTTTACTAATATTTTTTTATTTAGTGTTCATACAGTAGGGCCCGCTAGGGGACCCGCATCGCGCGACACATCATCTTGTCAACGGTCAATTATTAAACGTCATAACTAGGTCAAAGCGTATCTCCTTTCGAGCATCCACAAGCATCACCAGTGCAGCGACATCAACACGGTCAAACTGTTGGAAAAAGGAAGGAGTCGGCCACTACCTTCCTAAGGGGGTCGGCCACTCCCTTCCTAAGGGGGTCGGCCACCCCTTTCTTCAGGGGTCGGCCACTCCCTTCCTTAGGGGGTCGGCCACCCCTTTCTTCAGGGGGTCGGCCACCCCCTTGTTGTGAGGGTTCGCCCCCCCTTCCAACCCAAAGGGGTCGGCCACCCCTTCCTCAAGGGGTTCGGCCACCCTTTTGCCTTACAAGAGTCATTCCTAAACCCCCGACATCACTCATCGCGCTCTCTACCATGCGCTGAACACCAATGGTCACTTAGCGCTCGTTGCCGACCGCGCGCAATCATCACGACGGGAGCACACTATCCTAAGTATTGCTCCGCGACAGTCCTCGCTGCGCCCTTGCGCCCCGCTGATAATACGTGCCCCCGGCACAAAGTATGCGACGACAGTCGTCGTCGCACCCTTGCGCCCCGCTGATGATGCATGCCCCCGGCACTAAATATTGCTCCGCGACAGTAGTCACAGCGCCCTTGCGCCACGCTGATGATACGTGCCCCCGGCACTAAGTATTGCTCCGCGACAGTCGTCACCGCCCCCTTGCACCACGCTTATGATACCTGCCCCCGGCACTAAGTATAACTCCGCGACAGTCGTCGCCGTGCCCATGCACCACAACCATGTTACAAGCCTCCGGGCATCACACCTATTCACCACACCATGCGCCCTCGTCATGGACGTGGAACATGCTTCAACCCATTCTCCGGAGTGTGCAGTATTCCAGGGGCTCCGCTCGTAGTGCTCCGGCACGAGGACCCCTCACCGCGGCATGGGCTTATCGCCATCACGGGCCTAGCGCCATCGCCGGCTCAATCACTAGGGGCTATGGTCCTCGCAGCAAGATGGGCTCGCAACCCTGGAACCGTCGTCGGCACAACCTTGAAGCCAATGACATCACACTTGCAGGGAGCTCCTACGCAAAGACTTCACCGCAATGGACCCTAAGCACCAAGCGGTGACCATGGTCACTCATGTAACTCATGTTGCCTTGGATCGTCGACACCACCAGGGCAATGACCCACGGGTCACTCCAGGACGGGAGCAGGTCCTTGGAAGGCATCGCGCCTAGTCCGCCTGGCATTTGGTTACAGGGATAACCCTCACTGCTGTCAGGTCCTCTGCGCGTCTCTTGACGCACCTCATGGGATTCAGTAAGGGCTTGGACTGGTGGCTGGGGTAATGGGATACTCTGACCATGCTACCGTGGCATGATCAGTCTCCTCAGACAGGCAGAGAGATGTCGCAAGGGCAGGGCAGCATGAACTTAGGGACCGACAGTCCCAACGGAGAATCAGTCTTTGGCCCCTCTAGCGACGTGTCGTTCCCAGAGGGTGACACATGTTAACTTATGACACATGCACATTTTTGCCTATAAATAGTAGACTTTGGAGCTTTTTCAGGACTGGTCTCTCATTTGGACTTTTCACTTTCTCTCTCTAAAAAGACATTCTCTCTGGAATTCTAGTGAGAGAAACACACTTAGACTCCCGTCTCCGGACCCTCGACGCTGCATCCTTGAGACGAACCGTCAACTGTCGGCCCTGTTCGTCGTCGCCCTGCCTGCGCGGCGCTGCCAACCCTCGCGACCTGTCTGGGGAGCCTTGCTCTCAGTCCTTACTCCATCCTTGTTGTCTCCCGCTTTGTCTACCTGGAAGCTGACTCAGACTGCATCCTTTGTGGCACCTCCACGTTTTCCTCATCAACATTTAGTAACTTAAAAAATACTTTTACTAAATACTTTTAATAATTTTTATTTAGTAACTTAAAAAATATTACTAATATATTTTTTCGATAAATAAAAATATTACTAATATTTTTTTCGATAAATAAAAATATTACTAATATTTACCGTTAAAAGTGTTAGAAGAAAAGTTATTAAAAATTTTAACTATTAGTATTAAGTGCTCTACAAGGGGTTGTAGATAACTTTCTACAACCCGAGAATAAGCAAAAAATTTACCCTTAGATATGTGCGCGACTCACTTGATTTAAAAAAAAATCATGTATTTACAATCACATGCACGAATCAACTCAAAGTTTTTCTTTTCTTTTTTTTCTTTTCTTTTTTTTTTCTTTTCATTACCCTGAACCTTTGAATTGGTGCCCTCATTACCGATTGATGGTAAGACATTTGAAAGGCTAAATGGATAATTTTTAACAAAAGTCTGCATGACATTCACATCATCAGGTCAAAACCCATATGGAGCCGCCACATCATAGTCAAAGCCCTCGTAACCCAACCCTCCCCTTGCCACTTATGGCAGTGACAATAGTCTACAACTTTTGATTATGGGTTTGGTGGGAAAAGTGGTGGTGGCTGCTGGGAAAGAAGGATGGAGGTTGTGATTATGGTGGTCCCCGGAAAGTATGGGGTGGGTCTTTGGCGTGGGTGGGGGTTGAGTGTTATGGTAGTGATGGTGATGGTCGGGAATTGGTGGTAGATTCAGTAAGAAAATGGTAAAGGATTAGGTGGGAAAATGGCGATGGGTTTAACAAGGAAAGAGGTGGTAAGTTCGAAGAGAAAGAGAAAAGGGTTTTAGTGGTGGTCGTCATCGAAATTTGGTGGGCATCTTGGGGATGGGGTGAAAGGAAGAAGGGCTGCCACCAATCACATATTGTAAATTGCGCAATTTATTCCTCAATATATATGACATCTAAGAAGTTTGATTTTCAAAGTAAATTGGTTAATGAAATACCATTTTAGAAGGGTGGTTGATGATATGACAAAATGGTGAGCTGGAGCATGCATTTCTGGGAAAAAGAAGAAGACGCGGCAAAAGATTGGTGATGATATCACCTGGTCTGCGACTTGCCCTACACCAAGTCTCTCACCCACTCCCAGACAGGCATATCGCAGACACCCACTCACTGGCGACAAACGACAGGCTACGACGAGTGAAGGGCAGCTCAGATCTGGAACGAGTGGAGGTCGTCTTCAGATCTGGACCCGTCAACCGAAGAAGAAGCAGTGACCGGCGAGGCAAGGACTCCACTGGCCAAAAACCATATGCCGCCGACAATGCATCCCTCTTCCACGTGTCTGGTGACATCATGCGGTCGTGTTTCTGTCTGGTTCATCCTGGTCGCATTTTTCCTCATCTGCACTCTCTTTTCCGGGCATAGCTCCCGGCAATGTCCCACACATCCATATCCGAAGCATATGTTATTCAAATACTCATATTTTACCTTATACTTCTTTCCACATATTGAAAATGCTGAGATTAAGGGTTGGTCGAGCTTCATCTCCCCGCAAATTCGAGCATACCTACCTTGAACTGAAGTAGTTGTGTTGAGGTCGATTTTTAGTGGCTTTCCCAACCTTTTCGCAATCTTTAGCAGAACCTTCTCATTATAGTATTCAATCGATAACTCTAGAAGTCGAAGCCAAATAGCAGTTTTGGTTTCTTGAGCTTCAGATGGTTTAAAATTTGGCTCCCACTTCCTTACCGTGAGGTAATGGTTCATGATTATTCGTGGCCCTCCACTCGCCACATAGTGATAATCTTGAATGCAGTCAAATTTCAAGAGAAAAAAACCTCCATGCAAGTCGATAATTTCAAAGTTCCCTTGAAGATTCCAAATTACTTGGAGTCTTGTTGATAAAGCACGAAACCCAATCAATTTGCCAAGCAATTTGACAGTTAGGGTACTTTCTCATTTCTTCCTTATCTTTCGGATGAGATTTGGTGACAGGGAAATGGCAGGTTTTAGGGGATTGTCACTTACCTCTTCAATTTGGGGTTCTGGAATCTCAGACTTCTTCTACTTCCTCATCCGAAGTCGAATCATCCATGAATCTTTCAAAATCTATCTCTCTTCCCTAGGATGTGGAAACAATATCTCTATAGGACTTACGGGATTCGATATTAGTGGATGGCAGATCATTTCTCGGATTGACCTCGATCTGCTTTAATGGTGCTGGTGAACTTGAATCCAACATGTTTGTATCAATATGTGATGGATGGTGGATCATATGCTTTCTCATTGCAGGATTGTCAGCCTCTCGAGGTTCTGGTTCCATGTTCACCACAGGTCAAACCCGGAAGCAGAGAGCTTTTTTATAGAAAGAAGAAAAAAGCTAAAGGTTGTATAATCTCTCCAGTTGTCTGTTTATGACATCTAGGCTCTATTCTTACCTTTGGAGCAAACAACGGCCCTGTTCATTGAGAAAAAAAATTAATATATCTTCTCAATAGCATATGTTCACAAGTAAAAACAAAGTTAAAACCACTAAGGGTTGGCCTCGTTGTCAAAAAAATTTGCTCCCTTCCTTGATTTTTTGGATTCAAACATTGGGCCAGCACCCAAGTAAAATTAAAACCGAAGAGAGACTTAGTTTCGACTGACGCGCAAGCTGGTATGAGGATACCCTTACCTATAGGTGCAAGTCGGGTCAGGTTTTTATGGGTTTAACAAATTCAACCTAAGCAAATGTTTGCTTCTACCAAAACCGTTGTTATCCAAAGCGTGCCCTAGCCCAACGCAGGGAGTACGCCCTAGCCCAGGGCTAAGGGCAAGGCAGGGGTCGAGGTGCAACTAAAAACCCAAAAAATCAAGACTCTAATTTTCAACATCGAAAAATTGTTGAGCCACATTGGTAAAAGGGACAAGTATATAATTTAAAGTGAAGTTCCAATTTCAGCTTCCAAAGTAAATCAGGTGTTACGACTTAAGATCTTAATCTTAAAAAAACCACAATATTTGCAACAATCCAAAATAAGCACAAAGAAATTAAAAAAAGGGTCCAAATAAAGAATAGCCCACAAGCATGGTGGTCCGCGGAAAGAGAAAGGAAGACATGACAATGCTCGTATGGGACCTACATTAGCTCGTGATGAAGAGACATGTACATACACACATATTATCTGTATATGTATATATATAGTGCAGTGCAAAAAATAAAAAAGTCAAGGAGAAACCATTACCGCCCACGAGAGGAGGAGGAGGAGGAGGAGGAGGAGAGGCGGCGAGATGAAGCCGAAAGCCGCGGCGAAGACCTCCAAATAACAACCCCATCTTTTGCAAAGAAATGCTTTAAGCCAGTCTGGTGGTCATGGAGTGAAGGTGTGGAGAAGATGAAAAAGTTACCGACACAAAAACCGGTAATAAGTAAAATTTATACTACGCACACCCACACACACAAAACAATTTCATGCAATAGGTTTTCCTTCTATCTCAAAATCGCGTTGAGGAGCCAGAGAGATAGAGGAGTCAAATTAAATATGACAGCTGCTTCTACAGGTTCTCCAAAACTTGCATGTTTAGGGTGAAACCAGTTTATGCCCAAATCAAAAGTTAGGAGTCCTTTTTTTCCATTTACGTTAGCTTTCAACGGGCATCTGCAAAGACTAAGGCCCCGTTTGACAAAAAAATTTTCCCTCTTTTTTTTTCAGTTTTAAAAACTGAAAAAAAAAGAGCGTTTGGTAACCATTTTTTTTTCAATTTAAAAAATCAGTTTTTAAACTGCAGAGTAAAAAAAAAAACTCCAAAAACTGGTTTTTTTTTCACTTTTGGTTTTTTTTTTTCGACCACCACCACCACCCTCCCACCGCCGGCAGCCACCTCAGGCGACCACCGCCGGAGACTGCCGGCCGCCGGCAGCCACCTCCGGCCGCCGGCGACCACCGCCGGAGACTGCCGACAACCACCTCCGGCCGCCGGCGACCGCCGGTTACCACCGGCAGCCACCGCCGGAGACTGCCGGCAGCCACCTCCGGCCGCCGGCGACCACCGCCGGAGACTGCCGGCAGCCACCTCCGACCGCCGGCGACCACCGCCGGAGACGGCCGGCAGCTACCTCCGGCCGCCGGCCACCACCGCCGGTGACTGCCGGCAGCCACCTCCGGCCGCCGGCGACCACCGCCGGAGACTGCCGGCAGCTACCTCCGGCCGCCGGCCACCACCGCCGGTGACTGCCAGCAGCCACCTCCGGCCGTCAGCCACCACCACCACCACCGTCGACCACCGCTACGCCCCACCACCGCCACCGCAAACCACCAAAAAAAAAAGTCAAAATAAAAAGGGTTACCAAACACCAAAAAAAAAACCTCAAAAAAAAAAGGGGTTATCAAACACCCACTTGTTTTTATAAAAAAAAATAATTTAAGCTGCTCTTTAAAAAACTGCTCTTTAAAAACTGAAAACCAAAAAAAAAAATTTGTCAAACGAAGCCTAAATGTTCTTTCTTATCTTCAAGCTTCATACTGCGACGTTAAGTGGTTAGAGTGCAAGTATGAGCGGGTTTGTCATGCATGCTATTGATGTGGGCAATCAGACATGATCGAAATTTCAGCATTGAATCCCTGCGCTATCCTAATCACTCCGACATCGCTCTGCCATCCTAATAGCCCGAATATTTTACCAACTTCTATAGCGGCAGGTGTTCCCATATTTGAACAGTTCTTACGAACTTATCCAAATGTTGATATTAACCGGAATTCGCAAATTATCATTTTGAATTCTAGCCAGGGTCCTTATTTGTTCCATACAAACCAAGAATCACCGGAATATCCTACAATTCAGGTAAGTATTCAACCGGAGGTGGTACTATTAATTCGCTAAAAGTTCTGTCAGTAAAAATACAACAGTGGCTAATCCTTTTGCAAGAGAACCGGACGATGTTTTGTATTTAGACAAGGAACCAGGAAATGATGTCACTATGCTAGAAAATCCTATGGCTACGAGTAGGAAGACTATGCCTAGCTGTCAGAAGAATAAAAGTGCTTTGACTCCACAGGCCAGTTTCAAATCAAAAGATGGATGTTCTCCTGACAATTCTACCTTTGTCCCCAAGGCTCCACGTGATCCCTCTGGCCCACAACCCCCGAATATTCAATCTGGATTTTCTCCTAACATTAGAATATGTTAGCGTTTTGAAATTTCAGAACATTAATGTATAGATTAACAACCTTGCTTTAACGACGAAGAGACAACCATTAAAGACACCCTTTCATGAAAAAACACAACCATTAAAGGCACCACTTCAGAAATAACTGCAAACTTTAGTGCATTTTCAGAATTATTTCGAGGTCACCGAATTCAATAAAGATAAATGGCTCAAAGAAATATTTTTGAAAATCAGTTAAAGATTTAGGCCGTTAGATCATAAATCAACGCGCCATACACATAGAGCTTCCACGGTTTGATAAATTCACCTTTGGTTTTGACATCTCCCTGACATACAAATATACACAGAAGCCCAGAAAATTAACAGGTACATACTCATGGAGTAACGTTACAAAAAGTCTTCACTAGTCCAGTCTAGGTGTACCTGCATTTCGGCATGATAATTACCCACGGTCCAAAGTCAGTCCAGAAATGGTATGCAAGAAGGATTTCTCCTCCTAATTATTCCCAGTCCTTTGGCTAAGGTCTACCTAGATGCAGCACACATCACCATTTTATATGATGTGTGCCTTGCATTCATCCAACCCTTGGGGAAAAAATAGAAGGAAACTAAAGGGGACACGATACCCATTGTCATGACAAATAAGAAAAAAGATAGCGGAACATCTGCACTTCCCAAGTCAACATTCTAGTTATAACCAGTTTTGGTGCCACTTCCCAGGTTTCCTTAACACTCATAAGGGAAGAGTCCACAATAATTACATTTCAAAACCCCCTGAAGCAGATGCTAATACATAGCGGAACTTAGCAATGCTAAAGATCTTTACACCTTTAAGTTAAACCTGCAATTCCAGAAAGAGGAATTATAACGTGAACGATCACAACTAGCAGCTACCAGCCTACCACTTCAATAAAATTCATGGTGGAAAGTAGCAAGTGCAACAACTACATTTACTAAAGAAGATCAATATCAAAATAACATCACTTCAAACTTTTGCGTATGTCGAGGATATTGTTGATGTAGAACAAGTAACGTATTCTATAATGAACAGAACTTAAGTTAATCTCAATTTGTACCAACAGTGGGAGTTACTTTTTCTCTAGGAAAATAAAAACTCTTTTACATTTCACACATGGTTCTTTTCAAAGTTGGCCAAGAACATGCTCAAACAATATAGGGCAGCATGCCATAGCAATTATGGTAGTAGTCAGCGACGCCAACAGACATGACAGCAAGAACAAATACGTTAAGAATTATGATGAACCAGCAGAAACTAAAGACATGGTTGTTGTCCCTAAAAAGGTAGTGATCAGATACAAGAATAGCATTAAAATAAGGATTTACTGACAGCATCTTCCATTTACGGAAGAAATGCACACTCAGCAGGTATATGGCACAGCTTGAAACATAGGTGGAGAAGTCATGTTCATCAAAAATTAATTTAATAGGTCTTGATGATAGGGAATCATCCAATAGCATATTTAAGCTATTGATGATACCAGCACAAGAATTTTGTAAACAAGTAACTCCTGATAGCTTGCGAAAGCATAGATTACTAAAATAGACTGCCCAACCTTAGGTTCAGACCTGCCAAGTACTTTATGTAATGGCAGAGACAATACTGTTAGACTGTTGCTTCATTTGATCCAACAGGAAGCAGCGCCATGAAGACATGTTAAAAAATTGATTGGAAAAACGTAAATGTATACACCCTCCGTCGCAAAATATGTGGTAGCAGCTCCCTTTTGGATTGTAACAAAATAACTGTTTAGTTTTCTAAATCAAGCACCAAACATTGTTTGTTTTCGAATCCCTCCCCCTCGTCTCTCCACAAATTACACCAATGCTTTTCTCTAACAACACCACCACCCTCCTACACCCATTGTAAACACTACCCAAATCTGCACATATAATCATCAATCCTCCATTTTACTCCTTGTGCGGTATCCACTATTGATGGATTTTAAATCGGCTGACCAACTTCCATCCAATAAAGAGACCACGTCTGGAAATCGTTACTATGCTCAGACTTGCAAGAATAGAATCATACACACAGGGAAAATTCAAGTGTAAAGGTTTAACTGGCGCAAGACTAGGCCGAGGGCTCGGTGGACTAGGCGTGTTGGGTGGTGACAAGGCAGCTGGGTGTCGGTATGGTCTAGGCAATACATCTCAACTCCTTTCGACGCTGTTGCAGTCGTTCCGCCAGAACTCCCGCAGGGGCTATCATGATTTTTTATTTACATGAAACTATTTTAAACAAAGATTCAAAATTCAACTTAACAATCTAAATTCTGAGATGCAGTAACAGAGTTGACTCTGAGCAACATGCATCTGTGTTTATCTATCAAGCTAGTTGATACATCCTACTTGTTCCACTAACCACCGCAACCAAAACTCCATCTACATGATGAGATTGCATCCCAAATTATGACGTGTTCAAGCAAGAAATCATAGACATGTAAGAAATTACAGGGCCTCAACAGCTTTTGAAAGCTAAATACCCTAAATGAAATCAAGATTCTTGAATACTTGAAAGTTTGAAATAACAGCTCCAAAAATTTTACCTCCTCACCTCAACGTTTCCCTGCGATCTTGAATTTGACCAGCGAGTCTGACACCCCTAAACCACAGAATAATTAATTACACCATCTTTTAGGACTAGCGGAAAAAGAACACAAGGAAATCAGTCATCATGAGTCATAATAGATCAAAAACAACGCTGCATGCAGAACAAGCATCCACTAACACATGTTACCTTTTTCATTTCATTAAGTTGCAGTTGCACTAACACATGCTAGCAGTTTGTAAAATCTAGATATGAAGTTATACAACCACGCAATCATCTCCCCACATCATATGCGGGAGGGAGGGAGGGAGAGAGAGAGAGAGAGAGATACCATCATAATGATGCTTACGTGTCTAAACTATATTGCCTCCACATAAGAAGTTTACAAAATGCATAGAAGAGTTTAATCACATCCAATTATTTGGAACACGTGCAATGACCTTAATTGCTCAAATTGGATATATGAAACTCTTGAGGATTATTAAGATGATTCTGAATTTTCTGGGCTTCTTTTCCTTTTAAGTCGAGTTGCAGATCAACACAATCAGAGCGAACTAGAACTGCAATGACAAATATTTGTTCAAGAAATTGGAAACGCGAGACATACTCCTGTTTCATAAAGTCTTTCAGAACTTTCAAAACGACGTCACTTGGTTAGCACCACAGCTAGAAGATGATTCTTTCCCAGACATGATTCCAACAACTTCTTTCTTACGATTAAAAAGGGGCCCACCCTCATCTCCCTGTGATATAGAACATAATTGTTAAAAACATTTATAGCGCATACAAACACCATAAACACAACAAACTAAAAAGAAGTAAAGAAGAAAGCGCATCCCCGTTGTGGCCCTGGAGTAGTTGTCATGCACAAATATTTTGCTGTTATTGTCAAGGCGAGTACACTGGAACCTTCATTGTACTTTTTCCAATTTTTTTACGACAAAGCGTGTTTCAAATGTTTAATTAATTTTGGAAAAGATGCTTTACATTTTAATCACTTGCTTGGCATACGAATAATCTGCAAGCTCTTTGCATTTGCTATTAAGATACAAAGTCTCATCACATGTTGTACAACCCAATATTGGCCAAAATGCTGGATGGTACGTTCTATTTGTGCTAACTCTATAGGTCTGAATGTGGCCCCTCAAGACAAGGGTGAGGAAGAAGAATCGGCAGGCAGTGATCACATTGGTTTGAGCTAGACAAACAGATTGCTACAACAAGGAAATGAAGCTGAGGAAAGTCACAGCAATGCAATGTCATCACAAGAGCAGGCCAAGAAAATACTTGAATGTCGGGAAAGGACAAAAGGTCGTCATTCAACCAGCTTGCAGGTGAAGTTTGAAGGATAAACAGCTTAAGCAATATGAGGTAATGAGCGCAAGAATCTGGCCGAGTAAACAGAACAAGGGAAAATGGAGGAATGAATACATTTAATTTTTTAATAAGAAACACAAATAACCTGATATTGCAAGTGGGGATAAGACTCTTTCTTTTTTCAATTCACGAAAAAAAAAAAATGTTCAACTTTATGATACGTAATTCACAAATCGCGATACACGTAGTACTAGATCATTTACCACATGCATTGGGGAAAACAAATCCCACTCCTATGTTATCCACTAGTTCCTTACCGCCATAAAGAAGACAAAAAATTGAATCATTTAACAACATAGGTCTGCAGCTTAGGAGTTCAGAGTTCTTTCTCAAAAACTTTCAATAGCAATTGTGTCGTAATAATGACTTGTCGATCGTCTGGCATTGAGGCTCTCTTAGAATTCCCGTCTTGTGAAATCCCACAATGGATGGGGAGAATTTGTGATTGGCTTTGTACGACGAACTCTTCAGTACCTACTTGCAGCCCTTTTGAGGGAGGTATTGTCCTATGGTGGGGCCATGGACCTGGTTTGCTATAGATGATGTTAGAGCCGAGTCGAGAAAGTTAGATTGGGCCTTATGGTAGGATTGCCAAAGGTTGGGAGCAGACTAGATTAGGTTGTTCAATCGGCTTTGCCAGCATTATCCAACAGCAGCTTATAGACGAGGATTATGGCTGAGTAACTATAGAAGATTGTGGGCTACAGCGGGGACGCCAAGGCATAAGGAGGAGAGACTGCAATAAACACATCTAATGTGGGAGATTTGGTGATTGGCCAAATAAGACCCTGCCCATTTGCTCATAGGTACCTACTTGGCAACCCATTTTGAGGAAACCGTCCCCTGTGGTGGGGCCATGAACCTGGTTCCTTACGGTTTTCTAAAATTTCTACAAAAGTAACACCACATTTTACTTATAACACTTAGTTGGCTCCCAATTTCATAAATCTCATTTTATGTCACCCTGGATTGCAAATGCAGGTGCCTCTGCGATGGGGTGGGAGTATGTATGGGTGTGCATATTTCAAATACAATCACTAAAATCTGGACGTTTTCTATGAGTTAAATGGTTGAAAACTTACACAAAGGTCTCAGTTTAGTTCTTATTTTTTAATTTAATTGACAAGGGTCTGAAACTTTCTTTTCAAACAACTAAACAAATATATTCAGTTAATAAAAAAAATGAATTAATCTGAGCCAAAATAGATTTTTCACTTTTCCTGTTTCTCATTCTTTCTTCCTTCTTCTTCGTTGATCTTCATTCCCGTCAATCCCCCCCGCCCCAAAGCGGAGTTATCATCCTCGTTGACTTGGCAAGCTTTCACAAAAGCAACAATCAATTACATGCAAACGAAGTAGTCATCAGAGATTCAGAGGGATTTGATGGAATTGAGGAATTTATTTTGGGAAATGGAAGTTTCCCGTGCAAAATCCAGAGTTATGGAGAACGATCTTGATCTCCATTTACCACCATTTCCCGTTTCAAGGGGAAGCTGAATAATCTATTGTATGCATCCAAATAATCACAATGCTTGTTCAATCTTTTGTGCTTTGCTAGGACGTTCATGGCTGGGGTCGCAAAATAGGCTAGGTATTGATGTGCTTGTGCCTTCTGTTTGCTGGTGGGGATTGATATTGATGGATGTTGTTCGGCAGAGGCGTGATACTGGTGAAGGGAGAATGAGGAATAGGGTTTCATCTGCTTGGTGTAGTTAGATCAGGTGTGTGCTGCGATAGTGGTAATGGTGATGGAGTCTACAGAGAGAAATGTTGCAGTGGGTTAAATCTGGCGGTGGGGGTAGTGATGGTGGCGTGCATTCTCTGCAGTGGTGATCGGGTGCTGGACCTGCTGGTGTTATGGATACTATTTGGTCAACGATGCTTTTTATCTATTCTCATTATTATCAAAACGAAGCATGTCTTTGTCACATGCCTCATAGATTCATGTGACCAGTACATGCTTCATTTTGTTAACAGTTCTGCACGGAAAGTCTAACAAGCTACTACTTAGTAGACTAAATAAAGCATCTCACCCTTATAAATTAAAATCAAACTATGAGGTACTGAAGTGAGACTTTTTTGGTGTTTCAAGGTACTAAAGTGTATTTAACTCTAATTCTACTGAAACGGGCGCGGTGCAGTGTTAAGAAGTCAGGTATCAATTTCATGTTGCCATGAAATATCAGTAATATGTTAGAGAGCTTTCCAAAAGGTTTTTCTTTCCTTATTACATTGATGATTTAACCAAATAAATAATTTTCACCACGAGCACGCCAAAAACACTTGTCAAGACTCTTCTCAATACTTGCACACTGCAAGCACGTTATAAGGAGTACCAACTAGACCAATCGACAGTGAAATCTACTCGTAGGAATGTGTGCCAAATAATATTCTTAAATGATGATATGATTTGATAGTGCAAGTTGGCAAGATATCGGGTGGTAATGGAGCCCAGAGCCTTGTTTAGAAAACTAAAGTTTGAGAAAAGATAAGAGAACTGATACACCCGCTCGAAGTTTGGACCCACTCGCCACTATCAGTGACATTTAAAGCAAGGGGACTACAGTACCTCTATAATTGAGCAAGTCACACGCAATAGCTTGCCAAGCATTCCTCCTTGGTCACTACAGTTAGAGAAAACAGGGAGGATTGAAAGAAATGATGAGAAAGGTATCAACTGAGGCATGGGGTAGGAAATAATTTTGCAACAATAATAACATTCAATTGCGGAAGAAAACGCGGAAGGAAAATTTTTTCCTTGCTCAAGTATAAAATTAGCACCAAGTTAAAACAATTGAAGCATACTCACCCAATGTAACGACCTTCTTCTACCTTAAACCGAGGAAGCCCATCATCATAAAATCGATTATAAAGTCCAGCAGAAAACACAACATCACCCAAACAAAGCTCCCGGGACTTTCCTAGTGTTGCTGCTTGTAGTGAAGCTGAAGTTTTTATCTTTAAAATGGCAACGTCATTAACAGGATCAGCATGCAGCACAGTACCCTCTAAATTGTAATCTTTTTACAACTTGATTCAAGGGTTACAGAAACCTACAAAAAGTCATGGGCTTTTAAACGCAGATAACCACCAAAAAAATGCAGAGAATGACATGGCAATAATTACTAAAATCCACTACATTGCGGTGCTAATGCTACTCACATTTCTTCACAAACCTATGCCATCAACGAATTTGGAACAAAATATGAAGCTAGATGGTACTATAGGCTCAAAGTGCACCAAAAAGAAACTTATTTGATACATAACCAAGCATAATGACTAGAGATATCTTAATGCACACCTGTATAATCTGATGCAGCCATGTGGCCTTCAGAACTACTACCACGTGACCACAGCATGAATCTAATGAGCCTTTTTTTACGAGACAACCATCATAAAACCCCTGCAAGTGCAAACCTCACCTCCACCAGATCTGATGCCAGGCTACCATAAAAGTCATCGCGGACCTTCCATCTCACAAACTCTAACCAGACAACTTATCTAACACAACTTGTGCAGCTTCATTAAACACCAACAAGAAACTTCCAAACCACTATCATGTTTGAATTTGTACCTCATTGACAATAGCAACCAACCAAATTAAGCAATGATTCCACTCAATCGAATAGAGACCCACCTGCTATTGCATCAGCGACCCAGAGTTGACCTCAACTTTAATCAACTTTGTCAAAAATGAGCGGCAGAAGGATGCATCCGTCAAGGATGGAGGAGGGCAGCTCGGATTGAGAGAAAATCCACCCCCATACCCTTGTGCAAATAGAAGCGTCTCAGATGTGGAGAAACTCAGCCTTCCCCACCCCCTTGTGCAAGATACAATTTCAAAGGGGAATAGGGAGAATGAACGAGCAGATCAGGAGAGGCGAAAAGGCATGCAATACCTCGTTGAGACAGAGGGCAACTTGGTCTTTCTAGAGGGAAGCAGATTCTCTATACAAATTATAAAGAGGAAGAAAATCTCTTGGTTGCACCCTCTGCTCAAGTCTTTGCTTTTCCTCGTCCTTAACTTAGCAAGCTTGTGGCCTGTTCATCACTTCTTATGTCCCCAAGCTTTAGTAAATTCTTGTCGATATGTAGAAATTGTATGAAGAAAAACTCATCTGGTCATACATGCACACATACAACACACGCACAACGCCCTCCTATAATACTATTCTACAACTACAATCAATTCCCTTATTTCTAGCTTCGTCACTGACTTCTTTGCTTCTCGGAGATTCGTAGAGTGATACAAGTCTCCTCGTGTCAAACAAAACATTTTCTCCAGACATACATACTTTCTAGACTTCCTCACTACTGTACGTTAAGGTACATGACCTCTAAATTCCATAAGAAACTATCAGCCATGCACCTAACACAGCTGGACATCTAGCTTCCCTTTGATTTCAAACTCTCTGTTTCCATGTTTTGGTAGCAGTAAGTTGCAAAATGATGTGTTTCCTGATAATTGGTCAAGAAAATATAAGTGACAAGCAGATTCCAGCCTAGCCCAGGCAAAGAAAAGGAATTCTGTGCCACGAATTCTTCCTTTTTCTTTTACTTGCTTCAAGCAATCTACCTCCAAAATTCCGGACAAGCTTGGTTTCTTATTTGTAAGAATCGAACTTACAGTATTGTCCAATGAATAAGTACCATCATATGTGCGTAAATTTATACAAAGTAAATTTAGAATTTTGCAAATTTCTCATCTATCAATCACCAGACGTGCATAAAGAATCAAATTTTTTTAGGTTTACTCTGAGAGGAGAGGGGGGGGGGGGGGGAAGGGGGGAACCATACAAATAGGAATGGGACCTAACTCCGTAATATTCGTACATAAGGAAAACAAATAGTCATGTTTGAGTCTGCACCTCTATCTTCTTCAGATCTTCAGTCGCTTCCCGAGATGGCATGAGATGAGCGACAGTCACAATGATGCCGCTAGGATCTATTATTGTACCTGCACCTTGCTTGAGAACTGTACACCCTATCAAAGAGGAAAAAAAAAAATCATGCTGTGGGGGGAGAGAGAGGGAGAAGTAGATGGAGGGAGAGGGTGGGACGATGGAAACAAGGACTAAGCTATCAAGTTCAGATATAAATCAACATTTCTCATGCAAATTTCACAACATAGGATCGGATAAAGTAATAGGAATATAGAATTATTACCACAGGCCGTGAAAGAACCCATGTCGAAGCATACGAGTGCCATTTAATGGCGATTATAGCGATGGGAAACGCAGTTTGCAGTAAAAATGGTCAAATGACCCAAACCCATGAAGGGTCCTGTTTTCACTACAAAAGAAGCTGCGGAGGCAACTTGATATCTGCTTTATCACCACAAGACCACCCATGACCAAATCACGATACAGCTGCCCCTAATCTAAAATGCAACAACCGCCATTACCTTCTAAAGTTCATCACTGCACGTCCACAAACAACACACTAGAACAGGGTTGGCAGTGTCGATAAAGAAAATGAGTGTGCTTATACCGTGAGGGTCCAACTACCCACCCAAGGAAGAGAGAGATCGCACCAAGGACCACTTACTCTGTCCATCTAGAGAACTCCGGAGTCATAATTGAAATAAACTATTGTGGGCTTGGCGTTGTGAACTCCCCGCCTATGGTCGTCTGTATAAGTGATTGTAGAACCATACTGCATGATTGTGGTTTAAAGTTAAAGAATATCAACTCAGCTTCGGGGAAGATATTAATTTCACATGCTATGGAAACTGTTTCCATCTTTATGTCTGTGCCCTGGTGTGCGTTCATTTATGTGTTTTTGCCCTGTATGTGCACTTCTGGTTTCATGCTACTGGGGGAACTTGCCCAATTTACATTTTTCGGGCATGTTCTCTAACAGCTAAAACTTTCAGAGCAGATGGTAACATAACATGGTACCAGAGCTCTGATTGTGGAAGTTCTTGAGTTTAAATTTCCCAATTTACTTTTCGTCCCGTTCGTGATAGTGCAGAATGTACTCTATGTTGTTCTACGCTTTATGCACCTTGAGTTGTCTCATTCGTTTCTTGTTCAGCGCAATAGGGAGCTTACACGTGCAGGAAGTATTTCGCATGATTATAATCGTAAATGTCATCTTGTCCAAATCATAAGCATAGTTGCAACTTCGAATTTTTTATCAAACCACGTAACCCTAATGTTGCTGGGCAAGGAAGGAGAAAGATAATGAAAGTTTACTATTCCTGTGCGAACTTTTTCCTAAACTATAACGACGTGATAACGATACAGGTGATGTTGATGCAATAGCTAAAGCATGCCCACGTCCATGACAGTCACAAAAGGAGGTTTTCAAAACTTCAGGAGGTGTCTTCTACTCTCTTCTTCAGCCTTTTCATGCTTGATTTACTAAAAAACCGCAATTGATTGGTCCAGCCCTTGTAGCCTTTTCATGCTCAGTTTACTGAAAGAACGCAAGTGATTGGTCCAGCCCCTTGAATTTATATGGAAAACTCCCATGGTATTTGCTATGGGATCGTTTGAGCTGAAAAACATTTACACGCGCATAACATCAGTAGCAGATCCATCCATTCCTCTACCATTTAACCAACCTGTTCATTTCTGGTTAACAGCGCTCCTCCTTCAAATTGTCATGACAAGGCTGTTACCTCATTCTTCAAGCAAACATTCAATTTGCTAGCTTTGATGCCCCAGGGAGAACGGTATGTGGTTCTGTGGATGAGGTGATTTAACAGCCCAGCGTACCAATGGTGACTGCAGCCCATTATTATAAAAGTAACCTATGTCTCTGCCAGCATTCCACCAGCTCGAGAATGAACAAGATGACGTACCTTGACGATAGTATACGTTGACAACAGTAGGAGAAACCGTAGGAGCAACTTCCCTAATCTCAGGCGTACGAGTAAAGATCATAGGCTTCTGAGGTTCTATCACTAAAACCTCACAACCACGATCCTGAGGTGATTCACCTGCCACATTGGGATAGAGGGAAAAGGTTAACCAACTAACAACAAAGGAAGGAGGATTTTAGATGCATCAAAAATCAATAACAGGCAAACCTGGATCAGGATATGCATGTTGCAGCGTATAGGTTTGCGAGTTTGTGAACCCTCTGGTTGCAAGCAAATAACAACTTGGGACGACGCATTCTGATCCAACCAGCCAAAAAGAAATCAGAGGAGATCGCAATAGGCAGTCCATATAAAATAAAAAGCACTATCAAACAATTATGAATACGTATAACCAAAACAAAGAAGCTACAGAATAAAACCTAGAGGCTTCTCATACTCCCTCCGTTTCATAATTTTTGTCCCCTTTAACTTTCTATGAATTCCGGAAAAAGGCAGATTGCAGGAGAAAGAGGTTGTCAGCAGCCATGAAGGTTGACATAATTTCTCAAAATGAAGGGAAAAACCCCGGTATAGCAGAACTAATTACATTTCAAAAAGCTCTTAGGTTGCCAAATTAGCTGACAGGCTATTGAGATGCATTTCATTCAATTTGTTCACCGTGGCTTGCTGTAATATTAGTACAAGACATCTAGGGTTAATGGTTATTTGTTTCCAAGTCACGGCGGGTAGTGTAAAGAAATTCCACTTGGTGTTGCTCCACAAACTCACGAATAACATCTTGATATGTCCTTGTCCGAGATTCCTCAAGGCTATGAAACCATCAAAAGACAGTGCCGTTTGTTAGCACTACGGAAGCCTAATGCACGAGTGTACATAAGAATATGGATCTTAGGGCCAATGGTCCCGTCAAACTTATCTATGTCGGGCATTTTGAACTTTGGAGGATCAAATTAAAGGTGCACCGAAGTCAAGACAAAAATCGACCCTCCGCATCTTTGCAATCTTCTAAATCCAAATATGTGATTTTACGTGCAAATAGTGGCATTCAGATTGTTGAAGCAAGTTCTTCTAAGAGCAAGCCTAAGGGCAAACTTCATAAAGGAAAATAATAAAGCAACGGGCAAGGGAGAGCTAAGCCTAGAAGCAGATGCTTCAAAAGTGGACGGTGGGGTCGAATCAGATTAGATCAAAGTTGCAGCCTTAGTAAAGAAGCTTCTTTGTGGATTTAAAATTTGCTTGCTACGGCGTAAAAGGATAAACATTTCAACACTTAAAACATTGAACTTGCTAGTTGTAGTTTTACCTAGTTGGCCTGGTCAAACAACACTAATCTCGTCTCAAATAAGCATCTGAGAACTCTATTCTACAAATTCACAGAAGCCCCGAATAGAGGACAAAAATTACGTAACAGAGGGGGTACTTTGAGCTAACAAAGGCAAGAGTAAGGTAAGAAGTATCGATTACTTGAAGGAAGGAAGCTGTGCTCCAAAAGGGCAGGTGAAGAGGCTCGAGCAATGGTGCCACGAAGCACGCGCAGCGGATTCTGCATAAATCACAATTAGGGTTTGCACAAGGCCAGAAGAAAAAGTTGGAAAAATTAACATAAAGAGCAGCATTGAACCTGAACATGGCTAGCCCCTAAAAGGGCACGAGAGAGAAGATTAAACATGGAGCCACTTTGGAAGAACCGAAGCCGCCAAGCTTTTTTGATCTGGAATTCGTTTCAAAGAAACAGGAGATCGGTGTTTTGATTACCATAAAGAATACCTACAATTAATTCTTTATTGCAGAATATTTTTAATATTTTTTATTTAGTGACCTAAAAAATTATTGCTAATATTTAGCGTAGAGAGTGTTAGAAGAAAAGTCATAAAAAATCTAACCACTAAAAATAATTGATGTATAAGGGGTTGTAGATAACTTTCTACGACCTGAGTTTTAGCACAAATTTTACCGTTAGAGATATGTGTGCAACTCACGTCATTTAAAAAAAAAATCATGTGTGTTGCAATCACGTGCACAAATCACCTCCAAGTTTTTATTTTCTTTTTTTTTTCACTACCATGAACCTCTGAATTGTTGCCCTAGTTACCAATTTATGGTAAGGGCTTTTGAAAGGTAAAATGGATAATTTTTAACAAAAGTCTGCGTGACATTCACATCGTTGGGGTCAAAACCCATATGGAGCCACATCATCACAGTCAAAGCCCTCGTAACCTGGCCCTCCTCTTGCTACTTATGGCAGCGACAATAGTCTACAACTTATGATTATGGGTTTGGTATGGTGGTGGGTGTTAGGAAATAAGGAAGGAGGTTGTGATTGTGGTGGTAGTTGGAAAGTAGCGGTGGGTCTTTGGGGGGGTTGGGGGTTGTGTTATTGTAGTAATGGTGATGGTCGAGAATCGGTGGTAGATTCGGTAAGAAAATGGTAAAGGATTTTGTGGGAATATGGTGATCGGTTTAAGAAAGAGAGAGGTGACAAGTTCGAAGAGAAAGAGGAAAGGGTTTTGGTGGTGGTGGTCGTCGAAATTCGGTGGGCATCTTGTGGGGGGGGGGGGGTGAGAGGAAAAAGGGCTGCCACCAATCACATATTGTAAATTGCCTAATTTATTACTCAATATATACGTACATTTAAGAAATTTGATTTTTCAAAGTTAATTGGTTAATGACACACCATTTTAAGAGGCGGGTGGATGTAATTAAGAAAAAGATTTGGGTGTTTTGTGCATACTATGATATCCCACATTGGATGTGAGATAATTTATAATTAGTCTTATAAGATATTGCTCATGAACTCATAAGTACCTGCTTGGCTAACCCTTTTGAGGGAGGCATCACCCTGTGATTGGGCTGTGGTCCGGGCCATTACAGATAGTTTCAGAGCCACTCTTGAAAGCTCAGACTGAGCAATCCAGTCGCGTTGCCGATGGTTGGGAAAACAGAGGCAAGACCGGGTATATCCCACGTCAAGAGAATGGTTGGAGCAACATATAATGAGCTGGGTATCTTCCACACGGGCTAGCGATGAATATTCTAGGCTATGTGCGATTAAGCATTGGCGAGGACGCAAAGACACAAAGTGAGGAGATTGTGATATCCTATATCATATGTGGGACGAGTTGTGGTTGACCATATAAGACTTTGCTCATGAACTCGTTAGCAATTACTTGGCCTTACTTTTGACTAGCCTTTTTTAGGGAAGCATCGTCCTGTGGTGGGGCTGTAGATCGGGTCATTATACTTCAAATTGCCACAATCCATAAAAACCCCAAGCCATGATAACGAAAAACCCCAAGCAAATTGATGACGATGTGAGATCCCAAGTAAAGCCCGAACTAAATTAATTACCTCACACCAACAATGAAACTATACCATTCGATGACCATAGTCAAGTATGGAAGATGATTTCCTTGATCTGTGTTGAATCTATTGTCAATGAATGATGAGAGAGAGGATAAAAGAAATGGGAAGAGATAAATCTATATGGGAATGGCTGAATCAGCCACCGCGACCCATCTCACAGCAAGACATGGAGACGGCAGACTCCAAGCTCGAACCCACTACATATCTAAACTACTTAAGACTCTGAAATTGAACTGTGGAGGAGGGAGGCCTTTCTCAAAGAGAGAGGAACCCCCTCCTCAAGGGGGTGGTGGCTAGGGTTTGTGGCTTTTAGAGAGAGAAAGAAGAGAGAAGGCAAGGATTAGCTTTTTGCATTGTATATAAGGCAGAGACATAGCCAATCCAAACGGATAATTAGGAACTAGTTGTCCTTTCCCTCTCTTTGTTGTGTAACTCATATTACCGTAACAGTGTGTAACAATTCATGCAATTATTACAACTATGCAAAACAAATATTATTTCTCAAAATGATGCTTGCCATCTCAGTCCAGTTATTTTGCAATATTTTTTTTTAATCACACAAAGGAAAGCCCTTCAAATGCTTCTGCATGCACTGAGATATCATTAAAAGGTTAACGACACAGATATCCAAAGAATGAGTGTGGACACAAACACAAAAGTTTCGTTCATATTGGTGGTTTCTCGTGTCCAAGTGTCACGGGCTGCCCCTTGCACCCGCCTAGCACAGCGCCCTCGCGCCCATCCAGCTCAGCGCCCCCGCGCCCTTCCAACAGGCGCCCATGCGCCCTCACAAGTTCATCAAGTCTCACGCCCATGCGCCCGTCAAGCACAGCGCCCGCGCGCCCAATTGCAGTGCCCGCGCACGTCAAAAGCCAACAATGAAGATCTAAAGATCCAGGTGTGCGTTTTTGCTCAATTTTGGTGGAGACCACCGTTGTATATATTTAAGTTTCCCTGTAAAATTTCAAGTCATTTCGAGTTGTATTTCTCTAAAAAGGGGCACTATGACTCCTCGCACATAGTTACGTCTACTACTGTCACTTTAGTTTTTCCTCCTAATGGTACTATATGGGAGTCATGCACACCCATACCCGAGAGTCCCTTGCTTTGTTTTAGCTTGCCTGTCTAGCTAGATTGCACACTGTGGATGCAAACAAAGCCTTTTGTAAGTTGTAATGATGCTATTGAAGTAATGAAGATATTTGTGACCGTTTTGCCCTCGTGTTGAAATTTACTCTTTGTGCACTGTTTTATGCGATGTTGATGCACTGCTTACTTTAAATTGTTAGGATTGGTTGGCGGACTCTTCTTGCGAGCGGCAAGTCGAGTGCCACACACGGTCTCCTTGTGCCATCAAGGGCCACCGTGTGTCAGGTGGTATCAGAGCCGCGGTTGTCCAAGGGACCGTGGCTTCAGCTAAGAAAATATTGTGGGATAGTTTGTTGAGAAAAACTATGGCCAACACGAAAGAGAGAATCGATGCTTTGGAAGCACAGATACATGACATGTTCAAGAGTGACCAGGATGCCCCAGGTATCCTGAAGCAATTCTCCCTTCGCCTTGACGCGTTGGAAGTGAATCTTGAAGCCACTGATAATACCCGATATGCTGAGAGCATGGAATGGGAGGGGAAGTTTCAGGAGCTTCAAGATCGAGTGGAACACCATACACGGCACAGTGGAGGTATAGACTGGGAGTCTAAATTTTAAGAACTCCAGGATCGAGTGGAGCTTCTTAGTCGTGCAGTGGTTAACACACCCGCTGGGGGTGCGGAGCACTCGTCGAGGCCCCGAGTGCCAGAGCCCAAGAGTTACGGGGGAGCCCGTGACGCCAAGGAATTAGAAAATTTCCTTTTCGATATAGAACAGTACTTTCGAGCCATCAGAGTAGACTCGGAAGCGACAAAGGTGTCGATGGCTGCCATGTACTTGGTTGGAGATGCCAAGTTATGGTGGCGGAAGAAGTACGCAGAGATCGAAGATGGGTCTTGCGTCATAAACACATGGGAGATACTCAAACGTGAGCTAAAGAGTCAGTTTTTCCCAGAGAACACCGCATTCAACGCGAGAAAAGCGTTGCTGGAATGCAAGCACACCGGATCGGTCCGGGAGTATTGCCAGGCATTTTCTGCCTTGATGTTGGACATCAGTGACATGTCCGCAGTCGACAGACTCTTCTTCTTCATGGAAGGGTAAAAACCATGGGCTCGCACCGAGCTTAATAGACGTCGGGTGAACAACCTTAATGAAGCCATCATCGCTGCCGAGAGCCTTTCAGATTACACCTCCGAGCCACAGAGACCCCCTCAGAGAGGAAATCCAAGCAGAGGTATTGGTGGCAAGAAGCCAGGGGGTCCAGTGCCAAACCAAAGTTGGGGCAGTAAAAGCAGTTGGGCGTCAAACTCTTCTACCCAACAGAAGAGTGGAGTTGGGTTCAAAGCCAAGCCTGACGCTAGCACCAGTGGAGAAGTGAAGAAACCTCCTTTCAGGGGTTGCTTCTTGTGCCAAGGACCGCACGTGATCGCTAACTGTCCGCAGCGATAGATGATGAATGCCTTCTTTGATAACATTGGGCAGGTACAACGTGGGGAACAATCTGGCTCTCGACCAAGGCACCCACCAACAGATGAGCAAACAGACACACAAGATTATGAAGAGGAAGATGCCGTCGGGGCCTTTCCTCAGTGGTGTAATGCGGTGACAACACAGGTTGGGAACCCCAAAAAGAGCTCGACTGGAGAAGAGCCTAAAGACATGCCGCCAAAGAAAAAGGGTGATGTACCAGGAAAAGGCTTGATGTATGTGGACATCAAGGTTAACGGGAAGGCCATCAGGGCCATGGTGGACACAGGAGCTACCCATAATTACATTTCTAGCACTGAAGTGGAAAGACTGGGTCTAACTCTAGAAAAAGGGTGCGGACGGGTGAAGGCTATCAACTCCGCCGCACAGCCAGTAGCGGGGATAGCGAGATCTGTTTTGATCAAGATTGGCCCATACGAAGGAAGGACCAACTTTTCAGTAGTCATCATGGACGACTTTAAACTGATCCTTGGGTTGGAGTTTCTGCGTGACACGAAGACCACAGTGATGCCATGTACCAACTCGCTAGTCATGCTTGGGAATAAACCATGTGTCATCCCAACTATATCTTCTAGGGCGGGAGAGCGTTCTATCTCAGCCCTCCAGTTGAAAAGGGGATTAAAACGGGATGAAACAACCTACCTTGCCATGCTACGGTGGGACGAAATTGAAGAAGTATCGGGACCATTACCGAAAGAAGTTAAAGTGATATTAAACGACTTTGAAGATGTGATGCCTGATGAATTGCCGAAGAAATTGCCACCTAGAAGGGCAATTGACCATGAGATAGAGCTCGTGCCAGGCACGAAGCCACCCGCCCGAGCTCCATATCGGATGTCACAACCAGAACTTGATGAACTCAGAAAACAATTGACGGAGTTGCTAGATGCGGGTTTGATCACTCCAGCAAAGTCGCCTTATGGTGCACCAGTCCTCTTCCAGAAGAAACAAGATGGTTCTTTGCGGATGTGTGTGGACTACAGGGCGCTAAACAAGGTGACTATTCGGAACAAGTATCCTATTCCTTTAGTCACCGACTGTTTTGATCAGCTTAGTAGGGCGAGAGTGTTTACCAAGTTGGACTTGAAGTCTGGGTATTGGCAGGTCCGAATTGCCGAAGGTGATGAGGCAAAGACAACTTGTGTCACCAGATACGGTGCGTATGAGTTCCTGGTCATGCCGTTCGGCTTGACCAACGCCCCGGCCACATTTTGCACCTTGATGAATCAGGTTTTGCGGGACTACATTGATGATTTTGTAGTGGTGTATCTCGATGATATTGTGATCTACAGTTCCATCTTGGACGAGCATCTGAAGCACTTGAGGAAGGTGCTTGCCCGACTGAGGGAGCACGAGCTATACGTGAAGCTGTCGAAATGCACTTTTGCCCAGACCAAGATTAAATTCTTGGGTCATGTGATAGAACAGGGTCAGATAAGGATGGACTCAGCTAAAGTTCAAGTGATACAGGAGTGGCAGCCGCCAACGAATGTTTCAGAACTGAGATCTTTCCTTGGATTGACCAACTATTATAGGAAGTTTGTCCGAGATTATTCGAGAATGGCCCATGCCCTAACCGAACTTTTGAAGAAGAGCAATGTTTGGGAATGGTCCAAGGAGTGTCAATCAGCCTTCTCGGCTATGAAGCAGGCTATGTCTGAAGATCCGGTACTTGCTCTCCCTGATGTGTCGAAGTCCTTTGAAGTTCATACAGATGCTTCTGACTTTGCACTAGGAGGGGTTCTAATGCAAGAAGGCCACCCGGTGGCATATGAGAGTAGGAAGCTCAACGAAGCAGAACGTCGCTACACCACTCATGAGAAAGAGTTACTCGCGGTAGTACACTGTCTCAGAATTTGGAGGCACTACCTGTTTGGTTCTAGCTTCATAGTGCGGACGGACAACACTGCAGTGAGCCACTTCTTGAGTCAATCTAAGCTCACTTCGAAACAGGCCAGGTGGCAGGAACTTTTGGCAGAATTCAACTTCATGCTCGAGTACAGGACAGGCTCAACCAACAGCGTAGCAGACGCCCTCAGCAGGAGAGCCGAACTAGACCAGGTAGCATTGATGGCCATGAATGCTATTGTTAGAGCAGATAGCCGAGTTGCCATCAACATCGGAAAGAAGATCAAGAAGGCCCTTACCAGGGATCCGGTTGCCCAACAACTACTGAAACTGATCGAGAGCGGTAAAACTCGACAGTTTTGGCAAGAAGATGGTTTGCTGATGACCAAAGGAAGACGGGTATACGTTCCCCGAGTCGATGATCTGAGACGGACATTGATTCGAGAATGTCATGACACCCTTTGGGCAGGCCATGCCGGAGGAGAAAGAACATTAGCTCTCCTTCAACAAGGTTACTACTGGCCTCAAATGGGGGATGAAGTGCAAGAGTATGTGAAAACATGCCTTACTTGTCAGCAGGACAAGGTGGAGCGTAAGAAGAAAGCAGGGTTACTACAGCCGCTGCCGGTCCCCAAGAGACCGTGGGAGAGTGTGTCGTTGGATTTCATCACTGGTCTGCCGAAGGTTGAAGACTTAGGCACAATTCTTGTTGTCGTTGATCGGTTTAGCAAGTATGCGAGCTTTATCGCAACACCCAAGTATTGCTCAGCCGAAGACACAGCGCAACTTTTCTTTAAGTATGTGGTGAAGTATTGGGGAATGCCTCAAGACATTGTCAGTGATCGGGACTCCCGCTTCACTGGAAACTTTTGGACTGAACTCTTTAAGTTATTCGGATCCCAACTTTCGATGAGTTCAAGTTATCATCCAGAATCAGACGGTCAGACGGAGCGGTTCAATTCCATGTTAGAAGAGTACCTCCGCCATTTTGTCAGTGCAACACAGAAAAATTGGGTAAAGCTACTGGATGTTGCCCAGCTGTGTTTCAACTCACGCAAAAGCTCTTCGACAGGGAAGAGTGCTTTTGAGATTGTAAATGGACAACAACCGTTACTACCCCACACGGTAAACGTCCCCAATGCCGGGAAATCCCCAAGGGCCATAAGCTTCAGTGAAGAATGGAGGCAGAATATAGATCTAGCTCACTCCTACCTTGAGAAAGCAGCCAGAAGAATGAAGAAACACGCTGACAAGAACAGGAGATCTCAAGAGTTTAACGTGGGCGACAAAGTTATGGTTAAGCTACTGCAACAGGATCGCAAATTTCTAAGGGGAAGAGACTCTCGTCTTTTGCAGAAATATGAGGGACCCCTGACTATAGTGAAGAAGATAGGCAAGATGGCTTACAAAGTTGATCCGCCTCATTGGTGGAGCCGCCAGCTCCATCCCGTCTTTCACGTCAGCATGTTGAAGCCATTCTATGAAGACACAGCCGACCCCTCCAGGGGCCAAATCAAGAGACAAGGACTCAAACCCAAAGCAGCAGGAAAGCGAGTTGCCGAAGCTATTTTGAATGATAGAGTGATTATAGCTTCCCGCAAACGCCATCAGGAGTACCTAGTCAAGTGGCAGGGACAAATGGATGAAGAAAACACTTGGGAACGAGCAGCAGACTTATCAGCCTACGCCGACAAGATTGAAGCCTACCACATGCAGAAGTTGACGAGGGCGTCAACAGCTCTAGTGGGGGAGAATGTCACGGGCTGCCCCTTGCACCCGCCTAGCACAGCGCCCCCGCGCCCATCCAGCTCAGCGCCCCCGCGCCCTTCCAACAGGCGCCCATGCGCCCTCACAAGTTCATCAAGTCTCGCGCCCATGCGCCCGTCAAGCACAGCGCCCGCACGCCCAATTGCAGTGCCCGCGCACGCCAAAAGCCAACAATGAAGATCTAAAGATCCAGGCGTGCGTTTTTGCTCAATTTTGGTGGAGACTACCGTTGTATATATTTAAGTTTCCCTGAAAAATTTCAAGTCATTTCGAGTTGTATTTCTCTAAAAAGGGGCACTATGACTCCTCGCACATAGTTACGTCTACTACTGTCACTTTAGTTTTTCCTCCTAATGGTACTATATGGGAGTCATGCACACCCATACCCGAGAGTCCCTTGCTTTGTTTTAGCTTGCCTGTCTAGCTAGATTGCACACTGTGGATGCAAACAAAGCCTTTTGTAAGTTGTAATGATGCTATTGAAGTAATGAAGATATTTGTGACCGTTTTGCCCTCGTGTTGAAATTTACTCTTTGTGCACTGTTTTATGCGATGTTGATGCACTGCTTACTTTAAATTGTTGGGATTGGTTGGCGGACCCTTCTTGCGAGCGGCAAGTCGAGTGCCACACACGGTCTCCTTGTGCCATCAAGGGCCACCGTGTGTCACCAAGCCATCGTCTTCAAGTACCACATAAAGAAATAAAATGAAAAGCCTGTTTCTAAAATTGTTCTTCAAGTTGAAAAAGCGGGGGGCATAAGTAAAGGATTTATGATATGTGTGCCTAAATCTGGTATTCACGAAGGGTTTGATAATATTGACGCATGAAGCTAAATGAGTAAAAGAAAATATATTATGTAAATCATATTCAGTTTCGTTTAGGTCAATCTTAATGCATTCCACTTTTTATCAGAGTCTTATGTACGTCAAACGCATATACAACTGAAAAGCATAATGTTGTTTAAACAAATGGCATTTCCAGATTTCAACACTTTATAGTAAATCCAAAACATTAAAGTCCATAAATTTTACAAGAACATATTAATAATAACATGAAGATAATAAGTCATTATATATTATACTGCAAAACAAAGAGTGAAAACGCTACATTCTACAAAATAAACATTTTAAAGACATAAATTCTCTAGAAGTAAATCTTTAAATAGGTTTCCGCCTACAATTACAATTACGATGGTCCCTTTTTCTTTTTTTCTAGTTAAGGTACTAAAATGTCAAAAATTTATAATACCATGCCGATAAATCGAGGTTTAGACAGAGAAGGGTCTTTCACGTAATTAAGGTCCAAGAAGACGAGGAGGGAGTGCATCAATCCAATTCCGGAGCGCCAATAGCGCTGCCATTTCAAATTCGTATTTCGCTCAAAACAGAAAAAAAGAAAAGAAATAAGGAACAGTTTGAAAAATGAAAAAGGCATTCTGTAAGAAAGCAAATCGAGTACCAACACACACACAGAGACAAACCAAACCCCCCCCCCCCCCCCCCGCCCCCCCAATTTTTTCGATCTGAAAACCCCTAAAGTCTCAATGAATCTATCCCTTTGAAGATCCCGCATTTTTCGGGTTCATCAGGTGCGTAATTATTCCTACATTTCATGCATACATAGACATTTAACTTAAGTTTTGCGTTGCATGGAGATCCATTTGTCCTAATTGTCGAAAAATAGATCAGAACAATCTGATTTTTGCTACAGAGTAACATGTAAGTAATGAATTTGTGTTACGTTCTGGGTGTTATTTACTTTGTGAATTTGGCCGGCAGGTAGAGAACTCGTAATGTACCTAATTTTGGAACAAAATGCATATGTAATTCAGTGTATGTAGACTCACTTTTGTGTTTTGCATTGTGATTCTTTGTGTGTATACAATGATACGGTCGTTTCAACATTGTAAGTTAGCTAGTTCAGCTGCTGTTGTTATCATGATATGCATTTTCTTTTTGAGATCGAAAGATATGGACGAGGAATTATGTAAACGATTTAGACATTTTTGAGCTTATTACAAGTTTAATAATGATATGTTACCCCCCGTTTCACCGGACTTTTTGCGAGTTCTTAGGATATACTAGTCACCACAGGTAAGCGTTGAACACTGAGTAAATTAGTATTGTTTGGCAAGTTGGTTTAGGGTGAAAACAAAGAGTAAATTCAGCATTTACATCCACTAAGTCCATCATTATGAAAAAGTCAAAGGGGAAAAATAATAAAACGGTAACGTGGAGAGTATAATATAACTATATAGAGCTTAAAGCTGTTTCTTTAGGCCTAGAAAATGGTAACTTACTGAGCAAAGTACATAAAATAACTTAAGCAACCTGTTTCAATAACGTCGTTCACGAAAGACGATTCCCATCTCTAGGTGCAGAGGGGTGAGCTCATATGGACCAGGCAGAAATAGTGCCAACATGGGTAAGAGCCAAAGCCAAATACATGATGGAGTAAACAAAACCATGAATACCGATGTTTACATAAAAAGGTGAATCTTGAGATTCAATTACAAATATTGCAGAGTCTTGCAAACTTAAATACCAAAGGGTTGCAACTTTCATGCTTGCCTCTATATTGAGAAATTCCCGCGACAGTCCAAAGCCACATTACTGTAGACTTGGACAATCGAACTTCTTACCTAGTGCATGTTGGTTTATGTAATCTGCTTCTCACGTTTTTGTGATGGTAAGGAACACGACATAGATTCTGTAAGACCTTATGGTTATTTAAAGGTTATCAGCACAACATTTTTGAAGCTGTTCGTGGATAATTTAAACTTGGGTTTCTGAAAAAACTATTCACTGGAGTAAGCAAAGAGGCATCCTTAGGATTGGGTGTCAAGTAATACCAAACAGACGCATATCAATGAAGTACCAATGTGTCATATATGGGAATATAGGAAAAGATGGCTGACTAAAGAAGCACCAAAGGATTTTGGGCCTAAAAAATCTTTACGACCGGAAAGAGTGGATGGTGAACTCGATAACTATATTGCGTGAAAGTCAAGAAAAACCTTTAACACCCACTTTGGAAAATGCATTGGCAAGGATCTCAGATAAAAACGTGATGTACAATAGTTGTAAAACCCTTCACATAATCTTTGCAACATAAGTATATGTCTCTGGTATCAACCTATACTTAAGAGTATTATTGTTAAACCCTTCTCATAAATTTTCACAATTCAGGCATATCCCTTACTGTTTGCGCAAATAATCTGATTTTGGTAACAAGCTACGTCGGGCGAGGTAATTTCACGTTCCAAAAAAAAAAAAAACCTTTTAATATTCATGGCAGTGCAAACTTTGCAGGTTTGGCTTTGATTTTTTTATTGTTATCGGCAGATACTGCATAGATGACGTACATATTTATGCTTCGTGATATAGACCTTGCTTTACCACATGTTAGAAAGCACGCGTATTCTTTTAAAATCTTGCAGTTTTGATTAACTTGTGCATTTCTAACATTTTAGATTTCTTCCTACCCTTATGGATAGTCTTGTATTCCTACCCTTATGGATAGTCTTTTATTCTAAACAAGAATCTGTGAACTTTTTTACGTGTAGCTCTGTCCACCCGTCATCGCTGAAACCAAGCATCTGTCAGATTGTCATGAATCCATACACAGAATTGTATGGAAGTGAAAACAGGGGACCCTACAGCTTAAGTGAAGTTCTTAACAGCAATGTTGCTGAACTGACAGAAAGTTCTGAAGGTATTATAATTTTTTGCTAAGTTCCATGAACCAAGTATACATTGGAGCGGCTGAGTTTGATTGTCCCTTAAAACCTCGCGTTTATTGACAGTAATTATATATATGATATGTTGTATGCATATTTTAATTCAACTGATGTAACGTGCACAAAGCATCACGTTTTTGGCAATTGCATATGAAATTGGAATATAAAAGTTAAAATTTTCATGCATTTGGGTATTATGCCACGTCCTTTGCTGGAGGGAACTTGATTCAACAATGGCTAGAAGTGTTTCTTGGTCTGCTTGAAAAGTCAACTTAATGAAGTTTTGGGGCGGTGGGGGTGCTGAGGGGGACAATTGTGGGAGGTAAGGGTTGCAGAGGGTTGGTTCTAGGGGTCTGACAGCTTCTGCTGGAGGGTGAGCCTTTGCACAACTGTAAGGTTGATCCATTGTGACCTGGTGGTCACAGTTATGATACTTGGAAACAGGCTCTTTGAAAGTGTTAGGTGAGGCTGCAAAGATGAACCCTCACCAGACCCCCGCAATAAGTGAAGCCTTGTGCACTTGGCCGACTTTTTCTTTTTACAATGCTTCTGTTGGTTTGATAATTCTTACATGTTGTTTGCCTTGCTCTGACTGTCAATTTTACTTTGCTTTAGTTTTTTAATTTAGTTTTTACCTTTAGGGCCATCAATCACACCAATTTCTCATGCTGGAGATAATTCTCATGAAGCGTTCCAATTGAAGCAAAAGTGTATCGGTGATCTTCCTGCTGCTAAGATTTCAGAATTGATGAAATTGAACAGTACGGAGGTAATTGCTTTCTCTCTTTTCTTCTTCTAGACACGATGCCATCATCCTTATAAGCTTGACGTGCCTGTAATAATTTTCCGCAACTTTATTATGCAGCAAGCCTCTACTCGGTCGCTGCTCAATGTTGCGAATAAGATTCTGGATGAAAGCATCAAGAGAAAGAATGGAGATATTTCGAAAGTATGGCTGTCAAGAAGCACATTCACACCCCAAAAAAAAACAAAAAAAGAGAAGCACGTTGATGCTGTATAAAAGCACACATATCAATCAGTTGTTATTGTATTCTTCAATTTACTGAAGTATACAGTTTAAAAAAATTAATATTTGGTGTTCTATTGCTTCTCAGCGGGTGGCCTATTTGTTGAAAGAAGTTGTTCGTGATATCGAGCAGCGGATTTCTGGACAATCTGAATTTTTTAAGAAGGTATAATGGTTAGAAATTACTTCTTGTGAATCATGGCTTTGCCTATTGCTTATGTGTAACTTTATCCTCTACGTGCCTGCAGCAAAATAATCTGCACAAAACCCGTGAAGAGAAGTATCAATCCAAGATAAGAGCACTTGAAATTCTGGCAATGGGCGCATCTGAAGAAAATGAGGTACTCTTACAAGTGATTATGGAAGTAAACCCTTGATTTTGCTGGTTTGTACGTTCTCATTGTGAACTTAATTTAATTTTCTTATAGGTTGCCATGAACCAGCTTCGGCAATTAAAGGTGCGTCTCTTTATCTCTACTACAATTTTATTAATCCCAATCTTCATGCTATCTTCCTTGTATTTTAGCTTAATTTTTTGTTCCCAGTCGAATCTGTCATGCCCCGCTTTAGTCATTTCAATCACAACTAGGCACAATTGACTTCTTTATGGTGTACGTATGCCACAAGCTCGCTACATTTACATCTGCCTCCTGGAACCAAAGAAGTATCTTCAATCAAATTGAGCAAGATACTGACTCAACTGCTGAAACTTTATAGTCCCTTTTTATCTTATAAGAGCGGAGAGCCAGGAGTAGCTGTGCATGCGTTCCTCATCATGTGCTCAACGTGGATCACAATGTCACTAATTACTTTCTCAAACACCATGTTGAGGACTCCATGTGTCTGCTGCTCTAACCTCCCTCAACTTGGGCTTCGGCGCATTGTTTTTGAGAGATTGTCTTAAACGGAATTGGTTGCAGGTTGCAGTCGGTTGTGTCGTGCTCACAATTTGTATTAGATATTTTTGACGACCTATTTAATACACGCTGCCCGAAGGAGGTACATGGTTGTCTATAAAACACTTATGAAACAATCCTACCGTTGAAAATGAGAATAGTCACCCCCACACTGGTCAATTACATTCAATCTAAACTGCACCTTGCACCTTCTGGGATTGGTCTCTATGTATATGTTTTATTCAATTTTGTCTTACTGTGGTTAGATACCAGTGAGAAAGTCCTCGTGTCATTATCAACAATGTTGGTTTCTTGTTACTTGTAGGCTGAGAAGACTAAGATTGAGGAGAAGAGAAAACTTGAAGAGCAAGATGTCGTTAAGTTGATGGAAGAAAAGGTTCATAGTGATGTTCAGATCTCAAATCTAAAACACGAACTTGAACTATTGAAAGGGATGTATGAGAAGCACTCTTTGCAACTGGAGGTACAGGCTAAGGAAACAAAAGTTGAGCTAGAGAAGAAGGTGATGGAACTTGAGTGTCTTCTGGCTGATTCAAGGAAGAAAGTAGAAGAACTTGAGGCTTTTTCAGAATCCAAATATTTGAGATGGAAAAAGAAAGAACTTGGCTACAAGAGCTTTATAGATTTCCAGTCTAGATCCCTGCAGGTTTGCATCAAGTAGCAGTGTTCTAACTATAAACTGCTTTATGTGTTCTACCTATATGAAGTTACGAACTTCTGAGTTATGACACAAAGCTATTTAACTGCATAGGAATTAAGAGTGGCTTCTGAGTCCATCAAACAAGAGGTTTTGAAGACACAAAAAGTTCAGTCAAAAGAGTTCAATCATTTTGGTAGGGTTGATTGTCTTATGTTTTCCGCTTCTAGATTAACTTTGCAGTTCGATGTGCCTGGCATTTCCTGAATCCTGTCATTTAATCTCCAACAGGATTGAAGCTGAAAGGACTCGTTGATGCTGCTCAGAACTACCATACAGTCCTCGAGGAAAACCGGAAGTTGTACAATGAGGTTCAGGATTTGAAAGGTACTACACTCAACGTATCTACTTCTGATAGCTGTTGAAGACTGGAAGTGAGCCTCATCGATGCTTTTCTTATTGGGTAGGAAATATTAGAGTTTATTGTCGAATAAGGCCATTCCTTCCGGGACAAAGTGAAAAACATACGGCCATAGAGTATATTGGTGAGAGTGGGGAATTGGTTGTTGCTAATTCCTCTAAACAAGGAAAGGATAGTCATCGGCTCTTCAAATTCAACAAGGTCTTTGGTCCTGCAGCAACTCAAGGTTTTTCTAGTTTTTATTAGCTCGAGCATATGTTTGAACTCTGATGCCATCTGTTATCTGTTGACAATATATTGATGTTTCTCACGTAATTTTTCTTGGCAGAGGAGGTATTTGTAGACACTCAACCTTTAATTCGGTCGGTTCTTGATGGTTTTAATGTTTGCATTTTTGCCTATGGTCAAACTGGTTCAGGGAAAACTTACACAATGGTTCGTTTATTATTTCTTTTGTATTAGTGTTGTATGTTGTATCTTGCTGAGCGTATTTTTCACTTACACTCCTTTGTTATCATTCACAGTCCGGGCCTAATTTATCGTCGAGAGAGGATTGGGGTGTCAATTATCGGGCTTTACATGATCTTTTCCACCTCTCTCAGAGCAGGAGAAGCTCCTTTACATATGAAGTGGGCGTTCAAATGGTTGAGATATATAATGAGCAAGTTCGTGATTTACTATGTACCGACAGTTCGCAGAAGAGATATCCTTTCTTTAGGGTTGAAAAGTGCACGATTTAACATTCATTAAAGTGATTGCTGTATATGATGAAACAGTTTTTGTTCTTAATTCCAGTGACTTCTGTGTTACACACATATATATTCCATTTTACCTTGTTCTATTGTCCCTTAGTGAATATAATTCTTTTGACTAAGTTATGTATGAGGTTGCATATTTTATTGAGTTTACATCTTTTTCTTGTTTTTCTTTAACTTGCACACACTTGGGATTTGGAATACTACCCAACCGAATGGTTTAGCTGTCCCCGATGCTAGCATGCACGCTGTTAAATCAACTGCAGATGTCTTAGATTTGATGAACATCGGCTTAACGAATAGGGCTGTAGGTGCCACTGCCCTTAATGAAAGAAGCAGCCGATCCCACAGGTTCCTCTTGGATACTGCTATTTGTGTTAAGTTGTTTTTCAACAGCTTTTTCTTGGGGTTGATTAAGGTTTATATCATTTGTAGTGTCCTCACTGTTCATGTTCGTGGCACGGATTTGAAGACAAATGCTGTTTTGCGCGGCAGTCTTCATTTAGTTGATCTTGCTGGCAGTGAAAGAGTAGATCGTTCTGAAGCAACAGGAGATAGATTACGGGAAGCACAACATATTAACAAATCCCTATCAGCACTAGGAGATGTAATTTTTGCACTAGCACAGAAGAGTTCTCACGTGCCTTACAGAAATAGCAAACTAACTCAAGTTCTTCAAAGCTCTCTTGGTACTTAGGCATTCTATCCATTTTTTGTGTTTCATCTTTTCTTAATCCTTTTATTTTGACTTTTTGTTCGTAATATTTGGATTACGTCCTAGGTGGCCAGGCGAAGACTCTTATGTTTGTGCAGCTGAATCCTGATGTTGAATCCTACTCCGAAACTATTAGTACCTTGAAGTTTGCTGAGAGGGTGTCTGGTGTTGAGTTAGGTGCTGCACGCAGCAACAAAGAGGGAAGGGGTGTCAGAGAGCTTATGGAACAGGTTTCTTTATTAGCTTTTTGCCAAACTTCAAGCGTGCACACACACACACACGCACACAGAAAAAAGACAGATGTTGGCACCTACTCAAATTAGAAAGCTTCTAAGGTGTCGAGTGGTAAACCTCGTTTAATCACTTATTTTGCCGTTTTAAGATAGACCTCGTTGAATCACTTATATTGCCAATTCTGTATCTTGCTTGTATCAAAGGTGGCATTTCTAAAGGACACAGTTGTAAAGAAGGATGAAGAGATTGGACGGTTGCGGACTCTTAAACCTAATTTGAGTGGCGAGAAACGTGGTATTAGCTCACCAAGGTATGGGTCCTCCTCTCCAAGAAGACATTCCATAGGTACTCCACGAGAAACCCGAACATCGTCTGGTGGGAAAAGTTTAGGACGAGTTGAAAAAGCCGCTTCGGATGTGGATAATAGCTCAGAGTACAGTGATCGGCATTCTGAAGCTGGTTCGCAGCAGTCATTGGATGACTTTAGACACCACAAGGAGTTTCTCCGACAATCAAGGCTTGCTGTAGTGGACCGTGGTCAAATTCTTACTGATGACGTCGAATCGAACACTGCTGTACAAGATGGAGGTCGAAATCTTACTGAAGATTTTGAGCTTCTGGGGTTTGGAGATGCAGATTCTGAAGAGAGATTAAGCGACATATCTGATGGTGTTCTTTCCATGGGAACGGAAACTGATGGTTCAATCAATAGTATCGTGGAGTTCACTCTTTTCCCTGAAACTGCGAAACAGCCCGTGGAGAGCATAGAGAAGTAAGTAATTCCTGAACTCTTTTATGTTTTTATTACTAGTGACTGGTAAGTTTTAGAATATGAAGCTCACAGAATTTCTCTTCATACTCTTATATCCTATCACTGGTACCTAAAAATTGCAACATGTTAAAAAACACTATGGAGAGAAGTCATTTGCTTATTTAATAGAATACAATCCTGGTTCGTCTTATTTCATGCTAGCATATCAAGAGAGGTTTCAGATCAAAATGTTTGCCTTTACTCTTGCTTTGCTTGTTTTTTAAGGTGAGCTGATGCCTTTTCTTGTAATTTACCTTTGAAACAACACAAAATTGAGTACGTGTCAACAATGCATATACTCCCCGAGCTCAAGATGGAAGGCATGAAGGCCCATTTACAAGCACCAAGTACCTATAATAGCATAGAGGATCCATACGTAAAATGAGGTAAAAATCAACTGAGCATACACCTACCAGTTCTTAGCTTGTCAACTGCACCAGTTGGAGCTCGTTGGGGGTCGTGAATCAGCCTTGAAGCATCAATCTTGAACTCCACAGTGCGCTGGAAATAACACTACAGATTAGAAAAAGAGAATCGAAACCACACATGTTAAGCAGAGTTACGTTTCTTCAATAGTGCAATAGCACCCAATGCTCAAATGTTAACTTTTTTACAGCTGCAATAGCGATAGGTCCATCATATCAGGGTCACGAGACAACCTGAACCATCAATTATATATACCCAATGTTGGGGAGCTGACCTCAATAATGACTCTCACATAATGACCCAGTGCAAATATGTCATTCCGCTCATTCAATTGCAATACGCAAAGGGGCGTATAACTGAGAGGAATGTTTCATCAGTGCACTCACACGCGGCACAGAACATATGGGTAAAACTTGCTGTCCTGCTGTAGAATATGCGTACGCCAAGTGAATTGTTATTTCTGCAGCCACTTGCTTTAAGCCTTTAAGAAACTTACCTGGCAGTTGTCTAGGGAGCAGGATGCAAGTACATTTCCGTTGTCTTCTTTGAGAAGTAGTATTCCCTATGAAGCGCCGTAGTGGTGAATTCAATGAAAATGACCAAACAGATGCCACTGAGACCCCCGGGAGGAGATGAGCTAAAGAGCACAAAACCTAGTTGCATTAAAGCTCCCACATAAATCTCACAGGGTGATTTATAATCAAGGGAAACAGCTTATTATGTGCCACTGTGTAAGAGTACACATATTAAGTTAGCAACCTGTATATAAAAGATACTGCACCTTGCACAGTCATGTGGCTGATCCTAAGATTTGGGACAAGATTTTGTCAAGCTGCTTTATATGCCAGAAAAGGGATTCATACACCTGTTTAGAAGATCTTTTATGTGCTGCATTGTGGTGTCTTCTTCTAGTCTCTCTTCCTTCCACATTCCAGGCAGAGCATAAAGAGGTAAGGTGAGGGAGCTTGTCTTTTTCAAACAGTTCGATGGTGAAGAATAGCTGCGATCTTGTGTGGCTTGTAGTTTCAATGCCAGTAGAAGGGATTCGTGTAATAATTTAGAAAATCTCTCATGTGCCCTGCTGTATGCTTTTAGTATCAAGCACCACTCTAGCAATTTACAGTTCTTTTAAATAATACTGCAGTGGATGGTTAGTTGTCGGTATGCCTCGTTATGTGATGGAAGTTCGCCGGCCTCTTGGCTTCTTAATACGGTAAACTTATGAGATTTGAAACTAAAGAAGTTATCTTCATTGATGATTGGTCTCAGGCCCCACGTGCCGGCTAAACTTCCTAGGCCCCCACAAAAGCAAGTGCAAACAGGATCTTCCCGACTGTCATTGACAAAAGGCTCCTCAAAAGTTTCAGGTATGCGTAAGCTACTCCAAGAAGAACTTTTCCTGGGTTGAATTTGAATTTGTTTGGAAATCCTGCCACTGCTAAATTTCACAATTTCTGAGAAAAAAGGAAAGTTTTAGCCTACCAGCCACCTACTCTCTATTAGCATCAATGATTTTCTCTGTTCTTTGATGGTAATGATGCTGGAACATTGGTGGATGACCCTTCCCCCTTGACCGCTTCCAAGAGACTTTAGGTCCAGCAGTTTGTAATGCTCCTCCCTAATATGGTTTTCTTCTTCAACGATCCTCAGGTTCTAGAAAGGCCATTGCTGGCAGCTCCTCTTCAGTTAAGTCCAGCAGGCGACGACAGTAAATGGGAGGCAGCTTGTATGGTGAAAATACTTATTTGTGACCTAAACTTGACATTTCTAATCTCTGGCCTATTCATGACACAATGATCTAGGAACATTCTTGAAATGGTAGTGGAATTAGGCACTGTAGTCTGTAATGTATACGGCTTAGATTTTAGTGTAGCTTTTGCAGAATGGGGGTTCACCATTTGCCCACCCTTGTATATTACGTGTATGGAAGCAGTTTCAGAGAGCGGTGAACATTCGCCTGATGCAGACTGTGTATATGTGTGTGTTCTCTGTGTGGCACACACTCTCTCTCTCTCTCTCTCTCTCTCACATACACAAGAAGTGCATAGTAAACACGCGCTGATTTGTTTACGATGTGCTTCATTTGGGGAAAATCCCTTTTCTTCACAGTTTTTCCGTTCATACCGTCGTGTCTGCAATAGATACACTCCTGTTTTTATTACCTACCTCGCTCTGACTTAACAGGAAATCGGTCTTAGCGTTTGAGCAGCTCTGGTGAACCAGTCTACATATGCAATTATTTTTGCTCTGACCACTTCAAACCACCATAGTTTTTTACATGCCATTGGAATGTCGGACAACGTATAACAAAGAATGAGAAAGGTATTAGCGATTGTGAACTGGTCAGAACTTCAACCAGATCCTGATCTCCAGAAACATAGCTTCTTTCCAGGATCTTAATGCTTTTGGAATAATCTGTTCATCGTGGTGAGTCGCTGCACCTAAAAGCATCTGTACTTCAATGCATCTTCTTAGATTCCATTGGCGCAGTCTATAGCCTCATGAGGCGCAGGGTTTACAAAGTAAAGCTTCCTGAAGCGAGCAGAAGGCAGTGCTTATTCTCACGGGGATGGCTGCCAATTTTAGGCAGTGCACACGCTCACTGGGTTGAGGTCGAAGTCATGGTTACCGATGTTAAGACCACCTCAATCTTAAAGAAGGGATCGACAATAAGATCACCTTCCCAACAAAAATGCAACTCAATCCGCATATTCGTGTTGCTCAAATAGCATTAAGCGGATACGATTAACGAACAACGAAACTTTGATCTATTATTATGTGTGAATCTCTCAATCTTGTTTTATCTCACCTGTCATTTATCCATTTAGCCTAAGTTCCAACAAACCATGAAGGTGTTCTAATAACTTTTGCAGAAAAGTTTGCGTGCTTCTATAGAAGTTTGGAGCAAACACATTAGTAATTTCGTAATGCAAAAAAGGGAAAGAAACGCTGCTAATGAAGGAGCCTTTACTGGAATGATATGAAAAAAAATGGAAAAATGTAGTGTAGATGTCTGAGCCCGGGTTCGAACCGGGGACCTCTAGTGTGTGAGACTAGCGTGATAACCGACTACACCACCCAGACAACTTGTTACACTTTGTAACCAGGACTTAATTAAATGTATTTGTTTGAAAAATTGTCAGTAATGGGCTCTTGATCTTTGACTTTGAGTGCGAGAGACTAGGAGCCTGTTTAGGATTCATTTGTAAAAGCAAATTATAAATAAATTGTCATCACTTCTCAAAATTAGTTTTAAGCTCCTTTTAGCAAAATTAGCTTTTTAATTTATGAATGGTGTTTGAATAAAGTGTACTTAAAATTAATTTGAACGTGACAAAATGTTCCAAAAAATTTAATCTGTAGAGATACTTTCGTACCTTACGTGATCAAACTTGATTATGAAGAAATAATTAATTCATAATTCTCGTTTTCTTCTGTCGTGATTTAATTCATTTTATATATATTTGTCGAACCTCTAACAATCTAATTTGATTCAATTTAATCAGATTTGACCGTTTCATAATCAGTCTCAAACAAACCTTAAATTCTTGATTTCTGATACAGAGATTTAGCATGAGAGGCATCTAGCCTTTTCTCTTAAAAAGAAAATCAGATTACAAGTTCAAAAAGCCTCCGGTGGGTGGTGGGCTGCCATCGGTCAATAGCATTGGTTTGTAACCGGCGATCTATTAAAATTAATGTATGAATAATATATAATTTCACAAAAAAAAAAGACCTTCAAATAATTTCACTCTAAACTAAAGAAAAGGACTATAAAACCATTTTTTGCAAAACTTTGGCCCCAAGTAACACGTATAACCGTTGTCCCCAATTAATTTTTCCCAAGCTTTGTCTCCAAGTAAAGCTGCGACTATATATACTCTGCTCTAATCTGCAAAGGTGGCTAGTCTCATAAACCCTAAAACCTTGAGAAATCGGCAGAGAAGAGAAAATGCAGATCTTCGTGAAGACTCTCACCGGCAAGACCATTACTCTGGAGGTGGAATCTGGAGACACCATTGAGAATCTCAAGTCCAAAATTGAGGACAAAGAGGGTACCTCTACATACTAATGCCCTTTACATTTCAAATGGGTTTTATTGTTTTTCCCAAATTTCACACCCACACCAACACACACAAACACAAACTTGTACACACACACATGCTGTGTGCTGTTGGATGTAAACCCCATTACTGGAAATGGGTCGGTGTAAATCTTTGTAATATTGGGGACATAAACTCTGCAATGGGAAATGACAAGATTTTGGTTGTAAGAAACCCTAAAATTTTGAGGTATTGCAATTTGGGTTTCGTGTTTTGGACCTGCTGCGAATGAGTCGGTGATAATGTCTGTAATTTGGGATTTTTCCTCTGAAGCCCCATGTTATTTTCTGTTGCTGCCATGGGTTTCTTGTTTTTCCCCAATTTCACACGCGCGCACGGACAGACACATACCATTTAATCGATATTACTGCAAATGGGTCGAATTAATGTTTACAATCTTGGCGTAGAACTCTGGAAATGGTTTTGACAAGTAGTATTTGTTTGGAACCCCTGTTTGTACGATTGCAACTGGGTTTCATGTTCTCCCCTGTTTTCCCAATACAAATCGGGTTTATTGTTTGTAACCGTGTCTGCATACTGCTACTTTTTATGGATTGCAGCTCGGTTTTCTTGTTTCCCCAAGTTCCATGCACGCACTCACAAGCAAACACTTGTATCCGCATATACTAAATAATGTTACAATTCCCCTGTTCTACACACAATAAATGGCACACACACTACTACATAGTATATCTTTGTGTGTGTGCGCAACTCATACACAATAAATGGCACACACACACACACACAAAGATGAAAGGTATACTACCTAGTAGCGCAACTCATACACAATACTTACATAATCGCTCGTAGTGCAAATGGCTCGATTTGATATGTGTTACTAGGGATTAAACTCTGTCAGCAGTTGTGACGAAGTATTGGTTGTCTAAAACCCTATGTTTCCATATGTATGTGGCCATTATTCACGGCTGTGTAATTTTGTTGAATGACAGGCATCCCTGCAGACCAGCAGAGGCTCATCTTCGCTGGCAAACAGCTCGAAGATGGCCGTACTCTTGCTGACTACAATATCCAGAAAGGTTGGTTTATGTCACCCTTTTTCCTTTTTTGAGATGGATAATTGTAATAGTGGTCTTACCTTGGGGAATAACATGAATTGCAGAGTCCACCCTGCACCTTGTGCTGAGGCTCCGTGGTGGCAAAGTGAGACCTAAAGGATATGCTCCACATTTGGCAGAGCTGGCTAAGAAATTTAACCAGTACAAGAAGATCTGCACCAAGTACGTGGAGATTAAAATCGACAATATTCCTAATATTGTGGTATTTAATACTAGGATTAACAAGTGGTTGGTCGATACTACTGTATAGTTTGGTTTGTCTGTTTTTCTATTGACGTTTCTGTTTTCCTCTGCTGATGTCACTAAGGCTAAGACTGAATAGCTCAAAGCCATACGAGTAACTAAATCTGTGGGCTCTAGACTGGAACTAAGGAAGGGAACATACTGTTCTAGTTGTTTCTGTTGCCTATGATTTGACAGATATTAGATAAAGAACATGCTGCACAAACTAAAATGCATTTCTGATTTGGTTATTCTGCTTTCTTGCTGATTCTGTTTATCCCGAATGGGTGTTATGGCATTGAATTTTTCTGAATTGGAGAGCTAAGAATCTTGAACCATATTACTACTCTTCAATACGGATATGGCTTTACTGAATGATTCTTGGATTTACTCCTACTTTTGTTGATGCCACACAGTAGATATAGCGAGGGCCGTATGTGTTTAAGCTACGGACGATCCAAATACCTCTATCAATACTTATGTAGCCTACTCAACTATATGATAAGCAAAATGAATTGTGTCAAATGGTGTTTAAAAATCTATTCTTCTCATAGAGACCGAGTATTGTGCTTCCGACTGTCCGAGCACAAGTATTGCAAGTGCGACTGCAGATATGTTTAGTGGTCATACATTGTTATCAGTCAACGTTTAATATTGTGGTATCTTCATGGCTTTTTCTTTCAAATGAGAAGGGTTTCGCAAGCATATATGGTCGTATTTTGTAATGCTTCTTGTATGAGACTGACGGGTTTCATAATGTACGTAGGTTATGATTTCTAGCTTTCAAGCCTTTGCTAATGTCATGACTGCTTTCAAGTTTTCCAGTTTCCATATTGATTAGAGATTGATGTCACTAGCTACAGTCCCATTATCTATATTTATCTGGCACAAGACTACGAAGATGCAGCTAACTGGAAATTTTATGAGTTCAAATTTTGCGCAGGTGTTATGCACGTTTGCCCCTACATGCTCTCAACTGCAGGAAGAAGAAATGTGGGCATAGCAACCAGGTGGGTATTCGCATTTGTGCTATTTGTTTGAGGTTGTATATGCTGACAGCCTGACACCACTTCATCTTGCAATTTGGATGCAGCTCAGAGCCAGACATGAACCAGGTAGTTATGGGCCGGGTGGATAGGACTAATGCAAAAAATTTCCCTGAAGAGTTCGTGCTGTGCTGTTGTTAATGCAAACGTTGTTTAAGCGTTGTTATGCAAACGTTGTTTAAGAGTTGTTATGCAAACGTTGTTTAAGCGTTGCTATGCAAGTGATCTTGAAAACTTAAGCAAGTTTGACGCTGATTAGCTTTTCATGAAGAAACCTAATTTCCTTTTCGTAGATAGATTGATCTGCTATGAAGTGGCTTTTAATTTCATTTCCAACATATTACCCCTGCAGTTTGCTGCCCTCCCAATCTGTTCTACATCGAAAGATCCTTATCGTTCATACATATACACAGCATATGGCATACTTGCTATCTTGTTGTGTCCAAACTTCACATAACGTTTATAAGCCAGGTACATAGCAGGATTGCAGAAAGCCTGGTAAGTAGCAGGGTTACAGTTAGGCCTGATTTTTGTGAACTAAGGTCGATCTTCACCAGCCATATACTTTGTCAGGGCCAATTCGTATGCTAAATACCCCGCCCTCTTCCCCTCATACACTTGATAGGTTTCTGCATTTAAGTTGAGCTCCAAAACCTACTTCTCACTGCTACGCGCGCAGAAACACTAGACGACAGGATTGAATGCTGAGTCGGAATCATTCACAGTGGAATAGGACTTGATTTCATCGTAGATCTATAGGCTGCATTCATCATCTATATGAAGATTTGCAATCCTTCACAGTTTACGGTTTGTGGGATGCTTGATGAGTGCGCAGCAAGAGAAAGCTTGAAAGGCAGTAAATCTTAATGCTCATTTGAATCATTTCAAAAATCTTTGAGTTGGGAGCTCATAGAACAAGGCAAAAAAAAAAACACTCACAATATTTTTACAAAATCTACCACGTTTACATATCCCGTTCACTCAAATTCGTAGAACTTTGACTTCATGATGTGGGTTCAGAACATGCCATTAGCATCTAAGAAAAAATTATTTCCTTGAATGCACGAGATCGATGTGGAAGTGCAGTTGCGGAAGAGACTTAGTTTCGCTTGACGCTAAAGTTAGTCCTCTGATACTCTTTACCATCCAAACATAAAAAAAAAAAAAGAAAAATTGTCAAAAAGGTTTAAGATAAACAATGTATAACATTTTAAACTCCAATTTTGGAGAAAATCTAAATTCTAACATAGAGAGAAAGGACGTTGTGTAACGGACGGCGAGATGTGTTAAATTTAATTAACAAGATCGAGGGATACCGAGATTAGGGTTTTATTATCTCTTCATCTCATTCGTCGATTGCGCACGTCATCCCTTGCAACCTTAAACCATTCAAATCAATATGCATCCAAGTTTCATCAAATATATATGTCATATATGGAACTTAAAAATCCATCAACTAATAACAAGATCTTTTGAAAATTATGAAGTCAAATCCGGGAATCAAAGGATGCAGATCCAAGATGAGCAAACAAACGTTCAAACAAACTTTATGGTACTGTTACTGAACAACCCCTGGTCATAAATATACTCTGCTAGAATTAGAGAAGACTCAAAATCCGAAAGAACTTCAGTTCTATTTCCTAACTTTTACTCTACAAAACGAACCTTAAAGCCATCACGACTAATACAATTCAAACTTATTTTACCGTTAGTGCTACCAATAAAATAACATAATGGCAAAAAAACTAAAATTGGTACCTAGTCGCGACTAACAAAATTATCATCATGCATCAGTATTAGGGTCCAAAACTTCAAAGACAAACTCGCGTAGGGCACTGGTTGCGGGGGGGGGGGGGGGGTGGTGGCGGCGAGACCTAGGGGTGAGCATTTAAACCGTAAAAACCAATCCAACCGTAAAAACCGAACCAACCAATCCGACAAATTTCAAACCGATCGCAAAAACAATTGGTTTGGTTTTTTTTTTTCACAAACCGCATGTCCGGTTCGGTCGGTTCGGTTTGGTTTTTTTGAAACCGTTCTAAACCGAACCGACCGTATACAATATAATATATATATTTTTTAAACTAACCCCAGTTAGTTTTAACTGAATTAGGTAGTTAAACTTAACCCTTCATAGAAAATATTAGTAACCCACTAACTCACTAACCCTAAATCCTAATTCATCTTTTCTTCAATCGCCGCCCACTGCCCCACTCCCAGATCTGCTCCCCAAGGACCACAACCTCACAGTCTCACACTCCACGCCTCAGCTCAGCCCTCAACTCTCAAGGCAGCACCTCCACCACGACAGCGCCTCCACCAAGGCAGCGTCTCCATCACGGCAGCGCCTTCTTCAGCGTCGTCTCTTCAGCCGCCGCCTTCTCCAATCGCCATCTCAACGGCTCAACCTCCACAGCTGCGCATCTGTGTCTCCTCCTGTCGTCAACTCTCAACTCTCAAGGCAGCACAGCCACCACGGCAGCTCCTCCACCAAGGCAGCATCTCCACCACGGCAGCGCCTTCTTCAGCCGTCGCCTTCTCTAGTCGCCATCTCAACCTCCCACAGCTGCGCATCTGTATCTCTTCCTGCCGTTGCCTCCTATTTCCTCTAGCCTCCAAGGTAATGTCTCCCCTTTTTTAGATTCCTCCGGTTAGCATCACATAGCTTTGTACCATTTGTTTTGGTTGTTGAAATCTAGTGCAGTATTCATTGCATTTTTTCAGAAATATAGATTATATGCTAGTTGAACTTCTCATTCCCTTTCACTTGCTTCCCTGCTTTGTTCTAGCTCGTAACCATGGATCAGCTAAAATAATGTATGCAGAAGTCGGAAAGATAAAAATAGAATGCCCTTTCTAACAGCATCATTGGAAAATAATTTATTTTAGAAGGGACTGAAAATAAAGGTGTAACGTTGGTTTGCAATCTTTTGGATCAAGCCATAGTTTTATACAACGAAAAGTCCTTGATAGCGTAGCAAAAGCTGTGTGCTCTATCAATGTAACAGAATTTTAATCAAATGTTGTATGAATTGCTCATTGGATGTTGACTGCGACTGTGGCTGAGAAAATGTTAATAGCAGTAGGTATATGGACAACAGTTCCCAGGAATTTAAGAACTCGTAGCTTGGTAGCATGTGGGTAGCTTGGTAGCAGTAGGTATAACGTTGGTTTGCAATGCTTCACTTTCTAGGAAACATAGATTTAGAAGTTCCACCATGCTTAGCATATTTTCACTTTGACAAGGAACAGTGGAAGTGTCCACTTAATAGATTTGATAAGGTACCTAACATAACATTCTCTTGAGGACTACCAAAATGTTCCACGACCAAATCTTCTGCCATATCTTTGGCATCCTTTATCATCGCTTTGTACCTTTTCCATTGTGTTTTCGCCCTTTGTGTGACTGATTTTTCTTTCATTGCATTTTTTCAGAAATATAGATTATATGCTGGTTGAAGGTTGATTGGCAATGAAGGTTTTGAAGATGCTTGTTTGGTTTAAAGACTAAAGAGGACTTCTTTCTTCTTTAAGTTAATCTGATGGATATATTTGCTGTGTAATTTGATTTAAAGCTTAACAGATGCTATGTAAGGAGTTATTTTCTTTTGAATGTTATGTAATTTTCATTAGAATTTTAATAAATGCTATGTAATGATTTGTGTGTAATGAGTTATTTTCTTTGGATGTTATGTAATCTAATTAGAATTTTAGTCTTATGAGCTAAGATCTGCTAAATTACTTGGGTTTTGTTACAAATTTTTAGTTATTTTGGGCCTAGAATGGAATCTAGCCCAAACCGATTTAATCCGTTTAAACCGAACCGTTCGATCCATCCAATCCGTTCAAACCGAACCGTTCAACTACGGTTCGGTTTATTTTTTCCCAAACCGATGTTGGTCGGTTCGGTTTGGTATTCAACCTCCAAACCGAACCGACCGAACCGTGCTCAGCCCTAGCGAGACCTAAACCCAAAGATCTCTAACGCCCTCTCACCACGAAATCCATTCCACGTCCCATCGCCCATCGTCGAAGCACTACCTCATGTACACACATGTAGAGGCAAAGCATACACATAAACACACACCCCTAGTGGCGGACTTACATGGTGGCAAGGGGGGGCTGAAGCCCCCCCTGAACTTTTGAAAAAATAATTTTTTTTTGGGAATCACACCCTAACCCCCTTTCCCGAGATCCCGTTCCCCGAGACCCTCACTTGGCACACTCTCTCTCTCTCTCTCTCTCTCTCTCTCTCTCTCTTACCGTTGTGACTCCGTAAGGACCGTGAGTGACCGCCGGTGGACTCCGACAAGGCTACTCCGACCAGATCTGTCCCTGTCGGCGACCGCGACAGAAGCCGCTCAGGTAGCGATTACCACGACTACGGCTGACGAGACCTTCGAGACTTCGACTACTACTCGATCCACGGCTACTCTGAATCCAACCAGATTTGGCCCCTCACGGCCTCACCCCTGCCGCCGACCGCGACTGAAGCCGCTCAGGCGACGCCGTGACGACGCCAACGAGGCTCCCTGCTGGCTACTTGACGCCTTGACCTGCTGCTGCTTCAACTCTTCGATTGCTTGTGGACTTGTACATCGCCGCCACATCTAAGCAAAGAGCCTTCGCCGGACTTGTGGTACAGTGACCAGTGTATTTGATATATAACTTCTTAGGTACACTGTATTGTAAAATTATTATTATCATAATCATAATTAGGCTAATTGATTATTACTGACTTAGTGTTTTTAATATGATTTTAATAAAAAAATTTGCACCCCCTGAAAAAAATTCCTGGTTCCGCCCCTGCACACCCCCAACCTGCGACCGAGCACTACCGCGGAAACCCTAGAGTACCCATCCCACCACAAAACCCATTCAATTTTTCATTGGCCGTCACTGAACCACTGCCCGTCACACACACACACACACACATGCACACGGTGACGGTGGTTATAGTTCGATCTCCTGGTTACAATGATCGCCGACATGTGGGTGTACATGTATGTGTATTTTTTTTGGTGGGGCAGTAGTTCGACGATAGCCGGTGGAAAATGGATTATGGTGGTTGCCAATTGGTGTAAAAATCATTGGTGGTGGTGGCTGGTGAAAACAGACAGTGATGGTGGTTGACACCGTTTTTTAGAGTATATCAATGTATTAGTAATAGCGTTAATTGGGTGGCAACCACGGGTAGGTGTTGGATTGGGTAGTCTCCATAGATGGTGGAGGTGGTAGCGGCAGTGCCTAGGAGAGGTAGAATGACGGCGACAATAAGGTTGTGGACGACGATGGCACTTTTAGTAATTTTCTTTTGCTTTGAGGGGTATTCTCGTCTATTAACTATTTTTGTTAATTATGTGAGATGAAAGTTAAAAAAAAAAATATCTCAGTATAATTTTAATAGTTACAAATAACCTTGCATAATAAACATAAATATCAAGAATGTCAAGTGTAATTAAAAAAAGTCTCGTGTTGGTATATAGCAAGCTTATTAGTTTGGCCCATCAAGGAAAGAATCCAAAGCTAAGCAAGCAAGTGGTACAATTCTAGAAGGCCCAAAATAGTCGTAGAGTCATACAAAATCCAGCGTGTAGCGAAAAAGGCATAAACCCTGACGCTCATAAATCTTCAGATTTCTTCTAGGAAAATGAATCAGAACAGACCCTTCAAAGTACTGTTTTCGCCACCTGTGGTACCCGGTTCATCCAGGTGAGGTCTGATTTCTCCCGTTTATGTCTCCCCCTTTTTTTTGCAGATTAGAGCAACAAATGACTATATATATGTGGGTTTTAAATTCTTTCACTTTCTCAGCAGCCAAGCAGCTACTGATTGATGCTCTCTTAGTCTCACATGAAATTATCCATATTTTACTAATTAGTGGGTTTAAGAAGTATGCATTGTCTATTAATACTTTGTTTATGTTTTATGTAATGGGCATAATGTTTGGTAGTGTTTGCTACTTTCATTTGAACGGGGTAACGTAATTCAAACCCCAATTGTTTTGTAAAGTTCATTAGTGACAAAAATTAGCATTCCATATTCCATGGGATGTATGTATTGCAAAGTGTATACTGAGTGTAATTTGCGTTGTTTCCATTGACTTCAATTTCAGGATGCATGTTTTACTTATCAGCCTGATTTGTCCCAGTATACATCGAGGATGACATCTGGGTAGTGTACAAGAAGGGAAGCTTTGACTGGTAATAGGGCTTTATACTCTTTTCTGCCTTGTTTTCCTTATTGATGCATAACTTCTAACATCGTAGTATGCGGTAATTTTACTTTGTTTTGGCTGAAACTAAATACAACGACCCTTGCTATTAAAACCAGAACCAAGATAGAATCAAGTATCCTCTCAATTTTGTTGGAGTGATAACGTATTGAGTACTTTGTAAGTTTGGCACTCCGGAAGTGGGGTAATGTTTCTTATGTGAAATTTTACATTTTGCAGTTAGTTCTATGTCCATTTTCATTGTTCAAGGAGGTATTTGAATTATTGAGAGAAATGGCTGGGGGTGGAAAACCAGCAAGAAGTGATAAACCTTCAATCAAATACAAGTATACTCCACTTGATGGGGTGTTTTTTGAGCTTGCGGAGTTTGACCGTGAGGATTGTCACTCAAGTTCATCAGATAACAAGAAACAAAATGGAAGAAAAATTGAACCCGGGTCTGTAAATAGACTAAGCACAGCCGAGCTCGTTTCAGCAGTTGGCCAAATTTGGGATTGTGCCAGTGGTACTCTTTCTGTTTTCAAGCCAAAAACAACTTACGAACACCATACTAGGGACCTTAGGAATGGAAATATTGTATTTTATCCAGCTAACGAAGGACATGGTAGGTCATCAGCTTCTGCTGAGGTTCAGTATTTCTCAGTTGATTCATTTGATACTAGCTGTTCCTCAGCCATGGTGCAGCCAAAGATAGATTATCCGACGGTAACACAGAAGTTGTCAGTTTTTGATCAATGTAGTGAACATCATATATATTCGATTCTCCCGAGATTCCTGCAGAATGTTTCCAACATGCCGACCGAGTCTTGCAATGAAAAAGGGTGTTCAAGCGTTGGAGTGTCGTGTGATTTGGCTAATGCATATGGATGGATGAGTGCTATAGCGTTTCCAAGGCTGAAGCATCAGGTGGACTCTACCCACATTGATAAAAAGAAAACAGGTGACTGCTTTAGTACTGGAGATACAAGAATTCCTGCAGCTGGCAGCGTTTCTGTAAATGTAAGTAGTCTTGTGAATGGCTCGATCGCTGCAAATGCTGACTTTCACACTGAAAGAGTGAAATATGTGGATTTACCATCAGGACAAAGTGCAGAATTCATTACAAATGCAAGTACAGTTACTAGCGCTCTGTACTTGGATTATCGTCTTGAGCCTGTCCAAGATATGAAAGGGAATGTCAGTGTTGCTACGGTCCCAGTTTCTAGACTTCATGCAGATTACTACATTACTGATTTAGCTTCAAGTATAAGTGTTTCTGAAGAACGCCAACACAATTTTGAGGGTGCTGTGCATGAGAACCAAAGGGATGAACAAAAAGATTTTGTCAATGAGGACAAATCTAAGGTGGAGGTTTGTTTGTCAACAAAGGATAAACTTCATTATACTTTTGCAAAGCAAGGGCATGCTTTTGCTGGAGCATTGGCTGGGATATCTGTCAGCCTTTGTTTACATCCTGTGGATACAATTAAGACTGTCATTCAGTCATGTCGTGCTGGTCGGGAACCTATTCAGCACACTATCAGATCAATTATTTCAGAAAGAGGTATCTTTATCTTGAGAACTGCAGATGATCTTTTTCTTTTCAAGACTCCTGAATTTAAGTTGTGGTAACTAAGCTAGCATGATGTGATGTCCTTGTGAAATCTGGTCAAAAGTTTGCTTTCAGGTGTAACGGGACTTTATCGTGGAATCACTAGCAACATTGCTTCTTCAGCACCAATTTCTGCAGTTTACACTTTTACTTATGAATCAGTTAAGGGGGCTTTGCTTCCTCTTCTTTCTAAGGTGAAACTACACACACAATACTCTTTATCTTTCTCCAATGCATTTCTCTTGAGTATAAATAACTTTGTCCCTCCTTTCATGTTTAAATTCTTTTAAGACTCAGTATAAGCTATACCAAGTGTGTTGTATGGACTTTGTGATGTGTAAGTTCCCAACCATTACTTTGATGCAGGAGTATCATTCGTTGGCCCATTGTATGGCAGGTGGTTGTGCAAGTATTGCCACTTCATTTATTTTTACTCCAAGTGAGCGGATAAAGCAGCAGATGCAAGTTGGTACACACTATCAAAACTGCTGGTAACCACTACAAGCTGAATATCAATCCTGCACTTTATATCATTTCATCTTTCGGAAAAGTTTAGCTCATCGAACTGGAAAATCATATACCTCTCACAAATAATGCACCAAAATCTTTTAGTAAAACTCCTTTGGTAGCTACTGGAAGTCACTGCTTAATGGTATCGAAATATCATTAATGCATCAGTACAGGGGATGAGAAGCACCATATCCTCATGAGCAGAAATAGCTTCTGTCGGAGGTCTTGTTGAACATAAATTCTTAATCACATTTTTCATTTGCACTGCTGGGAGCTTGGGAAGTTCAATTCCTTTATCGACATAAGTTTCTTGAGAGATTTTAACACGAAAGACTTCGTCCTCAGTTATTTATGCCGACTTCATTGTAAATTCAGTAACTGGTTTCCTTGCCGCTTTGCCTTTCAAGTTGTAGTCTGAAAATCTCATCAACTATTCATGTATATACCTTTTAGGCTATGGGCGAAATGAAAACATTGCTTGAAGACTATGCATCTTTTCAGGAACGTGCTAATTGGGAGTATTGAAAAGGGTGGTTTGTCTTCATTATACGCTGGGTGGGGTGCTGTACTCTGCAGGAATGTTCCTCACTCTATCATCAAGGTGAGGTCTAGGTTTTACCAAACGGTTTGATGAGATCTTATTCGTATCTGCTAGGTTGATTTTTCAGGCTGTTGTAGCTAGTTGATTTTGTTTAAGTACAAATGACTCTTCATTCCTTGCAGTTCTACACATACGAAAGTTTGAAGCGGTTGATGTCATCATCGCTTCAATTGAAGGCTCAACCCAACACGTTCTTAACAGTTAGTTTCTCTACGTTTCTGCTCCATATGTGTTTCGTTACATGATATACGGCCCTTTATCCATGATGTTGTGTGCATGTTGTTTTCTGTGATTGCTGTTACTGCCTTTGAGGAGCAACATCATCATGATGAAACATTTTTGCACATTATTTCCCTTATGTTTCCTGTCCTTGCAGCTAGTTTGTGGAGGAGTAGCCGCATCTACTGCTGCTCTATTTACAACTCCTTTCGATGTGGTGAAGACAAGATTACAGACACAGGTACCTAAGTCATGTTATCTGCTCCTTTTTCCCTGGTAATGCCTTGGAATTGCTTTCAATGCCAAATCCTGCTTTGAGGTGATCTAGTTATAAACAATCAGTGCACATTCTTCATTGTAAGTATCGCTAAACACGTTTCTGCAAATGGCTTATGCCTAAAAAGACATAGTTGATCTTCATTTTAAGCACATGCACTACACATGTGCACTTTAGGGTATTTTTGGAAGACATTAGCGTTTCGGACTGAGATGCAGTTAATTTGGTAAAGTTAAAGAACAAAGTTGTAAAGTTTGCAAGAGAGGGAGTTATCTACAAAATCGTGTAAATGAGGGACGGATTTGCAATAAACCCTGTAATTGCATGGTATTTTAATCTTCTCGTCCAGGACTTTTGATTAGGTGTAGTATGCTATTTATAATGCTCTTGTTCAAACGGTTCCTTGGCAGATTCCTGGATCTATGACCCAATACAATGGCGTGTTTAACACCCTTATAAATATTGCAAGACATGAAGGCTTGAAGGGTCTGTACAGGTAAGGAACCTCGTCCTTTTTCCGCTTTATTCTCTGTTAAGCGTGAGTGAAATCATCCTTGACCGTGATTGCTGGTTTGAACCAAGTGAAATAGTGTGTCCTGAAACTATATTATTGTTGTTGTGCCTAAGTAGATCTTTGGCTTCTTTATACTCAATATATATAAGAGTTTTACTAGTGAACGTGATATAATAGTGTCCTACTTCCAGAAGTCCTCGAATTTGCATTAGCAGTGTATGTTTATTCTGCTCAGGATTATGATTAAATATTTTGAAAATTTTCTTGGTGGTCAGGGGCTTGACTCCACGATTGGTTATCTATATGACTCAAGGAGCACTCTTCTTTGCATCATACGAATCTTTTAAGAGGCTGTTTTCTCTGGAAATGCCCCAACTCGATGCTCAAAAAATCCAGGACGAACAATACACTGAAGATAATGTTACATTTTTGTAAGAAGTAGCGGAGATAAGCATGGCTGCACCAAGAACCGTTTAACGAGGAAAGCCATCTGTTGAAAGTACTAACCGATTTTTTTCGTCTCATTCTTTGGCTCGTGTTCGTTTAGGGATCTTTGACATAGATATGACTCTTTTTACAGAAAAAAACTCGGATGACATTTTGATTGTAACACATTTGTTTGCAGAAAGCAGAACTTCCATATGAATAAATCTATTTCAAGGCAATTGTGCTTGAAGATGTTAAGGAAACCTGACTGAACTATAGTTAGCATAAATTAGATTACATACCCAGTTTCACTCACCAATTTCATGCAGTAAATCCAGTTTCTGCTACTGGCTTAGTACAGCATAAACGTGTTCAGCTGCTGCTATTTTTCTTCCAGAAACGCTTGAGAGTAAGATTTACCATGGCCATGTAACACTTGTGTCTCGGTCGCTCTTGCTGTGAAAACGCAGGAATGGATTGTGCACGGTAACAGGAGTCCGAATATCTGTTATAGTTGACTTTAGGGTCAACTCCCTCGATTATGTAAGTGCTAGTAGCGTGCTACATGTAATCGGCTTCCCGACCAAGAATCTGTGGTTTGTTGAAAGCACAAAAATGACCACAGAACATCTTGTAAAATCCACCCACAGCGGTCGTGTTGCTGCCTTGTATACGCGGGGACTACTTAAACTTGCTTCATACGTGCAACCCATCATTCCAAGACCATGCATTCCTAAAGGTCGAGATACTGAGGAGTGAAGAAGGCGAAACAACTGGTTAAACATTTATGAAAATAAGAATAAAAATAGTACAAAAAGGCTGAGAGGAAAATCTTATTACTTTCATTTACCATGTTGAATCTTGACAATCAAGATCAAAATGGAGATAAAAAGAGATGGGCAATTGGGAAGATGAGAGACTTGCAGCGACCAGTATTTACCTAGAAGTCTTTGTGTAATGAGAGAGAGCATTTTGATTGATGCCTGATGGGCCTCGAGCCTCGAGGGCTTGATATCAAGGTTATACAGGGGAGGCTGATGTCAATAGTCAAGAGGGGAGTCAATGTTAGAAATTAGAAACAAATGTTAGAGGTGTACTTCTAAACAGATGATGTAATGTACAAAGCGACTTAATGTGATGTTCAGAGTTGTACCAACTTCTTTTAAGAGCCCTGTTGCTCTGCATTAACCCAAGCCCAGTGTTCTGGTGTGTGATATATTTATGTCTTGTGATTTCTTTCTTTTCCTGCCTTGAGATTGATATCGAGAAGCTTGCCATTTTTTTGTCTTGTTATCACAACCGAAGTGTACTCCTCCGCAGACCTGGCAAAAATCTATCCGAACCCGTTATTCAAACCGTACCCGGGTACATGTTTTGAATACCGGCAGAAAATAGACTCGTACCCGAACCGACACGTAATTTTTGGGTGGGCCCGGGTCGGTTGACGGGTTATCCGGGTTACCCGTTTTTCAAAGGATATATAAAGAAATAAGTGTGCCCTAACCCTAAGCCAGCAACCCATCAATTTCATTTTTCTACTTCACTCGGACCCTTCTCTGCCTCTGCGCCTCCGCCATCTCCCCTTCTTCTCTGCCTCTGTGCCGCCGCCGTCCCTCTCGCAAAGATCTATCGCCTCCCATCACTTCGTCTTCCCCCTCACTGTCATGGATCTATTGAAACTTTACCCATTGTCAATCTATCATCGTTCGACTGTTCGAGTAAGTGACTGTCGGACCGACCGCAGTAGCGCCATTCTTCTCTCTGTCGCCAACCAGATCTGCGTTGATCGTCGCCGACCAGATCTGCGCTGTCCATCTCCACTCCGTCGCCGGCCAGATCTATGTTGTCGCGATCTGAAGTTCACCGTCGCCGCCCAGATCTGAAGTTTATCGTCGCCGGCCAGTTCTAAAGATCTTGAAATTTTGGCCAGTTCTTTAGATCTTGAATATTCTTGTATTTTATTTTGTTTATTGAAGAATCTTGATCTTCAGCCTTGTGGTGATTATTGTGTAGTGGATCTTAATCTCTTGTGGTGATTGTTGTGTGATGGATCTTCATGGGAGATTGTTATGTGAAATTTTGAGGTTCTGTTTGTGTGACGGAAGAAACGAGAAAGGAAGAACATCTGTTAAAAAAAAATTATAAAAATTAATTTATTACCCGCGGGTAATACCCTACCCGCCAGGGTAGGGTACAGATCCCAGATAATCGTACTCGAAAAAACTCGGGTATAAATTACCCGACCCGTTTTTACCCGGATCCGATCGGGTTTTACCGTACCTGCGCGGGTCGAACCGTTTGCCAGGTCTACTCCTCCGATTGTCGCTGCATTCAAGTTTTTTTAACCGCTATCAGCACCGCTGTGTAATCAAGTTTTATTAGCCGCTATGGTCTGTTTCCCTTTAATGCGGACTTCATCGTAACTCTTATAATCAGGAAGAGAGATCTTCTTCGTCACCAAGATAATGCAAGTGTGACAATTACGGCGATTTAGAACTGAAATTTTGGTACCATTTTGGACGGACCTCCCAAGTTCTGTGGCGATTCTGGTTCCATTATTTCAAGACCATCGTAAATGGTTATGGTAAATGGTTATCGTTCTAGTGCAGGGGTCAAATTGTACCGCCGTCAACACTCATACATACCCATAGCGTTGGTCATGCATAGACATTGCCATGCAGTTTCTTGGACCGCCTATGTCTTTGTCGTATGCTGCATTGTAATAGCACAGTGAACCACCGTTTGAGGTCTAAAAAATGGACAGTTTGAGCTATTTTTAGTGCATTTATGTTCAGAGAGACCCTCTTTTCACTCGTAACGTGTTGTTCCATCTCTTATTTATTGTTAAAAGATTAATATATTACTAAAATTAATAGAAGAGACATTTAAAAACATATAAACGATAAAAAAAATAGTAAGTTATGTTTCTTGGTCAGATTTGCAAGAGTAGAAAGTTATAATGGTCTAAGGAAACTTTCTTAAATCGCGCCTGAGCGCCAGATCATGCTAAAGTGTCATCTCTACGTTATGTGCCTCCGGCAATATACCACCACGCCTGAGTGCGACCTAGCACTGTCTACGTGCTACGTGTCCCCAGCACTGCGACCGTCATTGTGATGCCAACTACTGCCAAGTGTTATCCCCCGTTACGTGCTCCCGGTATAATGCACCGTCTCTATTGAGCATGCCCCTGGCATCGCACACAACCCGCCATGCCACTTAAATAGTTTTGTTCCTCGACACCCTATCACACTACCACGCCCTTGATGTTGGTCTATCTCTTCACCACACCATGCGTACCTCGAGTAAGTTGTGGAACACGCTTTGATCCGCTCTCCAGAGTGTGTAACATCCTTTAGGTAGGTGAGTACTCTGGGGCACCACCTCGACAAGTCGGGTTAGTGACCTTCGAGCACTACCTTGTGCACTCCAAGTGCTCTGACACAAGGACGAAATTTTAAGAATAAGTGACTTCTCTGAGACACTATCTATACTAGGAAGTTCTAACTGGGGAACTGTAAGTGCTTTTTCATGAAGACTCCCTTCACGCCAGGTAGGCAACTCTTTTAGGACAATACATCGGCTTGTCAGGTACGTGAATCCTCTGGGACACTGCCTCGACCGCCAGGTAGGCGACTCCTCAAGGATATATCTTGGCATGCTCCGAGTGCTCCAGCACAAAGACTCACCCACGGGAAAGGCGACTCCTTTGAGATACTATCTCCACCACGGTGACTGTGTGACTAGTCTCGCACTATGGGCACTACGTGGGCATCCCTACGAACCATGAGCCTGGAATCACTCCGAGACGGGAGCGGGTCTTTGATGGGCATCGCCTTTGGTTCGCCTACCAATTGGGCGTCGGGCCTTCTGCAACGCTATCAGGTTCTCCGCATCTTTCGACGCCCATGTGAGACTCAGCAAGGGCTTTGGACTAGTGATTAGATCAAGGAATTTTGTGGCCACACCGGTACTGTGTGAACCAATCTTTCTAGAAAAAATATCGAAGCTGTGCAGGACAAGCTGGCAGAATATACGATCCAACGGTCCATGGAGCACTAGCATTTGTGGCCCCCTTGGTGAGGTGTCACTCCCAAGGAACGTCATGTGTCGCTTGATGACATTACTTTCTAGACCCATAGAGAATTCTAGAGGTCCTAATGATGGACTTTACTCTGGATTTGAAGCTGTTTGAGATTGATTATTAAAAGTAAATTTTGATTAAATCAGAATCAGTTTCTAAAATTAGCTTTAATCCGTTTTAAACATAATAGATTAAAAATTATTGAAGGTGTTTGGATAAAAAGGGATTAAGTAGGTTTAGTGTAGCAAAATTATCATACAGTGTATTCAAACTGAAATAGAGCATTTAATGTTGTTTATATATATATAAGGATATATTAATAATTCTGTTAGTCAAACTTGATTCTCAAAAACTGATTAAATCTTAATTCAAGAAAATGAATATTATGAATTTAATCAGTTTTAAACACAGTAGTGCAGATTTAATCAGTTTACTTTTTTTCATCAAACACTTCAAAAGTGATTTAATTTAGATTTAATCAGATTTGACCAATCTTTAATCAATCCCACACACGCGCGCGATAAGCATTTGACTAATGATTGCCAATTAACCCCATGTCTTTGTATCCTGGCGCACAACCTTGATCTATGTCCTTGCTTAATATACTAGCTAAGATTGCATTCTATTTCATCTCCATCCGTACCTTTGCATGGAACGGCATTATCTACAGCACGGGATACACCTGCGTGGTGAGGGAGGAAGAGATTCTGACAGCTGTTAGTGTTGGTACGGATGAGTTTTGCTTCATTGATCTGCCTTGTGGTTTGCCGGATCCGTCTGACGGAAGTGGAAACCCTGCTAGGTACAACACTACATTATTGGATAGGGATGGGGAACTGGCTGTGTTCAACTACGATGGCTTTTTCACTGGTGATGTATGGGTGAAGTGCGATACAAGGCTACCGGCATCTCCATGTAAGTGGAGCAGATTCAGTGTGGTTGCAACAGTTATTTTGCCGGGGGACTACCTATTCAGGCCTTTGTACGGTCTTGTTTGGTTAAGCCGGTTGTCTGTTGATTTGTATGATAGGAAGAAGAATCGAATGAGATGGGTTAGAGTTGAACTAATTGCTAGTAGCAATTACAAACTCACATAAATGTACATTGAACGTTAGAAAGTTGCATCTGTTTTCAAGTTAGCTGGGACTAGTTTTTCTTTCTTCCTTGTTTTATGGCTTCTGTTTTGTCATGTGTGTGCCTTTTGGTCCCCTACACCGACCCCCCGTGGGGTGTGTGTGGGGGTGTGGGGGGAGTTGTGGGGTGGGGTGGGGTGGGGTGGGGTGGGGTGGGGGAGGGGGATGAGGTGCAGTTAAGTCCTTGTTCGTTGAGGTGCGCAGTGGAAGTAACTTTTGGATGTGTCCAATGGCTCAATGTGTAGTACTTTTTGAAAACGAAATAAGAGCAGTTACATGTGTGCCATGAGGTATGGCATAAAGGAATCAAAGCTGACTTTTTTACGATATAAATATAGATATGTATGCGCTTATTGAAACTTGTAGGTTAACGAGCTTTATCGTGTGTTAACCGTTGTTTGTCTAAGCTATTCTTTGAGCGACCAATCGTGAACAATGTCTTGGTGATGAAGCCAGTCTGGTGCAAAATAAGTAGTTTGGTACCAAGGACAGGACGAATCAAGAGAACGAAGTAAGCCAGACTCATGGCCATTTCTAGTTGCACTATCTGCTTGCAAAATCCTGAGATTGCCATCCAAGTGGCTTAAAGTCTTTGAATGACTGTGACGGCATGCAAACAGTTGCAAACAACAGTATCAGAGATTGTGAAGTATGTAAGGACTAAGGAGTTTACCATCACTGTTGTGCAAAATAGTTACAACAATTTCAGAGATTGTGAAAAAATTGTAGGTAAGAAGAAGGCCATCTTGCTTTATTGTAGAGCTTCAGAGGTACATGAACTTGGATCTAAAGATTACAGTGAGATTTTCTTGGAGCAATCCAGGATCTACCTCACAAAATTACAAAGTAAGCGCAACAGCATATTCCCTCAAAAATTTTGAATGACTACTTCTCCCTCGCCATAGTATTATGGACAGTATCGTATTCTTTTTTCCTTTTTTGAAGTTCAGCTACTGAAAATTGGAAGAACAAAGAAATTACTTCAAAGCCTGTACGACTTCCGATGTAGTTACCCTTAGTATGAGACATGGCGATTGGCAGCCACGGACGTAAACAGAATCTGGGATTCTCTTTGCAACTTTTTAAGCTTCATCAAGCATGCCAGACGGTTGCGTCTCTGCTTTGCATGCTTTTTGAAGGTTTTGGAATCTCATTTAAACTCTTGTTGCTGATAGCGGTGACCACCATCCTGCCCTCTCCGAACCCAATCTAGGATTCTGGGAGTATTCATTTCTGCCTAGCTGAGCACGTTATCAAATTCTATACGCGAGCAATTGGAGAAAAGGGTGGGTTGAGTACAAAAGATGGTGGGGTTTCTTCCATCTTTTTACTTACTTTCCTTCTCTCCTCCTCAACTACAGCTTCCATCAAATATTTAACTTCCTCCCCAATAAATACTCTCAGGGAATTGCATTGCAACAGCTGTTTATCTCTCTCCTGCCCGACCGCAATGGAGGCTTCAGTACCGTGCAAAATAGCAACACAAATGGAGAAGGCCTGTAGTGTGGTTAATTGTGCATGAAAGTCTACTGCATAGTGTCCCTCCTGCGTAACCGTCATTCTGAGTGCCGGTGCTTTCTCCTTTGTTCCCTGTGTATGATTACGATCAGTTAATGAGAGAGCAAACATGTCTACATTCATGTTAGTAACATCGGGTCAAAACCTCCTCATTTCACTCCCATCCCCGTCCACAAGAAAAAATCTGGGTGGAGGGGGGTGGTTCAATTGGTGATTGCAGATGCTAGTGTAGATAAATGATCAACAGTGAGGATTGTTTAGCACCCACCCCACCTCTCCCTCTAACTACAGGCCAGATAAATTCTGAAAAAAGCCTCATGAATATACCCTACATAACAAAATTGTGGGAGGCTACTGTAGAAGAGAGAAAACGGTTGCAAAATAGCCGAATGTTTTAGGACAACACTAGTTTTGTCAAGAACATGTAGCAGCTTGCCCAGATCTCCCCACTATGTAGTGGATGCACTGACACTTGTTTTTGGCATTATTGGGTGTAATAGAAACAGGGAATCATTTTTCTTAAGCAGTCAACTTTCAAATTATTTTCTGTCTTCAATGTATTAAATTTCTTAAGAGTTACAAGCATCTAGCCATATGATTTTTCACACAACACTTGATTGACAGTTATAGACAGCAGAGGGGAATAAAATTGTTTACGTTTCAAGGATATATGATCTACAAAGAGGGATCTACATACACCTTATCATGGGCTTCCTGAGAGATGTGCAGTCCCTTTACCACCAGGTGATATTTTCTAGACACATCCAAGGTAGGATCTGAAATTCCCATAGCATATAGACGTGCTATTCTAATCTTCTGTTTGCCTATTAATTACATATAGGCCCAAGGGCGATGTTCAGTACTACAAAAACATAACATCTAAGTTAAGGGCATGAAACAAACCACCCTAGATTGGATGAGAAAGCTTACCTCAACAAAGAGTTCCAAAGGCCGCTGATTCTCCATGAATGGATGGTCTTCAGCACGTTGAAGATTGGGATTTCCACAAACAAGAAGGGGACACCCCATATCCCAGCCACCACAGTCACAGCCGCCACCTAACCTCCACCGATCTAATAATGGTGAAGGGCCACAACTATCTGTAGTGGGCAAACTATGATTCCCGGAGGGGATCACGGCATTCACCTTTGCTGGGCTTAAGCAATCAGAGATGCCTTTCTTTATCTGCTCAGGACCAGAAGTATCAAGTAAGTCTGGAAGTGGCTGATCACTTTTACTAACCGCTCTCTTCCATTTCAAGCTTTCTCTCTTCTCGAACGGGGTTTCTATGATGATGGCTGCAATTTCAAGGCTTGGATGCAAATCTGCTGGTTCCCAAGGATGAGTGGACAAGTCATTATGACCACTCTCAGAGACATGTTTCGGTTGAAGTCTGAACCTTGTTGGATCAGTAACCTTATCCAACTTGCAAGTTCCGTCACTCGAAGTTTCAATGGAACCCTTGGGAGGTTTAGCAACATCAGCTGAAGGGCACAAATTATCTTGAGCAGCAAAGTTTTTTCTTGCATGTACTATATCGTACAACACAAACTCTGTCAACATAGAGTTGTCAAAAGCTCCAGCATCTTTTAGTTCGGTACATAAATGACAGGAAACTTGCATTTGTCCCAGCATAGAGGATTCCTTGTTGGTATCTTTCAATCCCCATCCACTAGCATTACTCTTCCTTTTATTGTGTGCAGCGTGAAAGGTATATACCCAATTCATTGCATTTCCTACTCTCCATGTCTTGGCCACCAAAGCATCTTCGGGGAACTTGACCATGAATTCAAAAAATGGCTCTCCGTGTTTATTTCCTAACTTGAGAAGGCCATGTAGGTGAACCGCTGAACACTGTGCAAGTGACTTGTCAATCTCTTTTTTGACTAGCTGAGAATCACATTGCATACCCCGTGCGGTGTTTGAGAAGTCATGCAGCAGAGACTTCCGTAATGTTTTTTGCCTGCTGGTGCCAAGCCCACTAGGTGTTACCTCAGCAGTTTCAACAGTCGAACCTAGTGGACTTCTCTGGGACTTGGACTTGACAAAGGGATCAAACATCTTTCTAATAGGACTGAAACGGGTCTTCGGACTGCTGGATTTGGAACAATCACTGTCAGACCGACAAGGTGAATGCGGGAGTTCCAATTTAGCAGAGAGTGACTTGTGCAATGTGTGAGCAGAATCTGTTTCCGTAATCCCAATACCTGCAGCTTTTTCTGAAACAGGACTTAAGGAGAGATCTAAGAAATCCGGAAATATATCGGGCTTGTTGATTGATGCATTTGATTCTGAGTTTTGGGACATCATTGAGGATCTCTTCTGTTCAGCTAAAGAGCTATCTTCATCTGAACTACACAATGAATCAGCAATTCCAACAGAGAAAGTAGTGGCGTTACAGCGTGGCAATTCAATCTTTCTTCTTCCTTCAACAGCTCCCGTTCTCTTCATTTCCCCTATTTCTTTGGAGCTTTGGTAAACGGAACCCCTCTTTAGCACTTCTTCGCCTTCCAGCGCATATCTTCTAGATGGAATGCTTTTACAGGAGGCACTGCGGTAGCGATGTAATCTAATCTCTCTGAAATCAGCATTTTGGCAGGATAGATCGTCTCCGCATTTTGGTCTTCCTTTGCCTTTTCTTTTTTCGACTTTTGAACGAGGCCGAGGAGATGGAAGAACAGTGTCAGGACTTCCACCTACTACACAATATTTGTCGAACTCCAGCTCCATGCCTATTCTCATTGATAGATCTAAAATCTACAAGAAGGAAAAAAATGAAAACATATCAATGCCTAGAACATGCCTACCTATCTACTGCTCTAGAAATGAAGTTCACCTAGAATTCAAATTGAACAATTTAAGAGCTGTATCTAACACCTAGAATTCAAATTGAACAATTTAAGAGCTGTATCTAACCTCCTAAATTAATAGACTTGTACTAAAAATTGGCAGTCAAGCACATTGGTAGGTCTGTTGTTAACCCTAATTAAATCTGCTAGTCGAGATATTTGTAGGAAATTAACGCAACTTTATCACTTAGGTAGCACAATATTGAAAAATCACCTAACTTTTCATGCAAATAAGGACAAAACAAGCAAATACATAAAGTAGTGACTGGAATGTATACCCATTTTATCAGTCAGCTAGTATTCACACAGATTTCATACAGTTAAACTTGACAGAGGAGAAACCAAAAAAAGTAATTCTTTCTTAATAAATTGCTAATGCATGTATCAGTGGCAAAACTAAATCAGAACTTCAAGAAAGGCCATATATACCCATTGTTCAGAACCAGAGAGAGAGATGCTTCAACCACACAAACTGATGTGAAGTAACCAATATGAAATCTCCCTAAACACTACATTTGAAGCAACCGTTCAAGGAACTTAAATCCCTAACTGTTCTCAAATTCCTGGACCTACACATTATTCTAAAGCTTGAGATCAGAGAACCCTCAACAGAACTAGTCTTACCAAGAAGCAACCTAAGATCTCAGAGATACCCCATAGGTGGGATAATAAAGAACTAAAAATCATTAAGAAAGAAACATCTTTACATACTCTTGTATTCCAAGCCAAATAAAGTAGAAAATGCTGGTGAAAATGGCCATACCCCACACTAGATCTCAGAGAAGTGCATCCAAAGAAAATTCCAGCATGCTGTAAGCATAAGAAGTAATCATATCTTCCAGTCTCTTGAGTTCAAAGCCTTGTAAGCTGAAAATGACCCATGTTACACTCCTCCCGTTCTAGATACCAAAAACCCACATAAAGATCAGTCAGCTGTGACCCAAAAAAGCAATTAGAATTCCCAAAGAAACAAGAAAAGCAGATGGGCAAAAAGAGAATAAAAACAATTAGCACCCACCAGACCAAACCAAGCAACAGTAAAGCAATAACCAACACAAAAGCCAAAAGGAGAGTTTCTAGAGAGAGAAAGCATGCCTCAATCTCTCTCTCTCCCTCTCTCTCTCACACACATGAGCAAGGGTACTTGGAGACAGAGAGCTGCCAAGCTTCTGTTCATGTCCGCTAGAAAAGCAAATCTTTGCTCAAGTCATCATATGCTACTGTGCTCCTCTCTCATTTTCCCTTAACGTTACCTTTTAGGCTACTGTTTTGGGCATGGATCAGGAGGGTAAACTCTGCCCAAAAGACAAAACACCCCTCAATACAAAGTCACTGAGCTTTCACATCAGGGGTAATTTGGGTATTCCACCGGTAAAAATAAAGGGGGTACATCCCAATTATTAAATACAGAATCATTGACACGCGAAAATTATCTTATGTTATGGGGAATTGGGACATAGTTTGCCTTGGCTTTACTTAGGCAGGATTCTTTCCATTAATGTAATCCCCAGATTTTAGATATTAAATGGTGATGTTTGATCGTAGTATAATACAGATTTCCGTACTGTAATTACCATGTTATACATGGTTTTTGAGATCTCAACCTGTGTTGTAATTGACAGTTATGCCCCTCGTGAATTTATTGCTCATAGCAGATCACCGTCACTTCTTTTTTTTGGTATAGGGAAAATTTTATTAAGAGAATAAGATATTGTTAAGCACTAGCGGATGCTTGACTCCGAGAATTATTATAGCCACCATGGCCTTAGAGAAAAGTTGAAAAAATAAGTATCTTCACTGTTCAATTTACAAAATTCAGATCATATGATAACAAGTTGGAAGTGGTGCAAATCATCGTCATGATGCATGCAAATAACGACTCTCTTCAAGAAGTCAAAAACTCGAGAATGGGATGAAGTTATAAAAACCTATCACATGTTTACGTATTACTTTGTGTTGTTGCTTAAATCTTGATCGGGAACCACAGCCAGAAAATGGACCTGCAAAATAGAACACAGAGTGACCACCGAGGGTGTTCCGGTGGAGGATGCTCCAATGCTAAAGTTAGAACATCGCTACTGGGTGCTTGTGTGTGAACTTGTTTGCGTACCTATGAGTAGTCTCCTTTACATAGGCATCGACTGAAGAGTCCTGGTTGACTTACATGTCTATGCAGATAGTCCTTAGCCCCGTTTAATTGGGATTACGTTAGGATTCTTCTAGGATCTGCTCTGCCGACACGATAACCTTGAAATTCAAGATAAGTTTGACTCGAGTCAACCTTGCCACATGTCAACATCTAGTTGGATGGATATTTCCAACTATATCATAATGCCCCCCACTTTTTTAGCCAAAATGCTTGGCTGAGAAAATGTATTTCGGGTGTCTTGAGACAAACATCAAATTTTTCACGGACCTTTTTTCCCTCTTGTAAGCACAAATAATATTTTCTCCGATTTTTTTGCTGACCAAAAAGTGCCCAAAGACCAAAATAACCAATCTTTTGTTGCATAAATAGCATTCTAAAATTATCCAGAATTTTTCTGGTATGTTTCCTAATTTTTCCTTGAATTTTCTGCTTGGACCAAAAGCCTGCTAGGGAAGTGGGCTCGGATTTGCTGTCCGGGAAGCCTACTCAGGAAGTGGGCTCGGATTTGCTGCCCGGGAAGCCTGTGCGGGCCTACTGTGCGGACAGCCTCCCTTATACGCATGCCTTGTGGTTGAAAGGCCCACTTTTGTTGAAGTCCAAAGCCTTGTTTAGAAAAAGGAAACGGCTTCGAGGCGTGGCTAGAGAGAATCGTACACTTGATCGCATGCATATAAGGCGCAAGGATTACCACTGGGCTGGTCGGCCACTTATGGTTGAATTTGAGCACCAAATATATTTAAACACTTACTTGAAAACTTGAAAAGTCCATAACTTCTGTCCGGGTGTCCGGGAAGTCTGATCGGGAAGTGGGCTCCGACTTGCTGTCCGGGAAGTCTGTTCGGGCTTGAAGGCTAGAAAGGCCCATTTTTATTCTTCTCTTTTTCTGTTCGGCCTGATGGTGGGAAGGCCCATTGGCTTGCTGCTCGGGAAGCAGGCTGGGACTCAGGGCTTGCGGTGCGGACCTGCTGCGCGGACGGCCCAATTTTCTGCTTGGATTTGAAGTCATGTTGTGGCCTGTTTTCTTGCAAAAAATGAAACTTTCCGAAGTTGTTAAGAAGTCTTGAACTCTTGTCCACACGCATGCAAGAGGAATGGCATCCCGTTGGACTGCTCGGCCTCTCTTGTTAGTTCCGAGGCAGAAATTATTTAAACTATCACTTCAAAATTTGAAAGGACCATAATTTCTTACTCGGACCTCCATTTGAGTTGAATTTTTTTTTATTCTAGGTAGTTTCTCGAGCTCTATCCATAGAAAATCATCTTTTCTTCAAAAGAGTTCAGATGCAAGCTCTACATAAGAAAACTTCTTTGACTTCTGTATAAGTGCTTTCCTTAATCAAACTCCTTGGAGCTCTACTCGTAGGGTTTGCTTGAAAAAGAAAAAAGCCTTGGATCTCTATGCGTGAATTTGACTCGACTAAGATGCTTGGGAACTTTGCACGGGTAAGATGCTCAAGTGTCTTGCTCGGACAGGCTGCTCGGGGAACCTATTCGGACGCGCTGTGCGGGCATCCTGCTCGGGCATTCTGTTCGGGTATGTTATGCGGTATCCTATGCAGGTGCCGCTGTGTGGGCGTCCTGTTCAGGTGTACTGTGCACGGGTATGTGCTAGAGTCTTAAGCTCTTAGAAGCTTTAGGACGTGGAATTCCACATGGGTGTCTGCTTGGGCACTCTACTCGGACGACATCGTGCTCGGACGGGTGTCAGAAACTTAAGCTCTCGAGAGCTTTTAGGATGTATAATTCTACAAAATTATCTGCTCAGGCATTCTGTTTGGACAGCATCGTGCTCGGACACTCTATAGGGTCATGTTGTTCGGGTGACGAGCTTGGCCATCGTTCTGCCTAGGCAAACGCTAAACTTTGAGCTCTTGAGAGCATAAAGGGAATGAAATCAGGTGATCTAATCGGACGACGCACTTGAGTAGACGCCGTAGGCTTGGCTCTTGAGAGCACAAGGGTCATCAGATGAGGCGATCTGCTCGGGCGATGAGCTTGGATAGCATCGTGCTCGGGCAAACACCAGAGACTTAAGCTCTCAAAAGCTTTAAATCTAAAATTACATCTCCATCATTTTTCTAAGCATTTTGATGCCCCCTAGAGGGGTTTGACCTCTGTGTTTTTCACCTCTTTTTAGGAGGGTGCTTATGGAATTGTGTTTTTAAGCTTGTGCTATCCACATCTTGCATTATGTTTTTACTTTAGCGTGAACCCTTATCGTCAGCTAAAGGTTGGCAAAGAAGCCTCGCACTCTCGCTTGGCCAAGTTTTAAATTAACAAAACAGGGTAGGGCGACGAACTCCCACTAAGGCTTTGTCGTTTCACGGGCTAGAACCAAAGCTAGACCATTTTATGTGACACTTGTGTACCACTCTATCACCTAAGTGACTTTTCACTGCCCCCTGGGGGGGGGTGTTTTATGCAACTACGTTTATGAGCTTATGCCCTTCACATCTTGCATTGTGTTTTACTTTGGCACGAACCCTTATCGTCAGCTAAGGGTTGGCAAAGAAGCCTCGCATTCCCGCTCGGCTAGGCTTTGAATTAGCAAAGTATGGTGGGGCGACGAACTCCCACAAAGACTTTACAGTTTCACGGGTTAGAACTATAGCTAAACCGTTCTAGATAGGACTTGAGTTCTACCTTATGTACACTTCTTCTTGGGAAGAGTGTATAAGAAAGGCGTTTGGGCTCTTGGGAGCCAAGTTAATCTACAAAAGGCCATGGAGGGGTAGCCTGCTTGGGCAAACTGCTCGGGTGACGTATTCAGGCTACGCGCTCGGGTGCTTTGCTCGGATTGGCCTATATTTAATAGTTCTTGAGAACTTAGAAACAATAAGAAAAGGTTTACTTGATCACTACTTGAGCAAGAGTTTGCAATCATTGCAATTATGCTCAGAAAAAAGACTTCATTACTTGGGCAAAAGATTGAAAGTACAATGGTGACTAATGTCGTCCCTGTTATTCACAACTGACTACTTGAATACTACTCTAAAAAGACGAAAAAGAATCCTAAGTCTTACTTTAGAATGGGCAAAGTCTGAGCCTCCTGCCCTTTAAAAAAAGAGTATACTGCTTTGGGGCAAGGTGGTAGCGTCAAAGGTTCCCTTTTAGGCCATCTCGGAGGTCCTCGATGACAAAGGCTTCTTTATTTTTGGCTCCACATGTTGCCATGTAGCATTGTCGGGCACTGTCTGGTCGCCTTTGACTTCCCCTACTCCATGTTCCGTAGGAAACTTCATCTTCAGATGATACGTGGACACCACTGCCTTTAACTAGTTCAAGGTTGTTCTTCCAAGTATAGCATTGTAAGCCGAAGGGACACGAACAACCACAAAATCTAGCATCAACTTGGCTTGAGCTGAAGGGGTGCCAATGGCGACTGTTAACGCAATGATCCTTTGACTGTGACAGGGTGGTTGAAGAAGCAGTAGATGGGTGTATCCATCTTGTGTAGCCGATCAGATGAGATGTTCATCTTCTGGAAAGCTTTATGAAAGAGTACCTCGGCTGAACTCCCATTATCAACTAAAATCCTTTGAACATCAAAATTACCCACTCGGAGTGTGACAACCAGCGGGTCATCATGGGGTGTATTTATATCCCTTATCTCAACCTCTGAAAAGGAAATTGTGGGCACTAATGTCGTCTTCTGTTTCTTACTTAGGGACTAGCTTGTGATGCATACTTCCCTTGCACAGGCCTTGCGACGCTGTCCAGAAGAACCTCCTACTGTAATGCCCATGCCCCCAGAGATTGTATTGATGGTGCCCACATTCTCTTGCCTCTCTTCTCTTCCCTCTACAACGGAGTCACTTATCTTCTATCATCTCTGCATGCAATGTATTTCCTCAAGTGTCCACGCTTAATGAGGGCCTTAATTTCATGCTTAAGCAATTCGTAATTGTCGGTAGTATGGCCATGATTGTTATGATACCGGAACCATAAATTCCTATCTCGTTTACTCGGAGCTAACCTCATTCTGTCCGGTCAATCTAGAATTTTCTGTCTCTTATCTCGTGCAGAATCTGTGATGGTCGGGTGTTCAGAGGCGTTAAGTTCTTCATATCAAGTCGCTCTTTGGGACGCCGCTCGTTGCGCTTTGAGCTTTTGAAATTCTTTATGCCTCCAGGACTGTCCTCGTGGGAACTTCTCTCTTGCTCTTACTCATTGCGGTTTCGATTCCCCTTGTGCATTTCCAAGTATTCTTCGGCTTGGATATACTTGTTGGCCTTATCTAACAATGCGTTCATACTTCCGGGGGGACTTTTGTTGACCACGAATACGAATTTGGATGTAGGTCGGAGGCCACGCAGGAAGGCCGTGTATTTTACTGACTCATCTAAATCGTCGATCTCTAGCATCGCTGCGTTGAACCATCCCAAATAATGTGACAAAGATTCGTTCTTTTCTTGCACCACGTTAAGAAGACTTGTAAAGTTTTTCCTTCTAGTGCGGCTGCTCACAAAATGTTTCTGAAAAAGGTCAGAGAGTTGAGAAAAGGAGTGAATGGACCTTGGCTGCTGGGACTTGAACCATGCGTGTGCGGCCTTCCTCAGGGTGGTCAGAAAAGCGTGGCACATGACGGCGTTGGAGACCTAGAGGAGCAGCATGTTTGTCTGGAATTGATAGACGTGTTCTCCAGGGTCGCCACTCCCATCATAGAGATCGAACTGGGGCATCTTGAAATTGGGAGGTAATTTTGCCCTCTCGATGGCTTTGGATAAGGGATATCCAGAGTCCCCCTTAGAGGAGAGGATCTCTGAGGGTGGGGCTCGGAGATGGTTCTGCGAGAAGTTTGTCCTTGGTGGCGTACTTCTCGTATCTTGTGATGAGTTTGTCCTCGGAGACGTCTTTCTTCTAAATGGTGTTATCCTCGAGATTCGTCGCCTAGAATAGGGGATGAATCTGTGTTGTCTTCCATCGATGCCCTTCGTCTGTAACATGAACAGCTCCTCGTAACATGCCCTTCAGTCCCCTTTCTCAGTTGATAGCTTGGATCAGCGTCCAATCTGTATTCGCGACCGTAACTTGACGGAGGTCGCTGGGATCTAAGTGGGCCTGGTTCGTAGATGTTGTGGGAGCCACGGCTTCGATTGTTCTCTGCAAAGTGTTAACCACATCTTTGAGCTCGTGAATCTCCTTCATCAGATCCGCATTTGGCGTCTTGAAAAGTTTTCGATTGAGACGGTGACGAAGGTCTCCCCTTCGCTGTACAGGCAAGACGGAGTCGAACGTCGATCATGGGAACGGTTCTCTTGGAGGGTTCCACTGGATCGCACTTGCCGATTGTGAGTTGAGCGACTGACTGGAAATGTGTTGGAAATCGATTGTCTGGACATGTTCCCTGTCGGTCCTACGGATGGCGCCAAAATGTTACTGCTTAAATCTTGATTGGGAACCACGGCCGGAAAATGGACCTGCAAAATAGAACACGGAGTGACCACCACGGGTATTCTGGTGGAGGATGCTCCGATGCTAAAGTCAGAACATCACTACAGGGGTGGAGCTCTGAATAACAGAAAATACACTGGGTGCTTGTGTGTGAACTTGTTTGCGTACCTGGGGGTAGTCCCTTTACATAGGCATCGACTGAAGAGTCCTGATTAACTTACATGTCTATGCAGATAGTTCTTAGCCCCGATTAATTGGGATTACGTTAGGATCTGGACTCTGCCGACACGATTACCTTGAAATTCAAGATAAGATTGACTCGAGTCAACCTTCCCACATGTCAATATCTAGTTGGGCGGATATTTCCAGCTATATCACCTTGAAACCTACCACCCAATTATGAGAACTTGCCACCAGATGTGTCTCTTTGTTGAATTTGTTTGTTTACTCATATATATATATTGTGCTATTTTTTCACGTCTTTTATAATAAAAAAATTAAAAATTTTGTCGATATGGTAAAAAAAAAAAGTGCAAAAATAGCATGGTTCAGGTAAAACTCATTGTTTTAAATTAAATCAAATGTAATATCTTTCGTTATTTCTGCAGTTGAATCAAATGTTATCGTGCGGATTAAGGCACACTTTTGTAAACTCATGCTAGCTTTGAATTTTAACGTCTCACTCCCACCTATTCTCATCAATGCCTTCAAGAGAGGTGATCAATAGCAGATTTCCATGATTCAAGATAATATAAAGAATTCAAATTATTACAATGGCTAGAAGGACTATTATGGCTGAGTCCGGTAGACGCTTCGTTAGCGACGGAGGAGAATAAGGTAAATACGAGTGCAGGTGATGCCTCTGTTAGGCGGGAGAAGGCAAATTTGCGGTGTCGGTGGCATCGAACTCATGGAGCCTTTATTCTAATCCTTGCTTTCTTTGTTAAAAATTAAATATTACTTAAATATTTACTACTTATTTAGCAGCATCAATGATCAGAAACAGTCAATGTTAACCTTCTTATTTTTGGACAATCGACGTAGATGATTCAAAAAAAAATTATTAAGGAAAGTTACAATTTTTTTTGAGATATTTGGTAACCATATTTGATAGGAACCGCGTGAGGTTAATGGCGTTGAAAAGATTGTCTTACCTACTTGGAACTCCAAGAGATACATATGATCTGTAACAACGGATACTCAATTTAAAGTGAGTAAACAGAATTCCATACTCGATCTCATAGATACATATAGAATTCTGCAGAAAGCCGTATTCGATGAAAGTCGTATGTACGGCTTGGAGGGAGATATTTCATATCTTTCGAGATTCACCCTACAATATGGCGTAAAAATTGAATCGCTAGAAACATGTGAAGTGTATGGCTAACCCAATAACAAAAGTTTCGTAAAGGGACTAGAGTAGGCTACCATGAGACAAAAGATCTTCTTTCTAAAGAAATTCGATTCGGAACTATTATATGTCCAAGGTTCAATATTAAAATAATTTCGGAGGTTTTCCCTGACTTTGTCCGTGTCAACAAACAAATCGAAATTCGTGTCACGATTCCAAACTCACCAATATATCGACAGCGCAAACTATGTGATTATGGTTCGCACTGTTTCTACTAGATTTCTGATTCGTATTTGTTAAATATATGAGTAGTTTACTTAAGTCATCAGTGATTTGGCTAGTCATTGCAAATGGCTTTTCCATTGTGCCATACTATACCGCTGAATATCACAGTAGACTAAGTTACAGATGCACCAAAAAGTGCAAGAAATGTTATTATTAAATTTTTTGAGCTTAGGAATAAATTACAGTCAATGACATTGATTTTACAAAGTGGACACCTGTATCCAAAATGTGAAAAAGAAAAAAAAGACTATGACCTATTCCCCCAACATTAGGTTTTCGTGACCTAACTAATGATTTTGGCTGATGTGGCCATTTCATATTTTCACAATTCCAATACAACGCTTAAAACTTCAAATCTGTACAAATACGCATCTAAATACGTACGCATACCAATTTAGGGATTTTACTCTTCAATTTCCTACTACATATCTAGCTCCATCCTTGTTCCTTGTCCGATCCAGAGTTTGAAATTTGTCATGGGTTTTGACTTAAAAAAAAAATGAGAAGGGTTTTGATCAAATCAAATCCAATTTCAGATTTTTCTCAGATTGGTTCCGGTGGAGGTGATGGTGGGTGTGTTACGCTGGAGGTGTGGATTGAGAAGGTAGGGGGCGACAGTGGGAGTCTTTCGGTGGAGGCGACAGTGACTATTATGGTGGGAGGTGCGAGCAATGAAGTGAAACCTCCCCCCACCTCTCTCTCTCTCTCAATTGGCCTCAACAACCATTGCCGCCAATGACCTCAACCACCACTACCCTCCACCAGATCTACGTGATATCTGCCCGCGCTTGTATGCCACTCTGATTGTGCAGATTTGTGTGTGCATGAGCACAAATGTGCATGTGTGCGCATTTATGTGCCCTAGATTGGTGGTGGTGGTGGTGTCAAGATGATTTGTGCGTATGGTGGTAGTGCGGTCGTGGTGTGGGGGGAATTTCCCTTGAAGTTTTAACGCCATCAACATTCCGTCTGGTCAAAGAACACAAGTTCTATTATGGTAAAAAACAGTCATTGACAATTAATTTACTTCTGAACTCGAGTTTATTTACGTCATCAAGCAAAATATATCAGCTAACCATGGGCGAAGCTTTTACAAAAAAGTTTCAAAAGGAGTTGGGCTTAAGAAAGATGGATGCTAATCTTACTGCTCTCTCATTTGCAGGAAACGACTCTCCAGTAGAAACACTGATTTCCTTCTAAAAAGTAAGTAACCGCTCTTGTTGTTCGACTCTACCCTAGAGCTACACTGTTAGAACTGTTCAACTTATCATCGCAGAAGGCTGAGAACTGAGATCATAGTAGGGACGAACTTATAGCTTTACATATAAACATCGTAGGCACTGAGATCCAGCACCAACCTAAAACTACCGACAAGTTAACACTAAGCACTCGTAGCTGCTGTTGTAATTTCTTCAGTTCTGGGCTTGCTGGAGGATTTCTGGTTGTCCAAGACTGGCATGTAGGGTTCAGTTGTTTTCTTCAAAGCATCATTTGGATCCTTCTCAGCTTCATGGGGGCTCGCTAGCTTCTTCTCAACATCTTCAAACTTGGCAGTGGCCAATGGTGCAGTGCCAACAGTAGTGGCAGAACTTGGTCCATCTATAATCAGAGTAGATGCTTCATCTCTAGAAGCATACCACATATTACCACAACCGGTACACTCCAGCTGAAATTGCAACATGAACCCCCCAAAAAAAAATGAACTGAACTGAACTGAAATATTGAAATTTTGGGTAACACAGTTCAAAAAATGCTACATCATCCAGTGCAACTAAGCTCTTATTGACGAACCTGTGAGCTCAGTCCAAAGGTATTACTACTAAGTTCCAGACTAAAGCACGCTAAAAACAATATATAATACCAAGTAAACTGTGTGCTGGACAAGAAAGCCAATTACAATCCGAGTCTAGTTCAACCAATTCAAGTTAAACTTGGATAGTACTTCTAAAAGAGATGATAACATCTTGACCCTTAAGTTTTGCAGATGTGAATAGTCAACTTGCTATGCCGGCAATCTCCAAGCAGGATGGCGGAGAACTCCCCCACCCCCCCTCCCTCCCTCTACCCACGTACCTACCTATCAATCTATCTATCTCTGTCATTCTACTCCATACAAAGCACATGTAGTAAATCCATGGATTTATACATGTTCGAATTTGGATGTTATTCTTTCGAATAAATGAAGAAAACTACAAGGCCATAGGGTAACTACGTTATTTACTCGCCATGATGGATATGTCAATCATGTGCAAACAACAGAAGTGGAAGAAGATTTAGACAACCATATAGTGATAGAAGGCATGTTGAACGGCTCGCGGTATGAGGGCCAAATGCAATTTCCCCATAAGATGTTGCAGGGTTCCAACCAATTTTCCTTTCTAATCATGACCCCACATAGTAATTCACCAGAATATCTCAGTTTGTAAGCATCCATATAACAGTAGAATTCACTTCATCTTTCACTGGATATGATGCTAGTAGGATGAATTATTAGCAAATAACCAGATTTGCAACAAGAAGAGAGAACCTGGTAACGGGCATTGAGTCCAGCTTGAATGATGTCTCTTACACCCACTCTCTTCTCCATGCATCTCTTGCAGCGAGCATCAGTCATCTGCTACACAAGCCAAACATTGAACTGGTCATAGATCATCTTAAAACCACTTTATAAATTGCACACTCTCGGGTTGTCTTCCCAGGTCTGGCCGGTGTTGCCTGTAGGTCATGATGAGCCTTGAGATAGCCCTGTCTCCCTGCCAGTGGTGAATCTGCTCCCGGGTCATCGCTTTGCTGTGTCTGGTATCTATCCAACACTTTGCACAAAAGTGCTTATTTGGACACTTGGTTTCTTAATGAGAATATCAAATCATTTTTCCATATTGATCTCCAGCATTCTTCACCTATGCAGAGCAACTAAAACAATGCAGGACCTCATCTTAGCTCACCAGAATTGATCTATAGCCAGCTTCTGTTGCTCCATTCCACTCATTCCTAATCTCCATTTTATTGGTGAAATTTTTTTTTTTTTTGGGTGAATGGTTGGAACAAGTTCACCATTAAAGGGACATCAAAAAAGTTAAAGCTAACTACCCAGTAGTACCAGTTCACTCTTTTCCCATGCACGGTTCATGGAGTATAATAGCACAAAAACAAAGCTTCTCCACGGAGGGGAGGGGTTTACATCAAATCTTCGAGTCACACAGAAGTAAAAACCAGATCTTGAGCTCAAAAGAGAAAAGTGACCTGCATGTGAGGAAAATCTTCAGGTTCCTTGCTTGATCTCTCCTCGGCTGTAATTCCCTCCTGGAAATAGGAATAAATAAACAAATAAAAAAGTTGAAAAGATATTCTACAGTCAAGAAAAGGCAGAAAAGGAAAGGTTTTTTTTTTTGGGGGTGGGGGGGGGTTGGGTGCGCAGATGCTTATTGTATTCCTGGATGTCAATTCAGTCTACTGTCTACCACACCTCACAAGTATCGATCGCTCAGCACCAAACCTCTCACGGTTCATAGTGACATTAGTTTATTAGACTCTTCAAAACTAAAGTTTTTATGGTCAATTATAGTGTTGGCAAATTAAAGGACTTTTGTTCCTTTTACTGTTCTTTCATTAGTGTGAGATTCTTTATGAGATCCTCATATCTGTATTCACCGTATCAAATGAGATTGTAACCAAACAAAATGGTCAAGTAACTAATACATAAACCCATAGAGTACCAGGTGTAAGTTATACGCTAACCAAGCTTTATTAAAAAAATTAGTAAGCAAATGTGGGACTGATGCTAGTTATGGAGGTTAATGAAAAACCTGTTCCTTGAAATATATGGCCTTCCAGGGGCAAGTTTGTAATCTCATCTTGGGAAACAAGCGGTTAAATGTAGTACTAAAGTACCAGAGGCTGACAAACTTTTGCAAACCAGTCCAGAGAACAGCGTCCGTCCAAACTTTAGATAGTATGGGCAGCTCACATGCCCAAAAAAGGAGGGGCACAATTTTCAATCTATCTTATGTTGCAGTGACTTAGCACTTGAGATCTGCTCGCGTAGCCACGTGTCAAAAAATTGTCTATACCACAGTGCAACCCGACCACCACCATTTGGATGGTCACCAAGAAGTTCAAAACAGAAGCAAAAAATTAAGGTCTAATACTTCCTCAAGGCTCAGACAGCAAAGACACTAGCTACAGTAGGTGTAAAGTTTAACATTGTTGTGACTATCTGTTTATATTAAATACTGTCGTCACTTCCCCCCACCAAGACGTAAAACCCATCCAGTTGCCTTCACCAATGACAAAACCTCCATCAACCACCACCATTTCCTCATCCCATCGAAACGACAATTTGAGTGAAAGTGACATCGACAGAGGAAATCGAGCTTTAAGGGAAGAACTTGGACTAAGAGCCCCAAGAAATTACAGTGGAAGCAACGAGATGGGAAAGAGTTGTTTGCGCGGTGATGGAAACATGTTTTGGCTTGTGATAAGGGTGGTGAAGGTGGCGCCAGTGGCGATCATCGACGCTGATCGGAGTGAGAGGTGAATATGATGGGGGTAGAGTGGGGTTGAGGGAGATGACAGTAATTGATGGAGGTGGTAGAGGTCGGGTGGGGTGATGACAGTAATTATGGAGGTCACTACGTTAGGTGTCGGAGATGATGGTGATGGAAAGATTGAGAGGTTAAGGCAAGGGTGATAAAGGGCGGAAGGAAATTTGAGAGAAAGAGAAGAAAGAAAGTATCTGATACTCGCAGGTTTATTGAAAAAAAAAAAAAAGACAAGAAAAAATAAACACCCGAAAGGATAATGGATTTGTCCATGTTCGCCACTGAAAAATGGCATGTGAGCTGCAAATGACCACTTACCGTCTAAAATGTGGATGGGCGTGTTTTGAACCAGAGCTTCATGATCGAAGTTGGTATTACATGGATTCATCCACAAAAAACGTGTATAGTTCAAGGAACAGTTTCGTAGCTAACTCAAGTTATACAGATACAAATACCTTGTTTTTTATGTTCGTGGCTTACAATGGCTAGAGGTTAAGCTGCCTATAGAAATCTCAGCAGAAAAACATTCAAGCTAACACCTAAAGCTAATTCAAATTGACAAGATGATATAAAAAATTCAAGTATCACATCTGAAACTATAAAAGCATATTTAGATTTGGGATGCTTACGTCCCGAAAGAATACAGTAGCACGGGAGTACATTGAAAATATAGGCAGCACACCTTTAACTCATTGGGAGTCATGCTTAGTATTTTCGAAGGTTCTAACTCTCCCTTCAATAGGCGCCGGGCCAGTACTCCATTGTTCTGCCAAAGAATAAGAAGAAAATACATGTTAGAAAGAGAGAGAAAGGAAAGCATCAACTGCTCTTGTGGAGCAGATTTAAGAAAGAGAAAGCGGAAAAGGCACCAACATTCAGCGCAATATGTGAACATTCATAACAATTAATACATTGACAACCTTCCTGAAACTGAATTAAAGCATGCTAAGAGTAATCAATTAACAAATTGGCATATGATCAACAGCCAAGTATTACAAGATTAAAACAACGTAACAGAACTTGTCAAATAGCTACATCACAAATTCTCTTAGGACATATCATCACAGCCAAATATCACAAGATGAAAACAACGTAACAGAACTTGTCAAATAGCCACATCCCCTTCAGAGGTCCCAGATCTACATTTATGAACCAAAGATGGCTGATCAACTTGAAGCCTTCCAAATAAAGAACCTACCAATCTATGGTGTACCACGAAACTACTAAGGTTCTACCACTGAGTTATGTCATGAATCCCCTGGAAGTTGCATTCATGATAGAACCAGTCTTTTCAGTGGTCAATGGGTGAGTAATTGTAAGAAAAGCAGCCCTTAGGAGTTTATTTATGCAGTCAGACGGACATCATAAGTGATGTATAACATAAAGATAATCAATGCACATAGACAAAAATTGACAGATTACCTCTACAACAGTTTTGTCATATCCACAAGGTACTATAATTTCAAATGGCACACAAGGTACTTTATGTCCTTGGAAGGCACATCAATATTTTTATCTTCACGCAGCTTCTTGGCTTTGATTCATAAATCACAATTTTGGTTGTTTCTACAGGTGCAAACATAAGTTAGAAATTAAAGCCAAGCACAAACGATCCCTCAGCTGGGTAATCTGATGGCCAAAAACCTAGAGAGAATCCTCTATACAAGTGATTTCATATTCAAGAAGACTTCCCTTTAGAACAAAAAGCGGAAATTTACTTTCAACACAATAGCAAGTATTTCAAAAAAATTCCTTGATTATAACCTTATCAGGTTATGAATTGTGTAAAATCTTATGCATGAGAAACTTCGTAAGGACTTCATATCTTCTAATAGACACAACCGTCAAAAATCTCAAACAACATGTTCCGAAGAGCTAAACTAAGTACTCCGGTGAGGCTAACAAAGTGAAACGCACACATGCAGAAACAGGAAGGCTTCTTCTTCTTTCTTTTTTTTTAACTTTTTTTGAGAACAGGACGGCTTCTACCTTAAGATTAAACACTAGCTGCCGCATCTTTTGGTTATACTTTTGGAAATCTGAGGAGAGAGCCTCATGTGAGGCCTTCTCTAGAGCAGCTACAGCAGAAACAACATCAGACCAGAGAAATGATAATCTTCCCTGCAAAATGGAATATAAGTATCATCAAACTTCGAATTCCATGTTCCACAACCATCATCATTATCAATCACTAAGTTGTCTAAAATCTGTGGGTGACCTCTTAAAATCATAAAGAATACTCAACTTACATTCTGACTCTGCTCCTGAGCCCCAATTGCAACTTTTGAGCTTTGAAGATCAGTGCCATCAGATTCACCTTTTACATTACCATTACCAGGCCTATTCTCCACAGGAGGGCATACGAACTGAACCGCCTGAAGAAGCCTCTCTAACGATCTGTCCCGTTGTGTTTCACCAGTTAGGGCCTTGAACTTATCTAGAATGTCATGGTATTCTGAGGCAATATTGGTACAACTTCCTGGTGTTTCTGCTTTTTGATGTTGACCAGACCTCGCAGTTTCTTCATCTTCTCTTGAAACATCCAAGGGTAACATGTTCTTTCTTCTCAGTAGCCTTTTATTCCTCATTTGATCTTCCTGGTCACCAGTACTATCTTCAGTCTCAATGTCTGGAACATCTCCCAAACGCGAGAATGTTTTTTGAACAAGAAGATCAATCTCATGTTGCTTGTTATCTTCATAATCTTTGTCGGTTAGCTTAAAAAGTCTCCTTTGCTCAGTATCATACACTTTTTGGACAATAAACCCAGGATGCTGTTTACGCTTCGGAATCTGCTTGTTCAAAGGGATAAAATGTACCACACACTTGTGCATCACAGATTCTGCTGGAACCTCGTCACGATGGAAACTATAGAAGAGTTCTCGTGTATCACTTGATTGCCAGTTTCCACCACCTTTTTTCTCGGCCTCCTCTGGACGATAGAACCACTGACCAGTGACCATCATTGTCCCGTCTTTGGCCTGAGTAATGTCCTGTCAAGACATCATGACTCAGTTCATGAAGGAAAAAGTAAGTTCACGAATCAAGGACAAGTGGAATGTGGTGCTATTTCACCGACCTTGTTTTTAAATAACAAAATTCCACACCAGGATGAAGACAATTGCAAAGACAGCTTTCTATGGAAAGACACTAACCCAATATCCACAGAAAAGGCAGCTTGTTTGACGAAGATAAAGGCCAAGCACAAAGCGTCTCATTAGTGTACATACTTGACTATTTAAATTTTAGATACTGCAATGTCTAGATTAAACCCGTAATCATCCATTAAATAAAATATGGTTACAGCATCTAAGAAGGAATTGAATTAGGCTTCCGGTGGTACAATAACTACCATGGAAGGCTATAACTCATCCTCAGAGAGAGGTAAATGCTCCTAGAGCCGGCTGAGCTAGAATAGACGAAGCACATACTTCCATCACACTACAACTACTCATGAAGCAATTTCAGGCTCCAATGAGATATCCATCTACTATATGTTAGGCTATGACAGCCCAGAACCACTTGTGCATGCAAAATAACCAAAACCCTTTGTGGTCAAAAGGAAAAGATCTTAGTTAGTTACTCTCAGAACGTGGTTTATTGTAAACTGACATAAACTGCTGCTTGGATATTGGAGTTTGCGCTAAGGAAGATCGCTTACCTTTCGGTCTTCAAAGTTATCTATAATTTGGGGTGAATTTCTATGGAATTTGGTCCATGGCTAAAAGCCTAGCCTTCCGTGTCTTTTTCATCGAGTGCATCCCACTACTATGCTGGGATTGTCTCGCATTGTGGATAGGCTTGCCACTTGAGGCGACGTAGCTACTGCTCACCGAGAAAGAAACTAAGGAACTGGGGAGACAATTACTTGCCGAGTAGCGGCAGTGTTTTCCCCCCATCCCTCCCTTCCACACAAAGTTTTAAAGCCCAGAATCATGACTGGTGGAATAGCTTACTTGAGTTAAATCTGGTCCACTTGCTAGCTAGGGAGGGTGCATGAAGTAGGTAATTTAGAAAGTCGTTAATCACAGTAAATCACCCCATTGAACAAAGACAGGTACTTCCATCCTGTCAAACACACATTTTACAATTGTTCTTACATTGGAAGAGTAAAGCAGCATAGATTTACCTTGATTATAGCCACATAAGGCTTTTGATTTCTTTCTTCAGGGGTTAAGAGGACAGAATCTTCCTGCACAAAAACCCAAAATATCGAATAAACAACAACTAGAGGAAAGCAAATAATTGGAAACAAAACCCAGCAAGTCAGTGAACATAACAAAAAGTGGGGGAATTAATAGTCTGCGATTGATCAAGTAGTTATGAGCTACACAAGATCTAACTACAAAATAAGCACATTACATCCTCAGGAAAGCTTCTCTCATCTCTAAATTCTTCCACTGAAATACATCACTTAAAGTCGAAACATGGATTAGAAGAGAATGAGAAGAAAGAAAATGAGAAAACTTACAAGGTGAAGAATGTAAGAACGAACGTAGAAAGTCACTTGTGAAAGGTAATATCAGAAAAGTCATAGGAATGTTTAGGCCCAAAGCACTTGGCGTAGGACATGCTTTGCACCTTTCTCCAAACAAAACCTTTGAATGGTTCTAGAAATGCCCCAAAAAGTCGCATAATTGAAGGACATAAGATGCGATGTTCCATGTACTTTATGCTGGGTTTTATCAAAAGAAGCCATGCATCTCTTAATAGGTGCCAATCTGTCTGAGTTTGCAAAAACCGGTCTGACAGCGACCCACTTAATCTTAGTGTTGCAGCTAATGTTTTTTTCTCCCAAATCAATAACACGACACCTAAGCTTTTTTAGATTCTCTTTGAGTTAAATCTAGCCGTAAATGTTAATCAGTTCTCCGAGAAATTCCCGATAATAGTGTGAAATTGATCATCAGTTGCTAACATTTGCCGCTTAATGACATGGTGGTTATGTACAACACGACAATCCTGAATTGCGTCCATGTACATACTTGTCGCAAAAATCAATCACTCCCTAGTCCCGAATGTCGAGAAGCATTTGCCCCTTCAATCAAATAACACCGATCATATGCAAGCGCGCGAGCACACACCCTCCTCCGACTATTCCTGATTCAAACGTAATAACAATAAAAATAACCAAATCCAAATCCAAAGTAAGCATCCAAACAACGCTGCAAAAATCAATCACCGCGGCATAAAAACCCCAATCGAATACCCAAACAATGCATAGTGATCACGAGGAATTCGAGAAGCGACACTCACAAGATCGTAATGCAGCCCGTCGTACTCAAAGGCGGCATAATGGCTGCGCCTCCCTCTACCCTTGCTTGAAACCCTTACCACGTCGCCAACTGGCTGCGCGTCCTGCACAGCCTCCGCCTCCTCCTCCTCCTCGTCGCCGTCATCGTCGCTCTCGTCCTTCGGCTTCCTCGACCTTTTCTCCTCTCTCTGTTCCTCCTCTCCTCCTTCCTCTTCGTCGTCATTCAGCTGTAGCTGCACATTCTTCCTCTTCCTCTGGCCGCCCGATCTCTCTTCAGCGCTTCGCAACGAACGGGAAGGCAGCGGTGGCGCGTCGTCTTCGTCGTCGCTGGTTGCTGCCAATGCGAATCGTCTGTTGCCCATTTCCTGCTTACCGCTCACCGGAAAGGACCCCCAAACGCTGTCCGTAGATGACTTAATGACTTATATACATACAGGTCCGCGGGGGACAGTTGTCCGGAAATTTGCGGATTTGCCATTAGAGACTTTGTCCACCTTTAAAATGACCCAGATCATCTATTTGCCATTTTTTTTTATTAATATATATTTTTATTTATTTATCCGCATGTCACACTATTAAAAAACGTTGTTTGAAATTATGATTTCAAGATAGAAATTGTTGTTTCAATCGTTATTTAAAACAACAATTTCTACCTTGAAATTATACTTTCAAACAACGATTTTTACTTTGAAATCGTAATTTCAAATAACGATTTTTAAAAGTGTGGTATACAGGTAAATAAGTTTCAAAACAGAGTATAGGTCTAATTACACCTATGTCCCTGAGGTTAGGGGATAATTACAGTTAAGGACACAAAGTTTCAAAATGTAACATTCCGTGACCAAAAGTGTTTCAAATGTATCACCCGTGTCCATCCGTCAGGGTTCTGTCCAAAAAGTATAATTTTTTTATAATGTCATCAATACGTATTTTTAAAATGACGATACTACCCCTTGTACTGTATATACTGAATATTTTTAAAAATTTTATATTAGGATTTTAAGCCTTAATTTATAGATTATGGTTGTAAAACCTTGACTTGTTCTCTATCTTGGCATTAGGCTTTCAAAACCCTAATTTGTAAATTAGGGTTTCAAAACCCTAATTTGCAAATTAGGGTTTCAAAACCCTAATTTGTGAATTTTGGTCAACCCACCCACACCGGCCGATTGAGAGAGAACAGAAGGGGACGGCGGGCGATGAAGTCTTGGATGGTCGACGACGGGTGCATCTGTTTTTTCCAGCGAAGAACAGAAGGGGATGGGGCGATGGAGTCTCGGATGGTCGCGACATGTGGATCTGTTTTTTCCGGCTAAGAACAGAAGGGGACGGGGGGCGATCGGCGACGGGTGGATATGTTTTTTTCGGCGAAGAACAGAAAGAGATGGGGGGCCATGGAGTCTCGGATGGTCGCGACAGGTGGATCTGTTTTTTCGGGGAAGAACAGAAAGGGACAGGGGGCGATGAAGTCTCGGATGGTCGCGACAGGTGGATCTGTTTTTTCGGGGAAGAACAGAAAGGGACAGGGGGCGATGGAGTCTCGGATGGTCGGCGACTGGTGGATCTGTTTGGGACGATGGGGGGCTGCGGTGGAATTGCTTTGTTCGAGGAAGAACAAAAGGGACTGCCGGGGAAGAAGGGGGCTGCCAGGGTGAGGGAAGGGGCTGTCAGCGGGGAAGGGGACTGCCGGCAGTGATGGAAGGGGTTGCCGGGAAGGGGCTGCAGGGACAATCAAGTCTTTTTGTCAAAACCGTTAAGTATTACATTTTGAAACTTTGTGTCCTAAGGTATAATTACTCCCAAACCTGAGGGACATGGGTGTAATTAGCCTTAGAGTATATTAGTAATTAAGTTTTAAGTATGTATTAATTAGGGTAAAAACTCCCTCTATTGCAGCTAAAAAAGGCCCAACCATCGCTAAAGATCGTGTTAAACCATTTATCGCAATAAATACGTTTTTGTACATGCTCAATAACCCAACAAATATTTGATTTTACTATTTGTTTGAGTAACTAGTTTTATCGACAGTCACCTTCAATGTGTTAGAAAGTCTCAACCTTGTAGAAACTTTTATGTATTACGTTCTCTATAAGTAGTTATCATGGTCTTCAGTTCCCTAAGACTGCCCTCAATTTGACTGTTCTGAGGAGATAATAATGCTATAAAAGTAGAATTCTTACGATATTTCTTTACTGTTAAGTATTATGAGCATCTCTTTTCACTATCAATCGGTGTTGAGTTGGATACTTTCACATGATATCAGAGCATGTCGATCTAAACCAGCAGACAGATCAAATTTAAACCCATTGTTACGCAATTTACACGTGCTAGGCCCATTCAGTAGAAGCCTGGACACACGCGAGGGAATGTGTTGAGGTATAAATCTCACATAAGAAAAATAGTATAGAGTAATAATTAATACTTCAACATATAAGCCTTGTAAATCTCTTCACTGCCTACCAAGTACTCTTGACTTTAGCACTTTTAAATTACACAAATGTCTTTTTTGCGTTTTCTCACCGCCAATTGACGATAAGCACAACAGAAGAGCAAGAACCAAGGCTCTTCTAAGTAAGAGGGTTGAGGTAGGGATGGGGGTATTCTTTGCAAGGCAAAAACAAGAATATGCAAGGCGGCAAAATTTTTCTAACAAGAACTAGCATCTCTCCTTTTGTTATCCCACATAAAAACCAAAACAATATCCTAAATAACTAATAAAGCCTCTGTTCCAAAAGTTAAGTCCATACACAAGCAAAGATGATAGTGATTACTACATCACAGTCCAAGATTTGGTCATTGGTATATCACTCTACACCATTCAACAGTTGCCCCTGGGTCAATGAACCGCCATAACTTACATAAAGAACGGGATCACCACGTTGTTTATGTTCCGGCTGTTACCATGATCACTCACAGCAATATCTTTCAGGCTAGTCCATGATTTTCTCCTTCGCTTACTAGACGTGCTGACAGCTTTTTCTGTGTCAACCGGGACAGAACTGCTTCCAGATTCAACTGCTTTCTTGGATGCCGACCTATTCCTCTTTCTTCTCTTGTGTTCTAACAAAGTCATCAATGGAGTTGCTGGGCCCTTTGTGGCAGAATCATCTTTGCCTATGTCTGGTGAAGCAGTCTTATCTGTGCTATTTATCTCTACTTTTGTTCCCCGCTCTGATCTGGCAGACTTCTGAACAAAGTTTTTAGCAGGTAGTGACTGTGATTGTGGTTTAGGCTTTTGCGGACATATCTCTTTCATATAGCCTCTTGGCGTCCCTCTTATCAGATTCCTATGCGAACAGAAGCGGCACTTGTAGACAACATTGTTCTGCGAGGAAATGCTATGTTTCTTGCGTCTATGCCGGAGCTTTGTTTTATTCTTTTCAATTCGGATTGTGCAGTTATAGCCAGGCTGAAGTACAGATTCACATCTGCAGAAGAGTAAAATATTACAACAAAAACTAAACGGGTACAATAGTAGTCAAGATATACAGCTACAGCTTCATATATCATGTACAAGTTATGCCATTCCAATGACAAAAATGTTCCAATGAAACACAGGAGAGGAAGGAAGGGACCAGAAACTGTTGGCCCTACATTTTTTACAAAGCTTACTGGATTAACTTTAGTGTAAACCAATGTATCGGGAAAGTGATAATTTCCTAAATTCAAAGGTGTTTTTGACCTACAGGACATTCCACGTAGTCTGCCAAGGAGAAAGAAAGAAACATGAATAGCAAGACATATAGAACTACGGATGTTTGAGATCATTGATCAGTAATCACCATGATGTATGCAATGGAGTTTGGCAACCCTCCATAAAGATATAGTATTCGATTATGTAAAACGTATCATCACTTCCTTCAGGTTTTTTCCACGCAAAGTACGGATTTTAGATAAAGGTGGCACAGACTGTTGATTCCATCCATGGTGTACATGCTAACGAATCTACATATTGCTTTAACATCTCGAGTTCGATAGGCTTGACTGCGATACTAGGTGACCACTCAATTGAATTAAATGGTCATAGTTTTAATACCGTGGCTTATGTGTACTGACCGTCCTAGTACAGAATCTATTTGTCAGAATGGTGTGGAGACCAGAAATCATTTGTTTTCGTAGAAGTTTAGTCAAGACCTGCTTTGCAATGGCCTGTTACGGTCCATTCATTTGCCCCTTCTGTATCTTAAATGTACAGAAAATTTTTGCAACATGAAATCATATCACAGATCAAGTAGAGCAGACCACAGTTTCCTTACATATCAAAGGTTCGAAAAACAATCTGGCATGAAAGTACCTGTGCCACTATTTCACAAACATTTATTTACGGTATAACGCTTCTTTTATACATTGTTACTCTCATCAATTGCAAAGCCACTGAAATAATTAGATACTAAAGCACCTAGTAAAAATTCAACTTACTATCCAGGCCCATCTTTTGCATATTCTCAATCTGGGATAATATTTTTGTTTAAAAAACAACCATATCCTTCTACAGTCATTACAATGATTGTTTTGTCATCTGTATCCAGGTGCAGCTATTATCCTCGTCTGTATCAACATTTTGCCCAAGCCATTAAAGCACATTTTCTATCTATATATTTCCTAATGCTGTTACGTCTTCTGTTTCACCCTTAGTTGCAGGAAACTCCTAATAAGGTGACGTTTCTCTCTCGTAAACTCGCTTTTGCGATCCCAATTTTCTATCTATATAATATTCCTGGAATGCTGTTACGTCTTCTGTTTTTCACCAAACAAATGATAATACTCTTTACTCATTTATTTATTCAAGCCGCTCCCAACCTTAGATTCTTCTTGGTGTTTACGCTCCCCGCCCCCGTTCCCGCTCCCGCTCCCGCCCCCGCCCCCGCCCCCGCTTTGTGCAACTAAGGTTTCACCAAAGCTCTCCTTAGGTTTGCATCAGATATGCCATAGAAATGCACTTCTCCATATTCAATCCTACATAGCAAACTTGATGTTTCTTTGGTACCTTTTAGCTTTTCACCTGCACAACTACATTGATATGGTGAATGCGAAGTTCTATGTGATTGGTTATATCTATCTCATTCTAACCCTTTTTTCTGTAACTCTTAGTCGTGCTTTCAGGGTAAATCCCTACTCCGATTCAATCAATCATGCCCATGTCTCTTGTAAATAACTTACACCATGGGGACTTCATACTGGACTGATATATCCAAAAACAACTTTATTCGAATGATAAGATTAAATTTGCTAGCCAAACAGTAAAATTGCACTACTATGTTTCCAAAATGAAATCTTTTCAGCCAATTCAGAATATCAAGACGAAAACGGAACCCTAACAAAGTGTTAGCATCTTCTACTATGATTTCAATGTATCTACTGTTAGATCATATCTTCTTAATAACCCTTATGTCTCAGGGACTGTACCAAAGCTTTCTCCAAATCTACAAAAACCAGATAACAGCCTTCTTTGACATTCTTGACCTTGCCATTAGCCTCCTTGGTACATGGGGAGCTTTCGGTTGTTGACCTCCCTGACATACGCCCACACTATTAATCCAATACAGTTTTATTATTCAAAGTGGCAGTAGTAATGTAAGTAAGACCTGGTAATCAGCAGCATTTTGGTGCAATTCAAGCTCAATACACTGTACAACTAGATGCACTTATAATAGACAGAAATTAATCGAATAAATCATTATATACAAGGAATCGCGCAGTTTCAATTGCACAAACTTATTCCACCCTCCATGTTAAGATCCTTACTTTAGTGGGTCAACCACTGATTTCTTTATTGTGGGAGGTCGATCAGGTCTGTTTAATCCGGAGATTTTAACCTTAAAAACCAACTATAAGAAGCACTAAAGATGTACAAAGTACCAACAGGGATAACTTATTACTTTGCCAAAACGTACATTTACGACTAAAACAATGGCATGTATCTTGTGAACATTCCCATGAACCGGTGCATTATCAGAATTACGACATAACTGAAAAACTAAGCGAGAACCCAAATGCCCAATATCGCAAAAGCACTTGTAACAAACAACACACATGAAGCTTATGCACATAGAACGCATTCACTTAGATAGCATAGGGATAGAAGTGAGAATCAAACCTCTGACAAGTAAACAAGGAGAGATCAGGGGGAGTCCCTAAGGCCTCTTTACAGGCGGCCATACGGTGCCCAAAGAAGGCACCCAACGAAGGTATGGAAGCCTCACCGCTGGCCCACACCGCAAGGTTCTTTAGATGGTCCAGTTTCATCATGGACTTGGTATTGACATTCGCTTGTTTCTTCCCAGTTGATTCTTCTCTCAGGGTTAGCGAAGTCTGCTGCTTGGTAACCGCATGGAGTGCTTTCCTGTTCCGTCCCTTCTTGCCCATGTCTCGAGATTCTTCAGGTCAATTCTCTCGGGAACTTCTACCAACAGTTGGTGGGCGTCCTCAAACGCACGCACGCACAAACGAGGGGTTCGACGGTGATCAATGATAAAACTACGATTGTTGGCGTCGTCTAGTAGGTCGCCTTTCGTCCTTCTTAATTCTTGAATTTGTGTTCGACTAAAAGTACGTCGAAGCGCCGAAGGTTCGATCACGGTGGAATTTGAGAGGCCGGTCGGAATGTACTGAATCAAAAGTAATTTTTTATGACATCATAATGTTATGTTACGGAGAACTTCTACGTAGCAACTAAACTAATAAGAGTTTTTTTTCCTAACTAATACTGTTTTAAAATTTAATTATTAATATACTTCATTTTGAAACTTATTTATTCATATATCATACTTTTAAAAATCGTTATTTGAAACCACAATTCCAATCTTCTTTATTTCTACTGTAAAGTAGAAATCGTTATATGAAATCACGATATTAAAGTAGAAATCGTTGTTTGAAACGTTTCAAACAGCGATTTTTACCTTAAAATAGTGGTTTCAAATAACGATTTTTTAAAAATATTGTATGCGGGTAAATAAGTTTCAAAAAAGAGTAAATTGATAATTAAGTTTAAACATGTATTAATTAGGAAAAAACTCCAACTAATAAGAAGACAATTATGCTCACATTTCAAGCATACATGAATTAATTAAGGGTAAAAAAGTCGTGTAGTTTTAAATTGACAATCGCAAGTGTAACACTAATTGATTTCAGTTTCTCTTCAACTATCTATCACCACCATCTGTTAGCATAGCCATTAGAGTTACCAAATACATTGTCAGTCTCTATCATCCTTAAATTTCATCGACGGATCTAACGGCAATTCCTTAAATTCTGTCAGTTGTTCGTTACGGCAGTAGAGGGTGGCTATAGTGTCGAGGACTGCGATGATGGCTAGGCGACCAGTAGGAGGCTGTTGCGATGGCGATGGGATGCGGTGGTGGGTTGTGGGAAAGACCGACAGTAGTGGTGTGGTCGGCAGTGGAGGTGGTGGTAAAAAAAATAAAAAATGCCAAAAGGTTTTCAAAACTACATCATTTTGATTCATAGCGATAGAGAACTTCTCTATGACATAGCAACACATCTGTCTTTCTCATCTTAAAATCGATTGAACGTGTTTAGTTAAAAAAAAATGTCAACGACTGAATATTATGATAAAATTCAAATGAGTCAATTGACGTCTATCAATTATTAGACATTTTAGTAATTCTTTTGATCAAAATTGATCCAAAGGATATAAGGATTCCAAATTTCTAATTTTAAACATTTTGAAGTTAATTTATTCAGCTTACATTTTTTGTCAAACACTTCAGTCCTTGATTTAAGATGGATTCCACCACCCCATAAATGAATGGGTAAATTATATACGACACCTATGAGATTTGCCCTAAACTACTCACGGACCCCTCTATCTTTGTAAATTACACTCCGCTCCCTAAGGTTTGTACCTACATTTCACTGAGCTACACAAAATTGAAGGAGACCCTAACTCCGTCTAAAAATTTCCTGACACCTTACTTTTTAGATTTTCCATCCCCAAACTACCCTTCATTTCTTGAATAAAACACCCCTTTGCCCTTTAGGGTTTCCCTTCTCTTTCTCTTTTCCCCTCGCAGACCCTTTTCTTTTTTCTTGTTCCTCCCTTTCTTCCTTCCCTTCATTTTTTTCCTTCTAACAAAAAAATTTCGAGGATTTATAACAAAGAACTCATCAAGCAAGCAAGAGAGAAGAAAGGCTAGATATAAGCGCCATGCAAGCTACAAATCAGAACAAATTTTGATCAAGATATCGACGACGAACTAGACCTAATTCTCTCTCTCTCTACAAAATTCGATCAGAACAAATCAGACCCCAAAATTCTCTCTTTCTCTCTGATTCCAACTACTTGCAGCAACAACACCTCCTACTCCTCCGCCGAGGCCTCCTCCCCGCCGATCGCCACCTCGTTGCCAACATCATCCGGTAAGCGGCCCTTCTCGATGCCGCACGACCCCTGGGGCTCGCCCTCCGACTTGATGCCCAGTAGTGCATCAGACGGATCCTCGAGGGTCGGCGACGGGTCGTTTACGCATTTGCCTTGGGGCTCTTCGTCATCCTCCGATGGTGAGAAAATGGTGGATTTGACGGCAGTGGCAGCCTTGAGGAAGGCCTCTTTGATGGATTCCGACGGCAGTGCGCAGTCCTTGAGGCCCGCATCTTCCAGTCGCGGTGGCCGGATCTTTTCCAGCAAGCACGTTGCAGCTCCGGTTGTTGCTTCCATACTTGAACCTCGCCTGAAACCCTAACCCTAAAATTTCGAGCTGTGTAAAACGGCAACGAAGATAAAAAAAAATAAGAAAATATGCCAATCTCGCACTTGTTATAAGTAGGACCCAATCGACGTTTTAGGACTCATGTTTGCTTAAATTAGCCAAACACGTGGAGGCTTTACTCATCGGCACAAATGTATTAGAAATATTCTCAGTCCCTCCAAAATCCAAGACGACACTGTGTAGTTAATATACGAGGGGTAAAAATATATTTTTGCGTCCCATCGTTGACACCATCAAAGAAATGGAATGGAATGTAATTAAATAAGATATGAGGTCCGTGTTTAATTTAGGGCTCAGGAGTGCCGTGTGTAATTTATCCAAAATAAATCCAAACAGCCACTTGATGGCTTTTAGGGGACATTATAAGGGCCTCCCAAGTACAACATGATCCCATTTTGCTTGCTCATCATGATCATGCACCTTTGACCGCTCTTGAGTCCCGTTTCGTGACACGTCAATAAATGTTCCCAATCTGCTCAAATTGGAACACGTCCTCCAAGTTGCATACCAGACTTCTTCTCTATAAGAATACTCGAATTGTTAGCATCAAAGTGCCTCCTCCTTATTCAAAGGAGTCGATGGCGATGGGGAGCCAGCCAAAGCCCATCTTTAATGTGGGGCGCCAGCTAGAGGCTTTCCTTAGTGCTCCTTCTCCTTCCCCTCTTTTAGGGGCTTCGACCGCCTCCATGGTCTTTCATTTCCTTGGGGCTCCTGGCTTCACCCCTTGGTTGCTCCACTCCTTGGCGGCTCCTTCATTGGTCTCCCTTCTCCACGGGGGCTTATTACTTCCCTCTTGGTCTCTCCTATCCTGGGGGGCTCCTTGCCTTGCTTGGTCTTTCCTCTCCCTCTCCCTGCTTACCTTCGCCGCTAGGCCCGAGTGCTGGTGACACCCAACCATGCCTTAGGCTATCTCGGCATTACGTACCCCTGACACTACGTCGTCTGTCTGTCGTGTAGTTGACTCAGAAAATAAACTCATGCGTGTTCATGATTAGGTAAAAAGATATGTTTGTCCATTAAATTAAGTCACATGTTTATCATCTAACAACTTAACGAGCTTCTTGTTGATACAATCTTGATAACGGAAGTTGGAAACAAAACGGGGATCATTTAAACATTTATAACAAACTTAATGGACCAAAATTATCATTACTCACTTAATATTTTAGGTTTTTATCCTTTGAAACAGTCTCGTCTGAGGCATGTGACGGAAGGAGCATCTTGATCATAAAAAGGACAATTAAGAGAATCATAAATTAAACTTAAAGATCTATACAGTCATATTTTATTTCTACAATTTATCCAATCATCAACCAATTTTATACACAATTAGTTAACTTTGGGGGCTGAGGCCCCATCTCGATAAACTAGGATAGCTCAGCAAGCTTGTCAAGCTCGTTTTGTTGGAAGTGATTCTACTACAACTCAAGCCCGACTCATGGTTTTAAACGAGCCGGATCGAGCTCTGCTCTCTCGACGAACAAGCTTTTCTAGGTTTAAGATCGATTTTTGTACATAAAAGAACATTTCTAAAGCCAAGATTCCAGTTTCAAGTAATAATGCTCAAAAGATAACTCCAGTTAGAGCAAGCTCTCGCACATCCGGTTTGTTTTTGGAAAATTATTATACAAATATACATACATATTCAGATTTGAGCTATTCGTCGTGGTCGTCGTCATTTGCTTAATAAATGAACAACTCTTGGCTTGAGAAGAAACCAAAGAGGTTGCTTTCTTGCAAAAAGGAACCCTTCTTAGACACGTTACACTGTTGCCATGGCACCCCATGGATCTTGAGAAGTTTCTACACGTTGAATTGATTGGGGAAGGGAAGACTGGTTACGCAAAGAATAACTTACGCGATTCTACTGGGGTCTCCGGGGGCTTCCTTCCTGTTGGAGTCTTGTGTGGTACCTCCAATGGCTGGCATCTTCTTCTTCTTCTACTTGTGGAGTTGGACTGTTCCTGCTACTTCCTATCATATCAACTCATGGACCACAAACTGAAGTTCTCATTGCCACACAAAGCCAGTGTAGTAGGTGATATGGTCCTCTTCATTTAGGATCGTAGATCAGAAGAGGCCGACGAGATAGAAGAAGTTAAGAGAGGCAGAAATTCATGTTACAATGTATCTAACCGTCCTAAATGCTTGGTCGGTTGAATCTAGCCCACCAGTGTTTCCTAACAGTTGGTTCTGTCGTGTACCGTAAGAGCCGTCGCCTCGCGCCGCCTAAATAGTCGTAATACTAAAACTTTTCATACTGCTGTCAAGAGTTGTTCTAATGTGCCTGATTGTGGATCGCACGCAATTCAAACCTCTGAGACCAACTACAATATTTCACAGCATTTGGACGAGAATCAGCGACAACAATTGCAAACAACTTTTTTGATTTTCTTATTTAAAAATCCTCAGTATTACTCATGTTGACAATGTATATCTACATTTTTGGAAAGATTTTTAGTAGAATGAATTAGAAGCACACCTCTGAGAAGAATTTGTACTTCAAATTGAGAACTACCATGAAACTAATTTACCCATTTGTCACAAAAAAAAAATGGATTATATTTATACGCTTTTGCTAATATCATTTATCACTAAAATTTATATCAGTGACGCATTCACTGTGATGTGAATTTGTAAAGGGGGTCTGAATTATTAAACCTTGATTGCATACATTTAGCGGAGTTTTTGTTTTGAGTTTTGTACATTGAAGAAAAGTTGACGTTTGATGGACAATTTTGACTTTTTTCCCCTCAATTTCTCAGACAAGTAGTTAGTTTTAACTTACTTTTGAGAGTTTTCTGTTTTGACTTTTATTTGAGATCTTCATTTCAACTTATGTTAGTAGTAAAACCAAATTAACTATTTTTCCTACTCCACTTAATCATAATCGTTCATCGATACAACTGTACCACCACCACCACATCTTTACCCATCGATGCCGCTACTGCTATAACCATCCAACGCCAACACATAACCAGCCGACATCACCACCACCCAAAAACACCGATCATGATCATCAATGCAGCACGTCGACCGATATCTACTACCACTGCCACCACAATATATTACTTCATCAGTCATTTTTTAATTGATAATATTTGGCTTGTACGCTTATTTATGATATGAATTATATTTTATGAGTTTTTCATTCTATCTCAAAAGAGAGAAAGAGAGATTGAGGGAAGAAAGTGGGTCAAGAGAAAAAAAAATGGATATGTGAATGATTAAATGTGACGAGAGAAATAGAGTAAAAAAAGTATAAGAAGGGTCAACGTGAAAAAATACATATGAAATCCTTCTTAATTTAGAAAGTGATCAATTTTTTTTAGAACAACACAAAAAGGAAATATGATCAAATGAGTACATCAAAGACTCGACACCACCACACCGAATATCATTTCTCTTTCCTTCTCTCACAGGATTCGATTCGTGAGGGAGTAACAAAAAATTATTGGCTTCACTATAATAAAATTTACGTCTGATTCGTCGATGGCAACATCATGATAAATCTGTGTTTCAATCGGTCGACGATTATTACATTGGATCTATATTATGATAAATTGACAGTTGGTAGCGATGAGCGGCGGTGATGTTTTGGTTGGTAATGACGGTGTTGTTGGCTTGTGCATAGGCCGAAGAGGCATATATCCGATGCAAAAGAAGAAAAGAAGCAAGAAAGCACAAAGAAGTGAAAACTGAATTTGACAAAGCTAGTGTGTGCCAAAAATCTATGAATTTTTATTTAAAATAAAAATCACGACTAATTCGGACTTTTAAAAATGAAAACTCAAGGTAGCATTTGAAACCATTTGATTTTCTATTTTTTCTTCAGTTTTATAAATTAAAAAAGAAAAACGCGTTTGACACACAGTTTTCGTTTTTTTTCTTCAGTTTTGAAAATCAGTTTTTATAACAAGGGTGTTTTTAAAAAGGAAAAATTGTAGAAATCACCCTCGTGGTTTGGGTCAGTTGTAAAAAGAAGCCTTTACAAAAGTTGCAAATGACCGCCTGAAGTAGCAAAAGTGTTGCAACTGTTAGACAAATCGTCTAAATTAACGGAGCGTGTTTGTCACGCTCTTGAAAAATGCATTTTAATAGATTTTGATACCTTAAAAAGACAAAAATGCTCTCATTTTATTTTTTTACTCCTATTCAATTCCCAATTTCTCTCTAATCTAATATAACCTAACCTTCACCACGCCCTATATACAGCCCATTTCTGCCACCACCCACTGCACCACCACCGCCATGAACCCTTCCTCGCTACTGCTAGGTCCATTTCCCCCACCACGAACCCCACAGCAAAATCGATCTGCATCCCCACCGTGAACTCGATCTGCATCGCCACATCGTTCCATTTCTCCCCTTACGATTGAGGCCATTCATCGGCACAAGCCCACCCCCTAATTAGGGCCGGCGCAAAGCAAACAGGTAAGGCAACCGGAAGAGGATGATGGATCGAGATGGTGGTGCCAGAGCAAGTATGGGGTTGATGGCAGGGCTAGCGGGTGGCGACACTGGTCATGGTGGGTGGACAGGGCTAGTGGAGAGCCTAACGGGGCTTGATCGAAATTGCAGTTATAGGGTCCCCCCCCCGAATGGTCCTGGTTTCAAATAGGCTAGGGTTTTGGTTGTTGAATCAGGCTGGTGGAGGAGCAATTGGCTAGGGTTTATGGCGGTTAAGCGGTTGAGTAGTTGGATAGGGTTAATGGCGGGCTGAGGGAGGGGGAAAGAGAGGGAGCGCCGATCACCGACGAAGGCTGAAGTGCAGGCAGAATGACCATAGAACGGTCGGCGACCAAGACTGGGACGGGTAGATCCGGCGATGGGCATCATTCAAAAAAAAATTAAAATTAAAAAACCATAGATCTAAAATTAGGGGTTATATAGAGGGGCTATTTAGGAAGTTCAACTATTCTGTTACAGAAATCATCAGTTGCAACACTTTTGCTACTTCAGGCGGTCATTTGCAACTTTTGTAAAGGCAGGGGTCTTTTTGCAGGGGTCTTTTTGCACTGACCCAAACCACGAGGGTGGTTTACGCAATTTTACCTTTTGAAAACTCTCATTTAGGAGTTTGAGTTTTCAGTTTTGATTTTTGTTTTGAGATCACTATCACCCTTTCACCGCCAAGCCACTGCCTGCCACGGCCGGCCACCGCCACTGGCCGCCCTGCCGCCACACCCCATCACCGCCATCGCAACCACCACAAAAAAAAAAATTCAAAATAAAAATTGGCTAATCAAACACCCAAAAGAAAAAACTCAAAATAAAAACTGGGTAATCAAACACCTATTTTTTTGTAAAAAATTAAAATTAAACTCATTTTTATTTTATTTTTAAAAAAATCGATAACTAAAATTGTAAGTGATTTCAAACAGACCCTTAAAGTCAGTCAAGCATGCCCTTAAAGTCAGTCAAGCATGCCCAAAATAACATATACATAAACGTGTGAGGCGAGTTAACTATGGACAGGTTATTTGACATGGATGGTGCCTGGTTGGTACCCTCTACTTTGTTTATTACATTTGTTTTAGGAAATGTGTCAAAAAGAGTTTTTAAAAGCTAAAAACCGAAGAGGTGTCAACTCTTAGCCATATGAATTAACATACATAAGAAATGGGTTATGTCACATCCTTACTCTTATAAAATATTACTATAGTAAATAACCTAATACACTAAGGCCTTGTTTGACTCAGTTTTGAAAACTGAAAAAAAAATTGCGTTTGGTAACCATTTTTTTTTCCCTTAAGTTTAAAAATCCAGTTTTTAAATCAAGGTTGTTTTTAAAAATTTTAAAAACTGATTTTTTTTTCAGTGTTGATTTTTTTTTGGAGATCACCATCACCCCTACCACCGGCGGCTGACGGCGACCACCACCGGCAGCCACCACCACCATTGGCCACCGCCACCACAAACCATCACAAAAAAAAACTGGGTTATCAAACATCCAAAGAAAAACTAAAAAATAAAAATAAACAGTGTTATCAAACACCCACTTGTTTTTGTAAGAAAAATATATTAAACTGCTCTTTAATTTTTTTTTTGGAAACTGAAAACAAAAAAAAAAGTTTTGTCAAACAGAGCTTAATACTTTCTCCTTGTTTCTGTCATTCTTATGCTTCTTTTTTCTTCATTAGTTTTGTTTTTTTACCTAATGATCTATTGTTTCGTGGAAGAAATTTTTTTGAGCTCCTTATATTGATAGTAGAAATGACGAACAAAGTAATGTGTGAGGATGAAGTGAAAGAATGCCATGCCAAATCATGGGTCAGCTCTATAGCTTTGAAAAATAAAAGGGTTGGATCTTTGAGGAATGGACGGTGATTTAAGAGCGTGAAGGCTGTTTCGGATTTTGGAGCGAACAACGGTCGTTCTAATGGAGGAAGGGGCATGGAAAATTCGCTATATTGTTGTTTATTTTGTTAAATTGTTAAAGTCTGCTTTTCGATCTAAAAGTATGTTCGCATAATTAACCGTGATCGGTGCACTCAACTAAATATCAATTATTCAGAACCTGATTACGCCTCTCATGAAAAACCATTCATTACCTTTAGCAATCACTTAACTAAAAAAGAGAAGAAAGACAAAAGTTATCTTAAATGACTGAGAATTTTATTTATTCTAACTCTTTAGAAATACACAAAACTTTCCTTTCACTTTTTTCGTAATGTTCGATTTCTATGTAAAGTAAGATATATGATTCGACTAGAGAAAAAGGATGTAGGCTGAGAACCAAACTCGATTATTATCAATAAAGCTAACAATGTGACATTTTAAGAATATCAAATATTGAGAATCAAGCATTTTTTTTATTTGGACGGTCAGGAATATTCTTAGAATTACTCGTACGTCATCTGAGATTAAGTCATTTTCTTAAACGATCTTAATCCGACTTAGGATATTAGGGGAAATAATTGTTTTGTAACGTAAATCTTGGGGTTTGAACCCAAAAAGTTAAGAGTGGGAGTTGAGAAATTTAGCCAAAAAGTATTAGCGTCAGATGAGTAACATTGAGTTGACTCTTGGGTGAACCACCGAGAAGGAACGTCAGAAGTGATGGCTTCACCGACACGTGTACTATGAATTTGCTTCGCCGGCACCACCGGGTTCACAGAAGTTGTAGAAGGCGGTTTCTCTTTGCTGTTGCCTATGAACCACGTAAAACCTGTCTCAAAAACCTGGCCCCCTCTTTCTCACTCCAGCTTTGTTGTCCAAATTCAATCAACATTTTTGGTCTCACCCATACCCACAGGTTCTTCTTCCTCTAGATTCTGTACCTTAGATTTACGATTTACCGAAAACAAAGGAAGAAAAGTTTCTTCTTTCGTATCCCTTTTTCTTTTCTTTTAAGTTATTGTCATCTGTAGAATTGTACACTGCATAGTTATATACATACATATAATCTCGATCTGGAACCCACTAATTTCGTGCAATATCTGATTTGGGTTTTTGATTTTGTAGCTGTAACTTGTCTGAACTTTTGTTGGGTTCTTCTTTGTTCAAGTATGGAATCTTGATTTTGTTCTCTCTCTTTCTGGGGTACAAAATCTAAGCTGCTTGGGGTTTTGATTGTTGTTTATTGGTGATATTTTGATGGGTATTGGATAAAGTTGGGATCTTTGTTTGTGGGAAGCCTGTTTGTTATTCATCCCTTATTGGTGGTTTGTTCAGAATAACTTGGAGGTTTCGTACAAGTTTTCCCACAGTATAGAGTTCTTTTGGTTTAATATTAGGTGCTCAGAATATATTGATTTGTGAATTGACGCGCTGTTGGGCAAAGTTGAATTGGATTTGTTGAGATTTCCAGCTAGGATTTGTTGGTGTTTAATTAGTCCTACTTGGCGATTCTTCTTGAAAGATATTTCTTGGTCTAGACACAACTAAAAGCTGGCAGTTGGGTCTCAAGAAGGGGGTTTTAATACAGGGGGAAGTTGGCCAGATAGCTGTTAAGTTCAGTGTTTTTTCTTAGTGAAGATGGTGAAATATTTCGCTGCAACATCCCTTTTGGGGCACTTACCTGTGTGCGGAGGATATTGTCGCAAGGATGTCTTGGGAAAACAAAAGCCTCTTAACATTGAACGGCTCCCTTTGCCGGAATTTATTGGCAGAAGGGTTGCTTACAACAATTCTTTGCCAAGATTGGGAGTTGATAAGTTAGTCATACCTTCCATCATGGCCCAAGCAACGGAGTTGACCAAAGAGGCATATTACTTTAAGGAACAAGAGCGAATGCCTGGCAACCTTAAGTATCGGTTCGATACTGATGTGGATCGAAAACCGGGGTTGTGGCCTCCTGAAAACAAGGCTGATAACCTCTCACTGCATAATCCATTGCTTCGGCAAGAAAGGATGGGCTGTGGGTGGTTAGGTGCTATTTTCGAATGGGAAGGTGTGCTAATTGAAGATAATCCTAATCTTGAAAATCAGGCCTGGCTGGCTCTTTCCCAAGAGGAAGGGAAATCGCCTCCTCCAGCTTTCATCCTAAGAAGAATCGAGGGAATGAAGAATGAGCAAGCAATTTCTGAAGTCCTCTGTTGGTCGAGGGACCCGGCTCAGTTGAGGAGGATGGCCTCCAGAAAGGAGGAGATTTACCAAGCTTTTCAGGGTGATATATATAGTTTCCGACCGGGCTCTCAAGAGTTTGTGGATGTCCTAATGCATTACAAGATACCAATGGCCTTGGTGTCTACCCGGCCAAGAAAAACCCTTGAGACTGCAATCAGAGCCATTGGGATCGAAGGAGTCTTCAGTGTGATTGTAGCAGCGGAGGATGTTCACAGAGGAAAGCCCGATCCCGAGATGTTTGAGTATGCGGCACAGCTTCTCCAATTCATACCCGATCGGTGTATCGTGTTTGGGAACTCAAATCCAACAGTGGAGGCTGCCCATGATGCACGGATGAAGTGTGTAGCTGTTGCTAGCAAGCATCCAGTGTACGAGCTTGGGGCCGCTGACTTGGTGGTTAGGTGTCTAGACGAGCTGTCTGTCGTTGACTTGAAGAACCTTGCGGATATTGAGTCAGCTGAGTTCAATGAACCAGAGTTGGAGATGGAGATGGAGGAAGAAGAAGATCCATACCCATCTTCGGTGGCTGTTGATGATGGTTTCTGGTAAACCTGTTCCGAATGTATAGTACTTTGTGCTTAATCTAATTGTTGATGATAAAAATTCCATATTGGCAACCCTGTGTGCAAAAAATAGGAGGGGTAGGAAATGGAAAAGAAAAGAGGAAAAGAAAGTTGGTGGTCTGCATTGGACTGCCCTGATGTGATCATGTATTTATCATCTGTTGTACCCCGTATATAAATGTCTGAAACTTACATTAACAGTCTTTGTTCTCTTCTCGTGTAATCCGTCTTTTGGGCTGATTGAACCGTTGCAATCAAGATTAGGTGAAACAAACAATTATCTTTATGTAGATCTAGGGGAAAAGAACATGACATCTCTGGAGGAAGATTTTCAGATGGAGTTTTACTTTTTAATTTGAACCAAAATTTTGTGTGCTTTCATGCTTCATTTAGGTCTTTTTTCTTTCATTTATTATGTTCATTTGCGAGTGAAATTTGCTTGCCGCCATTGTTGTGGACAATGTGCTGTTCTGCTTCCCAAGTTCACGCTGTTCCTGCCGAGCTTTTGACAGTTATTCTTGATGCGCATTGCAAGTCTTAGACAGATGCCTGATTGAACTATAGTGGAACATATCTGATAGAGTTACCGTAACTCTTGTTGTCATAAGGGATGCACACCTGGAGAACGGGGGCTTCGGCGCTGCTACAGCTCTTTGGTAACTCAAAGCGCCTTGCTATGGGAATTTAGCTTGGAGAATGCGGCCGTTCGCTTTCTCAGTAGCAGAAGGGCTTCGCTACGGCCCTTAAGTAGGAGGAGCAAAAGAGTTTGATAAAATTCTTCAGCAAGATGGAATGCTTTTTGCTTATGCTCTGTTCCTTAAACATCTCTAAACTCGTGATTGTGTGTCTTGGGGTTTGAGGGGTTGCAACTAGTTGCCATCTGCCTTGTTATGTTTGTATTTTCCTGAACTAGGAATGTAAGAAGCCCGATCAATTATTTTTAAGTTGGGAGTTTTTGTTCGCTTTTCATGGGACCGGCCCAATTACCTTTCGAGTGAGGCCCAATGTCACGGACTCGTTGCGTGGACGCCTAGCACAACAGTGCGCAATGGACCTGGTGTGAAATCTCACAGTTTATTAGGCTTTGTACCGAGCTAACATTGTCCAACACTGGGAGATCGATTGGAGAAAAGACCTGGGGTTCCCATTTAGGTACAACAGATCGTATTTTTGTGGAATGTCCATGTATCCATAACACCTAGTTGAAGTTGGTGGTTACTGGGTCATTGTTTATGAGCTTGGTGCTGATTTCTTAGCTATGGTGGCTAGGCCTTAGCCATTGGTATATCCTCAGGCCGTGCTTGGTTTGTTAGAACTTAGAAGCTTATGGGGGCTTCGTCATTCCTGGCTCAGGTGGTAGTACTTTTGTAACCTTTATGCTACCCAAAAGAGAAGCTCACATTCTCGCCTAAGAATATGAGCAACTCAGCCACGTAAAACTCTGTATTTTTTTATTTAATGTGTGCGAGTAGTGCTCTTTTCATTAGGATGTACTGTATCTAGAGTTTTATATGTTGGGCGGTTATGAAAAAAATTCTTTTCAAAAAGCACTTATTTAATCCTCGTCGCTAGGATACATTGTTGCGGAATATACGCAATGCGCATGAAAAATTTGAATAACCACTACTTTCTCCTTTCTAATATTACACCACAAGGTGCAATAACTGTTAGAACTACACTTAACTTTCTCTTTTTGTTATTCCAATTATTACACGCTCATCCTCACACAACACACTTGCAAACGCGCGGGCGCACGCACAGAAATCACCTATGCGCACGCAGATGCACCCACACCCACTAATGTGCGTGCACTCGCGAACACAATCACGTAGAGACACATAGATAGTCACAGATATGTACACAGACAGATACACAAATATAGACATATGCTCTACACATAGATAGTCACAGATATGTACACAGACAGATACACAAATATAGACATATGCGCGCGCACAATTGTACACAGACACTCAATCCCCCCTGCCCCCGGAAAAGAAAGAGAAAACTCTCTCTCTCTGACTTCGGTTCCAGTTTCAACGTAGCAGTGACATGGTTTTGGAGATGGAATTTTTACTTACAATTTTCACTTTGAAACGGAGCAAATCCAATGGAACGGAGGGAGTAGTATAGGATTAGCAATTGTAACAAAGATAATATGAGAAGGGAAGGGCTAATAGTAGACATGGGAAAGGTGGTGTGAATCATTCATGAAACTGTTTGTGTGAAGTACCATTCCTGCCATTTTATTAGCGATGTTAACTCCTCTTTTTACTACTTATTGATCAATAAACACAACATAGCAGAGTTTGGGCTTTCTTTACCCTTAAATGAGCTTCTTGCATAGCCGCTTGGGGTACCTACTGAATTTTACAAATTCTCGAGTTATTTAGCAAAATACTTGATGCCATGGATAATTGGTGCAAGACAATGCATGATGGAGTTTCTTGCAGGATCACGAACTACATTCTTGCAATCCAAAACTATATAAGCACTGCAACAACTAACTAATGCTCCACAGAACAGCTTCCGTAATTGCCACAGCTGTGTGGCTTAGCTTAATTCAGAGGCCTACACCAGCTTTATGTCTGGTTTGGTTCCAAGCTTCAAATTTTTGGACCAACTCTGCGAGCATGTTCCTTGACCCAAGTTTGCTGCAATAAGAGAGCGGACTTTTGGGTAGAAAAAGGGTTACTTGGTTGTTTAAGCTTGTAGGAACTCCTACTTTGTATCTGCCTATATTGTCTATGCGCCTCTTCCTATTCAAGAGCTAGAAGCCTGATTTCCTCTTGAACTTGGCTTGGTTTTGGGCTCCTTTGCTAAAAAATCATCTCTCTTTCCATACTGTCCAAGCAATTGCTGCAGGAGTTTTATCCTTCTACTGCATATCCCTCTGCGTTGCCCAGTAAATAACCGAGAAACCAGATTTATCAAGTGATTTGTTGTCTGAGGAGTTTCATGACATATAGAACATGTATCATCCACTCCTCCCACTTTGCCACGAATACTTGCTCTCGTCGCTAATCCACTGTTTATCAGTTATTCAGTTTCCATATAAATAGCTTAATTCTTCTGGCTGGGGTAATTGTTGTACCTTTTTGCTGGCCTCCTTTTTGAGGCCCAAGGAGTGTTCATGGGTTCTTCCGAGCTTGCATGATGTAGGTCCTGAGGTTCTGAAGTTGATGAGATAACAATGTACTCCACCTGCTGCTCCTGTCCCCTTGCCCACATGCTCCATGGTTTTTCCTTCTGCCTTTTGGTTGCTGTATGATTTCACATTATAATGTTCATTCTTTACAAAACACCAACTAAAGTTGTCCTTAAGGTTCGTTTTTGAAAAGGGGTCCTTTCGACAGCTTTTATAACATTTGTTTCAAACGACGCGTGCATTTTGTCTATTTGCCAATCTGCTCTTTGGAAATTTATTCACTGTGCAACAGTAGTATAGCTGGGGTTCTCCGATAAAGGATGCTCCTCCAAGCATAAGAACAACCCTGAGCAAGTTTAACTTGGCTGAACTCTTACCTTTCCCCAAACCCTTTTTTTGTTTTTGGAGGGAAATCAGAACTGCATTTCATCGTAAGGTTAAAGATACAAAAGTGAAATATGTACAACTGAGAGTGAGGGTATAAGTTTGCACCCATCTCGTGAACAGGGAAAGACTCCATCCTGTCTATCCTGTCTTAGTCACAGATTATTTCTACGATGCTACCACGCAAAACCTAACAAAATACTGGATACACCTCTTATCCTGTTGAGGTTGAAAACCGTAGCCGTACATAGGAGATGTGAGACCAAAAGATTGTCTCCTCTATCAAAGAGACAAGGGCGTGGAAGCATTCAGGAAGACGGCTGATTCAGTAAATAGATAGCATCTGTGCAACAGACTACAAGTCTATCTAATACATATAAAAAAGAATAGGTCGCATCCATGCTGACAGTGCCTCAGTGCTTGCGACCTGGTACATCCCATAGCATAAGAACAACAATGAGCAAGTTTAACTTGGCTACACGCTACCTTTCCACAAACTTTAAACTAGGCAATGCCGCAATGTCACAACATCTTCGCTCTTTGCTCTCTCACTCGAATAATATAATAAACTATCTTATTTTTGCCGCTCTCACGCTCTTACTTTGTTCTAACGCATACTTTTGCTGAACGAATTAGCGACTAAGTAAGAAGTGAAGATAAAAAGAATAAAATCAAAAATTAAAATGTGTACTCAAGACCCTCCCCGTAGAGAGTATAGATTATTTACCTTTTTAAGTTCTTTTGTCGATGTCATTAGGAAGTCGTCAGAAGTAGTGGGTCAACTACTTAAAATAAGAATTAAAATACAAGATTAATAAAAAAAAAAGTGAGTAAATTAAGGAAATTCCTTAATTTACTCAGAGGAAGTTAAGGAGTTTCTTCAATTTTTTTTTGAATTTACAGAGTTGACTCAAATGGTAAAAATCGTAAAGGTTGAAGTGGCAGATCGTGTGTAACTCGAACGCTTTAACATGCAGGCAAAATCACAAGCCGACGGTGACGCCTGTCGATAAAGAGAGAGAAAGGGGGAGAGAGGATGAGATGCCAAAGGCAGTGGAATGGCAACACCCCCCCCTACACACCGCAACGGAATATATACCATGTCACGAGGAAAGTGTGAGACACAGTGTGCATGCATTTGCGCCAAAAAAAAAAGTTTTGCACCAGAAATATTTTTTTATGCTTTCACATAAACGTCGATGATGAATACCGGTTGGCGTTATGAATTACTCACGCTTTAAAACTTCTCCGGTACATTGATATTTGATCAAGAATCAAGATACATAAAACGCAGCCAGCACTCCTGACGAGGAGACGTACACGTTAGTGCATCAATCCTATCTCCATCCATTTCCATGGGAAACCTAGTCAAATTGTTAGCATTATACGTCTTCTTCAAACTGCAATAACGTCCAACAAATCTCATCTTTTTGGCTATAAAATAAGACTACCATGCCTAAGTTTCATTTTAAGATGGTCACTTTTGTATACCCTTTCGTTGACTAATTGCCAATGACAGGTCCAACTACAATTCAATTTTCTCAAGTAACGTTAATTTAAGCTCAATCATTAGTGTGACGAACTTTTCTTTGGTTTGGACAATAAAGAATGTTCTCGAGCCAGTTTTAAAGTTAATCGAGACTAAATTTCCTCTCCAAAAAATTCGTGAAGACGCACCTCTTAAGTCGGCTTGATATATCCCACAAAAAAAATAAAAAATCTTTGATTGCTGGTCCAAAATTTGAAGACTAAAAAGTTAAGACGAAAGCAAAACTCTTTAATCACTAAGTCAACCCGTTGTTGTTCTTAATAAATTAATATGTGAACGACAAACAACACAAAATTGTCATTACGCTCCACTTAATTTCTTTAGCACCATAATCTGTACAACTGACCATTTAGGACCAAGAGTCGGCCATAGATATGTTTGGACAGTGAGGTATGCGATGACGCAATTGATATAACTCGAAAATTACTTCTGAATCTTGTAATGTAATGGTGCGATCAGATGGTAACGCTAAGTAGTATTTTAATGGTAATTAGTAGTAATGCACTTTTAATCCAATTTTTTCTTGTCAATTTGGTAAAATTTTGACGTTGAAAGCATTTATTGCAAAATCTTTTTATGTTTAGTAATAAAAATATTCCAAAAGAGTTTCAGATTTGACATAATCCTTTTATGTGTAGTTAAACAATGTAATCATTGTTGACACTATAGTGGCGTTGGCGATTTAAGGAAATGAATGCCTTGTGCAATGTCTTTTAAAAAGTTCATTAGTGCTAGTTTGCTTTTATCATTAAGGGTGAATTGCCAAACATGGAGTTCATCATTTGAAAGAGAGATGTAGGATATTCTGCTCCAACTTCTATTTGTTTACAAGAGTTCAACTCAAAGCATGATAGGATGGCAATCTATGCAACGAGATGTATATGTATAAAAGATTTATCACTTGACAAAGCGAAGAATTTAAACAAAAAACTGTATTGGCCGTTTGAGAAAAACAAGAAAAAACCTGTACTAGGATGGGCGTTGATTGTTCAATTTTTCACCGCTTGAAATACATTGATAAGAACGATGAATTAAGTTTTCGAAATTTACTTTTTAGATCAATACTTAGACACTACCTCATTAATTTAAAAGACAGTACTCTGCTCTTGAGTTATAAAAGCGTCCTCAGGTGTTTGCAGTTGTTAAGTCCCTCCTTCTTTGCCTCTTGTGCCTTTTCGGCCCTTTTAGTCTGGCTTGATTACTTTCTAACATGTTTGAGAGTTCGTTTTGACGATTTGATTTGAGTCACTTCTGCTTAGGTGTTCCTCTCTCCTAAAAGTTAAAAGAACAAGTCCACCCTTTCCATTCCTGTATCTTTGTCCCCTCATAGAGTTTTTCACTTCCCCCCCACCCACCCCCCCCCCCCCCCCAACGGGTTGAGTGAGTGTGCGGTTTGGCTGTTCAATAAAGGTCAATTTTGGAGGGCAGTTTATTGGGTCTGGAGGCTTGGTTATGGGGTGTTCTGAGAGACATATTTGGATTCATTTGGGTTACCTTGATTGTTCTTAGCCACTTAGTTGTGTTAGTCGTGATGATGTTAAGTGGTGGTGGTTTGCTTGACAGTATCTGCAGAAATATGTAGATTCTAGATGAGTTTTATTTGTTTGCATACTTTGAAAGCGCTTAAAAGAAAGTGACTTTGGATAGAGTAATTCGCCCCATTCTTTTGTACTTTGTGGCCAAGAAAAAGCATCACAAAAAGAACGAGCATTTGTTAGTTTGACCCACCAAGCTTGCAGTTTGAGTTATTTTATGTCTACTTAGATCCATCAGGGTAAGTTTCTCCTAAACATTATACAAGATAATTGGTATTCTTTAAAAATAGCCTGAGTAATAGATATCAAAAAATCAAAAAAAATAGTCATGAAAATCTTTTTTCAAACACAACCACCCACTATTAATATCATATGGCGTCCTCATGACCTTCTTATCATTAACAAAATTATGATTTGTGCGGGTACAAAATAATATTCTCTCCGTCCCACATAAATTGATCAAATATGAGTTGGTGGAGAATTAAATGTGAAAAGAGAAATAAAATAAAAAAAAGTGTAAAAATAAATAAATATGTAAAAATACCTGCAAAATCTTCTTTATATTAAATTGAAAAAGAGCAATTTTTGTAAAACAATTCACATAGAAGATATGATATTTTTTGTAGTTTGGAGGGAGTATTAATTACATCTAAGATGTATTTACGGCAAAGAAGTGCAAAACTAATATTCATTGCATCCAAGTTATTGTGACTCGATTCACTTAAATACTTCCTCACACCTAAAAAAATTTTACGAACAGATCAGTCATACTTTTAAATTTTTCAAAAAATACTTTCTAAACAAAAAAAAAAAGCAGTTACTTGACGAGCTTGAACGCTTCGAATACATTTTTCTGCGTTCAACTCTAAAGCCGGCTCCATTGAATTCTTCCGAATCGCAAGATGCTTGCTCGAGACAAGAAGATTTCTCCAAGAGGGTGTTGTGTCGACCTCGATTTCGGAAAGAAAAATAAAGGATTTATTCTGAGTTTTTGTCCTAAATAATTTATTATTATTATTTAATTACTCATCTATCTCATTTTTAACCTTATTTACCTATCTAACCTATTTTTGGAAATCTTACTTTCAAAGAGAGATTTAAGTAAAGAAAACGTAACGTTACTATGATTAGATAAATACATTGAAAACGTGATTTAAAATCACGTTTTCTTCAATTGAAATTACTGTTTGAAAGTGAGATTTCTAAAAAATGAATTAGATAGGTAAATAAGGTTGAAAATGGGGTAGAGGAGTAATTAAGTATTAAAAAAGAATTATTTAGGACAAAAACTCGATTTATTCGTGCGAATCTTAGAAATGACGTGTCACAACATTAATTTAGGGGACCACCGGAAAAGCTATGGACATGCCGCACTGTTTCATTCCCCTACGCTCCCCTGTGTCTTCGTACAGTCTCTTTTTATTCCACCGGATAAATCAAGCAGCCTGCCAAAGTTCTCTCCAGCTCCCGCCGGGAAGTTTCCGGTCTTAAAAAAAGTGGAGAGCAAAGCTCGGTGGACTCCGATTGGAACCCTAGAGTTTCGTTCGTACCGAACCAGGTGAATTTCTTTTTGTAGCGCACAGTAGCTCACTCTGTACTGTCATCTTATTGGTTGGCTTTTGATTGAATTGGCTGTTTTTACTTCGTCCGGATCGTACTTTGTTTGTACCTTTGGTCAATTCTCGTCGGACGTGGTGAATTCGTGTAGTCAGCAAGTTCAGTGGCCTGTACTTTTACGTATTTGATGCAATTGGATTGTGATGATTGGTGACAACGGGATAACTTACGTTGCGGAAGAATATGTTGAAATGATTGCGGTAGGAAAACTTATGTTGCGGTGTGTTGGTCTAGTTAGATAAGCGGATCATTTCTGATGCTTTGATGTGCTTTTGTTTTCCTTTTGTGGAAAATCTGTACATAGTAAGTGATTTGGGTTGCTTCTTTTTATTAACTTGATGGTCTTGTGATGATGATGATGATGGCACTAGTATTAGCTTTCATAAGCTGTTAGTAAGAGTTGATATGTGCAGTTTCTCAGGGTATAGAGCATGGCACTAATATCTCAGGCGGGTGCATCGTGCTGCATCCGGTCCGAATCCGTACTATGTAAAGCTGGATACAACGGGTCTTTTAGTGTGGTATACAATATGGAGGTGTCTAAGACCAAAGGAACCGGCATTGCTTTGCCTTCTGTATCATGGATTTCTTCTAAGGCAACCCAAAGTTTGCATTTGGAGGGTGCTGGAGTAGGACGCAAACGAGGAGATCAAGTAATTGTTGCTGCAAGTCCTCCTACAGAAGAAGCTGTGATTGCTACAGAGCCTTTGATGAAAGAGGATCTTGTAGGATATCTTGCTTCTGGGTGCAAGCCGAAAGAAAAGTGGAGGTTCAACTTTTAGCTCTTTTTGGCACTCAAATTTTTGTTGCATTTTCTCCCCAATTTTTTTTAGTTATTCGATCTGAATAAGGATTAGAAGTTCCTATTATGCTCTTCTCGGTAGCTATACTGGTCTGGCCCTTGTTTCCACCTTTTGTCACTTTTATTTGACCATCAGGTTTACGTTTTTATTAAATTCTTGATTTTCCCACTTAATTATTGTTTCTCTGCTAGAGTTGCTTCAACATATATTTTTCTCAAGTTTTGAAAACGAAGAATTTTGATTTCTATGCTAACCTCTATACAGATTATTTTGTTGCCTAGAATTGAAGTCCTTTCTTTGGCGAAACTTTTTGTTAAGAATCAGCTCTGCTTTTATTCCTTGGGATACATTTTAGATCTTTAAAATGAATTGTCATTTTCAGCAGTGGGCTTTTCTTTTGTTCATCCGTGTGAGTCATGGTTCTGCAGGATAGGTACGGAACATGAAAAGTTTGGTTTTGAGTCTGGTACTTTACGTCCCATGAAGTACGAACAAATAGCTGAGTTGCTCTATAGTATATCTGAGAGATTTGATTGGGAAAAAGTAATGGAAGGCGACTACATTATTGGACTCAAACAGGTAAATGTTTCATCAATTGTTCTTTTCTTGAAGGGTTTTCTGCTTCTCTGAAGATGCTGTTTGCTTGTTCATATAGTAATTCCTAATCTTTTGCGATACTTGAAAAGTCTACTAGACCAATTAAAAGACCACCTAAGCTTGAGATACTCTACTTTCTGCTTTTGCTATGCTTCTAAAGAATTGAATTTCTGTTTGGCAGGGGAAGCAAAGCATATCACTGGAACCTGGTGGTCAATTTGAGCTGAGTGGTGCACCTCTTGAAACTCTGCATCAAACTTGTGCTGAGGTTAATTCACACCTTTATCAGGTTTGTCTTTTACACGGAACCTAGTATATATATAACATTTGTGTATAAGTTGACATATAAATAGATATTATGTGAACTCGTGCTTGTGGAGGTTGGCATAAATTATGAGACCGTAAATGACTTTGTGGGAGATTTTTGTGAGATTTGATTATGTATTGGCACCAAGGTGGAGATTTTTCTGAAGAGGAAGTTGCCAACAGTGCTGAACTTTCTAATTCTATGAGCATGCAAGAGGCTTTTTGACGCAGAATTTAAGTCGAAAATTATTTTGGCTGCTTGATTTGACTATTAGCTGGTCCATATGACTAGTGGTAACTTCTAGGTAGGATTGGACAAATAAGTTGACGAGTACTCTGTCAGCATGCACAGCTAGTGATTTGCCACACTCATGAAAGTTCCTGCACGATTTCGACCATTTGTTTTGGCAGATATCCGACTTTCAAATATTTCAACTCCAAATCTTGTCCTTATTCCCTTCATTTTTTGATTTTGAGTTTGTTAATTATCATTTGAAAACCTGCGTCTGATTGAACGTTTCTGACTTCCTTGCAAAAGTCCTTACCGTTTTTAGCTGCGTTATTTTGATAAGTGACAACACGCGCAGTGCACAGGAATACATGCAATATTCTGTCGAGCTTGACAGTCATCTTCAATTTTGTTGAACAGGTCAAAGCAGTTGCAGAGGAAATGGGAATCGGATTCTTGGGCATTGGTTTCCAGCCCAAGTGGGGACTGAAAGATATACCTATAATGCCAAAGGTATGCGAATGACATGTTTGGCTAATCAATAACAAACGGATAAAGAGTATAAAATTAAGATGAAAACAACTGTGTATGCATGTTACAGAGTATTTAATTAAAATGAAAGCAACTGCGTATGCATGTTATCTTAAGCTGCTGCACTTTACCTAGTAATCAGGAGCTGAGAATTCTTTTAATATGCAAAGTCACATGACCCTGGATTATTTGATTATTTTCAACTTTAGCAAATCTGGCTTCCATTATGTTTTCATTTTAGGTTTGGAGATTAGAGTAACTGAAAGTGATAAGTAATACTCCTATCTTTTAGATCACTGTTAATGCGTCATCCCAATTTGTAATAGTAGACATCTTCATTGAGCTTTGAAGCTCTACAACTGATCCATGACTTGTTAAGTGTTTGAAAATCTGTCAGATGCCTTTCATTAAGTCTGCAGATTTTCCTACATGACCTCATAAGTCACAGATTGAGGAAACTATACTGTAAGTTCGAACTTTATTTTTGAGGATCGGTATGTGCGTTGCGCGTAAGATAGTGTTTCCAGGTGATTTTCCTAACATTTACTGCAGGATGTGGCCTTTAAGGAGATTGTTAATGATGGAAGGAGGAACTTCTATCAAGAATCATGCAGTTGTTTTAGGCTTTGCTTTTAGGACTTGCAGCATCATGATCAAAGGGCAATTACTCCTAAACTGCAAAAATGCCAATTCTCAAATGATCAGTTAATATGATGTGCGTCTGTAGGTGTACGTAAAATACAATCTCCGTTGACAAATGATTGATCTCTTTGACTTAGCACATAGTTTTAGGAGAGTGACGAGACTGTAATCAATATCACTTTTAACTGTGTTCATTGCCACATATATTTACTCATAATACTGAGGGGTGTGGACCTGAAAAATGATAAAAACACATGTTTGACTTCTCAAAGTGAAAATAAGTGTGGTCATTCCAAACTAAAAAGGACGACGGCTTTTTGTGGATGAAGAAGTATATGTGTAAAGGATTATATATGGTGTTTTAGTGCACAAGATCCCACCATTGTGGGATCTTCCATGTGCGTTTCGGACAGCTGCCCTTGGATTCGAGCTCGCTTAAAATCACTGCATCTCAATTGTCTACTGATGAAGGACCTAAATTATTATATGTTCTGTAGAGTCAGGACGTCGAGATTTGACGGAGATTGGGGACATTGATATTGTGGGATCATTCGTATTATGGTGCCCACAGGACTGGAGTTCTCATTGCCTTGCGACTGTAATTGTGTCAGTCACAGACTCATTCATCTTCTTTGATGGATCTTACTGACCTTAGAGATCATTGTGGGAAAACATAGTATGCTACGACAAGATAAAAAAAAAGTATAGATCGTTTTTGGGGAACTTACTTATGTACCAAAAATAAGGGAATTTTGTGGTTTGGGGTGCGACGAAAGTATTGCAAGTGAAGCATGTGGCACGGTCAATGGTTGTTATTTCAGAACTTTGGGCAGGGACATCAAATTACTAGAGGAAAACACAAATGGGTTTCTTGGGGCACGTGGACCAAAAGTTGTCCTGTTTTGCTGACCCTAGAGGGGTCTGGCATTTTGTTGCTGGAGGAAGTCCGTCAAACTCAGGTTCAGCCTGAGATCATATGTACTTTGAATGCCAAGGCTGAGGGGACCTTACTTCCCTGCATTACTGGACAAGGCCCGTAAAGCTATCTGGCTGGCAAGGGGCAAAGGTGCTACTTTAATTGCTTAACTCTTTGAATAATGAAGATTTGACAGGATCCCAGTAAACAGCAGACAAAGCATTGTCACAAAAGTACATCAATCTTGAAAGCATTGTCACAAAAGTAAATCAATCTTGAAACGGTAGGCCGCTAGAAGATTAAATGAAATAACCTGACCTTCAACTTTGATGCTTGCCTGTGATTTTATAATTGTGATGACTTAAACCTATATAATAATTCTGAAGGCCTTTCAAAAATCAAAGACTTTTCTTGCCATAAAGAGAGTGCCAGAATTTTATAATGTTTGTCGGATTTATTTACTTAAAGCTACATCAATTTGATCTAAGTTCCAGTTTGATTCCGATTAATGAGCTTGTATGCAAATTCCTGTACTTGCTTTTAAGAAGTGTATGTTGCACCGTAATGGTATGTTTGCCTTGGGAAACTTCTCACATTATAGCATAATACTATCTCCACTCAGGGAAGGTACGAGATTATGAGGAATTACATGCCAAAAGTTGGCTCTCTTGGACTTGATATGATGTTTCGTACGTGTACTGTCCAGGTGAGAGAGATGTGATGCTTTCAATGATCTCTCCATTCTATCCACTCTTGAAAGACTACAAGTGCAAAGTGATGGATCAATTTCTTCTATGAACAGGTTAATCTGGACTTCAGTTCTGAAGCTGACATGATACGGAAATTTCGAGCTGGTCTTGCTCTACAGCCTGTGAGAGACCTTGGCTAGTTTGTTCTTGACTGAGATGTATTTGGTTTTTTAGAATTAAACTTGTGTATATATATAACAGATTGCAACAGCACTGTTTGCCAATTCACCTTTCACTGAAGGAAAGCCGAATGGTTATCTCAGCATGAGAAGGTTCAAATGTCCGACCCTTAAGTTTTCTCCATTCATAATCTCATGTTCGAATTTATCTCATCTGGATTTTTATGTGAGTTTTGCTTCTTTGTTTTTCCAGCCAAATTTGGACTGATACAGATAATAACAGAACTGGCATGCTTCCATTTGTTTTCGACGATTCGTTTGGGTAAGTTTACTTTGCAGCATTGATACCACTTGCATTCCAATTTGTGTTAATGAAAGAAGCTTTGATCTATTTGGCATAATTATCTGAGACTTCAATAACATCCCATCTCTTTTTCTGGGTTCAGGTTTGAGCAGTACGTAGATTATGCTCTTGATGTCCCCATGTATTTCGTCTATCGGAATAAGAAGTATATTGACTGCTCCGGAATGTCATTCCGGGTTTCCACCTAACTCTAACAATCTTCCAACTGATTTAGTCGTTTTCCGCCTACTCCTTTAATTGTTGCTAGAGAGTATAATGCTTCCTGTATGATTGCAGGACTTTATGGCTGGAAAACTTCCTCCTATTCCGGGTGATTATCCAACCTTCAATGATTGGGAGAATCATCTAACAACAATATTTCCCGAGGTTTATTACATGTTTATTGAAATAATTGGCTCAAAAATTCCATATTTGCATTGATACACTGTGAACAATCATGAATGCGCACTCATGCACACACACAGACGCTTCGCACGCACTCACGTATGTGCAGGTACAGACACACATATCTATACGTGTATACTCATACACGTAATTTGCATGCACACACACGATCATACTCACATATGTCTACATTCTTAATGTATTATTGATGTTTTCTGAAGTTAAAACTCACTTCATTCTTTGTATTCAGGTCAGGCTTAAAAGATATCTGGAGATGAGAGGTGCAGATGGAGGGCCTTGGAGGAGGTTGTGTGCCTTACCTGCATTTTGGGTATATGTCCTCTTTGATCTGTTTGTCTCATATAATTTCAACTGCTACGTTGCCTTATCTGGAAACAGTAAGCATCACTGTCTTGAGATTTCTGAAAAGGCCTGATTTTTGGTGACAAAACATTCAAAGTATTATCAGACATCTGTCAGATTTTATTACGGTAAAATGTTTCTTCTGGGGAAGAGCCATGCTGCATAGAAAGGAAGGTCTATGCAATTTACTTCTTGCACTCTCAATCTACGGGCTTGCCGCAGCCAGAGTTTTCTATTTAAGGATTATATTGCTAGTTACGTAATTCCAGCAATGTTGGTTATTTCTGATATTGCTAATTTTTAGGTTGGTATTCTATACGATGAGGTCTCTCTACAAAGTGTTTTGGACATGACAGCTGATTGGACCTTGGAAGAACGACAGATGTTGAGGAATAAGGTGATATAGCATTTCTAATAGAAATAATTTTGCACTGTTTGCCTCTTGATGAACTCATATGTTACACTATTTTAAATGCGGTGTTTGGTTGAAATGTTTGGGATACATACACAAGCACTGGCTCATGCCTTGACATTTTGCTTATAGCGATACCTGTAAGTCTGTAACACATTATGGAAGTACATTAGAATCACCACCATAAGTGTTGGGCATTGGTAAAAAAAATTGTTTTTGTTGGAAAATTCACAAGGAGAGAAAGAATGATGAGAATGTTGCCTATAGGATTAGACTTTAGAGCAGGTTGGCTTAAGTGTAGTTCATTCTGTAGTGTTATGTGATTTTTATTTTCCCAATCAAGAGAAATTTTTACTGGATGGTAGTATTGTTGCTGAAATGCCAATGCTTAGGTGGATTTGCAGTCACACGAAAACAAGGATATCCGCAACAAAGTGGGAGTGGCACCAAGCTGAGGAAAAGATGAGGGAACGTCGTTGAGATGGTTTGGTCATATTTATCGTTGGCCTTTAGATGCCCCTGTAAAAATAAGTGATTTGTGTCAATTTGATACCGTAGAGGTAGGGGTAGAACGAGGATAACAAGGGAAGAGGTAGTGAGTAAAGACGTGATTGCTATGAATTATCAGAGAACATGTGCTTCGATGGGGTAGGATGGAAGGAAAGGATTCGTGTAGCCATCCCAACAAGTTTGGGACAAAAGCTTAGATGATGATGATGTTCTCATCGCTTTAGAGTGTGCTTCAGAAATTTATCTTCTTTTCTATTGAACATGGTAGTTGATGTGCCTTTAGCATTAGCTTCAGAAATTCAGAATTGGCATATGCTTATTTTGACAAGTACGATTATGTTGAAAAAAAGAAACGCCAGAAGGAGCAAGCTCAAGTACACAACGATACGAAAATCAACCAGCTAACACCCCAAAAACCGATTCAAGAATACCAGAATAGCTCCTCAGCTCAAAAGGATAATTAGAGGGAAAAAGAACCTTGGTATGTTCAATGGATGACTCCTCACCTCAAAGGCTGTACTGTTCATTGCGCTCCATAAGCACCAAAAACTCAGGAAAGAATAGTGTATATGGAGTTTGAAAAAAAACTTTATGCCCAAATTTAAGTTGCACTAATGCAAGCTGTATACTGAGCTAAACAGCATATATTTTCATGAAATATGACAACTAATTCCAAATATCGTGTAGTAGGTACCAGAAAGTGGGTTGAAGACACCGTTCCGGGATGGATTGCTGAGGCATATTGCCGAAGATGTTGTGAAGTTAGCAAAGGTGACTTGGAAATTATCATTTTACTCAACGTAGTTGATGGCTGTAGCATGACTATAACAGCTCCTCTGTTCTTTTTGCAGGATGGCTTGGAAAGGAGAGGCTTTAAGGAAACAGGGTTCTTAAATGAAGTTGCTGAGGTTGTTAGAACAGGTAAATCCTTCTGGTCTATTTGGCATTTCTTTCTTCTCCTTCCGTTCCTTATATTACCAATCTATTTGGTACCTTCCCCTAACCCCCCACCCCCCCTCCCCCCTCCCACCATGTTTTATCCTTCTCATGCTCATATCTGGTTCCTACGCCCTTCAGTAGTTATGTCTAATAGTTTCCATGGGAAAAGCATTTGGTCATACTACACACAAGTTTTTAATGGGGAACATATTATGGCCAATCAGAAAACTCTGTGCTCAAGATGAACTCATTCGAGTATGAAGGTGATACTAATACTTAGAATTAAACAAAAACTTGTAGTTCTGGGAAAGTGTAAATCCTTAAGTATGAGTTTTGAAGTATAGAAACGCTAATAAGGAACTTGTTGAGATGACTAGAGAAGGCTTTATGAAGTAGAGTGTGGCAATAAAAGGAAAATTATTGAGGATTTTATGTGCAGCAAGCACACTTTGGCTCTTTCTATATTCAGATTTTAGCGTGTGCGAAGTCTTGATCTGTTTGTTTTGTGTTGGTGAGCGGCTGATCAGCTCTAGTCAGTTCTAGATGTCTCTTTACCTACTTTCTGGAGTGAGGAGGGGATATCAGGTTAGACTGGGGCAGCTTTTATGAATTTTGAGATGAATTTTGTTTAGCAGCTATGTAGTTCATTTCCAGATGGCTCTTTGGGTGTTGGTTCCTTTTTTGATGTGCGTATTTGAATTCCCTCTTCTAGGGTAGTGCATTTACTTAAAGAGAAAAAGCCATTGATTATCGGTCAAGTCAGCTTCCTGGATAATTACCTTGGTGTCTATTACATCTAGAATGGTCTTACAACTTGTAGATGTGGCATCTTGGATGCCAATGTGGCAGAAGGATGGTCCATCATGTAATGCCCCATTAACCATGGGAAGCCTTTTGAGGCAAGATATGCCACGTCGACTTCTGCTATGTTTTGTTTTCTTGGATTTTGCACAATAATCGAGCATTATTCTTGGACCTTGGCGGAACCTAAAGAAGCCCCTAGATTGCGGTCTAACAATCCATCTACTCTGGACCTCTGGGAGGATGTGATGTGGACGTTGATAGATGAACATGTAGTTGCTCAGTTTCTGATTCTTATATAAGATCCCCTTATTTTGCCGGGTTTCATCATGGAAAATTTTCTTGTTACAGGTGTAACACCAGCTGAGAAGCTTCTGGAGTTGTACAATGGGAAGTGGGGACAATCTGTGAATCCCGTTTTTGAGGAGCTGCTCTACTAAGGTGCCCCGGTTATCTCTTGCATATGAATATTGCAGTTTGCAGTGTCCTCTTGCGTGTAGCTCCGCCGTCAATTTTTGGATGTAATATCAGATGTGTCATTCATCAAGTTATCAGATAGCAGTTAGGACTCCCATTGATTTGCTAAATAAGTTGTGATATGTATCCTTCATATGAAGCTTGATGCAACTCTAACACAATAATCTAATCAGGTCAAAGGTTTTTGACAATATTATTGTACTTTAGCACCCGAGAATCTTGCAAGCTTTTGGTATTAGGAATTGCACGTTCTACAAAATATCCTAGAAGCAGAATGTACCCTTCGAGATCAATCAGCTGTATAATAATCAAGTTTCATTGCCTGATTATACTCGAGGTTGCTCATGTTTGTTGTTTTGGTTGAAATCTCTTATGATATTATTCTCATTTAGAAGACTTCGTGGGAAGTCTCAAATTGTTGTTTTGGTTGAAATCTCTTATGACATGATTCTCATTTAGAAGACTTAAATTGTTGTTTTGGTTGAAATCTCTTATGGCATGATTCTCATTTAGAAGACTTAGTGGGAGGTCGCATTTGCCTTCTAGAGTGATCAAAATGGATCACCATAATGTCACTTCCCACTAGAGGGTGTTGGGCTTTGGAAGAGGGAGGGGGGGTGTCTCGTGACATTTGTTACTTGCAGGCATGATTTGTCATGTGCTACTAGCTTAAAAACTTGGTGTCTCGAGTGTAAGTCAATGATAGTGTTCTTAGCATTTGCCAAACTGATTGCCTGCTATTAGAGACCTTAGGATATCATATAAATGGCAGGGTGTGCTCCGTTGTGTTCCTCACTACTGGCAATTCATGTTATGGCCATGTGGAGCTAACATCTCCCATGTGCTTCCCCTTCATGTATTTACCAACATATATATTTTATGTATCTATGCAACTACCTTCATAGAATTCTCTGTCCACTCTACGAACACACACACATGGATACACACGCACGCTTACACATACATGTCAATCAAAATCAGTTGGTGATGTCCTCTAGGACATCAAGATATGTACCAAATGCTTGGATGAGATGTTTTGGCTCCTATGTGGTGTTTCTAACGGGCTCCTTTACCCCTTTTGATCTAGAACTTATGATTTGACTAGATTAACGGAGGAAAATCAATCGTATACGAACCACTCGAGTTAATTAACACACGGAGGACTCATGGCCTGTAGCATTTTTATGTATATCAGAAGCGATCTGTGGGGTGGTTGCTGTGGGGGGGACATCAGTGTGTTATCCAGATTTGTAATCTAGACAAGGACAGCTTACCTCACTTTTATCATCAATGACGAAGTTGACAACCACCGTTATTGATAATACTGTTCTATCTAACAGAACAAGTTGCAGATCCAGGTCTGTGAATCTGTGGAAAGCGTACCGCTCTACGGCAAGTAAGGTCCAAAGATACTTATTATGCAGGCTGTTTTTAGAGAATGAGACTTGCGAATTATGCTGGGAAGTTAAAAGTTAATGTTGACTTGTATGGAGTGTGCTTTCCCCCTTTTTACTTGTTTTGTTCCCCAAAATAGATTACGTTGGTACATTTCAATCTTAATAATAATAATATTATCATGAAGACATAGGATCCCAACAGTGTACAGCAAACAATTCCTGTAGGGGAGCTGGAGGAAGAGGGTGGACAGAATACTGGCATGAGAGACAAGATCGACAAGGACAGTGAAGCCTACTATAATTTGAGCTCCCAACCTTCCTCACCCTAATCTGTTTCATTGTTCATATTTTACTCAAATCGCACCTAACTCACCTCCTAATCACAGGTCTAATCCTTGTGTTGCTTATTAACTCATCCTAATCAAATGACCGAAAAAGCCTACATTTGGTGGGAACACTCACTGCCTCTACACAGAATATCTACGGTATTTAGTTCCTGAACTTGGTGATTGGTGTGTACAAGCAAAATTCAAAATGGGAAAGAAAATCGAGTTTCCCCGATCGCTGAAAATGCAAGACGGACAGAAAATATGACTGAAACTCCAATTTGCCACTTCCTGTTACACCTTGGATCCTCGTGTGTGCTAATGAAATGCAAAGGGGGTGATTCACTGAGTTCACTGAGGTCTTCGCGATTGAGGATCGAATTTGCAAATTAAGCTTTTGAAATCGCCAGATCTGAAGCCCAAGCGTCAATCTCTCGATCAGACTCGCCCCAACCAAAGGGCTTTGGAAACCCACACTGCCGATTTCAATGCCGTGGAAGTTCACGGGGCCTCGCTTGGTGCATGAAAGTTGACAGAAACTTTTCTAACAATGAAAATGTCATTTAGAAATCGTTATGTTGACCACGCGCTCGGTTTCCGTCTAAGGTGCCCATTTTCTATAACTGTGGAGTGCTTAACTTTGAAGTGGAGCAAATCGCACAACGTGTAAGTAGAGGGCAAAAAAAAACATAGCAACTTGGCATTATTTTAGACTCATCCTTGCGCTGATTTGCCTCAAACTATTAACATGAATCAACTTAACTCGTGTGGTAAAGTTTCTTGACATCGTGGATTGGGAGGTTGAAGGAGGGTCAATCCCATAGCCCCAAATAAAGTGTGAAAGTCAGTCTTACACTCAGTCTCATTGTGTCTTACACTTCAAATTTTGATTTCTAAAATTTATAACAAAATGGTGGACATACAAATTTGTTTTAATGAGTTGGTTAAACATGCAGAACTAGATGGTCGTAGAGACCATAATCGACTCTTACCATAGGACAACGAGAGTTGTCGAAAGTTTTGGTTAAGAGTTCCATTGAAGGTCTCAATTTGATTATCTCATACATAGACAAGAATTTCCGTTCTTGCATCGGTAACGACCCAAAACTGTGTTTTTCCTTACTAATGCCTCCCCATAAAGGCGAGGCAAGTGCTCTTAGGCTTCAAGATCGTGTCGGCAAGTAAACGTTGCGTTTAATTATCATTTCCTCTGTGTTCTTTGTCATGTTTCTAAGTTTTTCGTATCCATCATCAAATATTGTTTTTAGAAACACGTATTAATCGTTTTCAAAAACTGTTTTTAGAAACACCAAATTCAATCAACAGTGTAAGTTTTCTTGTCACATAAATCATTGCCCAAATAAAATAAAGAGGGCATTCTTGGAAACCAAGAGAAGGATGAGATGTTTCAAGGGTAAGTTGGTAACTTGGAGATAGTGAGGCCAGATGAGTTAGCATGTACCTAGTTGTCTCCTTCCACATCCAGCTCATGAATCTTGTTGGCCTTTGACATGGCCTCCCACATGGAATTATTAATTTTCACTCACTCTCTCTCTCTCTCTCTCTCTCTCATAATTCCCATTTTTCTAGTGAGAGAAAAAATATCAATGTCCCAATCAAATCCAATCCTAGCCTATACTACAAAAACCCCATCTCCATTCCTCCCTCTATATGCTCTCTCCATTTTTCTCTCATTCCTCCAAGCTTTTGTGACACCCACTAGCCAATTCCCATTATAACTTCTTCAAAATATTTTTTTTTTAAAGAAAGATGAGGGAAATTCTTCATATCCAGGCCGGCCAGTGCGGTAACCAGATCGGCGGTAAGTTCTGGGAGGTGGTTTGCGATGAGCACGGCATCGACGCGGCCGGAAACTACGTCGGAAATGCCCATGTCCAGCTCGAGAGGGTCAATGTCTACTACAATGAGGCTAGTGGTGGCAGGTACGTGCCTAGAGCTGTGCTGATGGACCTTGAACCCGGGACCATGGACAGCTTGAGGACTGGGCCTTATGGGAAGATTTTCAGGCCCGATAACTTCGTTTTCGGGCAGAATGGGGCCGGAAACAACTGGGCCAAGGGGCATTATACTGAAGGGGCTGAGCTGATTGATTCGGTTCTTGATGTTGTCCGGAAAGAAGCTGAGAACTGTGATTGCTTACAAGGTACAACATTTTATGCAGTAATTACTAGTATTAGTTCTTACGGAGTTTTTCCAGTTGCCTTAAGGCAATACAAAAAGATAACCTATTACCACCTACCTGTGACTCTATGTAACGAAGTTACAACAATGGAATTTGACCGACCCCAAAGGTCAAATTGCTAAAAAGACGAGGAATAGGTCATTATGAATTGTTGAAAAACAAGACAAAGTATATTCAATGAGTGCAGTATGGACAACAAGTTTACAACTTGCATCTTTTTATGCACAAATTTGTCTAATGTATTACTACTATTTCTTAGGAAAATATTATATTGTCATTGATTGCAATCTGGGCTCTAAAATATACCACTTGCATTTTGTTATATAACCAACCACCCGTGTGACCTGGATGAAAAAATAACGGGTTAGAATTCACTAGGTAGAAAAGGGAAAAGGCCTAATTCCACACTTAGAACGATAAAATGTCGCTAAAAAATTTATATTTCATAACTAATATATCTGTTTAGTGGCAAAATAATGAGTGGACAAGCATTTGATAGTGTAGAACTAATGAACACTTAAGAAACTCCAATTAATAAAAAAACATACTAGCCGCCTAGTAGCCTTTATTTAGTTCATGAGTGATGCTGGCTGTGACATATAAGAGAATTAAAAAGCATAGTAAAGGGTGGAATAGCCTCTCGTACCTTAAAATCGTCTAGTTTTATAAATTTATAAAAGAAGCAAGTCATTATCGCTCGACCTATGACCAAGTAAATGTAAATATTATCTTGGGCTAAGCAACTCAATATTCAACCCTACTTTACGTGCATGATTGTCATCGAAATTCTATGTTACATAGTCTGAAATATTGGCAATAGTCTTTTACATGGTAAAAAAGAAATATGATCAAAACCATTTATTTTTGTTAACTATAGTGATGTGATACCATGTAACGTATGATGCAGGTTTTCAGATATGCCATTCCCTTGGAGGCGGTACCGGATCAGGGATGGGGACCCTGCTGATATCAAAGATCAGGGAGGAGTACCCTGATCGGATGATGTTGACTTTCTCGGTCTTCCCGTCGCCCAAGGTCTCTGATACCGTGGTCGAGCCGTACAATGCCACCCTCTCCGTGCACCAACTAGTCGAAAATGCCGACGAGTGCATGGTCCTCGACAACGAGGCGCTCTACGATATTTGCTTCCGCACTCTCAAGCTCACAAATCCCAGCTGTAAGTTTCTAGATTTTTTTAAGTATACAACCGACTAATGCCTCACGAAAATATACAGACAAAAACAATAATCGTTTCTATCGTAATTTGACTTGTCAATCTATATATGCTTCGCTTTCAAGTCACTTTTGAGGTCCAAAGAAAAATTAATACGGGAAAGGGTGTCTCCTACCGACACTCCTTATGTGATAATGGCACTCCTACAAGCACAACTATGTAAAGTTGTAATTCATGTCAATGATTGCAATAATAAACCAAGGAAGGACTGCCAAATTGTAGACTTTGTAGTAATGGGGTATGAATAGGCTAACTTTAAGAAACTAATCCTGTAACAAAATTTGATGAAGCCTTATATACTTGCATTGTTCTGTGTGCTGCAGTTGGTGATTTGAACCATTTGATCTCAACCACCATGAGTGGAGTAACATGCTGCCTCCGGTTCCCGGGCCAACTCAACTCCGATCTCCGGAAACTCGCCGTGAATCTCATCCCATTCCCACGTCTACACTTCTTCATGGTAGGCTTTGCACCCTTGACTTCACGTGGTTCACAGCAATACCGAGCTCTAACCATCCCGGAGCTCACCCAACAAATGTGGGACTCCAAGAACATGATGTGTGCCGCGGACCCGCGCCACGGGCGGTACCTGACCGCCTCGGCCATGTTTCGCGGCAAAATGAGCACCAAGGAGGTGGATGAGCAGATGATCAATGTACAGAACAAGAACTCGTCCTACTTTGTGGAATGGATCCCAAACAACGTGAAATCGAGCGTTTGTGACATCCCACCCACGGGCCTGTCCATGTCGTCGACGTTCATGGGAAACTCCACGTCGATCCAAGAGATGTTCAGGCGCGTTTCCGAGCAGTTCACGGTCATGTTCAGGCGGAAGGCGTTTCTGCATTGGTACACTGGAGAGGGCATGGATGAGATGGAGTTCACCGAGGCCGAAAGTAACATGAATGACTTGGTCTCGGAGTACCAGCAATACCAAGATGCAGTGGCTGATGATGAAGAGGAGTATGATGAGGAGGTGGTGGAGAATTAAGTGGTTGCTTGGAGAAAAAAAACTTTACATCGTTGGTGTTTTGTGGTTAAATTTGTTGGGAAATAAGGAGGTCATGCTTTCTTTGGTGTCCCTAAGCTATCAAGTGTTGTGAATGGTGCTGTTTACTGTATTTATTATTGGCATTCTTTGTGTAATTCTTAAGTTCTGTGCTATAAGATCTGTGCATTTATAATGTTTCGGCACTGCTCGGGTCAAAGTGAGCAACACAGTCGATGTTTTACGCTATACTTGTCGGTACTTTGGGAATGGAACGCCAGTGTTACACTTCTTATCAAGACACCTAACATGATGAAAATGAATTATTGGGGACATCCCTCGCTGCCAAACTCAAACGGAAGCTCAAAAGGCTAGAGAAGGGCCTATTGAACAAGACTCGCATCATTTGTCAGAACAACGAGCTGAGGTCATTATGAGCAATCTATGGACATGACTTAATCTTGGACTCCCAGAATTGGTCACTTTTGAAAGCATCTTTGTGGCGTGCCCTTTTTTATTTATTTTTAAAGAGGAGAATTTTCCGTATAAAAAGACAGGATAATTTTTCATGATTACATGAGTAAGCTAGCTACTATAAGTGAAAAATAGAATTAGAAAGGTTACAAAGGTAGAGTTATACAACCCAATTGATTTGTGGCATACCTTATTTGATGGTAAATACACGGAGGGAAGTTAGACTTTGAGATTTGAGCCGTTATTAAAGCAAGCGCACCCTATTTGCCAAATTACCAAAATTCGCCTCTTTTTGGTTCTTCATGTTCAATCTTCAGGCTCTTTAGGTAGTAAAACCCCTGGGAAGCATGAATAACGCTTCCTTCAACACTTCTTTTACAAACACCTCAATTGCGAATACCTCCAAAGCTTGAGAATTCTCTAACGCGTATCCAAATCCCTTGGTATTAATAGTACTCCAAGTGCAACAAGTAACAACCCTAGCACGAGCTTTTGCGACTTCATACAATTTCATTTCAAATTGAGTATGAAAGTCCCCTATGGCAAAAAAGATTCAAGTGCGGTCCTAGTACTCAAATTTAGCTTTTATGCATCAAGTGGTACTTGAGCACCGGACCTGTTTGTCGGATAGGCTATGAGCGTGGTTGGCCTATGCATGAGGCCTATCATTAAGGGGGAGATTGAACCGAAAGCCTGACCAAAAAGGTATCCGCTAGTAAGGACTAGTTGTGCACAACCTTAATAAGGACCGAGTTCTAGTCATATTCTCGGCGAAGGGTGACCCACATGGGACCTGTTTGTGGGGTGGCTCTATGAGCTTGGGACCAACTAAGCGTGGGTGGCCTGTGCATAAGGCCCATTATTAAGGGGGAGATTAAAGGGAAAGCCTGAGAGAAAAGGTAATCAAGGATTAGCTGCGTTATCCATTTATGTGGCTCCTTAAATTAAATAAAATTGCCAAATAGGGAAACTTTTTGGATTGATAAAAGAAGTGTCTCGAAAGCGGCTTAAACCGCCTATTCTACATTCCATGGTGCTCTAAATGGCATATAGCGCTTCGAGTGTGAGATGGACCTCTTCGACCAGGTCAGAATTACGTGCAGATTGAATACTAATTTTTATGCACTTCTTGAATTTACGACTATCCAAACATTCCAATAATCAATTGCGACTTGTTTAACATCGGTATGAGAGGCCTCAAATAGATTATCAGCAACAATTTTCAAAAAAGACTTGCAAGTCAAGTGACGAAGGAATTCCGTAGCTCAGAGACTGCAGTACGCAGATTCAAGGAATTATAGCAACTAGTAGACGTCGACTTATAAGAGCATGTATATAACTAATTTGGAACAAAGAACACACCTTATTAATTCTCTCAACTTAGAACGGCATTACCAATTGAAAAGGGTCTATTCTTACGTCTTGTTCTGTTTTTTGGGTCACTAGAAAAGTATACTTATTACAAAATGTTACCTTCAACCACAAAAATGAGACGTATGTAAGCATACATAAATGTGATTCACTTTGCATCAACATGGTACAACCCTAAAGAGTGGCGGAGTGGCAAAGGACCTTAGGTAACATTCCTAAGGTCCCAAATTCGAATCTCCATATCAATGCCATATAAATTGCAGTTCTGCCTATTCAAAAAAAATGGTAAAGGGAAAAGCAGTTGACGGCCAAACTGCACCCATGATTACCTACAGAAACTAAGTAAAAACAGGCAAATTAAGAAGTTCTCCACATTTAATCGGCACGCAAGGGGAGGTAAGGAAAGGTAATACTGTACAGAAATTACAGCATGTACAGTCACTTCTACAATGATTTGCATGTAAACCGAGAGATGCGGCATGTATGAACATTCAGCCCCTTCCCAAAAATTGGACATATTGAAAAGCTCAGTCGTCTGTCCAAATGGAAACACATCATAAATACAGGGAAAGCATCTCAAACTACCCCAGCAGAACCTGACCAAAATCAACCCCACCCAATATTGTTGCAAAAGAATGCTTCAACAAAACCAAACCAACTAGTCATGCATGGAAAGAACTGACACCATCTGTTTCCTTTAAAATACCGTCTCTTTTCAACACGATGAGCCTTTAGTATTTCGACAGGAGTTCAAGAAGCTAATCGTTGATGTTTGGTGCCGGAAAAGGAGCAACTCGAGCAGAAAGAGAATGTGTTGAATCTTCTGTCTTCTATTGTCAGGATGTCACGTTCCTCTTCTCTTCAAGGACTGAACCCTCTTTAAGGGCAATTTGTGCCTCGTTCTCCCTCCCCAGACCAAAAAGAGCAGCAGCTTGTAAATATGATGCAATGTACCAAATCGGGGATATTACTTGTGCTTGCACTGCATCATTGAGGGCTTCCTGTGGTATGTCGTTCATGAGATGTGACAGGCTTCGGCGAGCGAAAACTGTTGGGGATATCATGGTTCCAACGTCAATGAACTGCCAAAAAGAAAGTAGCGGTTTTTCAGCTCAATGTGCAGTGTTAATCAGAGCCTCATGATGTAGCAGCAGTTCCAGAATGCATGGCACACAATTCAGAGAGACCAGATTATGGAACCACTAACAACATGATATACTGGTTCCTCTAAGAATCTTATAACTGACGCAACATAGACTTACATATCTTTGTAGCCTACACTTTTGACATCCTCACCGTGAACAAGGTGAACAGCAGTGTGTGGTCACCACAACACAGGCTGGCTGGTCCATTGACCTTACTGTAATAGATCCAAGGGGAATGACTAACTGGTTTTAACCACCTCCCCCCCCCCAAAAAAAAAAAAGAAGAAGAAAAAGAAAACCCCAACCCTTTCTCCCTTGTCCGCAAGTGAGATGTACAGATATACAATGTAGTTAGGCAAAATGTAGCATTTCGCTCCACTCATCATGTCAAATCCCAGTACGACTTGCAGTTCTGGTTCTGCAGCTCATATTAATTAGAAGTTGAAAGTAATGGTGAGATGTATGACCTGCGTGTAGCAGTCTATTGCAGCTCTAAAATCCTTATGCCTGAAAGCAATGTCACCCTTTTTCTTAGAGTTCAATGTATCCTGCACCTGATTCGTCCACATTTGGAATGACAGCTGCATGATTCAAAGTGTGAGCAAAGCCATATAATACTGATAACTGGTCAAAAAGAAAATGGCAAAATCATATTCACTGGGAATAATAACAACTCGGTGATTGCAACATCATTATGGCGAATGATGAAGTATCACTACATCGTGTGAAATTGATGATCAATCAGAACCAAACCTCAGTTGCTGCTCCCTCATCATCTTTATAGCCCAGCTTCTCTAAGATCTCGTGTATGGCAGTCAAATCCATTCTTAAGCAAGCTTCGCCAAGGGGGGTTAGTGGCAAAGCAGCAGCACCATGTGGTATGCTCATTAATACATGAGAAGGAACCTGCAGGACAACACTTAAAACTTGATTCCGACAAACAGCATCGTTCATCGTTTAACATGTACCAAAGCAACTACCAAGATTAGGAAAATAAAGAGCATTGAGAATACGAAAGGCGCTAGAAAAATTAACAGAACCTGTTCAATATGAAAAGTATGCACCTATCACATTTCACATACCCCAAAGCGCATGAATCTGGTAGATACAGATCAACACTTTTCATGTCAGAAACTTAATGGGCTGAAGGGAGAGACAGGAGAGAGAGAGAGAGGGGGGGGGGGGTGGAGCTCATTTTATTGGTACAAGGAATAGTCTCACTTAAGCTCATCCACGTCTCGCGTCACTAAAAGAGCATAAATTTTTTTAAATAAAGGCATGAATCTTAATTAATTCACTAAATGAGCATGCCTGAATCTTAATTAATTCACACACTACGTACTCCAATATTATTTTTAATTACACCGAATACAAACAAGAGGCAGGTAAAATTCAAACTCGATACTCTCGGTCATAAACGAAATCACGCTAATAATTTATGGAAAAAAGTCTAACAAGTATTTTATCAAATCCAACTTCAAGGTTCCACAAAACACTAGTAATGGGCATCAAATTGACTGATCAAAAATTATAAAATAATCACAACTGCAAAAAACAACCGACCTCTATTTCCTTCTGAAGAGGAAGTAAAGCAGCAACTAAGGACTTTGGGTTTGGCCTCTCACGGGGTTCGTATTGTAAACATCGTGAAGCTAAACGAACCAATTCTGTTCCATCATCATTAGAAAATTGGCCTTCCAAGCAAGAATCGGTTAGCATCTGAAGATTCCTGTCCCTTATTAGGTCAAGAGCCTGATCAGAGTTTCTTAATTAGGTCGCCAGTTATATGAATCACGTATATAAAATAGCTCATATAAAACTACTGAAAGCCTTGTTACAAAGCAGATAATCCCTTATACACGGCACTTCCAATCATGTCAACAAATCCAAAAATGACCAAGAGCAGGTGCAACTGAGGATAAGCAAACCAGACCAAGGCAACTTTGCAAGTGAAAACTTTTTTTTCCTCAGTTCACATACACTGGGCAATAAATGCCTGAATATTTTACTTGCTTAAACATTAAAAACCCCTAAAATACCAGTACTCTGACCTGCAACATTCTTAATTTCCTAGCACTAGCTTTCAGTTCTGCACAAATTCACTGGTAAGTATCAAAAGATCAAAAGAAAGGAGAAAAAGAAAAAGGGACACAACTGAATCATATATTCATATCTAACTCGACAAGTCCAACTACATTAATAGTTCCAGTGTATCTACCTACACAATTTTGTTGTGATACATTACCTGAACTAAGATGGTTGAACAGATCCCAGCATTAATAGCAAAATAACTAAATCTATTTTCTCTGTCCATCCACAACCCCAAAAGAAGGTGGGGAGGGAGGAGCTACTAATTACCAATATTTTGTGACACTGATACCATTTAAGCATTTGTTCTCTACACATAATTCCACATATCCAAATCTAGCACTCACATTTCCATATACAAGTCACATGGTCAAACGGTTTTTCCATTATTATTTCATCTGAGTTGGCCAAGTCGATCTCACATCTTTTAGCAATATTATTGGTTTGTGCTTTGCCAACAGACCCCTGCCCCCAGAGAGAGAGAGAGATTCCTGGCTTCATTCCGAATAAAAAGATGCCTGCTACTACCTGACACATGCTACTTATAAATATTCAGGATACTTTTTGTTCTTTCTTCTCAAGTAAAGTACTCGTTTTTACCATAACAAGGCTTAGAGGTTGTTGTAGCATCTGCTGGGTATTCAATTTGGTAACATTTACCAACATTGCAAAGAAGGTTGAGGACAATAAAGGAAAGGCTTTTGCAACTACTCATAGTGGCCATGACTACTTAATGTTACCAAAAAAGCAATGAAGTATGTAACAGTCTTTGAAGCAGCAGTGCAACAAACAATGGAAAGTACACAAAGTATACACCAACCCCCAAAATTTGAGTTGTACTATATCTAAAAAACCAAATCTCGAACTATATGAACATATTAGTTTTGCTGCTGTGACCTGTTTGAAATGTAAAATCTCGACATATATCTTTCATTCTTTGCTTTAGATGTTGGTATGGGTGATGGGGTAAGGTTGCTCCAATGCGACCTGGAGGCCACCGGTTCAATACTCGCAAAGAGCCTCTTCACAAAAGTGGGGAAAAGGCTGCGCTTATGAATTCATCCCGGAACATGGAATCTGGGAAGCCTCTTGCATTTGGCCACCCTTTTTGGTATGGGTGATGGCTTTCGAAGAGAGGCTACACATAATTACAATGCCATAAAACCTCTAGCCGATGGAGAGAAATGTATAATCAAAAGAATGCCGTTAAACTACCATGAGATTTTCGCAAAGCAAGCTGGCGCCTTTTAAAGCACATACGTCAAGATAGCAATGAAATCAATCATCAAGTTAGTGTCTACTCAGTACAATTAAAGGGATGCTTTGGAAGAAGAGATGCTAATAATACTAACAGCATACTAGACAAGGGGAAGGGTGCATTAAATTTTATAGAATCAGTGGAGAGATACATACATGGCTTGGAGGAATATGCTTTCCACTGAGAAGGTCAAGCAAAAGGGTGCCAAAGCTATACATCACACTTTCTGCTGTTACTCTTCCTAGAAGAAAGATGAGAAATTTGACCCGTCAACGACATAAAAGAGAGAAAATTAAATGATTGTCTACACCAGAAAGAATGAATTATGCAAGATACAAGCAGCAGAGATTTGCATAATCACATATTAGTCCATCCACCAAGATTTCAGGCAAGCATGTTGAAGGTTAGTAATGTGCATATATATCTACTTTTCTCCATGAGAGCCCATATATACGAAGAGTTTATAAGTCAAAAATTATGTAGAGCATGATGTCATCCAAAATTTAAGAGGAAAAAAGGAAGGAAAATTCTGCTGAGCCGGAACACGAGTTACCAGTCCAAGGGAACAAAATCTGGAAGCCAACATATTGGCTAATGGCAACACTATCCCATTAAAGGCTCTCCGATCTGTTTCACACCAAGTTCCCAACGAACAACATAGCTGCATCTAAATCATGGCTTCCTCTTCTTTCTCATGTAAACAGACCAACTACAGAAAAGGTCAAGAACTGAACCCTATATCCCCCAAGCACTTCCACACACACTAAACAGTGCAGCAAAACTCCTTTGCTAAGAACAATGAAGGAGCACATTAAAGAATGCTAGTTTCCCATTCAAACAATCGTCAATGTACGCCTGTCCAAATAGGCTTCCAATGGGTAAAACAGTATTTTGTAAATATAGAGGAAGAATAGGACTTGACAGAATTATAACTCTTCCCCAGCCTATCCTCCCCTTTTCCTCTAATGCATCACGAATGAAGTCTCAATTTGTGTTCTCGATTAGGAAAGTTCCTCCAATAAATTCACTTGCCATGTAGAGAAATTTGACCAGTTAAGGAAGAGTGTTCACTTCTATGACTTTTCACTAATCAAGTATAAAGATGACCAAAGTCCTCTAATTACGTTTTTCAGGTAAGTAACCACTCTAAAAAACGTTACAAGGGACCTTCCTCCTGGTTTTCAAAGTTCGCCTCCTTTCAAGAAAAATAAGCCTGCATCCCCCCAAGTTCAAATCCTATGTTTATGTTGTCACAATCAAAACATTAACAGGAATTATTACGCCATTGCAGTTAGCTGTACCACCAGTCCCCCACATAAAGAAGGAACATAAACTTACAAGCGAAGTGTTTCAACGTCCCTGAGAGGGATTTAGCTAAATAAGGATAATTTTGAGGCCAAAGAGTTAACACTAAAGAGGAGTTAAAGAAATTGCAATCTAGTTTCTCAAAATTTTCCTTTTGGTAACCTTGCATCTCCAAATTTTTGCATAATGTTACATTCAAAAGGTAGCAAAAAAACAGTAGTGCCACCGCCAGTTCTCTCACCCTACTATCACTACCTTCAGTAACTCGAATAACCTACAACTACTCTAATCTTAAGTTTATACTCGTTTAATGTGGGAACAGGAGGCTCAATCTGCTTTAGAGTCAACCCCAGCTACTAGAGCCCCTTCCACGCTACGCACCAATAATTGTATCACCTCCCCTTAATGTCAAGCCTTTCGTCCTTCTTTCACTTATTGTAATTCAGTCCTGTATGCTAAGCAAGAAACATGAGCTCCACAAGTCTCTCGTAAATGGTATTAATTCATACAACGTATATATCACAAACACCATTTGCAATGCCTCGTAAGTATTCATGACGCATCATGATTCATAGATTGTTTACAAGGTCTTAGGTCATGCCCTTGCAGTCTGAATTTCAATAGCAGCGTTTGTGACAAATATATTTTCCCTTGCATTCTTAATGCCTGGATATTGGTTCCAGTGGTCTTCGCTGTATATTTCTAGCCCTACTCTTGTCTTTTGCTAACCTATATCCTTTGAATGGTAAAATTTCTTGAAAATGACATTCTTTTTTCTTTGCAAGCATGGATATGAGAAAAGGCCAAAAAAGAGCTATTAGTTTAGGTTAGCGTCCAAAAAACACCTGCCTTGTAAACCTCAGTGCATTAAATATTTTTTTATGTTGGCACCTCCCTTGCAAAATCTTATGTATCAAATTTCTTCGTGTTGATTAATTGGTCACAGTGTAGCGATACAAAAACTATATTTGCTTAAGAATACCACTTCAAAACTGTTGCTTCCTTGATAATTATCTTAATAGAATTATTCACCCGCTTATTCAGCTCCCTTATCACATCCCGCAATGACACATCAACAACTTGGCCTTATCAAACATTTTTCTATATTCCAGGAAGGTTGAGACATAAATACTTCTTTGTTACATAAGACTAGTACTCGATATTGATAACAGACATTTCCAACTAACTGTGTTTACCTTTCCCAACTTGTGATATAGAAAGAGCTTTCTGTTTCAAGTGAAAATTCTTAGCTTTTGGCTTTCTTGAGAAAGCCATGATTCAAAGGCCAATTTCCAACATTGTCTGAGCTAGCTTATTTACATTAGATTAGTACTCAATATCCATAACAAACAGTTCCAACTAACTGTGTTTACCTTTCCCAAATCATGGTATAGAAAAAGCTTTCTGCGTCAAGTGAAAATACCAAGCTTTTGGATTTCTTGAGAAAGCCATGATTCAAAGCTCAAAGTTCCGACATTGCCTGAGATATCTAGCTTATTCCACTGATCTTATCATTGTCTCGTTTTTTGAAAAGTCTGTCAGATCTGGATGCTTTTTCTACAAATTTGGCTCTGCACCTGGTCAAAGGCCTGTGTGATTCTGGCAGGGCCAACAACTAAAGCAGCTGCCTACCAATCCCATAATCTATACTATCAGATCCCTTCCTTTGTAGCCTCTCCATACGTATCATATGCTAGACGGTAATATTGAACCTCTCAAGATACTGTACTTGCTGCTAGTCATTTTCACGGATTCCGAGTGAGAGCCTGATAGGGTAGCAAGGAGTAGACAAAGGGGAACAGTCCTTCCTAGTTTGTGTGATGTGTGACTCTCTTGGGTCAAAAAGTGTGCTGCCTAAGAGACCTTGGTGCAATACCTATCATGTCATCTTTCACCCTCCTCTTAGTTCACTTAAGTCTGCAACTCAAGCATAGAAGAAATAGACCTGATCCTCCCTTATCAAAATCTTTTCTTCCTGTGTAGGAAAACTCTCATCGACCTCCGAACTCGTAACTTGATCAACCTCCCAGCCTAAATTGCCAGCAAGAGTTCATTCCAAAGGTTGTTTTGTTGTTTATAGTGCTAAAGTTCAAAAATCCTGCCTCCTAGTGTACTTAATGATATAACCGAGATCTATTAAACTCCTTAGTAGCGTGTATTCACTCTTCAACCTCACCGTTGTCCTCCACAAATATCGAGATGCCCATCAACAAGGAGGAATATATCTTTGTTTTTTCCTTTTTTCCATTGCCTCGCTGAAGGTATAGACACGCCTCAATCTTAACCTTATTCCAGTGTAAGATGGACAAGGGAAACTCGGGATGATATTTGACTTTACAATGAAACAAAGCTTGTCATACAAATTATTATGGTCGAGCACTACTACTAGCAAAAGAAAACAATGAAGACAACTGTTAGCTTTTTCAGACTAGATCGGAACAATAAAATCCCTTCCAGAGTCAAGCAGAATTATGCTCATCCACGTAACTCGTGTCATATAAATGTGCATGCAATCAATAGCAGTTGGTTACTTTAAGAAAAATTATCCTTTGCTAATGAAGTAATGAAGGTTTCGCATATGCTTTAAACTTTTATTAGTCTCTAAGGAGGTAAGTACTCCAAATAAGCTGCGAGTAAATATAGTAGATTAATTATGAGTGAATTCGCAAACTCCCAAAATAACCCATACCATGATAGATTACCATCACTTATAAGGTCACTAAGTTTCTGATTTGCGTGGTGAAAAGTGGTCAATGATGCATAATTCATGCCAATTGAAAAGATACCAATCCAAAAAGTATCTCTTCATGGTACAGTTTGTGGTGTATGCCATGATATCAAAGCGCCAATTTCACTATGACATCTTAAAACGTAATATTATCATTGTGTGGGTTGATTTCAGACAAACTGCTAGTAAACATATACATTAGCAGAGAAAGACGCCGAAAAGTTGGCACTGACATGTTAAGCCATGCATGCCAGACAACATTAGATATAAACAAGTGAAGATTAACTTCAGTATGATAAGGATCTATATTGTTTCAGAGGGTATACCAGTCCTCAGGTACTCGGGAGGGGTAAATGCAAGGTTCGTACTGTAACTTTTGCCATCTCTACTGTTCTTCATTAAGCCAAAGCAGGACAATCTGGGATTAGCATCCTGTGACATAACAAGATTAACATACACACAGATCTATCTACTAGGGGAACAACCGGATGGTAGAACAATATTAAGAGTATGCGTACATCATCAAACACTACTCTGTAAGCATTAAGATCATGATAAAGAGCACGTCCTCTGCTTGTACAATATTCCAGAGCTTGTGCAAGATATAAAGCCACCCTTAGCCGCATTGCCCACTTCATTGGTTGTGTTTCCCCTTAATCAACATGCAAAAGAAATTGAAAATTCGACTCAAAACTACATATCATGAATGATCTAACAGAAGAACAACAGAATTAGTATGGACAGCAGCTGTATCAAACAGGATTGAGCTTCAACCTTATTCTCTTGGAAATATACAAGAGAAATATATGAGAAACATGGCAACATCAGACGTTGGTATCATAGACTGGACCTAACATGTATACGTAAAAGGAAATGAAAACAAAAAAGAAAACATAAAATTTGGTAGCAAGTTTGTCCTTGCTTTTCAAATGCATGAGCAAGAATTTAATCTTGTGTAAAAGACGCCACTATTAGGCAAAAGGTATAAGCACTGATCAAGCATTAGAAGCAGATAGTTTCCTAACTCGTATAAGATTGCATTTGCAGATATAATGCATGCTGAAAACAACAATGACGCACAAAAAGATAAAAGAAGGTGTACATATAGTAAACTTACAATGAAATAGGTGTTTTGCCAGTGTGTCATTGGGCATAAATTCTGCAACAAGTAATCTCTCATCGCCTTCACAACAACAACCTAGCAAATTCGCCAGTCTATGGTTTCGCAGCTGACCAACAGCTCTTGCTTCTTCCTGAAATTATATATGATAAAGGATTCATCGTCAAGTTATTAAACATAATAAAGTCAATAAGAAGGGAACTAATAATGGAAGTTCATTATTTGTGCCCTTCTGGAGCACTGAGCAAGAAGTAAGAAAACTTCCGAGAATCACAGATGGTAACACGAATTAAGATGTCTTTTATGAGCCTGCTTTTTTTTTTCAGTGAGTAGCCTTGATCAGGCCTCTGATTCTTTTTCCTTCTTTTTTCCTTTTGAGGCTGGATGAGCTTCGGTAGGTTAATGCTTCGTACATCCTAAACAAATGGACTCTGTCCCATTCGGTAAAATAGCATTTCCTTTGCTTCTAAGAAGTCAAAGATGATAATAGGAATCACGACAATAGGATACAAAGGCTCTACACACCTTTCTGCTTCTCTTGGTGTACCTAGAAATGATTTATGTATAAAGTAGAAACGGTATGGTATTGCGATGCTCCATATCACCTGACTTAAAACTAATAAGATAGTTCTTAAACTCTGTCACCTCTCTCAGTTGCAACCGGATAAAATACCCGACAAATTTAAATGTTAGAATCTTTTGGACTTAGATACTGCAGTAAGACATGAAAACATACAAATAACTTTGTGAGAATGCAATCATGTAATTTAAATTACCAAGAACTGTCGAGTATCAGGCCAAGCAGATCTATTAAAACGCTTCACAGCAACCCGTCTTTGATTCTCCAACTTCCCCTTATAAACAACATTCGGAGCCTTCTCCCCATGCTCAGAGACTATGTTCTCCACTGCAAATCCAGATGTAGCTATTCTGAGTTGTTCAACAGAGTATTCACGAAATGCAGGTAGGTCACTAGTCTCACCCTTCTCCTCCTTTTCTGCAAACCAGAAAGTGGAAACTGTCAAAAGATACCTAATTGATCACAAGAAACGCAAGAAATGACCCCCAGGTACTTACCAGCATTATGGTCCTCAGGAACCGACCCATTCTGTTCCGAAGCCCAGCAACACGAGGTGAGTTTAGAGCATCCACAGCCCATTCTAATACCACCAACTAAAGCTTCAACAAATTACTATGAGGTCTACTTGGTGCGGCTCACAGCAACAAACAAGCTTCGCATAACAAAATTTGCAGCCCAAAGATGCCCAAAAATCCAAAATCTTCAGACGAACGTGGTATCTACCTTCCACTAAACCTGAGCATCATACGTGTCAAAATCAAAGTCAATTATCACCAGTTATTGTTCACATAAAAAGAAAAAAACTTACAAATTCATCAACAAATACTTTTACATCAAAATCAATCATGTAAATCATTGCCATCCTGATCAAGTCTCATCGTGATAACCTCCCAGAATGTAAACTTCATTCGCATACAGTCATGAGACAATTACGCGACTACAATAGCCATTCACGTGCCGCTAGTTACACCAATTCACACAAACACACGCAGAGGTTAACCTTTAGTAAAATCACGAGCCTTATACGAAACACACACACTCAATCGTGTCACCGAAAGCCAAGTCAATTATAAGAGAGAATAAGTCACCTCAGCACCGATTCAAATCTGAGTCAACTCGGGCCGACCTGAGGCGTAATGAGTATTGTCCATTTCAAATCCACAATCTCTGCAACTCCAGAAGCTGCTTCACAGAGTCAGAACAGAAACTCGGACCTCACAATCACAAAGAAGAATACAACATCAAACTTTCAGACCTCCGATTGGTCAAAATCAGCTACTGTGGAGCTGAATCGGTGAGATCACGAAGTAGAATCTGGGAGAGATTCGACTGACAATTGTATGCGTATAGAAAATGAGTTCATGTAATGTCTAGTTGTATTATTGTTAGTAGAAATATATTAGAAAGATAGTGTATGAACAGATCCTCGTGGGTTCGAATTTCCACCGACATAAACCTCCCTTTTCTAGATTTTCGGCAGCTAAGGCCCCCAACAACTGGTTGCACCCGACCATTAACCCATAAAAAATGGTACTACTGCTTGATTTTCGGACCCAAAAAATAGATTTTCATTTCTAATGACAAACGAACCGCCAACAAATGTTTTTTCGTGTTTTGTAATTATTTCGTTAGCTAGTTTACGTAAATGAATGCACTTTTTAATGAATTTATGCCGATGACAGTGGCGCGTTGTTTAAGAAGAAACGGGAACCTTGATACATTTATGCAAGCCTTAGTCGTACTACCGTACCATCCCGACATACCCATCTTATTAGAGTAGGCTGAAAATGCAATGTCGTTGTGATGGGAGTGGTGCTAAAACAATTTGTACAGGCCTAGGGTTTTGGTATGCGAGAAATGTTATTATCAACCTTACAAAATATTTTTGTGAATCGTAATGCTATATTACATAATGAGAAAATATAATAGAGTCCCAAAAGCAATGCCGAGTCATGTGTCGAGTCTGTTATATCTTCACAATCTCCGTTTGCCTTTGTGTTGTTCGGAACCAGTCCATAAGTACGTGTGTGTTTGCTTCACATGCAAATCTTATTAGAGATTTTGACTTAAATAATTTGTTTTCAGCCACTGGAGACTAGCTTGATGCAACATTTGATAATTTGTTTTCAGCCACGGAGACTAACTTGATGCAACATTTGTTAAACATAGTACTCCTGGACATGCACCTCTTATGAGTGCATTGCATTTTGAGTACATATCGACGAAGATATCATAGTTTCTTGCAGCAACACACCGCTTTGAATAAATAAATAAAAAAAGTCTTTTGGATTGTTGCGAGTTACAACCTCTGTCTGTTTATTCCTTTCGTCAATGAAAATAGGCAAATTACACAAATAAACCATGAGGTTTTAGTCAAATTACAGACGACGCCTACTAACTATTTTTATTGCGCTGAATTATAATTTTTTATTTTTTTTATTTATGGAGTTAACAGAATCGATAAGAAGACACTAATAAAAGGGGTGGTTGCGACGGGGTAATGAGAGTAATGAGCTAGGGTTTCGGGAGGCCACGCATATAACTACAACGGCGGCGCCGACAGTTGTTTATAGGGAAGGGAAAAATAGTTGACGCAAGGGTATAAGGGTTGGTTGGGTGGGGTGGGTAAAATAGATTTTTGTTGAAGGTGCCCCGTTGCGCACCACAAAAAATGAATCCACTTTTACCGGATCAACACCGGCAAAAAACAAACCCTCATTCGCCACCACCCCAAAACCACTTTGATCTGCATTGCCCACTGTCGCAACCACCCCTACTGCCCTGTCGAACACCACCGACAACGAATCCACCACTGCCAGATCGTACTGGCAAAAATGAATCTACCGCCACCACAACCCCAAAGCCCATCCGATTTACACTACCCATCGCCTTAACCACACCCACTGTCTCGTCGAGCACCACCAATAAAGAATCCACCACCACTGGATCTATACTGCCAAAAATGAACCTATCGCCACCACTGCCCCAAAACCCCTTCCGATATACACTGCCCACCGTCGCAACCACCCCTACTTATCCCAATCTCTGTGATCTGGTAAATGAGAAAATGCAGCCTGTTCCCTCTCAATCGGCCATAAAAATAAAAAGAATAGTGTCTTGTTACCTGAATTTGATACCAAATGAGCGAGCCCCTACAAGATGAGATTGAGGAACTGCTGTGTAACACTCCGAAATTTTCTTTTTCTTATGTGAAATTATTATTTTTGAATAAATAAGTTTATGGTTTTTTGTTAAAAGTAAGAAAATGAATTGAGATTGTTTTTAAAAATTTTGGTTGAATGAAAGCGGTTTCATTCGAATTGAAATGAAGGGAAATGGTATTTTGGAATTTTTTAAGTTTTCAGCCGACTAAAAAGTTTTCAGCCGATTAAAAAGTATTTTCGGTCAAATTAAAGGTGTTTCAGTAGAATGAAAATAGTTTGGTTTCAAATGAAAAGATTTTTGTGTGTAAAGTGAGCTACTGAAAACTAGTTTTCGGTCAAATTAAAAGTTTTAATTCAACTGAAAACTAGTTTTCGGTCGACTGTAAAAAAAAAAACCCATTTTCACCTCTGTTGGATTCGGTCGACTAAAATTTATTTTCGGTCCATCGAAAATTATTTCGGTCAAATAGAAACTTAAAAATGTTGTCCCCTGTAAATAGCTTTATTTTTCCTTTTCTAGCCTTTTTGAGGTTTCTCTATTCCTTTTTTTCTTGCGGTTGAGAGAGAGAAAGAGAAAAGGCTTGGGAAGTTCGGGGCTCTATGGTGGAGCTTAAGGATTCGTATTTTTCAAAGGCTTGATTAAGGTCAGGGTTTAATCTTTGGAGTTCAAATCAACGATGGATCAATCGCTCATGTAAATCTTTAGATTCGTTTGAAATCCGAACTTCTTCGAATGGAGATAAGTGATTCTTTATCTCCTTTTTTATTTTGAACTTTGTCATGAATGACTTGTTATTAATTCTATGTGTTGCTGCTTGAATATTGATAGGGACGACAGCTAGGAAAGGAACCTGCAAAATAGAACACGGAGTAACCACCGGGGGTGTTCCAATGAAGGATGCTCCAATGCTAAAGTCAGAACGTCGCTATAAGGGTGAAGCTCTGAATAGCAAAAAATGCATTTGGTGATTGTGTGTATGTCTGTCCGTATACCTGAGGCCTTTCTCCTGATATAGACTCCTCCCAAACTCTTCCCTCATTCAGAACTCTTCCCCGATAGGTCTTCAATGTATTAGAACTATGCTGGGACTCTTCTTTCAATAGTAGAGTCCTACAAGACCTTTATCACCTCCTCTAGAGCCTATCTTGATACAGGCCCCAAAGTCGATTCGGGGTCGATCACGCCACGTGTCACCATTTAGTTGGGTGGACATACTTGGCTATATCACTATGATTTGTGAAAATCAAATTCCGTCGAATTTGTTTGACCTCATAATTTGACATATTGATATCGCTCGTTTCAGTGATTTATGATTGTCATTATTTCGTAAACTCTACTTATTGTTCTACAAGTTCGTAATTTGATAATGTTATTCTGAAACCTTTGAATATGATTTGAAATATTCAATATTTGATAACAGTTATTTTGAGATTTTGTTTTGGTGATTTTATGAACCATATCACAGTATATGTGACTTATTTCTGACTTACCCACGTGGATTGATACGTGAGCGAGCTCAGGGGGTTTGAGCTAGAGATTACGATCTTACTTTCTGAACCGGCCTCATATGTCAGGAATGACGTATGTGACTACTTTCTGAATGGCTCTCTAGTGTATATTTTTGTACTCATATATATTTTGACATTTGATATTTGGTCTGACATCTCTAGTGTCCATTTCCGTACTCAGATATATTTTGACATTTGATATTAGGTCTGACATCTCTACTATCTGTCTCCGTACTCAGATATATTTTGGCATTTGATATTTGGTCTGACCTCTGTTCAGTTGAAATTGGTGTCTTTGAAATCTTGTCTTTCAGATATATTTTTTATATTTGAAATCAGGTTTGATTATTCGTTTTGTTGAAACATTTTGTTCTTCTGAAATTTTATTTCTCAGATATTTTTGTTTGATTGGTCATTTGAGCGACCTTACTAGGCATTTGGCTCATTTTTTTATGATTTTTTCTTTTAGGTAATTAGTAGGTGAGATTTCAAATTCGAAGGGCTAGCTGCGTGACCAAGAGTTAGCTACCTTATTTCAGAGTTAGTATTTGACATTTAAGTGTAACAATCAAGACAAGTTAGTCTTACTTAAGTTTCATTTTGAAACTCTGTGTTGGAGAAATTTTGGATTGTATAATAGTTTTGGGCCCCTATATCAGATATTGATGTATTTTGAGAATTATTAGTATATACTCTGATTGACCGTTTGAGAGATATATGATAAAATTAAAGGTTTTCTGACTCCCTTTTTTTTCCTGATATTTTAAGATTTTTTGATTTCGTTTGGGAGACTTCTGATAACTTTAAAATTTTCTCTAAATTTCGATTATTAGACCGTTTACGCTCCAGGAATAATTAATTTTTCGGGGTGTAACATGTTGGCTCGCTAATTCTCCGGAAAGTCATTTTCCGATCCCGGTTCAATTCCAAGGATCGGGGTGATCTTTGCTCGAAAGAAACTTCGGGGGTTTTTTCTTCTTTTATAGCTTTGACAACATCCGTATCTGTGTGACTTTAGGACACCCTTCGAGAAATGCGCCCGGTGTCATAAACTCTTAGGCATTTGAGTTGAATGATTTTGGGAATGAGATCTCCGATAGTTGAAGAGGCCCAAGGAAAGGGCAAATTCTTGCCCCGTCTCGCACCACCAAAACACAAAATCCACCATCGCCAGATCTATAACGGCAAAAACAAACCCGCCACTGCGAAGCTCGATCCCGTGCTTCTTGATCGGTGGTGTTTCGGCATCACACGAGCCAAACCATTCTGCCCACCATCACCTAATTAATGCCAGCAAAACCCATCTGGTTTTGCCCTTTTTCTTTGATTGACCAGTGATTAATGTGTAATTCTTTGATGGGTTTTGTGTTTGAGTTGGTGGTTCCTAGTGGGTTTGTGCTTGAGTTACGAGTCTGACGGAGGTTGGATTTTGTGTGTTCCTCTGAGAGAAAGAGAGAGAGATTTGGACAGTGGTGTTTGAGGGGTCGAACGATGTTTGGTGGGGGGGTGGGTGGGTATGAAAGTGTGTTGGTAATGGTTGCTGCTGCATCGGCGATGGTGTCGTCTTTGGTGGCTGAAAAAAGGGAAGACAATTTAAGGGCAATTTCGGTAGATCACAAAAAGTTACGTGGTGCCTTAATTTTACTGACTGACGCTTGATATAATGGAGTTTTGTGTAAACATATAAATAAAAAAAAAGTCAGCAGGAGCTGAGTGTAATTAATGTAAACCTCAGGAAGTTTGTGTAATTTGCCCATGGAAATAATATCTAATAAAAAAAGCCTAGAAAACTATAAGGGTAGTTAATGTGCATTACGTAATAAGCGAGAACGTCTTTAATTTCACCATACTTAACTTAGAAGCCTTTACCGTCACAAGTGGCGTGCACGGACTACACAATTAAGAATAACCGTCTCGCAAAGTGTTTGACTAGATCATCATCGTCGTCGTCATCACTAATAGGGATGGCAATATGAGAATCTGAGCCCAACCTAAGTCGCCCAATCTCTATACTATATTGGCCCATCTTTGATTTATTCCTCCCTCCCAATCATGTCCCATCTTTCTTAGATCCAAACTGTTCCATATATTTCGTTCAGTACATTTTTCAATTCCTTTTATTTTAAACCAATCACATTTTCCCGTAAAAATTATGTATTCCTCCTTTCTTTTTTTTCCCTGGTTGGCAACAATGATGACTACAGGAGTAGGATAGCAGTCGACGACAGAGGCTACCAGAATTGGCTGACCACGGGCAGTGGCGACAAATTTTGTTCGATGATGGCTGTCAAGCGTACGCTTGTATACATGTGAAAGGAAAAAAACATGTTAGCGTTTAAGTTCATAAAAATCTATTTGGGCTAAAGTTGAGAGGGGAAAAATTCAAATAGCTCCAAGTAATCAGATTCCCGCCATTAGTTACTCTGAATTCACTAAGAACCTTTTCAAATAAGTAATCATGTGGAGCAGGACAAATGGTTGTTTGCATAATAGTTATGAATACCGTACCGGGGTGCGTACCGTTTTTTTTCTTGTACAATGGTACATACCGGTACCGTCTCAAAATTATCATCAATATTATACATATGCAATATTCATTCATTAGTGAACTATAATATATACATACATTTTCTTATTCATAGCTTGTCTAGAATAAAATGTTTGTCATATAGAGCTTGAATTGTCTTAGTTTTCAAATAGACTATTAGTTCCCAAATAAGTTGTTTATCCCATCCTTTTCGACGATCTCGTTCGTAAATTTTTTTGTAAGAATAAGCTGTTTGTTCAATAATAACGTCTTTGGGTTCAAGAATAAGCTATTTTCCTGGGTGTTGACTCGCGCGCATGTGTAAAGTAGTATCTCACGTAAATAAAAGAAAACAATCAAAACTTCCAGGTTGAAGTACATAAAAGTTAAGTGAAGATTGAAAACTTATCATGAAAGATTTTACAAATTGTAATAAATATTATAAATAAGAGGCTACAGAGACTTTGATGGTATAATAAAACCTTAGAGTATTTTTCTATTTAGTCTGGTCAATTTATAAAATTTTTAATAAAATTCGTCATTTTTATATTTTTCAAGAGAGACCGGTACAAAATACACTATCTCGGTGGTACGTGATTCTGCTGGACGGTACAAGTAATACAGAGCGATATAAAATATAAAAATTATTGTATCAATAAAAGATAAAAACGGTACATACCGATAATACGGCCGGAACTGTACGATATTGATATCTATAACTCGCATCCCTAACGTTGCTGCGTGTTATTGTCCCAGACTAACGGTGGCCGGCTAGTGTTCGAAAGAGGTCCATGCCTCAAATTGCTACACCGGTGCAGCAAGCTCTTAAGCCTGTAACTGTATTGGGCCGTTACGAGTTGGCTCCAAATACTAAGCCGGATCCATCCCAACCGTCCATTTCTCTGCCCCGTGCTATCGTGACCTCAGCACCTAGAAATTAGCGTTAACCGAGTCAGTTCCTTTTAACTTCTTCACTCACACGCCAACAGCGAGTATTCTCACGCTCCCCGTAAACCCAAGGTCAACGAAACAATCACAGCCGTTGGTTCAGTCCACCAAACACCACGTGGACAGCGCTCACATCTACTGCGCGTACGTTTAAGCATCAAACGGAAATTGAGCCCCCAATACTGACGAAAAGATCCACTGACAAATTCGTAATTTTGTCTAATTCCAGGCCCCAAATGAAAACCCTACTTTGCGCAAAATAGGCCGAAAAATCTCCCACGAAAAACAGAGAGTGACTGACCGGCTTGCACGAATCAAAACCCTAAAGCTCACATCAACAGAAAAGGTACGTTTTGAAACCCTAGAAATCAACACAACTGCTATCGTTTTTCAATTCAGAACGGCAATTAATGCGAATTTAGGTGTGTTTGTACGTACTAATGTGGTTGTTGATACATATGGGTTGAAGTTTTAATGGGGAAAGGAAGACCTAGGTCAGTGGAAAAAGGAGTATTAGGGCAAAGTTCAAGTGCGTCATCGTCATCTAATTCATTGAAAATACCGCCTGCACCTGTTTATTATCCAAATGAAGAGGAATTTAAGGACCCTTTAGAGTTCATATGTAAGATCAGGCCAGAAGCCGAGCCGTATGGGATATGTCGAATCGTGCCACCCAAGGATTGGAAGCCGCCGTTTGCGCTAGATTTAGAGTCGTTCAAGTTCCCCACGAAGACGCAGGCCATACATCAGTTGCAGGTGCGGTCCGCCGCTTGCGATTCGGAGACGTTTGAGTTGGAGTACAATAGGTTTCTGGAGGCGCATTGTGGTAGGAAGGCGAAGAAGAGGGTGGTGTTTGAAGGGGAAGAGTTGGACCTGTGTAAATTGTTTAATGCCGTGAAGCGATATGGAGGTTATGATAAGGCTGTGGACCAGAAGAAGTGGGGGGAGGTTTTCCGGTTTGTATGGCCGGTTGGGAAGATATCAGAGTGCGCGAAGCACGTGTTGTGTCAATTGTACCGAGAGCATTTGTATGATTATGAGAGTTACTATAACCGGTTGAATCAGGAAGGAGATAAGAATTATAATAGAGGAATGCATAAAGAAAGGAAAAGTGAACCACGTGTTGATTTTTTCAGTTCCAAAAGAAGGCGAAAGAATAATCTGGGCGAGAGATTTGAAGTGGAGGAAGGGCTTGATCAGATATGTGAGCAATGCAATAGTGGGTTACACGGGGAAGTAATGCTTCTATGTGATAGGTGTGATAAGGGCTGGCATATATATTGTTTGTCGCCTCCTTTGAAACGGATTCCACCTGGGAACTGGTATTGTTTAGATTGCTTGAACTCTGAAAAGGATAGTTTTGGTTTTGTGCCCGGTAAGCAATACTCAGTGGAAGCTTTTAAGCGCGTAGCTGAACGGGCTAAGAGGAAATGGTTTGGTTCGGTATCTGCCTCACGAGTGCAACTAGAGAAGAAGTTTTGGGAAATTGTGGAGGGATCAGTTGGTGAGGTGGAAGTTATGTATGGAAGTGACTTGGATACTTCTGTGTATGGGAGTGGGTTTCCACGTGTAAATGACCAAAAACCACCATCAATAGGGGCAGAGGTTTGGGATAAGTATTGTGCTACTCCGTGGAATCTCAATAAGTTGCCCATGCTACAAGGGTCGATGCTTCGAGCAGTTCATAATAGCATTGCTGGTGTTATGGTGCCTTGGCTTTACATTGGGATGCTCTTCTCATCATTTTGCTGGCATTTTGAAGACCACTGTTTCTACTCAATGAATTATCTCCACTGGTATGTATCTAGAGGCTCCTTCTTTTAAATAGCTTGATCCAAGTTATTCCATGATTTGTGTGCAAAGTAACGTCATTCTGGCTAATTGAGGTCTTTTGACATGTCAGCAATTTATGAATCACACCTTGGATGTGGCTGTTTAATATCATGAAAGAAGTGTTAATTGAAGAGTTAAACATTGAGTAGGCCTTAATTTTTGTGGCTGAACTTATTGACATATCTTTGGTATCTTACTGATATCCTTTATTAGATTGGAATAGCTTGTTCTCACTTCAACATACTTTAGTTATAAGAAATTTACACAAGGATGAGATTGGATGGTTGGGAGGATCAGTCAGTGTGACGGGGCAGTAAATTTCATTGGTACCCATCTTTTGGCTTATTATATAGGAGTGGTGAACAAAAATTGTAGTTTCAAAAGCAGTGCCCAACTTGATATAGCACATTCATAATTTACTTGTCAGCGTGTTACTATTTAGTACTCTCGTTTACAATAATGGTACACCCTTTTTCTAATTCTTTGACCATCACTTGTCTCTGGATTTCTTGAATGAGAAACTGTTTAAGCCGTTGAAGTGCCTGTTTGAAGCTGATTCAATGATCCTTCTGGTTTCCTTTTACTTTCCTGGCTAGCTTTCATTAGCATGGGTAACTTCAACAGACGCTTGCAAATTATTTAGGATGCTGCCCTAGGTTTGAGAGTTCGTGAAGCCGCCCCCCTCCCCTGGCCTGAGCGATAGCTGTCGGGATCATTGCCAGTAATTATGTGCGTTGTCTGTGGTACAAAAGTTGTAGAATGTAGGAGCCAGCAGGCTATAAATGATGACGAGGCACTTCTTTAGTATGCGGTACAGAATTTTTCTTGTGCTGCAGTGGTGTTATTTTTATCTTGAAGAATCACAGATAGATAGGAAAACCAGATGCCTGAAGTTTGCTATTGTTTCTTATCTCGGGGGGGGGGGGGGAGATGATCACTATTATTGATTTAATCTCTGCACCCAGCTATGCTAGTGTGTACCCGTTTTTCTATTTTGGACGCACATGATACTAGCATGGTAAACTCCTTGGGGATAATGTTCTTAACAAGAGTGCCTAGCAATATGGCCAATATTTCTCTCTTTTTTAGCTGCTACTGTGGTAAAATAGGTTCCATTCCATACTGTTCGAAATCTTTGTTATGATAGAAGACTATTGCTTTGAAAATTACTGCCCTTTTCTTTGCTAAGGGTCAAGATATAGTTTTCAGTTTTCATCACATCATTGTCGTACAAAGTAACTGCTTTATCAGTTGCTCTGCGCTAGTCTAATATAAACACCGTTCCTCTTCCTCTATTGAACCAAAATTTTTAAATGGATTTGAAGAGTGGATGTTGTTGACCATGAAATTTCTCTTTCTACCCTGTCATTCATAGTTTTGAATTTTGAATTTTCTGATCTTTGTGAAAGAAAATTCATTCTCCTTCAGTTTATCCGTATCTCTGCCTGCCCGCGCATACAGACCTTATCACCGGGGAAAGTGAAACTCTCAAATGCCATTACGCCATCACTGCTCCTAATCCAATTAGCCTTGAAAATTATTTCTGTATTTCTATAACTGCGTACTTCTCTAACTATCATCACCTTCTCCATCTTTGTGATAACTCTGCCATATATTGGGTATAGTACCAGCACGAAAGGTACTAACTTTGATCTCCTCTGATTACGTGATCTCCCCCCATCAGGCCACTAGTTCAGTTCCCATTCCTGAGCAACCGCGTAGCCAACTGTTTCTCTAACAGTCATAACCAATAAAGACATTAAATGTTTCGTCAACCATTTGGATGAAATGCAAAAAAATTATACTAATCGGCAGATATGTGGTTGGGGTTTAAGCACATGGTTTCAGGTTTGGTGCCTAACTGCCTGCCTAGTGTGGTGTTTTTTTTTTGAGAGTGAAGATGAGCTTGCTGTTACTAGGCCTTGTCTTGCTTTTCATGTCTAAGACATAGCAAAAGAAGCATACGAGACACTGTCTTACAAGCTTTGAGTCCAATTTAAGGATGTGAGGCTTTTGTTGCAAAATTCTACTAAAGATTTTGGCTTTTAAGGATTTAGTATTTGTAACAAGGGGCTAATGTTCAGCACTTGCATTTGACCTGGGCTCGGTTTTTCATGATACCAATCTAGCTGATCTTTCATCTTTCTGATGATCTGGTTGTGCCAGTCCTATATATCCGCTGTGGTATATGCTTTCTTATTGGTGGAAAAAATGATAGATTTTGATTGAATATTTCCAGTTTATTGTAAAATTCTGCTCAGTACTTATCATACACTTTCAGGGGAGAGCCAAAATGTTGGTACAGTGTCCCTGGTAGTGAAGCTGGTGCTTTTGAGAAGGTAGTATAGTAGTTTATGCTATGCTTTGATCACCCCAAAGTTATGGTAGATATTTTATAGATGACATTGTTATCTATGCATGTTAATTTGCTATCTTTGCAGGTAATGAGGAACAGCCTTCCTGATCTATTTGATGCACAACCAGATCTGCTCTTTCAGCTTGTGACTATGCTGAATCCATCCGTTTTGCAAGAACATGATGTCCCAGTTTACAGTGTATTACAGGTTTGATATGCTAAATATGAACTAAGGATCCACACGTTTTTTTGTTTGCTTCGAAGAATCATTGCAATTTATGTTTGAGGCCTATATCTTTTGCTAGAAAATTGACCTTGTACAGACTTGGGTTCTGGCTTTATGTACAGATCATGGAAAATGTTTAGTTCTTTTAATTTTGTTTGGCTGTGTGAATCTATTATGTAGTCGTACTGGTCCCTGCCTTGTGTGCTGGAATAAGCTCCAAGTAGCCATTTGCAGTCCTTGGATGAGTCTGCTTCCCTCTCCCTCTAGCACAGAAGACTTTGACAAAAATGCGTATCTTTACAGCTTTACTCAAGCGAAAGATTCAGCCTGGAGAGCATTTATCATCTTTTAGGAAACATTGGAACTAATGCTTTATTTAAATCTGTGGTTTTAATTGTATTAATATCCTTTAGATAACATTGGAGCTCATATATCCTTCACCGGAGGAGAAAAGTTTAAAATGCATTAACTTTACTGTAATAATCAAGGAGATCCATGGATAAAGACTGTCATCATTCTGTGTTCCTAGCGAAGGAATAAGTAGATGGAATGATCCTAGACTTGATGACAAGAGAAATTTCTACTTCACTCTGTTGTTTATTTTATCTTTAATAAGTGACTTGTGTACAATAGCTAAAAGATTGATCTTGTTATTGCCCTTAACCTAGGTGGGTGGCTTGCCCAAAAGGATTGATCTTTGTAATCATCATTCCGTAGGCAATGCTTATTTTATTTCCTTCACGCCATGTACCTTTTTCTGAACACAAACTTCTCTAAATCAGTGTTTTTAGCCCTACATATGCAGATTATTATGGGGATCATGCAGGCGTTATCTTGTAATTACATGCACGCAAAATATCCATGTTTTGTTTTGTCTTTCCTTACATCCCTGTAAATGCATCTAAATCGTATAACAATTACTGATGTTAGTGGGGCTTGAACTTTTTTTAACCAAATTATTAACTGTTTTTTTCCTTTCAGTTTTCTTTTATTGTTTTGCTTTCATGAGTCCATTTAGTTCTTTGAGTCGTAATTTATGTCTTCAGTCCTTATCATATCATAGTAGGTAGCTTTCCAACACAATTCCCTTTAATTCTGTTGCCAGGAGCCTGGGAACTTTGTCATCACCTTCCCTAGATCTTATCATGGAGGTTTCAATTTTGGTAAGCAAGATAGTTGGTAATGTCCTAGTATTCTACTGCATGCTTTGGTGTATCATTACTGATATACATCACATGCTATGTCAAATGGTTCGGAGTTTGGATCGGTTATTTTCTCTTGGATTATTGCAGGATTAAATTGTGCGGAAGCTGTCAATTTTGCTCCTGCTGATTGGCTACCGCATGGTAGTTTTGGAGCGGAGCTTTATCAACTTTATCACAAAGCTGCTGTTTTATCTCATGAGGAGCTCCTCTGTGTGGTAGCCAAGGTTCAAAGTTTTCTTACCTGTTATAGATTATTGCTTATAGAATGAGATTTATAAAAGATGGACCTTTGATATAATGCTAGAGTAAGTAGAATATGAAACAAGCAAGCCAAAATTAAGAAACGGTTCAACTTTCAAGATCCACCCTCTGCAGCTGTAAATAAAATGAAGAAACCTTAAATCTACCCATTTCTCGAGCCCCTTACCTTTTTGAATCCTTTATGAACTTCCAGTGCACCAAGAGCTCTTTAGAATCCTCTTGTTTTCTAGACTGGTAGCTCCTTTTCACATTTTAAGATCTCGAGCCTGCAGAGAATGCATGTAACAAGGAAACGGTTTTAACTGAAGACTGAGAATTAGGAACCTTTAGATGCTGTGGATTTTGTGAAGCAGAGTGAAACATACCATACTGAAGTATTCTGAGTCGTTACTACTTATCGTTACCTCTGCAGGTGCCGGACGATGTACTTTTTTTTACTCCACGAGTAATTTTCAAATACTGGCGTTGATGGTTCTGATTAACATTTTTAGCCCACTACGCAGGAATCTATATATCCGGTATATATATAAGCTGAAGCAAGCTTCCAAAATTGTAGACCTAGCAAATTTTTGCCCATACCTGTGGGTCCAATCACGCCCGTTAAGAATTTGCTGGTATGGGTAGCCCAAAACGCTACCCGTTAAAATTGGACCCGTACCTGGACCAGCCCGTTTTTCCCGGTTCGGCCTGGGCCGGGTACGGATTACCCGGGTTACCCGGGTTCTGGGCTTGTTTTAGGGTTTGTGACGCTGCAGACACCATTTCTCATTCACTCTTTCTCCTCTCTCATCTCAATTCTCTGCCGCCTCCCTCACTCTCTCTCACCTTCATTTACAAGAAAACAAGCGACGCCAACACCGGTCTCTCTCACCCTCACTCATTCAAGAACTACCACAGATTGACGGCCGCGACGCCTCACCGCCACCTCTCTCTCTCTCTCTCTCTCACACACACACACACACACAGATTGACGGCCCCGACGCCTCACCACCACCTCTCTCTCACAGATCGATGGCCCTGACATCTCCACAGCCCCACAGATCGACAGCCGAGGACCTCTCTGTCTCTACGGCTGACGCCTCACAGATTGACGGCCGTTTCAGCTCCGTTGTCCTAAATTTTTGTTGTTCGACAACATAATTGGGAAGGCCTTCAGTGCGCAGATCGTTTGGATTAATTTTTTAATGTGATGTAATTTTTAATGTGATGAAAACTATCTGTGATGTAGCTTTTAATGTATTTTTGGATCTGTGGCTATATCCATTCTTGAGTGTTTAGTTGAATTGCTGGAATTGATCAGCAGATTTGGCTGGTTATTATTGTGTGCATTTTCTTTCTTTTTATTTTGATTTTTGTGAAATTAAAAATACTTTGAACAACAAGAAGTGTGCTGGAAAAAAAGAGTATTTTTGTAAACCTAACTATCAAAAAAATATTTATATATAAAAAAATGAATTTACCCGCCGGTTTTACCCGGTCCGCCCGGGTAGGCTATGGGTATAGAAAAAAGCTACCCGGAAAAATCCGGATTTTTTTTACCCGGACCTGTATTACCCGTATCCGGTGGGCTTACCCGTTTGCCAGGTCTACAAAATTGTGACATAGGATTTTTCGAACTCTCACAGTTATGACACGCGGTATTCTAGGAGCATTCTGCTTCTGTCATTTGACCTTCAACTTTCTCTGAGGGAATCTCCAGACTCTGTTGGACTCTCTAATTAAAAAATATCGTAAAAGAAGAAGAGTGTAACGTAAGGTTTAAAAAAAGTACATGGGTGTGTAATCCTGTAAGATTAATATCTGACTAGCACTTTAACTGTTAAGGTTTTTGTGTTGTCTATCTGTTTATCTATTTTACGCCCACAAAAGCCATCATTCTTCCTCCGCCCAATTTCCTCTTAGCTGCCTCCTTACAATCAAGTAGAGTGTTGCAACTGGTCAGTCACTTTTGGAGGCTTCTTGAGAATCTTTTTCAACAATTACTATTAGCATATATGTGACTTCATTTGCTGCTTCATTTAAATTGTTGGGATGCATTATGTATGGCTGTGTCATGATCTTTCCACTTAAGAGAAAAGATGATTTGATGAAAAATATTTTTAACAACGTCGGTTGGTGATATTGATATCATCTGGAAAATCTGTACACATATAGGTAATCACAATACGAATGCCTTGCGCTAGTGTACTATGTTGAACACGTTTAGGAGAGACGGACAGGGACAAGCGACCCTTTTTTCTTTTTGGTGAGAATTCCTCAAAATATAGTAGTGATGAGTAGTTTATCGAGTTTAATATATTCGAGTACCAGTAGAGGATCATTTTCTACTTTGCGCACCTTTTTAAATTGTTAATTTATCGCTAAATTTGCCATGTATACTATAAACACACTTTTAGCAACAAATAACTATAGAGAAGGACTTATATAATTGGTATGTTTATAACGACCAGATTCTCTTTTGTCGTTTTACTGCCTTTTTATTTTCTCATTGCACCTGAAGCCTTTCTTGCTTGAAGTGCAAGTTTATTTTCTCACTGCATAAACTTTACTCATGCATCTTACGCTTTTATGTGCTTGATGATGTGAAGTGAAACTTTAATCACGTGTCAACATTTGCTCTTTGAGATCATTAATGGGAACTTTTAAATGAATGTTATTTTTCCTATAATCTTAACTATTAGTTTACTCTTATGCACCAATATTCTGAAGTATAACATGTCACACTTAGTTTAAACAATTCATCTTTAAAATTGAGTCTCAAGAGAAAATTGGAAATTACTGGACAATCGGTTGTGACAAGCTGAGGATCAGTTTAGAGGATTAAATAAATGAAAAGGTAAACAAGCAATAAGAATTTTCTTACCCTTAATTGACAACTGAAAGCACGACAAGTTGTTTCCAATATTGTGGAATCAGATGGGTGGCCAATGGTGGTGGCTATGGTGATACCTTAGCATGAATTAGAATTTACCGCTGACGGTGGTGGTGGCAATAAAGGTGATAGCCATGATACGCGTATCACTGTAATTATGGTAATGGTAATTGTTTCGGTAGTAGTTGGTAGTGCTGATGGTAAGAAAACTTTTAAATTGTGATATTGCGACAAGAGTGGCAATGGTGTTGGTGTAAAGCGTCCTATGGTTGTGATGGTGGTAGACGTGACAATAGTATGGAGCAGTGATGGCAAATGCGATCGTTGTGGTGATACTTATTGCAGTGGTAGCACTAAAGTGTTTGGAGGTCGTATTGTAATAGTGGTGGACAGGTTATGATATGGGGGAAAATTCTAATAATTTTTGGTTTAGTTCCTTGAACAACTTTGAAGGTATGTAAACCTATCCATTTATTATTTCGACCCACATACTTAAACCTTAAACTTTCCTTTAATGAAGAGGTCAAGTCTTTGAGGTTACCAATTTATATAGCCCTAGTCTACCATTATTCAAACAATTTTTTTAATATTACTTTCATTATGTCATGTTAGTGAAATATTAATAATTTAAACAAAAATATAAATGCAACAAATATAACACAAATATAAACGCACTTTGAATACCACTTAACCTTTTCAATGTGCGCAGGACAAAAATTACATGCGAAGTGTTTCATGAAGAACGATATAAGGTCACTCAATTAAGTTAATGCTTACACAGAGGTCGAGCTTCATATATTTCACCCAGCAAGAGAGATTTTATTACGTTGACGATGGCTAAGACTGCTAACATAAACAACAAGTGAAAATAGAAAGGCCAAAAAATCAGCGTACTTTTGTGACTTGCTTCCTTCATTTTAGTTTTGGATATAAGATTGGTATAAATGTTACCATGTTGGTGCTCGAATAGCGAGCTTAAAAGTTTGGGATTCGCGGGTTGAAGACTAGTACGACATCGTTGCCACATTTTGTGTCGGAATGTCAAAGTTGTTGCTTATGCAAAAGCATTTGACAGTTTCATGACAATTTTTTAATTGTAACGCCCACATCTTATTTGTCACCTGAAACAACTCATGCACTAAGTCACATTCCACATTGTTGCTAAAACACTATTGTGATAATTCTTTTAAAAAGTTGTAGTTCAAGTTGTGATCTTATAATTTTTTTTTCTTACTCGCTATTTACCCAAAAACATCGTTTAAAGCACATTATTTTTAGAACATTAAAGACAGTCCTGTGCATTGCACAGGTCTCTTAGCTAGTTATAGACTGCTTGTGGTTATTGAGTATATATACTTCTCCTGATGCTTTTCCAGAGATACGTTGTTAAGTATTTCCACAGTTATTCAGCGCGTGCGACTCTGAAGCTAATTTTTAAGACATCATTATTACGTTAAATCTTTCTAGCTTCTTTGTTTTAAGCCAGTTATATAACTGGTGCTTGATTTTCAAATTTTGCTCATGTTGGTCCCTTTTTCTTTTCTCATGTCCCTTGTCTTGTTAACTGCCAAAATTGCTGGACACATTCATTATAAGCTAGAATCCTGCTATTACATCTGTGGTTCACTGTTGCATGTACTAAACGTTGTTATCGTAATTACAGAGTGATTTTGATAGCAAAGTATCACCTTACTTGAACAAGGAATTGCGTAGGATATATGATAAAGAAAAGACCTGGAGAGGGAGACTCTGGAGAAATGGCATAATTAGATCTTCTCCTATGTCACCTCGGAAGCAGCCCAAATATGTTGGCGTCGAAGAGGTATTTTCGTGATGCTGTTCCTATTTGCTGATCTTGATGCATTATCAAAATAGTTTACGGAGATTATGTCCCATGATTGATGAGTATTTTTAACGGTTTCTGAAGGATCCTACTTGCATCATATGTCAACGGTTCTTGCATATTTCTGCTGTTGTTTGCCGCTGTAGGCCATCTGCTTTTGTTTGTCTAGAGGTAAGTGACTGGATTACCTTCTGACTAAACACGATATCATTTAGAACATTACAAGCACCTGTTACGCTTTGTCTCCTATGGTTATGCTCAAATATAAGCTAATAATTTTCTTTTCGAACACTGTGGAGTAAGTTTATGTGAAAGATTTATCAGTAATGTAGGCTTAATTTGACTAATAACCTTTGTGATTGATCTAATATTGAGAAAAGTTCTTTAGGTGGAGAATAGAGTAGCTTAGGTTATTTTTTGAGAAGTAAACATTACACCCCACGTTGGACAAGTCTTATCTTGCATTTAGAAAGTAAGCTTTCTGGCCTCTCTTCCGGTTGCCATTTGTTTTGGGGTTGGATGCTTTAATATTGTGCGCGGGCGGACTGGACCTGTATGAGGAGGATTTTGACCTCACTTGTGCGCGCCTGTTGAGATTATTTCCCGCACATTGGACATTTGCGTCATACCAGTTTACTGCATATGTCTTGTCTTGTGGCTTGCAGGCCTTCCACCCGTTGCGAAATCGCTTTGCATGCTTTTGAGGAGTTAACATTAAAAGGCTTGTTCTTATTGTTGAAACTGGAAAAGGATTTAGCATTGGCTCACTGCCTTTTGTAGAATTATGACGCTTTTAACTTGTGTATTGTCAGATAAATTGCACGGAATAATTCTGTTTCACGCTAAAATACTTTCCTCAACTCACTTAATGTCTTCATCTTGTATGCAGCACTGGGAACACATTTGTGAATGCAAACCCAACAAACATTGTCTCACCTATCGTTACACCCTAGCTGAATTGAATGATTTGGTGCTTATGACAGAGAATCAAAACTCTGAGGCGATGAAACAAAATAGAAATGTGCGAAGGCAACATCTGTGCACCAATGAGTTGGGCTCTTTGTCTAAAAAGGTTTGGTTTTAATTTGTCCTTTTTGCTGGCTACTAGATTAATGACAACATTTTTTGTAGATGGGGTATATATTCTTGGTCAGTATTACAATTATAGTTGCTTGCATGTTGAATTGGCATTTTCCGTCCATGTGGATCTGATGTCCAAAAAGGTTTTCGGACCAGAAGGAACAAGGTTGGGAGTGAAAGTTAAATTATAAAGGATGTGGGTGGTTTTGCTTCATACATTTAGCTTATTATCAGAATCAGTTGTTAAACACTGCTGATCTTGGAACATGAGTCTATTCAAATTGAATTTCTATCTATTGAAAACTTTGCACTCTTGAAGTTGTGACTATGTTTAAACTTTTTCTGAATAATTGTAGTAGTATTTTCTCGGACGAGACAACGTGATTTGTGGTATGTAAGTACATAACAACCATGCGCCCTGATTTTGTGTCATTGGTAGGTAAAAGGAGGCCATGTTACCTTTGCACAACTTGCCGAAGATTGGCTCCTCAAGTCTTGTAAGATTCTTCAGACACCATATACTAGTGATGCTTATCGTGACGCATTAAAAGCAGCTGAACAGTTCCTTTGGGCGGGTTCTGAAATGGATCCAGTGAGCTTTGAGCCATAAACAGATTCTTTTTGAGATGTCATTTGTTATGTTTGTGGCTGAAGTAGATGTTTTATTCCACTTGTGATTTTAGGTGAGAGACATGGTAAAGAACTTGATTGAAGCTCAAAATTGGGCAAAAGGTGTAAAGGATTGCCTTTCTAAATTGGTTTTGTGGTCAAGCCATCGTAACCATGAGATAGAAAAAGTGCGAATGGAACATGTTAACAGTTTGCTCGGCTTTAACCCTTTACCTTGCAACGAGCCTGGAATTCTCAAGTTAAAGGTAAAAAAGTTTGATTTTGGTCGCATTTCCTTGTGTTGACACTGGTTCTCCATTTTAACAGTGACAATTTTCACTTTATTGTATAGGGTTATGAAGAAGAAGCTAGATTGTTGATTCAAGAAATTAATTCTGCTCTTTCAGCTTGCTCAAAAGTTTCTGTAAGCCTGGTTTTACACTTGCATACTCTCACTGTTGAATAATCATAGATCTATATGACAAATTCCGCTTTTAGTAATTGAAAAGCATTGGTTTCTATATTTTTTTGGTTTAGTTTTGTTTGAGAATTGTTCTGAAGTTTGACTGCTGCCACCTTAGATTGCTGACTGGGAAGCCTTGCACTCTAGAGCTTGGGACTCCGCAATTTATGTGAACGAAAGTGAGAAGTTACTGCAGAAGCTATCTTCTGTAAAGGTATGTTTTGTTGACACCTAAATGTGCGTTGTATACCGGTATTCGCAGGCAATGGTTTCCTTTGTGCAATCTACGTGATGGTTGATCATTATAAGCTGGTGCAAAGTGCACCCTTGTGGGGAATTCACTTGTTAATCAACCAGAGCTTTTTAGTTGTCACGTTATATGTTCTCAAAATTAGGTATTAGAAGAGCATGCATATAACACTGTTTATCTAATTTGTATCTTACCTGCTAATTGTTGATGAACAATAAAACATGCAGTCAAGAGATCTCCTTCTCAGTAGTTCTGCGCTTTATATGCTGACGTCAAACAGAAGATGGCTTTAAGGCTTCGTTTGATAAATTTTTTTTTTGGTTTTCAGTTTTTAAAGAGCAGTTTTTTAAAGAGCAGCTTAATTTTTTTTTTTATTATAAAAACAAGTGGGTGTTTGATAACCCCTTTTTTTTTTGGTGTTTGGTAACCCTTTTTATTTTGACTTTTTTTTTTGGTGGTTTGCGGTGGCGGTGGTGGGGCGTAGCGGTGGTCGACGGTGGTGGTGGTGGTGGCCGACGGCCGGAGGTGGCTGCCGGCAGTCACCGGCGGTGGTGGCCGGAGGTAGCTGCCGGCAGTCACCGGCGGTGGTCGCCGGCGGCCGGAGGTGGCTGCCGGCGGCCGGCAGTCTCCGGCGGTGGTCGCCTGAGGTGGCTGCCGGCGGTGGGAGGGTGGTGGTGGTGGTCGAAAAAAAAAAACCAAAAGTGAAAAAAAAAACCAGTTTTTGGAGTTTTTTTTTTTACTCTGCAGTTTAAAAACTGGTTTTTTAAATTGAAAAAAAAATGGTTACCAAACGCTCTTTAAGAAACTTCCTTCCTCGGCAAAGTGCCAATATATTGTTGCAGTTTTCTTAGGCGTTGTTATACTGGCTGTTCCATTGTTCTGATATTTTTCTGTTATTGGCTCAGTTATGGACAGAGCGAGTTAGAAAATGCATCTCAGAAGCAAATGTTACCGTTGAGGTTGATATCCTCTACAAGCTGAAGGCAGAGGTAAATTAGAGGCTTTCTTTATATGACTACTTTAATAGTCTTATATGCCTTTGGGCTTATGCTATGAGTTCTTTGCATTATCCTTTCCTCTCAGATTCCAGAGCTTCAAGTTCAACTCCCTGAAACCGAAATGCTTTTGGATTTAATAAAGCAAGTTGATTCATGTCGATCTCAGTGCAATGAGATGTTGAAAGGTTCTGTCAGCCTAAAGGTTGTGCTTGTACTTCAATTAGTAACTCTTATAAAGGTTCAGGAGCTGGAATTTGCATTATTAGCTTGTATACATTTATAATAGGTTGTCTATATTGATATGTGCAGAAACTTGAAGGATGTCTTGGGGAAATGAGTGGTTTCACTGTCAATATTCCAGAGTTAGAACTTTTGAGGCAGTACCGGAATGATGCCGTGTCATGGTTTTCCCGCTTTAATGATGTTGTAAAGAACATTCATGAAAGGGAGGATCAAGAATCTGTTGTTGAAGAGTTAACGTGCTTAAAAAGGGATGGAGCATTGTTGAAAGTTCAAGGTCCAATAGATAGTAAATGCTTTCAATTATTCCTGGTTAATTCAGTATAGCTGGATATGTTTGTGAACTATGATGATTTACATCCATGGCTGTAACTTTTGGTTATTTTCTTATATAGTCGATGATTTACCTTGTGTCGAGGTTGAGTTAAAGAAGGCTTGTTGCAGGGTGAAAGCTCTCAAGGTAAACTTTTCGTTTGCCATCCTTTTGAATCTTCTGCATTTTGCTAATTTCTCAAGAAATCCAATTCTGGCCATCTTTATCCTTTCAATAAAGTTACCATAGCTGTTTAAGTACCTGATAGTCAATTGCTGCGAGTACTCAATTATTTTCATTTTCCTCCTCTCTCAAAGTTGTTGATTAATGAAGTTATTCAAACATCTGTACAGGCCCTTCGTTGTAAAATGTCTCTGGAATATATACAGCAAGTAATAATGGAGGCAACTATGTATGCTTCTTGACTTGTTGCCATTCTGTATTTGAGCTTTTTGCTTCACATTTCTGGTCATTGTTAAATTCCCTATTACTATGCATTTTAGACTGGAGATTGAGAAAGAGATGATGTTTGTGGAGATTTCCCGAGTACTTGCTCTTGCTATGCATTGGGAAGAAAGAGCCAAGCGTAGTCTTGCACGTGAGGCTCAGATGTCTGAGTTCGAGGATGTTATAAGGTGTTTTTTGTAGAGATCTTGGTATTCTCGGTCTTACTGCATTTCACAGTTTTTTTTTTCTGCTTCTGATGTTTATCATGAAATGTTTTAGGACTTCTGAAGAAATATTTGTGATTCTACCTTCTATGGGTGATGTCAAGGAAGCAATATCAGCGGCTAAGTCCTGGCTAAATAAGTCTAAGCCATTTTTGTGTTCTGATTCGTCTGTGGTGCCTACCTCATGTTCTTTGCTCAAAATTGAGGACCTGAAGGTTCTTTGCATCCTCTGCTCATGCCGTTGTTTCTCAATATGGGAGAGCGCTAATTGACATATGTGACTATGCAGGACTTGTCATCACAGTCAGAACTGCTGAAGATATCCTTGGAGGAGCGGTCTATGCTTCAAAGAGTTTTGGAGGATTGCGTCCAGTGGGAAAATGATGCTTGCTCCTTACTGCATGATGCAGAGTGTTTATTAGGTTGCGACGATATCGGTGATGGAAGGTCAAGTGGTCTTATCTTGAAAATTGAAAGTCAAGTCGCTAAAATCGAATCCGTAGTAAAAGCTGGCTTACCTCTTGCATTTGAGTTTGTTGTGATTCCAAAACTTCGAGATGCTGCTTCAACTCTTCGATGGTGCTTTAAGGCCCTTTGTCTCTGTGCTGTTGCTCCTGGGCTTGAGGTGACTGATTGTTTACTTCAATTGAATTCGCTAGGATACATGATTCTTTTCTTCACTATATATCTTTGCAAAGTTATTTCGGAACTGTGTGTTTTGTTTGCATGGAAGGTGATATTTTCTTTGTTGCAGTGGATGTTGATAAAATAGTATAGGGGCTGATTTCATCCAGCATTGTTAATGGACGTGTTTAAGATTTCATTGTTGGGGTATTTGTTGATTGGTTGCATCTTTGTTTTGATTTGTGTCGTCTGTGCCTGCTTAATGATGTTATCGAGTTTTGGAACACTGATTGATCATTGCACATCAAATTTGGAGACCAGCAGTTAAAGTCAGTCTACATGCTTATTAAAGTGTATGAATTCTTCTTGCTTGTGTGGGATATTGTGTTTTTGTTGATTTTCTTTTTTCGTGTTTCTCATTCCTATTGAATGGTGGTCTTATGTAATGAAGGAAAAAAAAAAATTCCCCTGTTTGTAGGAAGTTGAGATGTTACTGGAGGCTGCTGGCCACCTTCCTGTTTCATTTGCCTCTTGTGTTCTGCTGAGCTCATTGAGAGATGGGGTGAATTGGCTTAAGAGAGCTTTAAGCATAACCGTGCCAGGCAACCTTCGGAAGTATGAGTTGGGTGACGCTGAGGAAGTTCTTGGGCAGTCTCGGGTACTTTGATTTTAGTTAGTCTTACTTTGTGTTTATTATACTTATGCTAATGTTAAAGCTCCCATTTACTTCTTCCCCCTGAATTTAGCTCTTGCTATGGTGTCGTTCTGGAGAACTTACTTCGACATATTTGGACTGCAGATGTGTAATGTCTCATTCCCTGCAATGGTTGGTCAACTTGCTGAAGCGATCAAGAAACACAAGTGAGTTTCGAAGTTTGTTGTGCTAGGTTTTTTACTTCACTCCATTGAAATTCATTATTTGAAATTGATATAAGGGCATATATATACCCTAGAACGTGGGTGGAGTAATACCATGTCTGTCGGTTTAGTATTGTGTACTTCTCTACCTGCTTCGAGTTCTAAGTTAGCTTTGGTTCTCACTACAGTCGGTGGCTGGAACAAGTGCAATATTTTTTCAGCCTCAAGTTTGTGGATCGATCATGGCTTGTATTGCTACATCTTAAGGTACAAATATTTGTTTCTTGACTATTACTTGTTCACGTTTTAGGCCGACTATATGGTCTAGCTTGTAGGAGTCATAGCAAATCAGTAATTTGCTCATCTCATCTGTAATCTTGAATTAAATGTTAGAGTATAGAAGCAATTACTTTCCAAAATTTCCCTCCCGAGACCCTGATGGCAATTTGTTAATCTACAACATATTTCCTTATTATAATTTTAGCCGTTTCCTTTGATCCTCTTTTTTTTTAAATTGTCATCTTATAAGTTCCCAGATACAACTTTGTGAGGAAATACAGGCTATGAGCTGCATTAGAGAGCACCTGGCAACTTCATGCGTGAAAACTAGTTTTATCTTTTTTACTTTTAAGTTTGGTGTGGAAAAACCTTCTTGTTCGCTGCATGGGATACATTGATCAATATGTGATTTTGTTTCTTAAAGGTGGTGGATTTATGTTTGCAACACTTGTCTCAATGTCCTTATTTCTTTAACATGCTACGCTGTCTGTTGGATTGTGTCTAAAATTCTCTTCACATAATGGATTTTTTTTCTTCTGATATCTAAAAATTAGCCATAGGTCTCCTTCTGCCGGAGGTCGACTACATGATACTGTGTGTTTGTTGGGGGTGATTTTATGTCCACCGAGGTTATTAATACATGGTACCTGTTAGATGATAAGGATAAGGGTTAATTACACCCATGTTCCTAAGGTTAAGGTGAAATTACAATCAAGGATTTTCAAAATGTACCAGACCATGACCAACAACTTTATAAACACATCAGTCGTGTCCATCCGTCATTGATCCGTTAAAAAAGAGTAATTTTTTGCTGATGTGATCAACATGTATTTTCAATTTGACAATATTCCCCTTATACAATATATAAATGGTATATACTATATGAAGATTTTAAAACCTAAATTTTCAAATTAAGATTTAAAACCCTAGTTTCTAAGTATATCTCTCTCCAAGTTTTCTAAATTCAAAGTACTGTTTTTCCTAATATGGTTTTTTGCTTTAAAACTACCTTTCTTTTCATAACATTGAGAAAAACCCTAATTTTCATTCCCCTCTGCTGTCGCAGGCGCCCCCCTCCCCCAACCCCATGGCGCGCCCGCGCCCCATCTCAGCCCCACCCCGCCGCAGCCACATTCTTCCCCCTGACCCCACTGCAGCCACCTCCCTCTCCGCCCCACAGTGCGCCTTTCTCACCCCACCTTGTCACCACCACATCCCTCCCCCCATGATGAGGTGTGGGTTAAGAAACAGCATATCGTTGCCGCGACCCACCGCCACAGCATTAGAGACACAGAAGCATTGCCGCAATGAGGTGGGTCGTTGGGGGATGGAGTCTGTATCAGCCGGCAGTGTTTGGTGATGGCTGATGAGGTGTCTTGTCATTGCCTTGGTGTTAGGGTGGTGTTGGACTAGTTACCAGTGGTGGCGCCGTTGTGATTGTTGGAGATGGCTCACCAGTGGGCTTGCGATGGCAGAGTTGGGCCAGGTGGCGGCGGCATAGCCACATTGATTCAGAGTTGATGATGGCAGTGGGGTGGTGGAAGCAAGCTTGGGGCGGTTTTGGTTTGGATCTGACCAGATCTATGGTAGTTGAGTTGGAAAATTGGTGGTGGGCAGCGAATGGGTGGTTGTGGTTGATGGTGGTGGTGCCAGGCAATGTGGCGATGGTGCTGTGACGGCAGTGTTCATGGGGAGAGATGAAGGATGACATTTCAAGAGTTTAACTTCCAAGTCATGGGTAATATGGACATTTTAATGAAACTGTTATGTATTTGGTGATTCCATTTGGTCAACGGACATTAATGTTATATGTGAAAACTAATGGACGCGTGTAATTTCACCCTAACCTCAGGGATATTGGTGTAATCAAACCTAAGGATGAACTCTACCGTGTCAGGCTGTCAGCCTGTTTTGGTGATCCAGCTCCCAGAGAGCTTGGTTTGAGAATGAAGCTGCTATTCATATTGCTTCTAGTTTGTGACAAGGTGTTTTGAACAGGAACTTCTATGTTACAGTGTTACACTTTTTTCTCGTTCGAGTGCTCCTGCATCAGTACTTTTGAATTGCTTTTTGGCTAGCAATCTTTTCAATGAGCTTGGTTCTTCTGATTATCCTTGTACTGAAGCAACTACAGTTGTTTATAGTTGATTGTAGCTGAGGTACAAAGTTTTAATAGCTATATGGCTTGTTCAAGTGATTTTTGTATAGCTTTAGGCTGGGAAAGTTGTCTCTTACTTTGTGTTCAAACTCTCTTTTTGTGTTTTTCTTTTCCATGACCCCTTAGCTTGTTCTATGATTGCCCGACATTCAGGAAATTGGGAGGGTTGATGCCTTTAATTGCTCAGAGCAAGATATAGTTTTTTCCGAAGTAGATAAGGTTGAGCAGTGGAAGGAGTGTTGTGGTGGAATTGCTCGAACTTCCATAAGGAATATGAACACACTGCTAAATGCTTTATTAGAGGTTGGTCCAGCTTTTATATTTTGCTTTGTTGAAGTCACATCCACAACGTATAACAGCCTAGATTCCGTCTCTAATGCAGATAAAAAGTAGTCTGGATCAATCTTTGGATATATATGAGAAGTACAAGGGTTGGGAACCGAGAGGATTATGCATATGCTGCTCCAGTGATATTGGAGAGCAAGAGCTATGGACGTGTTCTATATGCAAGGACTGGTAAGGTATCAAGTTCCAAACTTACTTTCTAGGTAGAAGAAAGGGCAGATCTTTGAGGGAACCTTTTATAAGGTTGTTTTGGTGCTCATGTGACACATACTTGAAGAGTTTTGGAATTGTTCATTTTTATGACCACGCTTCTACAGAGTACATTCTTAAGATATATCATGTGTACAGCTATCATTTGAGCTGCTTAGGACCAGCACTAGGTGATGCAAATGAAAGAAGATCAAATACTTGTGCATGTTGCCACCGCATAACGAGTGGAAAAATCCCTCGGAATGTAAGTGGGCCTCTATTAACCCAAGTTCTTTTACATCTTGAATGTGTTTTGATGGTTGGTGCGTATATGAGCTATTATGTATTTGCCTTGCAGAAAGTTGGAGGCAATTGTCCTGAATTGAAGAAGCTCATTGAGCTCCTATCTGGCGCTGAAGAGCTCTGTGTGGGGTAAGGAACTTGATGCGTATGATTTTGCAATTTGCTACAAATTTTATTCTGTCTTTCTTGCTTTGACGTCTAATTGAATCTGTGGGCGCTTGTGATTAGACCTTTTAAACCACTAGTCAACTTAGTATAAGTATTCCTCCCTCTCCGGCTCTTTCAATGAATGAAAGCACCTAGTATTATATGAATCATACCTCACATGAAGCTAGTGACTCTACTTGCATTTGGTCTGAGAGATGATTTTTGAAGACTCTATTTCCAATATCTTTTAGATTGAAGTCTATTATTCACTTGATTCGAGACATGATAGGAAATACGATATTTTTGCGAGTCTTTGTTTAAAGAGCTCTCTTGTGTTCGCCCCAGCGGGCGAACATGCCGGGCTCCGGCTGAGGAGTGAAGGGTGATTAAGTTGAGAACCTTGCTTATCTAGCTTAGCGCCTACCATCACCGCATAATAGTGTGACTCATTGGTTGAAGGGCGAGGAGAAAAGGAAGTCATTGATGTGATCAATGATATCGTATCTCTGCCTTAGTCCCGTTCGTCTCTCTTGCCCCTTTGGCTCATTGATAAGGAAGAGGCAGATATGATGGGAAAGAAAAGAAGTCTTGTCGTTAGGCATGACAACAGCTCTAGTAATTCACATCAACTCGAAGTTCGAGAATTGGGAATGACTTCGACCAGGGCAAGCCAAGTGAAAGCGAAGAATTAGGTTGATGGCATAGTTTCCACGAGGGATGGCGCACCATCCCAAGCATGCCAAGCTAAGGAAGTGAAAGGGACCTCTCCTAAATGTGGGACCGTGTTACTTTTCAAAGCCTTCCGCCGACGGGAAACCGGCCCCATTCACTTAAGCGAATGCCTTTCTATCGTATCTCTGCCTAGAGTAGAGATGTAAGTATTGAAAAGCCCGCTCTTAGAGTGCGCCCAGGCCCAATCCTGAACCGTTTAGTTGCGGTGGTTAGGCAAAATCCTGATTCACAAAGGTCATAAGCCTTACGAAAAGGGGAAAACCATAAGAATTACAAACTGAACTTTGCCATCATATTAGCAAATAAACTTATTCCTGAGCGTCCTACTCCATCAAACCCTCCAAATAGGGATCCTTTCTTTTCTAAGATTGATTCTGTCCTTCGCCTGTTCAGCACCTGGACCGTGGTGCTAACGATTCAGTTTGTGTCCAGTTCCTGTTTAATAAGGCGCTTTGCGCTTCCTTCTTGCTCCTTTGCTTTCTGCCTTTCCCCCCTTATCAAGTACTAGTATAAATAGTGAAGAATTGTTGTATCTGGAAACTTGTAGTGCATAAGCTCCTGCATTACTTTTTTGTTAACTGAAAACGTTCTTCGGTCTTCAGTTGTTACCTCTTTATGCTTACATCTTTGTATCGGCTGCTCTGGACAGGATCGAGGAAGGAAGTATACTTCGCCAAATTCTTGAAAAAGCTCTTGCATGCAAAGCATACTTAGCAAAAGTAGTAAATTTTGCTTTAGCTTATTCAGATAATGATCTCAGCATAGTCGCGGGAAGACTTTCTACTGCTTACAAGGTACTTATACTTCGAATATGTTGATCTGGTCAGACTACTCGGTCTCATCATACCACTTGGCCCTATCAAAAATGCCGTTTCGTGTGGCTTTGTTGTTGTAAATTCTATCAGCCTGGCTAAACCTGCTCTGGTAAATCCACACCCTGCAAAAGATTTCTTGCAAATGATTTTTGGAAGGGTGCGGATTTAGCAAAGTTGTTGCTTTTACCCATCCATAATAGGCGTTACTGGTGTGGTTACCAATGCTTAAGCTAATGACCCAAACTGGTCATTTATCCTGATTAAGTAGATCTTTATATTGCACAGGCAGTAGAAGTAGCACTTGTATATGATTCTCAGGGATACAGCAAATTTGAGCTGGCATTAGCGAGACATTCATGGAGACTCAGAGCCCATAAGCTATTAGAAGGTTCAGAAAAGCCTGCAATCCAGCAGATTCAACAACATTTAAAAGAGGTACTTTCGTTGTCTGTGCCGATAAAGTGCTACAACTACTGCACCCAGAAAGTAACCAATCTAGTCCATCTCCCGCCCCTACCAGTTCTAAGAATCTCCCTACTTGAGGCGTCCATTTCTGTTTCTTTGAATAGTAACAATCTGGGATTTACGTCTCCCAAGAGATCTCTAGATCCACTTTCCTCTTATCCATTAATGCAACCCCTGGATTCCAAGCGATGTTTCACTTTGAGAGTCGTGATCTTTGAATGAAATGTTTCAGCGTGTGTGGTTGCACAAGGGAGATCATTTACCCTTTGGACTTACCGTACCTTTGTTTTTAGTTTAAGGCAACCAACTTTTGGACATGAACTACATCTTTTTAATGTGACAGATGATTAACACGATTTTTATGTTATAGGGACTGACTATAGGCATGCCTCCAGAAGATCACTTCTGGCAGAGAGTTACGGAAGTGAGGCGCATTAGTGGGCAGTGGGCAGATAAGGCCAAGCAGGTCCAAGATTTTGCTTATTTACTTGAATAAGCTAATTGCGGCTCTCGGTTTGACACATTCCTCTCACGTGAACAGGTTTCATTGGATTCTGGGACTCTAGGATTGGAAAAAGTTTTTGAGCTTATAAACGAGGGTGAAAATTTGCCAGTGCACTTTTGTAAGGAGCTTAAGGTAACAGACAAATTCTGTATGCTGGTTTTTGGTTACATATTGTTTCAATTTAACAATAACTAGAGAGTTGGTGGTTGCAGTTATTGCGAGATCGAAGTATGCTTTATTGCATTTGCCGGAAGCCATATGATCAGAGAGCTATGATTGCTTGTGATAAATGTGATGAATGGTATCACTTTGATTGCATTAAATTATCTTCAACACCAAAGACATACATCTGCCCGGCATGTAAATTTGAGCCAGATAATTTTTGTACATCACCATCAATGACTCAAGAGAGGCAAGTAGAGTTTTTTTTTTCTCTTGGCACATTTATTGCTTATAATGCTTTCACTTTGCAGTTTTTTCAAACTTGCTTGGATGCTTTATGGCAAAAGTGTGCTATGCTTTCTTCAATTTACATAGCTCTACTGGACGAAGTCGTATATCCTAACTACTTGCTCCGGCTTGTGTATAATTGTCTTTCTCAGTTAGCTTTATCAGCATTATTTAATGACTGGTGATCATGCTTTCTTCACCCCTTCGACCCTCATCCTGCTCATCAGTTTTTCACCTCGGTGCTTGTTTTGCTCCTCTTCCTTGATGAAATTCATCGGGTCTCCATTGTGAAAGGAATGCTTTCCCTTTTATCCTCCACTGTACGCACTGGTACAGTAGCCTTTTGTAATCGTGAACTTTCCGAGTAGTTCGGCTAAATAGGAAAAGTGGAAGGCTCGAAGGAACTGTTTTGTACTAATGACTTTTCAAAGATGAGATTGGATATTGCTCTGGTGCTTTACGTTTATGATAATAAATCTTTGCCCATGGCAATTTCAGTAAAACTCCAGCGTTATTGGGTACATTTAACTGTGCTAACTGTTTCAATGATTTGGCAGGTCGAGTGGCAACTGTGAAGAGCCTCAGACTCCCTCTCCACGCCAAGTTGAGGTGAGAAGAAAGTCTGGGAAACGGAAGTCAAGTACAAAACGAAATATGCTAGAAATTACTGACAGCGAAATGTTAAGGCGTTCTAGTGGCATCGGATGCTTGTTATGGAGTAACCGGAAGCCTTTCAGAAGAGCTGCTAGGAAACGTTCTGAGCTCGAGATTTTTTCTCCATTTTCCTGTGTACAACAACAATAATATTCAATTAGATATTCCAATCATTTAATTCATTCATTTGATTCTTCTTGCCTTGTCTTCCGACTAGGCAATAATGGAAATTTTGTTGTGTTGTTTTACATTATTATTTTTGGAAAATGCTACTCTTGCCCTAATGTTCAACCAGTAAATCCTACTTTTGGGTGTTGTGAGAGCGAAGATCTCTAATCTTTTGTTGTGGAGCCGGAAAGCCGGGATTAACGAGGAGGAGAAACCAAATCTTAGTGCCATCCCTTCTCCCTATTAAGGTTTGTGACGGTCAGCTCTGGTGCAGCCAGGAATTATTCCTAAGGTGGGCATATAGAAATTGATGGTTTGAGTTTCACTTTGGTCGTTAAAAGTGGACTCGAATATCACTGCCTTTCTTTGAATGCTACTTTTATCTTGATAATGACTATCAAGGATCTATGGATGGACATTTTTTTTTCCTTATTATACTCTAATAAAATGCCTAATGTATACAGGAAAAGAAAATGGGAGCAACTCGTTACGTGCCCACCGGCACCGGTGCCACCTGCGGGTCGAGACACGTCAGCCATCCACATTCAGAAGTCACGCTCTTTATTTGCTGTATATATATATATATATATATATATATATATATATATATATACTGCTTTAAGTTAATCAGAAAACAAAAGTAAGTTTAATGGAAGCAAGCAACAAGGCTATTCCCTAGAAAGGGGTGAAGAGCGTAAACTGGCATATGTTTCATGGAAGGGATTAACCTCGAGGAATTCATTTCTACAGGATCGGTTAATGAAAGCAAGGATGTCACAAGGCCCACTACATCAACCTCCGACACGCCTGTCATAGCCTGTGCTTACAATACAAATTGCTTCTACAAGTTCATAATCTTCAATTTGGTGGTACATGGAAAGCTAAAAATGTAACCAGTTTCCTTATGAAGGAACCTGGTGCTACAAAAACCCCAAAGATCTAAATAGGTCAATCACTAAACTCGTCTCATCAACTACATGGTTGGTTTTCTGCCATTTCAGAAAGACGATGAAGGGTTCATCAACCTTCTCTATCTTCTCTACCTCCCATAATTTATAAACAAACATTCACAGAAAGACGAATAAAGATGTCAAGGTACTTCACTGACCCCCGGTCCTGGAGATAGCATTTTGGAATTTTTTACCTTTTTAATTGAAAGCGGCTCACCAGCATTTTACTTCTGGAACAGCACTTCTTCAGCGGTTGCAAGCAAGCTATACATCAAATTAAACAAGATCAAGAAGGCCATAATACTTGATTCATACGCCCTGCTGACATGGCAAGACTGAACGAATTCAGAACACGTCAGCAATAGGGTGCAACCCACAACCATCAACGGAAATAAATGCGGCAATGCTCTCTAGTTGCTAAATGATACTCTCTAGAAAGTCCTGCTTGTGGTCCTTAATGTACTTCCCCAGTAACCGCAAAGGTAAACAGAGGGCCTCTTGATCCTCGTAATTCAAATTAGCAGGGACCCAAGAATGACAATGATGCACCAAGATGCACTTATGGTCTTTTGCAACATCAATTTGGGCAATATGAATTGGTGTTTAACTACTAGCACCTTCAGGGTAGGCAAAGTTCTTCCGCCTTGTTATGTAGTAGACGGACTTTATAACATCCTCTAGCTTATACAGGGAAACTCCTCCAACTCAACAAGTATGCAATGGAAGAAAAAGAAAGAAAGGAGGGCCCAAAACAGGATAATTTGGTAACACCATAACAGTGATTAGTTTCAGGATGCATTAATGATGATAAGATCTAGTCTTAAGTTAAAGTGAAGTAGTGGTATTTCAGCCAGGTTTTGCAACCATAAACTTTAGCAGATTTTATAAAGTTTCCCTTTTCCCACTCCATTATATCAAGGATACGCCAGATCATTCTTGCATGAAAGAAATGGCAAACATTATAACGGATATCAAGTTTTGCTGAAGAAGCAACGTAAAACATCTTTTTTTGTCCACGTGGCCTGCTTAAGTTTAGCTTTGGATGACACGTTTCTTGAGTCTAAAAGACGGCCTTCAATGAAGATTGATTTAACTTAATATCATATGATCTAGCTCCAAGAATTTGGACATAATAGTTTTGAACATAAAAAACTAATAGAAGTTGATGAACAGATTGTAAATTCTAAAAGCTTCCATTTAAAGGACCTCAACCCATTATAACTATCCAATATATAGAGAGCGGCCGCACATATCTTAGCTTACGCAGCATGCCTTGGCTCCTCATTCTAAATATGCAACGGGAACTTCATAAATATTTACACCTCACATCATCATAAGATATAAAAGCTAATCCGAGTCCATGTCTAACATAAAAGCGCATTGACAGGCGAAAGCACATTCAGCAGCAAGACCAGACTGGAAAGTGATATCTCCAACAAGGGGGAAAAAATTGGAAAACTGAGAAATGGAAAAGGTAGGACCAGATCTATTGATAAAACAACAGCATAAAACTGGAGCATGGGTGGAACAAAAAGACTATTTTCCACTTGAATTTAATATAAGTTGGAAAACTAATGACACAGAGATTGCCAGAAGATACAATAACCAGGACTATGAATGGTGCCAAAAAAGCAAAAAGATACAAAACGTAGCTTATCATAACTTAAAAGTGCACAGTAAAAATTGTGAGGAGAAGGGTGATATAAACTTAATTTCAAGTGTCACTTCCATGTGCCTTCAGGAAGACGATACCTTAACAGCTTTAAATGCAGGGTGAAGCAAACCAAGATCATCTTTCACCTCAAGAGGATTGCTAGTTTCATTTCGTGTTCTCTTGACTCTCCGACTAGCCAGTGATTTGTGCGTGAAACCATACATCTGCAGAATCTGATTGTCCCCAAAATTAAAGGCACGGTCCATTTGTTTCAAGCACCTCTCGACAGGATAATCCCCAAACTTCCCACAAGGCTTGCACCCGACAAAGTGAGTCACTAGCGGCCACCGATGATCACCAAGACCTGGATGGTAATTCTCCATCATTTCCTCGTACTTATCAACCAAAATACCCCAGTACCCATGCAAATAGTAATGATTCTCAAGATACACCTTCTCAGCCCACTTATCCTTCTCAGTTACCAACAAATAAACCATCGCTGACTGATCATCCGCTTCGAAAACCGGCCGACCCTTGAGCGCACTAGTGAGCACCTTACCCGCCTCATCCCTCACTTTCCCCTTTGGCCCCATTGGAGCCCACGCATCAAGGATGTCCAATGACCACTGACAGTTTCTCAGCAAGAAACTCCCTGTGTTCAACCCGATCCAGTTCTTCTCGTCATACACCATCTCGTTCCACCCGTGCATCACAAAGTTGCGATCCTTATACCTCTCCCACGGCACCTCGTATGCCATATCCGTGAACATGGCATCACTGTCCATCCACCAAAGAAACTCCACCTCCGGGTGCGACAAGAGAAGCTTCCGAATCAACGGCAGCTTTGCCCAGAACCCCGCCATCTCCGCATCGAGCAATGCCATGTTATAAAACAACTCAATGCCATGCAGCCTACAGTAATCAATCTTATTCTTAATAGATTTCAACAAGTAATGATCTCCAACCGGGTTCTCACATGGTTTCGGGGCAGACCCAGTTACCAGAAGCACCCGGGGCTTATTGGGCCCAAGAAAGTTGGAAAAATTAGGGTTCCTTTTGAGCCAATCAGCTCTCTGCTCGTCCCAATCAGAGATCTTGGGCCCTAGACTGTACGGCTTATTCGGATCAGGCTTTATATCATCACCCTCTTCATCAACAAACATCTTGTTAATATCAAAGGTGGCGTAATTGTTACCTGATGCCGAAGCGTCGTCGTTTTTTATGGTCTCTGCCTCTTCAAGGACACGGCGTGGCTCCACGCGCTTCCGGTAGAAGGAGAAGGTCTCTCGGATCTCCTCGATGTCGGTTTCCGGCGTCCCGAATTTTCCGGCCCCGAGGTTGCCACGCAAGACGATGATTGTGAGGAACAGGCAGAGGATTGTGAGCTTTCCCTTCTGGAGGAACCTCTGGAGCTGCCGCCGCCGGCGCTGTCCGAACCAGCTCTCCGTCATATTCCGAGATGGGTCCGTCAAAATGGTGCTGGATCCAGCACCGGTGAAGTGGGCTTGCGTTAAATTTGGATTTGGGATGAGGGTTGTTAGGAGATTGAAACGGCAAGTATGGAAATGGAATCCATTCAACGCGGTTACACTTAATTACAGAGATGGGTGTCGAAGGAGACGGTCTAGTTACCCAAATGGGACCGTGAAATTAGGAGGAAGATCAGGGCTCGAGGGGTTGAATGTCGGTGGGAGAGAGAGAGAGTTGAGACTTGAGAGAGTGCAGTGGCGTGGGGGGTGGGTGGGGGAGGTAGATGTAGAGGCGTGGGAGAAAAGACGAAGCAGGAGGTATTTTGGACAGTTCATATATAAGGACACTTTTCGGACATATTTTGTTGGGGACAAAATGTGGTAATGATTTTTTGTGAAAACAAATTTATAGGTAAAAGAAGACAAATGTTTTTTCTTTAAAAAAAACAAATATAATGGATAAAAAGGACAAAATCTAGTCAAGCTATTTAAAAAGAATGTTATAGGAAAAGATAAAACATTATAATTTTAAAATCATATCGGGAATAAGTAATCAAGAATATACAATAAGTTATTTACTTATCTAGTTTATTTCATATCTTTAAAAAGATAAAATTAAAAAACAGAAAAAAAATGGTAACACAGATAAACTGGTTGAACATTTAATATGTGCTATGATCGATGTGATAATAATACTTATTTGAACTGTTAAATTATGCAACATGTAGTGTGATATATGAATTAACTTCATTTCTCTAAGAAGAATACATTTAAATGAAAAAAAAGGAAGGTGATACTATTTTTAAAAAAGGAAAAAAGAAAAAGAAAAAAAAGGCAGGCACGTGGAGGACGTAGTGCCCCTGGAGTGCAGAATGAGTTACGTGGGAAAGTACGATGATAATTGTTATTAATATTGTTGTTTTAGACTCTAATTTTTTATATCAATTTCATTTGTATTTAATGCTATTTAATTAGTGGTAGGTTGGTAATTGCATAGATAAACTTATAATGTCACAAATGATTGGAGTACCCCAATAATACGTAGTTTACTGTCACCAGTTGTGTGACAATGAACTTAGTGGAGAACAACACCTATCTTAGTAGGTTAATCCATTTCTTTGACTAGATGATTGAATTCCCTTTAGGCACTTTGTGGTTGATGTTATTAATACTCTTGCCAAATCATTATACAGTTTTAACGATGCATAAAATTTTAATAAAGTGAGTAAAATAATAAATTAAAAGTTGTTGGCAGAGACAACCAGACTGCTCAAGTCTACTCGTTTTATTTGGAAGCTGGTTTCAAATTTACTAGTGAGATAAAATGAATCAAAGTTTGAACACTTTTCAAAATTATAAGCTTAACTTTTGGAGCACGATTTGTTAAGTAAATAAATATTCAAGACTCGGAGTTGAACTCAAGTTCGTTTGAAATCGACTCAAAATGAGTTAGAAAAGTTAGAATGACGGTATCAACTGAACCGGCCGACTCAAGTGTGAATGTTGCCAAAAATACTAATTTAAAGAAGAATGTTGATCGACAAATTGAGCGTGATTTTGCCACATAAGCCAAATTTCCAATTATAAAGTTCAAGAATTATGAGAGTTTTTTTTCCTAAATAATCCCTTTTTATTACTTAATTACCTATCTACCCCATTTTCAACCTTATTTACCTATCTAACCCATTTTTGGAAATCTCACTTTCAAAGAGAGATTTCAAGTTGAGAAAACGTGGTTCCAAACCACGTTTTCAAACAAACGTTGTTTGAAAACGTGGTTTGGAACCACGTTTTCTCAGCTTGAAATCTTTCTTTGAAAGTGAGATTTTCATTAAACATAGTAACGTTTGCTTGAAAACGTGATTTGTAACCACGTTTTCTCAGTTTGAAATCTCTCTTTGAAAGTAAGATTTTCATATTAACGTTTGCTTGAAAATTTTGGCTTGAAATCTCTCTTTGAAAGTGAAATTTTCATTAAACATAGTAACTTTTGCTTGAAAACGTGGTTTGGAATGAGTTTTCTTAACTTAAAATCTCTCTTTGAAAGTGAGATTTCTAAAAATGGGTTAGATAGATAATTAAGGTTGAAAATGAGGTAGATGGGTAATTAAGTAATAAAAATGGATTATTTAGAAAAAAAATTCGAATTATGAAGTTGAAGGTCAAATCAGAGTTATGACTTTGTTAAGAGCCGCGGGTCACCTACCGTCTGTGAAACGCGGAGGAAGCAAGCGTCACCCCAGTCATCTTCAACCTTCCTAAAATAGAGCTCCTCTGGTTCTGCTCTTTTTGGGATTTTCCCGATTTCTGCTCGTTTCCCTCTCTCATTTTTGGTAACTTCTTTCCGCACAAGCCCCATCCAGCCGTTAGATTAAGCCTGGCGATCCCAATCCCGCGGCTTGGGCTCATTGACGACTATGGGCACCTCCAGAAAATTAAATCCTACTTTGAAGAAAATCTTGGGGTCCGGATCAAACCCTAAGTCGGGTATACTTTTTCATTACATATATAAAGGGTCTGTTTTTCAGCTTTTGCAAGAGAATTCTCAAGATCCTTTCTTCAAGAATTTGGTCCCTCAAGTCAAGGTAAGCTCTTGGACCCATCGATAAAAATTTCTGCGACCCAATTATGCAAAAGTTGCAATTCTTCGAACTGGGTATTATGAACAGTTTTTTTTTGTTTTTTGGTTCAGGGTTGCGGTTATAATTGTTTGTTGATCTGGTGGAGATGTTTTTCTTTTGTATTTAGGTTTGTGGCCATGGAAACCAGTGCAAAAGATGTCGCAAACATGGGTGGAACACATGAGGTTGGTGTTTTTGGTTGGTAAATTTTGTTTAGAGACCTGGGCTGACTGGTTATTTACTAAATCTAATGTGTACTGTCATCCATCATTTGAAGGAGGACATGGTAATTGTTTGAGAGGACAACCTTCTCTTTTTGGGTGATTGGAGTCTGTCATAAGAAATCTCATTCAACATGTGAAGTCGGCACTAACTAATGGACATTGCCCGCCATTGATATTGAGAGCCAATTGGATTAGAACGAATGTCACAACATCACATTTTGTTGTAAAAGATATGTCTAAATTTGTAAAAGCTGCATGCAAGTCGATTGGTTGAAGATATTTGATTAGGATAAATGAGATTTTCATCATCATAAGATTTCTGCTAAGTGTGTATACGCACAAAGCGTGATATCACAAAAACCAGTCGCTATTGGCTAGCCCTTTGAAAGGAGCTCATTGCCCTATGGTGAGGTCATGAACCAGGTCGTTACAGGTCGTTCCTCCCTTTGTATTTCTACAAACTTTGAGAAAATCTAAGGAGGGGTGTTTACAGTTTGCAATTAAAACAGTGAGCTATCCTGTCAAAAAAAGTGTGATAATGTTGCCAAGTCATACTTATCTGTTTCTGTGGTTTTAAGATTATGACTTGAGGCGTCTCCAAATTTTAATCATCTCTGCATATTTCTTGCAGGATGCAAATGGAAAACTTTCAAGAGAAATAATCGTATTTGTTTTAGGTAATGTATATTTTAGCATTCGTGCCTGTGTTTCAAATACAGTGTATTTCATGTTTTCAGGAATTGTATCTATAATTTGGGAACTACAACATGCCTTTTGGGACATACTGCCCATGTTTGCTGTTGTTGTCGCAGTGCCTTTTTCCAAATCCTAGATGGTTGCACGGATTGATCATGTAGTTTAGTGTAGTGGTGGGGTTATGGGTGGTGGTGGTGGATGAAGTCGCATAAGGGTTTGTTACTCAATCTTGACTTATAACTCTTTCACAAGGCCTGTATCCGCCATGCAACAGGGACACACGAGCTCTGCTGTTCAATTAATTGGACTCTGTTTACTTTGAATCAAGAATGTAAGTAGATAACCAACTATTATGCAAATGTGTCAAGGCACCTCTACATAGTTTTGATAATTTTGACAGGTGCCCCGGGCAGCGGAAAGGGCACACAGTGCTCTAGGATTGTCAAGCACTATAGATTCTGTCATCTTAGCACTGGTGATCTCCTCGAAGCTGAGATTAATTCTGGATCTGAACACGGGTATGTCATAGCAGCTTCCTTTCTGTTTAAGCCTTGATGTTCTAGGGTGTGACCTTTATCTTTCATAGTTATTCTAAGTCGTCATTTTTTGTTATTCTGCGCTTATGGTCTCCTCTGCAGAACGATGATAACAAACATAAAAGCTGAAGGGAAACTTGTTTCGACTGAGCTAGTTGCCAAGCTCCTGCAACAGGCAATGGAAAAAAGTGAAAATAAGAAATTCCTGATTGATGGCTTTCCTCGTAACCAAGAAAACCTTGCTGCTGCTCAGAACATTGTAAGCATGCAATTTTTGTTGCTTAATTTGTTAGTTACCTTACTTCGACTTGCTTATCTTGAAATTTTCTCAATATTGCTATTTCCTTGAGATATGGAACTTCTAATGGTTGTTAATTGTGGTCTTCCCCATTAATTTTCGTGACATCATGTCACAGCTGAAACTTGAGCCGGACCTTGTGTTGGTTCTTGAATGTTCAATGGAAGTGATTATAAATCGCCTCTTAAATAGAAACCAGGTCAGCGACTTGTTTTTCCTTCTACTTTCGGGTATCGATCTGCCGGCTCATTTTCTGGGTTATTTTACTCAAAAAGAATTTACGTCCATGTGTTGAAGGGAAGAGTTGATGATAATTATCAGACCATTCAAAGGAGACTTCAAGTTTACACTGATTCCACTCTGCCTGTAATCGAATATTACGACTCGATCGGGAAGGTTCAAAAGGCAAGTCCTCCCCCAGACCCACTCTTTATCGTCTTAAGATTTGCTCTCCTAAATTTTACAGCTTGTAAATGTGGTGCTGGTCCATATTCAGTCGTTCTTTACAAGAGATTTGCTTTCAGAAAGTTTTCTTTTTGAATCATAGAGATGATATAGATACAGCTCTTATACACGAACCTGTGCCATTTTTCAATCAGTATTGTCTCTAAGGAAGAATACCTTTCTTTCGATCTAGTTGGTGTGTTGGCTCATTTCTTTTACTACATTTGTTGTCCTAGGTTGATGGTGCGAAAACTGAGGAAGAGGTATTCGAGGCAATCGAGGGCGTCTTCTCCAAGCTCAAACTAGGAAGCAAAGATGAGAGTATCTCGATTGGATTTTGACAGCGAAGTCATGTTGGTGACGAAGTATTGAGTAGCTTAGGAATGAAGTTGAAACTCATCGGTAGATGGCGATGCCTACTGATGAGTTTCACAGTGAAGCCATGTAGGAATTATGCCTACAGCGAAGAGTAACAAAGGTTATTACACTGTCTTCAGTTAAAACAAAATAGTGTTATTATTTGTTACACTGAGAGAGTGTTTGGGATGGTCAACTTAATTTAATTCATATTAAATCAAACACGAGGGTGTTCAACAAAATAAATTATGAGATTTAATCTGCTTAAAAAAGTTAAAAGCTTATTTAATCCATAATCTTAAAAGTGAGTATTATGAAAATAATTATTTTTCTCCTAATCACGCTTGACCTCCCAATTTTCATAAAAGGGCATTCCATATCCTTTTAGAATCCATCCCAAATAAGCTCTAATTGTCAAGCTCGGAAAAAATCAAATAGGAAAAGAAGGGAAAAAAAGGGGGCTAATTTCCTCTAAACAACGTCACGAATATCATCCATGTGCAGGTGAAGTCATAAGATTGTTCAAGCAACCCAGCTATTGCTGATTCAACTATAAACATTACATTCGGGTCTCAGTTTCATGTCTCGATTACGGTGTTGTAGTACACGATATTCATTACACCGCCACAAGCTCTAGAAGTTAAGGAAGTGTACATTTATATTATTCTGTACTCAAATTTTGTAATGATGGTAAAATATGCTCTTTTTTTGTACTTTTATCATTTTGGGTAGTCGTTTTGGATACAAAATCCAAAAAAGAGAAAACAACTCTAAGGTGTTTTCACCTTTTTCCGTCCTTTCCGACAAAGTTGAATTCATGTCAGAAAGAGTCACCCACGTCACTGTTTACCCTTCTTCTCTGTGCATCTTTGTCCATCGTTACAGAGGAAAGGTAGACCCTTTCTCTCTCTCTTCAATTTCTCTCTAATTTTCAAATCCATTACCTGGATCTGAAAACTCCGTCTCACCCTGTCCCTTCAAGCTACCCGTTGAGGTCTCGCCGGAGATGGAGGAAATGAAATTGTTGATGGCGGTGACCGTCAAGGTCTTGCCGGAATCACGACGAGATTGTTGCAGAAGGCATCGACAATCACATCGTCCTCCTTGGGAAAGTCGAGCAGGCCGTCAATCACTGTCGAGATCTCGCTGGAATCCACGTCGGTAATCACATCATCCTCCTTGGCAAATTTGCATCTAGCATTCTAGAGTTAAAATAGGATCTCTTCCTTCAAGCAGACATGTTCGCGTTCTTGGACAACTACACCAAGTTCGCCGTCCGAGAGGAGCGTCTCCCTCCTGGTCCTCTGTCGATGCCGAGTAGACCTGGCAAGAATGAATCCGTACCCGTACCCGGTCCAAAATCTCGGGTACGGGTACCAATATTCAATACCCGCAGAAATTGTACCCGTACCCGAACCGACCCGAAAATTTCGGGTCGATTCGGTTTTCGGGTTACCCGAGATTACCCGTTTTTCTAGGTATATAATGGGGAAAATATTGTGCCCTAAGTGACTAAGTCTGATTCCCATCATTTTTCTCATTTCATCACTCCTCAGAGTCTCCTCTCTCCCTCTCACGCCGCCGCTGACCAACACACATCTACGGGAGAAAGATCGTGCCCTCCGTGGCTCCGTCACTCATCCCTTCAGCCGTCGCCCATCAGCCCATCTCACAAGAGACGGCGAGACGCCGGATCTATTTCCATCGACCACCGCCGTTGCAGCTGTTCACGCAGTAGCAGCAGCGTCAGCCTCCGAGAAGTCTCCGCCAGTCCACCGCCGCTGTTCACGCCGTAAACACGGACCTCCACGTAGAAGGTTAGTCAATCTCTCCAATTTTATACTGATCAATTCAATTTTTACTCTTTGTTCTTCCAAATTCGTATACTTTGAGCCAACAAATTCGTATACTGATCAATGACTGGAATCTTACTGATTTTTAATTTTTTTATTATACTTTGAGCCAACAATGAACAAACCATGATCCTGATTCTTGATTCGTGTAGGACTCCCTGTACAAAGTCACTGACCAGTTAATTTGTAAATAGTTAGTTTGTAATTGCAGAAATTGTTGGTAACCTATTAATTTATACAAAGTCAGTAACCATTATCAGCAATTTATCAGCAATTTCGCCATTAACATGTTGAATTTGTTGTTGGACAACCAGTTAATTTATGTATTAACTGGTTGTATTGGCGTATTGCTACAATTTTGCCAGTTAATTATGTTTGGATAACCAGTTAATTTATGTATTGGCGTATTGCTGAATTTGCTGTTGGACTAGTGGACTATTGTAGTGTAAATCTAAAATTATGTGTTATGTTGGTCCTGTTGGATTTGTTAACTTGTTGTTCTTGCTTTTTTTTTTCTTTCTTATTCTTTGTTTTGGACTATTGTAGAATCTATGGAATCTGTAAACAAGAATCCATCCATTGAGAATGTTGAGGTTGTTTATGTTGAAGATGAATGTCCTCAAGTTTTTACCAACCGTGATGAAGTTGCTAATGATATTGACACTAGTGTTGATGAAAAGTCTACTAGAGGTGAAATTTGGAAAAAAATTGATATCGTGGAGGAGAATAATAAACATAGGGCTGTGTGTAGGTGGTGTAAAGTCTCTAGTTTTGCCACGGGTACAACTCCTGATGGGAAGCCATGCAAGGGTACACATGGGACTTCAAATATGCATAAACATCTTAAAGTTTGTAGTGTGTACAAGAAAGAATTTATGGACGTAAAATAGATGCATTTAGATCATTCTGTGAAATTGAGGTCTAGAAAGATTTCTCAAGATGTTTATCGTGAAAAAATGGCTATCGCAATGATGAAGCATAACTATCCTTTCTTGATTGTTGAACATGAGGGTCTTAGGGATGTTCACAGTTATTTGAATCCGGATGTCAAGCATTATACTCGTAATACTGCAAAAGCCGATTGTTTGAAAATCTCTTTGAGTCAGAAAGACGTGCTCAAGCTTGCTTTGGGTAGAATTAGAGGGAAGTTATGTCTGACGGCGGATGTGTGGACTTCTATTAGATATGAGGGATATCTTTGCTTGACTGCACACTTTGTTGATGAAAATTGGAAATTGCATAGTAGGATTCTTAATTTTTCTCATTTTACTCCGCCACATAATGGTAAATCCTTGTGCGACAAAGCATATGATTTTTTGAAGGATTGGGGAATTGAGAAAAAAGTCTTTTCGATCATTTTAGATAATGCCAGTAGTTGTGATAACATGCAAGAACACTTGAAGAATAGATTGCTAGTCAATAAAATCTTGGTGAGTAATGGGGATTATTTTCATATACGATGTTCGGCTCATATCTTGAACCTCATTGTGCAAGACGGGTTGAAAGTTGGTAATGAGGCAATTTACAAGATTAGGGAGAGCATTAAGTATGTGAAGGGATCTGAGGGTAGGATGATAAAGTTTGCCCAGTGTTGTGAGCAAATTGGTGTAGCTACTTCGATGGGTTTGCGCATGGATGTTCCCACTCGTTGGAACTCTACTTTCTTTATGCTAGAGTGTGGGCTTAAATTTCGGTCAGCGTTTGTGAATTATTCCCTCATTGAACCTAGCTACAAGTATTGTCCTACCAATGAAGAATGGGATAGGGGGGCTAAAATTGCAAAGTTTTTGGCCCCATTTGCTGTGATGACCAATCTTGTGTCTGGGACTGAGTACGTAACTTCAAATCTGTATTTTAATTCAGTGTGGAGAATTCAGTTGCGTATAATAGAAGAGATGGAAAGTGAGGATCTAGTTTTGAGAAAAATGGCGATGGAAATGTACCCAAGTTTTTAAAGTATTGGGAATCTTATAGTATTATCCTAGCTATAGCAACAGTGCTTGATCCTCGCTACAAGTTGGGATATGTTGAATATTGCTATGAAAAGATTGAAGCGGGTAGAGGGGAAGATAAGGCAAAAGAACTCAAAAAGCAGATCAAGAAGCTCTATGAAGAATATGTGGTTCAAAATTCTGTTGTTCCAAAAGATAAAACTTCAGTTGGTACAAGTATCGTTTGCTTGGAAGAAGATGAGGCCGAAGTAAGTTATTTCCTTTTTTATGTTTACGTTCCTCGTTTACTTGTTTATATTTTTTGTTTAATACATTTCTCATTCAAAAAATGTAGGAGTACTTTAAAAAGCGACGACTTGAGGCCAAGAAGAAATCGGATTTGGATCTTTATTTGGAGGAGCCGGCATATGATCGTGTGGAATATGCATATTTGGATATGTTGGAGTATTGGAAAGACAATCGGTCTAGGTATACTATTCTTTCTAATATGGCACGTGACATTATGAGCATTCCAATTACCACTGTTGCATCCGAATCGGCTTTTAGTATTGGAGCAAAAGTTCTTTCAAAAGTTCGTAGTTCACTTACTCCGGATAATGCCCAAGCTTTGGTTTGCGGACGTAATTGGTTGTATGGATATGCAATTCAAAGTAAGTTATTATTTTTAAAGCATTTGAATATGAAGTTTATATTTATGTTTTGGGATTTAGTCTAATAATATATTTGCTTAAATGTAGGTGATGAGCAGGACGATAGTGACCTTGTGGTATCTTTGCCTATCAATGCAAACATGGATGGTTTGTTGGATGCAAGAAGCTTAACGGAGATTTGAAGACTTGAAGTTTTAGTTGACGTGACGACGATGGAATTGAAGACTTTAATTTCAATGATTCTATGCATGTGATGATATGATGTAATTGTTATTGAAAGTTTTTGGATTATGGGTGGGGATTGGGGAAGGGGGTTAGATGCTTGAATTTGTTCTTATGGTATTTAACGATTAGAATGTTAATAAGTAGTAACTAGTAAGTAATTAGTAGTAAGTAGTAACTAGTAAGTAATTAGTGGTAAGTACTAAGTAACTAAGTAGGATATTATGAGTTTTAACTAAGTAGGATATTATGAGTTTTAACGTTTTATGTGTCATAACTTTTAGTTTTTGGTAAATTGGAAAGTGAAAATTGTTTTAACAATAACAATCAAAGACATGAAATGTGTTGGTAAAATAAGCAAAAGAAACAAAAAGAGAAAAATAATAGCAAGTAGGACTACTGAATAAGTTGGTAATTACCAAAAACTGATTTTAAAGAGTGCTAAAATCTGATTTTTATATTAAAAAAAATGACATGACCCGCGAGTAATACCCTACCCGCAAGGGTAGGGTACGGTTCCCAGAAATTCGTACCCGAAAAAATCCGGGTATAAATTACCTGACCCGATTTTACCCGGACCCGACCGGGTTTTACCCGTACTCGGCGGGTCGAACCGTTTGCCAGGTCTAATGTCGAGATGTTCATCGCCGTAGATCCCGTTTACGGCCCCACAATAATCACCCCCCATTATCTTTGTTTATTTGTGTTTTGCTTTAATTCTATCTGGATGTTCTGTTATATGAATTCCTTACTTCTGTAACCATCGTCTTTGAATTCCTTATTTATGTGGTCACCCATCTGTGTATGTGTCTTGCATTTACTCCATCTGCGTGTGAAATCATCCTCTGTGATTGGGAATCCTGTCGGGAAAAAGAACGGGATGGGACTCCAGCAAGCAAGAATGGTGGCAAGGGTAAAACTGGAAAAATGGTAGTAACAATAATGAAAACGAGAATGAAAATGATAAACATACAAAAACAACTGAAAAAGATAGACACAAAAAATAGTGAAAATTATGAAAGTACACAGTTATAATTTGTGATTGGATCCAAAAAATTAAAAACGAAAATACAATACAAATACACAAAATGAAAAGTGTAAACATACGGCCCTAAAGCATCAGCAAGAGCAGCATAAAAAGATAAATATGTTGATGTGGTTATAGCTTGCCAAGCTAAGGCGCGTGCCTAGTTGTGTGACTAGATGCATGAAACTAAAAGTGCCAGTGGATCCATCTCAATTAACTATAAGCACAATTTCATATAAGGGGTATTACAATCTAAGCAAGCTATTAAAAGCGCGCCTAAGTGCATGACTAGATGCATGAAACTAAAAGTGCCAGTGGATTCATCTCAATTAACTATGAGCACGATTCATCACAATCTAAGCAAGCATCCATCTAAATTTACAAAATCACCGGTGTCCATCTGTACTTAAAACCTGGTTTGGTAGGATCCGATGCCAATACAAAACCCAAACGAAATATCAAAACCCAGTATCGGCTTCCTTAACTTGATACCGCCGCCGTTACTTTGCATGTACGAAGCTGACAACATCGTGATGATGATGGTGTTTGATATTAGTGGTGGTAGCAGCTCGTTGTGATGATATTTAACGTACTTTGCCAATGATATCACTCAAATCGGTGACAAATCCCTCTCTCTGGAGTTCTGTGCAGGTTTCAAGCAGAAAAGCAAAGGGGGAGGGGTATCCGAGAAGCCACAGCGACGTGACGTCGTCTTGGGAGAAGAAGAAACAAGACGACCTACGTAGTTCGGGGGACATGTCCACTTCTCCCTCATAGACCCATCAATTTAGGGTTACAAATATCTCTCCCTCTGTTAAGATCTCGAGGAGCCGAGTAAAATGCTCACAACCCCATTTTCATTATCAGGGTTACTTCATAGAAATTTACGCCGAGGGAATCCAGCCAAATTGGTGCAAGTTCGATTCCACTCTTCTTCTTCTTCCTCTTCCTATCGTTTAATGGGATGGGTTTCCGTCAATCTTTGAGTATAAATAGGGATGATGTTACGAGGTTGAAACACAAGAATTTGCCATTTACCAGATCTTAGGTCTTATGTTAAGTACCGGCCACCTCGTGCATGACAGCATAGTTATAGTTGAGGTTTTGGCAGACTCCCTTATGCTGGTCAGCTGAGCTCCCCTTTGGGTGAGGCATGCTGACCAGCATCAATGGCGTCTATCTCAACCTGCCTATAACTTTGATGGCTCCAAGTGAAACTCAGCCGGCAATAACTAGCCGCAGGAGGAAGCACTCAGAGGAGAACGGGCTTGATTAGGTTGGAATTTAGCGGGCGCTGTGTTGGAGACTTTTGAAAAAAAATGTTCATTAAGAAATATTCCGGGTGTTATCAATTATTTTTTTCCCTCGGAAAATAATATTAAGAGAAGTAATTAGCCTTTGAACCATTATTATTCTGTCATAAACTAACATTAAGAGTTAGAAATTGTAGGCATGGTAGCCAAATCAAAGACCACAGAGCTTGCATTTGCACCCACACACACACAGAGCTTGCATTTGCACACACACACACACACACGAAAGGAGGTAAGCTTTGTTAAGATGGCATTTTTGGGAAAAGAGAAACTGGCAACACCTCTCTCTTTTCCTCCACTGCCTCTCTACAAATTTTCCAGAGCATTAAGGGGTCTTTTGTTGTATCATTCCCTATCTGCATCTCTTCAACCTCAAGGCTTCTTGGTCCTCTTGATTTTCCTGGTTCTGTCTTTACCCTACTGATAAAACATCCACCAAAGTCCATGGTAGCCACATCTCAAAATTGCCTTTCATTGGCAACTTGCACCAGCTGGGCACGGCGGCAGTACAGCACCTCGCCTTGAGAGACCTGGCCCAAAAAGCATGGATCTTTCGTAAGAGAGTGAATTGCCCTAAAGAGAGACGTAATCCGCACCTCAACTCAGTTTCAATATAACTCATTTCTAAGGTACAAATACTTTGAACACTTCACACCTCAACTCAGTTTCAATATAACTCATTTCTAAGGTACAAATACTTTGAACCCTTCACGACGCCTCATTTGGTAAGAATTAAAGAGCATTGAGATAAATTTGTTTTTCATGCTTATAGCCAATGGAGGGACGTGCTCGCCTGTTTTCCTTTTGATTTCATTTCTTTTGCAAGCCCCCTAACATATATATTGCAATTAATTGTTAAATATTGTTTCCAACACGCTGTGCTGCGTTTAAGCCTCTAGCTTCAGGTGATGTTCCTTCAACGGCAATGGAGGCTTTGGTCTACGGCACCTGTAATGCAATTTCTAGGATAGTTTGAAAGGGAAAAATATTTTCTTGCTGCTAGAGAAAATAGAGTGCAATTATGGGTTCTAATTTTAATTTTTCACAGAGCCTATTTAGTAGCACTTCTACTGTAATAATTGAGAATCGTTGTTGTTGCCCGTGTTCAAGTTAAAGGGCTCTCCCCTACATTCGATCTGATCAGATCACACACAGATTCGCCCTATTTTAATCTAATATCTGCCGTAAAATGATCCACAACATATCAAGCTAAAATGCTTTCTAGAAATGTGGATGTATACATAGAAGCCGATATAACAACTACAAGATGTCAAACCTCAAGAAAGGATCCCAACACATGAATTTTTGGAATTACATTAATTTCCATGATTTTTGATAATTTAGTTTTGCCTTGCGCATGAATCGGCGGTGCTCACGAAGATCACGTAGCCATGGAGTGATGTTGGTAAGACCAGCTTTTAATAGCAAATAACCGAAGACATTTAGTCCTAATTTAAAGATCAGAAGGGAACTAGTCATAAATTAGTCCAATGTTTTATATAATAAATCCTCCAGTGAATTCTGTGAGCTCCACAAGCAATCATCTCTAATCTATAGAAGTTCCACAAGCAACCATCTCTAATCTAAAGCACTAAAGACCGTGTATGAATCAGAACTTAAAATTCTGATTGAGAATTATATCAATTATGAATTGAAATTGGCTCCTAGGACATCGTTGTCCTCTTCAACCATGGATTCTAACTTGAAAGATTAATTGATAAATCATGCAATCCAGTTAATAAAGACTTTAAAGGTGAAAACAAAATGACAAAGTCGAGGGCTTACAATTTTCTCAAATGCAGAGCGATTTTCATTGTTACGTGGGAAACCATCAAGGAGAAACTTCTTTGTACCGCTTTCCTCCATCGCCTGTTGCAGGAGTTTGATAATCATATCTGCTGGGACAAGCTTACCTTCCATCTTGAAAGCCTTGATCATTGTTCTGCAGATAAAATGACTCAGAAAGAGCGATAGGTAAGAAACAAAGATGATAAAGAAACTAGCTCAATATGAGCAATAGAAGAAGAGTCCCATATATGATTAGTCAGGAAGAGTGAAATGCAAGTGCCAGCAATTACATTTACCAACAGTAGTAAACTGAAGAATACTCGTACGCTTTGGTACCTAAGGGAAGTAGAAGAGCCATGATGCGTGACTGTGAAAGTACAACATACCCATTTTCAGATCCGGACTCAACTTCTCTGCTAAGAAGCTTACCAGCGCTGAGGTGACAAAAGCCAAGAGGAGCAGCTATCTTGGAGCACTGGCTGCCCTTTCCACTGCCAGGACCACCTGCCAAAACAGAAATACAAAGAGATCACTACTGTATCTTACACAACTTATTCAAGGGAGCAAATGGCCGAAGGAGTGGGCTCAGTGTTCATAGGCAAAAATGAAGCAAATTTCCCAGTAAATAATGGCCATATACATGATGCCCTCACTGGCTTTGAAGACATTGATACGATAAGTTAATACCAGCATGAACTTCTCGTGAAACTATGATCGAGTTATATGAAGTGCCACAGTGAAAATCACAAGATACGCACCTAAAACGAATGTAATCGTCCAGCCACTTGAAAGATTCCCACTAGCGTCTTGCGATGCATAGATATAAGTCGTGACAGCAGAATGAGAGTGTGCAGAAACCAACTATCTTTTGGACATCTAAAGGTTTACATATATATCAGCACAATGTTGTTCATTAACCTCTCACAGACAATTGTTGATAGTTCTACAACTAAAGAATGATATGCATCAATGAGTACCACCTAGGAACCATTAAGGTCTCGAAAAGCTTCAGTGTGACAGTAATAATAGTAGCCAATAGAGAATTGACCTTAACAATAGTTCAATGAGATATCACATTTGACCAATTTTCCACTGAGACTAAACCGTTATGCATCTTTTGCAAGTAATTCTTTGAAATCCACACACAACTCATACCGAAGTTGGAAGACAAGTATTTTGGGCTTGTGAAAGGTCCAGTTGATGACTCCAACTGATGTGCATCAAAACCAAAACATGGAACATTTAACTTCTACGTAGAACAAGTATAGAGCTGATAACCGATAAGTTCTGCAATAGTACCAAAGGAACGTGACAACTAAAGAACCTCAGGACAACAACATATGCCACCAATCTTGTCTTGAAACAAGGCACCAACCTTGCTTGGAGTAGCAGCTTCGTATTCCGCAGCAGCATATGTTGCAAAGGTTTCCATACTTTCTGATATTGTCTGCTTGACAATTATGCAAACATGAAGGATATTCTTGATCAGGATACAAGGGTATAAACTTTATCTTTTGTAGTATGACACTGGTCCTCCCCTAGTAAAAAATGTGGCTAAGCCCAAATCCATGAATCTACTTACTAGGCTTTGCTCCTCAAAATTGAGGAGTAAAGTTTCCAGCTCTCATCTCCGCCCGACACACCCACAAATAATCCTTGCAATTGTCACCAGCATTTCGTGAAAACCTTTCTTTGCAATTGATCCCTAATTTCCAAGTTCACCAGTTGCAGTAAAACTCCATGGTCCAAACTTTTCTCTAAATTTCGATTATTCCATCTAAAATCTTTGGAATGTGAAACCCCGTTCTACAAAAAAATAAAAATAAAACACACACACACGATCAAGGATCTAACAAATGTGCGTTCAACTGACATGCAAAAGGGGTATGGAAAAAGGAATCCTAAGAAACACGCGCACACACACACACACACTTACAGACATGCAGCATGTCTATGAATCTAATAAATGAAAGTTTTTACGGTAGACAACTTTTGGCTCGATTATCTGAGTTTAAGAGAATCCTCCGGATTCATGGTCACAGATAAATATGAGGAATTTCTGACTGTCTAACTAAAGAAGTCCACGAGGCATTATCATGTATGTAAATTGTACGATTACTTGTATTTGAATTTAAAATTTATAGGCTAGAAGTAAACATAGCTCATTTAGAAGTTTCTTTTGGTCGATTACAAAACTCTCTTACGATTTGTACATCACTCCATATAATAACTGTTTTCAAACCCAAAGTCCATCAAAAAGTAATTTAAGAAGTAAATAATTTTTGTAAGAGGGTCCAAAGAAAAAAATATGACCGATTTACGAGGAACGGAGAGACTATTTGATCTAACGGTGTTTGAAGCATCAAACAGAGGTTATTGATGGTTGCCCTAGGATTTCAGGATTCCGATTTGCCTTTAAAGCGAAAAATTACAAGCAAAAGCAACCGAAAAGTGACAGCCAAATCGAGTACTTAGCAAGGAAAAGCGTCTTTTAGCGACAAAAGAAGGACGGAGTTGAGGGTCAAATCAGATCTTTGACTTTGTTAAGAGCCGCGGGTCACCCACTGTCTGTGAAACGCGGAGGAAGCAAGCGTCACCCCTGTCATCTTCAACCTTCCTAAAATAGAGCTCCTCTGATTCTGCACTTTTGGGAATTTTCCGCCTTCTGCCCGTTTCCCTCGCTTATTTTTGGTAATTTCTTTACGCACAAGCTCCGAATCTCTGCCCCGTCCAGCGGTTAGATCGAATCTCTGCCCCATCAACGGCTTGAGCTCATTCAGTACTATGGAAACCCCCAGAAAATTAAATCCAACTTTGAAGAAACTCTTGGGATCCGGATCAAACCCTAAGTCGTCTATACAATTCCATTATATATTCAAAGGGTCTTTTTTTCAGCTTTTGCAAGTAAATTTTCAAGATCCGTTCTTCAAGAATTTGGTTCCTCAAGGTAAGCTTTTGGATTCGTAGCTAAAATGTTCTGCAGCCCAATTGTATAAAGAAGTAATTCTTCTATCTGGTTATTATGAATCAAGACCTCTTCTTCTTCTTCTTCTTTTTGGGATTAGTATTGCTATAAGAACTGTGTTATGATGTGTGGAGATGTTTTCTTTTGTGTCTAGACTTGTGACCATGGAAACCACTGCAAAAGATGTCCCGAACATGGGTATAACACATGAGGTTGGTTTTTTTTTTTTTTTTGTTGGTAAATTTGTTTAGATTGCCCTGTTATTTGCTAAATCTAATGCACACTGTCTGCCATTAATGCAAGAAGGATATAGTAACTTGTAGAGGACAACCTTTTCTTTTTGGGTGATTGGAGCCTGTCATAAGAAAACTCATTCATATGTATAGCCTGTTTGCAAGTTTTAAGACGAGAGAAAAGAATAGAAAGGAAGAGAAGGGAAGGGAAGACAATTATCCGTCCTCTTGTTTGTGAGTTTAAGAGAGAAAAGAACGTATCATTCTTTTCTCTTGTTTGTGAGTTTAGCAGAAAAGAAAAGATACTTGATTACGTATGTATCCTTATACAATAATTCTAACAAAGATTATGAATGTATGATCCTAAAAAAACATGATTTTATTAGTAAAACAATTTAGTTATCGATAAATCATACAAAATGCATATCATACTAATTTCATAAGCCTTACGTACCAGATTAATGTCATCATGTAAAAAACAAAAATAATCATGAGTTCACCACAAGCATCCCAAAAAGTCATTAAAAATTTAGTCTTCATTGTCTCATGGGTAGTGTGGGCATTATTAAAATGTTACTTATAAGAGTTTCCTTTCTCTCCGTTTCTTTCCAATTTTGGGAGGAAAGATTTAGTGACAAAAGAAGCCCAAACTTTCCTCCCCTTTCTCTTCTTTTCTCTCCTTAAAAAAACTCACAAAGTAGAGAAAAGGGAAGAAAGTAGTCACTTTCCTTTCTTTTCTCTCTTAAAAAAAACTGGCAAACAAGCTAGTAAAGTCATTTGGATATTGCCCGCTGTGTATCCCTCAAAGCATACTAGTGTTATAAATGTTCAGAGTCATTTGGATTAATAAAAGGAACAGCGGGATTTTGCATTGGAATCATGGGCGTAATTAGTTCTCCGCCCCCAACAAAAACTAGGTGCTTTAGGGAGGTCGGATGGGGGGATTATGAAGGCAAATTGTTTGATTATGGGCACGCTAGAGTGTAGGAGACGTGTCGTCATTGACACTTCAAACACGCATAGATGCGTGAGCATGACACAACGAGCATGTCATAACTTCATATCTTGTAGTAGTAGGTTTGTCTATCTTTGTAAAAGTTGCACTGTAAATCGACTTTTTTTGAAGAAATTGGGTCTGGATAAACGAGATTCCCATCACAAGGTTTGTGCATATGTATAAACTCGTGTAAAGTGATATCCCACATCCAATGTTAGCTAATTTGTTATTGGCCTTACAAACCCTCACAATTACTCATAAATGCCAATTAGCTAGCTCTTTTGGGGGAGGCACTGCCCTATTGTGGGGCCATGGACCAGGTCATTACACGTTGTGTCATCCCTGTGTATTTCTACCTTCTAAGTAGTCGTGGCGACACAGGATGCATACTTGAGTAGATCTAGGGATGGGTGTTTGCAGTTTGCAGTTAAAACAGCGAGCAATTCTGTCAAAGTCACTGGTTGGGAGGATTTTATGGCAGCCGTCCCACCAGTGATATTCTTGAAGCAGAGCTACTTGGGGGTATTCCACGGTCTCCAAGTCATTAAGGACTAAAACATTGCTGGAGCATGGTGGAAACTGATTCTTTAACGGCCAAACAGCTTATCACTTCAAGAGATGATAACCAGTTCTATCCCATGATTAACCTAATTAGGGATTGTCGCTTTTTGCTCGTCGCGACAGGATCCAATGTTTCTCATGTGATGCAGGAAGGCAACCAATGCGCTGATCTGCTTGCCAATCTGGTTGCTCACCAACAAGGGGATTTTGTCTATCTCGATCAACCCCCTGAGGCGTTAGGAAATTTGTTAGGGGCTGACTTTGACGGGGTTGAAACGTGCCTAAGTTGCTGTTTAATTTTACTTTGTAATTAAAAAAAAAAAATTCTGTCAAATGATGTGTGATACTGTTCCCACGTTATACCCATCTGCTTCTGTGGTTTTAAGATTATGACTTACGGCGACCCAAAATTTTAATCATCTCTGCATATGTGTTGCAGGACGCAAATGGAGAATTTGCTAAGGAAGTCATCGTATTTGTTTTAGGTGAGCCATATTTTAGCATTTGTACCTGTTTTTTAATACACGATTTGATGTTCAAGAATTACATATATAATTTGGGAACTACTACATGCCTTTTGGACATACTGCTCATGGTTGCTGTTGTTGTCGCCGTGCCTGTTTGATCATGCAGTTTAATGTAGTGGTGGGATTACGGGTTGTGGTGGTGGTGGATGAAGTAACATATTGTTTTGTTACTCAATCTTGACTCTTAACTCTTTCACAAGGCATGTATGCTCCATGCATCAAGGACACACAAGCGCCTCTATTTAAATTTAATAATTTTGACAGGTAACCCAGGCAGCGGAAAGGGCACTCAGTGCTCTAGGATTGTCAAGCACTATGGATTCTGTCATCTTAGCACTGGTGATCTCCTTGAAGCTGAGGTTACTTCTGGATCTGAACACGGGTATGCCATAGCAACTTCCTTTCTGTTTAAGCTTTGATGTTCTAGGGTGTCACCTTTATCTTTTATAGTTATTCTAAGTGGTCATTTTTTGTTATTCTGCTCTTATGGTCTCCTTTACAGGATGATGATTAAAAACATAAAAGCTGAAGGGAAACTTGTTTCGACTGAGATAGTTGCCAAGCTCCTGCAACAGGCAATGGAAAAAAGTGAAAACAAGAAATTCTTGATTGATGGCTTTCCTCGTAACCAAGAAAACCTTGCTGCTGCTCAGAACATTGTAAGCGTGTGCAATTTTGTTGCTTAATTTCTTACTTACCTTACTTCGACTTGCTTAGCTTGAAATTTCCTCAATGTCGCTGTTCCCTTGAAATACTTAACTTCTACGAGTTGTTAATTGTGGTATTCACCAATTATTAATTTTGTGACATCATGTCACAGCTGAAACTTGAACCAGACCTTGTGTTGGTTCTTGAATGTTCAACGGAAGTGATCATAAATCGCCTCTTAAATAGAAATCAGGTCAGCTACTTTGTTTTGCCTCTACTTTCGGGTATGAATGTGCCAGCAAAATGTTCTGAATTAGTTTACTAAAATGGAATCTACCTCCATATATTGAAGGGGAGAGTTGATGATAATCATCAAACCATTCAAAGGAGACTTCAAGTTTACATTGATTCCACCCTGCCTGTTATCGAATATTACCGCTCGAAGGGGAAGGTTCAAAAGGCAAGTCTTACCATACCCACTCTACCATCTTATTATTTACTCTCCCCAATTTTTACAGCCTTTGAATTTGATGCTGGTCGGGATTTGGTTTGTACTTCACAAAAGATTTTCCTTCAGAAATCAATTTTTCTTTAACCAAAGAGATGATATAGATACGGCTCTCATATACAAACTTGTGCCATATTAATTGCTATCGTTTGTAAGGGAAGAATACCTTTCTTAGGCATCCACACGGTGTGCAGGCTCATTTCTTTTCCTGTATTGTCGTCCTAGGTTGATGGCGAGAAATCCGAGGAAGAGGTATTCGAGGCAATCAAGGGCGTCTTCTCCAAGCTCAAACCAGGAAGCAGCGATGGGAGTATCTCGATTGGATTTTAAGAGTGAAGCCATGTTGGTGACTTAGTATCAAGTAATATAGGAATGAAGTTGACTTATTAGTAATTGGTGATGCCTATTTGATCTTTGACCGTTTCTAATTCTCCCTTTTGACTTGTTATTTGTAGCCTTCATGGGTGTCGTACCCGCTACCGTGACTAAAACAATTCATGAGCGTACTCTTTTGTTCGTTTTATATGTGATAGAAAAGGTAAAGGGAGAAAGACGGTCGTATTAATGAGTAGAACCGAGTATGTAGAGCCCATTCCCAAGTTATAGAATATTTTTGACTCCAGGATAAAAAGGAATTTGACAGATAAAACACTCATATTTATCATATATGTATTTAGATTTGGTTAGCATCTTTTATGCCTTTTAAAACTCTAATTCTTTTTTCGTGAATAATTTTAATTTTAAAATAGGTGTTAAATATTGAATGGTGACAAAATAACCTTCAGATCTATGAACTCCCAATGATTCCCCTTCTCTTACTTTTTTATTATTAACTACCTCTTTTCCGGTGCGTAGTATGGAGTTTTAGTTAGTACTAATATATTAGGGTTAAATATATCTTAGCATAATATTACCTTAAATACACCTTAGAAATTAAAGTGAGAGTATCGAGCGTGGTTAGTTAATACACTTTAGTATCTCAAAATTACATGAATGTCCCTGCCTTCCCATCACACGACACAACCACACATAGAATTACACACTTACTCGTATGTCCGACCCCTCACCATCACATGCACAACCATTGCTTTCATGGGTGTCGCGTCCTGTTACCGTGGCTAAAGTACACACATGAGCATACTCTTTTGATCGTGTCTTTTTGTGATACAAAAGGTAAAGGGAGAAAGACACTTGAATTAATGAATAGAACCAAGTACATAGAGCTCAAGATATATAATATGTTTGACTCGAGGATAAAAGGAATGCCATAGATTGAACACTCGCGTACTGATGTATTAGGGTTAAATACATCTTAATATTTTGAAACTTTACAAAAATCTCACTTCAATACCTGATTATTTAATACTACATCAGTAATTGTAGAGAGATTTTTATGCTTGAATACTTAATGCACTTTAGTATCTCGAAACTGCATGAATCTCCCCCTCCCCTTTGCCCCTCCCCTACCCACCAACACAAGTGTGCGAACGCACATGCACACACATCTCACAGTTGGTCGGTTGTAGCCACTGCATTTCATGGATCACAAGATCTATGCACCCATTGAATGATTTTGAGGTGAGAGTGTCGCGGGGAGTGGTGGCACCAACGGCGTAGAGAGTACGATGAAGGGTGGCCAGAAGGGGGTGGGCATATGCCGGAGACGGTCAAGCATTATTGACGTTGGTAGCAGCGTCTTTTTGGAATGGTAGTGGGTGTTGGTGGTTATGTGGGGCTTGGGGTGTGGCGGCGCCGAAGGTAGCATGGGTTGCCGAAGAAGTGAATGGAGAAAAAGAAAAAGGGAAAATGAGATGAGAGAACAAAATTAAACAATAAATATAGTATCAATTAATAAGGGTAAAATAGTCAATTTGTTTGACTCCGTTGAGAATCTGGATCGAAACGTTTGGAGTTACTTACATATTGATTAAATAAAGAATCGGATTTTTATGTGTCAAGGGTAAACAATCAGATATTCTAGTGAGACTTTTTCTGTGGTCTTGAAGTATTAAAGTGTGTTTAACTTATATATAACTCCGTTCAATCTCACGATTACGGCTTATTTTTTCCTCAATTTCTAGATTAAGAAAATGTTTCGTGTATTTTTCATTTCTGCCCTCTCTAATGTTATCTCTATTCTCATTCCCTTGCTCCATTCTTGCTCCAAACTCTTTGTAGCTCTCCTTTTTTTTTTTCTTATCATCTCTCCTCAAGTACTCGCTCTGTCCCATAAAAATTGATCATATTTTTTTTGAGTTGTTTTACAAAAATTGTTCATTTTCCAAATTAAGAAAGACTTTGCAGGTACTTTTATAGATTTATCAATTTTATACTTTTTTTATTTTATTTATCTCTCAAAATTTAACTCTGCACGAGTTCATTTTCTTTCTCCTACCCTACTTTTTGACACTTTTTAATTCTATTTATGTTTTTACACTTAATACTCCAGTAACCTATTTTCACTCTATTGATCTATTTTCTTTCCCTCTTCTCTTTAAATGGTAAAATCAGAAACATATACTCCATATATAAATTAAATCTTTTATCTACGTGTAAAAAAAATATATGACAATTTATATTAGAGCAAGGGAGTATTATTTTCTTTTCTCTTCACATATAACAGCCTACCACATTGACGAACTCAACTATCACCTTAAGTCAGGCTACCGCATTGGCGCGGGTGCTGTGGCCTTCCTCATCCCTCAGCGCCATGGATGCCGCCTTTTACACCACCACCGCGTTAACTGCCTTGATCTTCCACCACCATCATCGTCTTCTTTCAGATCTACAACATCACCACCTTCAAGAACCAGCCGTTGCCTTTTTCAATTTTATTAGATACAGATTCGGTATAGAACTAGGTCTCAGATCTGGTTAAAACAGATTTTTTTTTTTAATTTTTGACTTTAATCCTTTGTTTACATTTAAAATTTGTTTTTGGGATTTGGTTCCGACATCTAAAGTTTTTTTTTTGTGGGTAAGAGGTTCCAACAAATAAAGTTGATATGAAACAAAAACTGTTAATCTAAAAGTCATCGTCTTCTTTCACCGCAGATGAGCCTTCGTGAACTTTTTAGAAGAAATGGGTCTTCGTAGATGACAACAAATTTACATAATCACATTAAACAATAGAGTATAAAAATTGGTCTTCAAAAAGAAAACAATTCATAAGAAGATGAACCGAGACAATGATGCAATAGTATCTATATGTTTCTAGCGGTGTTAAAGACTTACGCTACAATGGAAGATACACAATTTACTGCAGTTCCAAAATATTATGCAAGTCAAACGAGAGCAATATGTTTAGGGGCTACAATGGAAGATACACAATTTACTGCAGTTCCAAAATATTATGCAAGTCAAACGAGAGCAATATGTTTAGGGACGGAGAGACTTATCTCTCTCCCTCCCACCTAAAAAAATAAATAAAATCAAAGGTGGTTTAGAGAACGGGCTTGAGTTTGTAGGTCGAGTTTTGGTCGATAAAGTTTTAATCCTTGACGAGTTACATTTCTACAAAAAAAAAAAAAGAGATCCAAGTGAAGATCATGCGTGATTCACTTTGTATATCTGAGATTATGACATGATCCTGCACAAGATTGACCAAACAAAATGAGGTCTTGAATGATTGCATCCAAAATGATCCACAGGACGGAGATCACCCAGAGAGGTTTGATGGCCTTCGAGAATGGAGGTCTTGTGATACAAGGAAATGAGATCAAGGTTCGAAATAGAGGATCTGTGTGACAACCCAAGTGAAGCTACGAATCCAAAACCTTATTCAGTGATCGTGAAAATAATATAAATAATGGAGTTGTATTAAGGGAAAGTAGCAGGAATTTATCATTGACATATAAAAAGTTTGTGAGTAGTGAACGTGCGCTCACACGCAATGCACCTTCTTTATCTAATTATATATATACACATACATACACGAAAGCCGAAACTGAAAGAAGTGATCATGTGATTCATGTCATTGCCCACATGGACAATCTCTTAGTGACGGAACCAGGATTTCACTCTAGGGGGTGCAAAAAATATATCGAAATCACTAATTTTTTTTAGTTTGATCTTGTTGGAGTTCATGAAGAATTTACCAAATTTCATGGTTTCTAGGCTGATCTTGTTGGATCTGCCCTAACCAATTGATAGAGTTTTTCAGGTTTGATAAAATATTATCAAGCACATTCAGAGAACATTTCTCATTTCTCCACACTCTTCCATCCAATCCATTTCTCAACACTCCAAAAGTGTTCAGAGCACATACATATTTCATCTTCATCTGTTAAAAAAAAATCTACCAATTATTATTTAAGTACATTTTTAACGACAAAAATTGGTAAGAAAACTCATATAAAAGGTGAAAAGCTTTTTATTTTTATTTTTTTTGTCACTACTAATTTTATTATTGTTATTAAGTATATAAACACAATATCTTTTAATCAGTACTTTGTACCCCGCCCGTCATGGATCGAAACTAGTTTTGTCATAAACAAAAGATTAAAGGGAAGGTCGGCCTGCATGTACCAGCATAGGCTCTGGGCCCTAATATCCTGAAAGTGAGCCCAATGAAGCACAAAGTTTTTTGACATCTCGGGCTTAGAGCTTGCAAATGCATTTCATTACTCTACTTCAGAAAGGACCAAGCATCGTTCAATTCGACCCCGGCACTTTACGCAACCGCATTTACCTACACAATTTATACTGCGATAGGTATAATGAACCCAAATCAGTGGGCAGTGGCTGGTGTTAGATACAAGGTAAAGGTGCTAACAACCGTTCGAATAAGTTTTGGCAATAGAAATTGACAATTGAAATCCTTTTTATGAGTTGTATATTCGTTAAATTATACCCATATTTCTGATTTCAAAATAAAATTACACGTGTGCGTATTAGATTGAACAAATAGTACGGTATCCGTTGACCAAACAGAACGACGACATACAGAACGATTTCAACAGAGTGACTATAATGCCCATAACTTGGAAGGTAAATGACTTGAAATTCCATTAATCTCTCATCTTTCTCTTCGATAACTAGCCACCATTGTCACTGCCATTCAAGACCGCCACGTCTAGCTGTCCATCGCTGCTAAACCACTCCAACCCCACCAGCTACCCCTACCATCATCCAATTGCCATCAATGCTGCCACCCAGCCCAGCTGGTATTAACCAGATCCTTCCAAAAGAAATAATAGCACACCCTGTCTATTACCACCTCCATCTTTGTGTGGAAGTCCCACCACCCAATTTTAGCCCCACACAGTGGCGAAACCAAAATTTCACTCTAGAGAGTGCTAAAAATATATTGAAGTCATTAAATTTGTTTATAAGTAAAATAGTACACAAATTGCCTATTCTAGTGGCAAGTTTGAATATTAACCTGTATTTCTTATATTTATTTACTTTATATATTTATTTTCTAAATTTCATAAACCCTGATTTTAAGACGCTCATATTAATTTACCCATTCAAATTATAGTCGAATGAGGAGATATTTCAACAAAAATCCTAGTAGTCTTACATTGTCAAGTAGCAAACAACAATTCCGAGTTCAGCTATTCATTCTCGATTTCAAGCAACTAGTTCCACGCGAAGTACTAATAAAAATCGTAATAAAAATGAAGACATATAGCCTATAATGCTCACACACATCACAATACTCAAATTGAGAAAAATAGTATCTTGAAGCAGTATAACCTTTATTCAGTTGATAACAATACGATTGATTGCATGTCTTTGACGGGATTTATTGGCTTCTAAATAATTTCAAGAAGGAAAGTAAAGGGCTATTGAAGTGAAAGATTTTCATTTTAAGAAAGCTGTTAAAAGTAATAACTGATTTCTATTATAGACAATCATTTTGTTTTAAATCTGAAAAAGTTCAACAATGCATGCAGCATGGCTGAAGTACTCAATGGAGAAAGCTTGGGCTAGTGGTTGTTCTATTTCATATGAATACCTTTCCTTCTGATCCCCTCCGCGTTATCTTATATTAGTTTCGATTTCCCTTTTTTATTTGAAGTGGTGATGGACAACAAATGGATCATAGAAAAGGAAAATGCTCATTGATAATAACCAATATCATTTGTAACATTGAACACAAACTTGTACTAAGTGATTGATTCATATATATTTTTTCTTAAATTACAGAAAACTAACGAGAAAGCAAAGCAATGTAATGTTTAAGAGAGCCATCACAACCTCAATAGAATTCAAAACACTGAATACTTCTTAATTTGTTAATGGATAGCTACACTAAATTGGTGGACAACCCCTACAAAACTGCACCCCGTCATCTAAACAAATGCAGTACTATTTAACCATTGTAACGGCACAATAGGCCTAGAAATCAAAGATATGATAAAGTGTAACCATTGTACTCAATTCAGCAGCAGATGATTTACCAAATTTGTTTTCTTGTCTTTGCTATTTGGGTAATTTTAGTGTGTCTGAAATATATTATGGTGGCATGTTCATCAATGAACGAGGCTTCACCTACATAACCGTGGAAATATAGTTGCAGTTGCCCGTTTGAACATCCTTTTTTTTTGTTGCTTGTTTCTATTTTGGTTTTTCATCAGCTTGTCTTACGTTAACTACTTCGTTTTCTACTTTCATTTCCTACTAAGCCCAAAAGATTGGATAACTTTGTAGGCATTGAGAGTCTTTTTAAAAACAACATCAATAAGCAGAAAACAAAACCATGGACGTTATTAGGACATCAATTGGGAAAGCAACAAAGAGTAATCAAATTAGGAAAGCAACCTTGATGAACAATAAAAAATGCTCAATTGACAAGAAATGCACAATCAACATTTCGAAATGCTCAATGATCTCAATTAACAATCTAAAAAGCTCAATTAGGAAAGCGAGTCAATTAACAATCTGAAATGTGTACCTAAATCTAAAAAATGATGAAGGCAGTCGATTAATTGACCGGTCATGGGTCACCGGTCGTCGATGCGTCGTCGCCGGTAGTGGGTTCTTGGCCGGTGGAGTCCTCACCTCGTCGTTGCCACTCGTCGTTCACTGATACTTCCGGATTCGAACAGAAGAAGACCTCTTCTCCAGTCCATTGCCATCTCCTTCCACGGCACCACTCCAACCACTCATTCCAGATCTGAGCTCTCCTCAACAGATAGAGTTGGCTGGTGGAGGTGAAAGCCCCTGCCGGCTGCCGTGTCGGCGTGTGAGTGTGTTGCCGTCGGGTGATGTCTGCCATCTTTGGTTTGGTAATGGCTGAGAGACAAGTCACAGAGAGAGTCGTGCGTCTATCGGGGGGGGGGGGGGAGAGAGAGAGGGAGTTGCCACACTTATGCCGCATAGAGGTGAAACGTAAAATATTTTTCTGGAAGTTGAGGGGGTGCATTAGCCCCCCTCGTACAAAGGTAGGTCCGCCCCTGGCCCCACACCATGTTACTGCCATCCCCCTAGAGTGCTTTGATAGCAGCCATCACCACCTGCACACACTTCCAGTTAGTCGCGATTTAGCCGTTGCCACCACCAACGACAAACAATAACCACCACAGTAATTGACCAACTGCCAACCCATCATCCCCACAGCCAAATACCACCGTACCCATGACTTTCCAGCACCATCACAGCTTTCAGATTTATTTTTTAAATTCCATTTTGGTGGTTGGAGAGAGAGAGAGAGAGAGAGAGAGAGAGAGAGAGAGAGGATCCTAAACCCTAATTTGGAAATTAGGGTTCTAAAATGTCTACGTATCTACAATATAAGGGTCAATGATGGATGACACGACTGATACATTTTCAAAGTTGTTAGTCACGATCTTTTGCCTTTTTAACTTTTATATCCTTGAATGTAATTTTACCATAATCTCAAAGACTTGGGGTGTAATTAACCCCATATATAATTATTTGCGAAACATATTACGGCTTGACTTCGAGCCTGAAACCTAATCCAAAGTTTTGTTTTGGTTAGTTATTGTCAAATTATGTTCAATTGGTCAATTTTGAATGATCAGTTGGGAAAAGAACCATTCGCTCCTTGTGTTAGTCTACATAGACGACAATAAATAAAAATAACAATATGTAGAATAAGCAACAACAAAATTCAAAAAATCAACAATCAACATAACACCATATTTAACGTGAAAAACCCTTCAACATGAAAGGAGAAACACTCAAGCCAAACTTTGACCATACTCTATACGATAATGGGTCTAGAATGCTTTCTTCTTTACATTTAGCTAACCGTTTACAATCACCGAGACAACAATTTGAATCACAACAATAACACCTATAGAAATGTTCGATTCTCCTTGATGTATTTCTCCTTAGCTTCATACTTAGTGGTTTTGTCAGAGGATCAGCAAAGTTCAACTCTGACTTTACAAAATTATAGGATATAATATCTTCATTCAGCAGATGTCGCACAATGTTATATCTTAGGCAAATGTGCCTACTCTTGCCGTTATAGGCTTTGTTCTTAGCGCATGCTATCCAAGTCTGGCCATCAAACAATATCGACATACATAGAATTGGTCATCCATAAAAGGATGTCTGGAAGTAGGTTCCTGAGCCATTATGCTTCATTAGCTGCCTTCTTTAAGCTAATTGAATTACATCGTAAACCGAGCTGTGCAAGCCTGCTTGGAAGATTTCCAAGAGACTGCTCTTCCTCTAAGAGTAAAAATATACCAACTCGTGAATTTTGTCTTAGCTGCAACAGAGATCCAGTTATCGTCATAATATCATTCTAATACTGCAGGGAATCCATTAGAGAATAAAGAATATTCCCTAGTGCCTTTCTGATGTTTAAGTACTCTGCATAAAGCAGTCCAATAATAATCTTTACTAGGATTATATGTATATCTACTAAGTCTGTTTACAACATATGCTATGTCGGCCTGTCGGGTCTAGTGCTATTCATCAAATACAGATCAAATACATAAGGTCACCAATCATTTGAGCATATTTGACTGAGATATACCACGATCTTTATTCTTTTTCAATTGAATACTAGAAATCATATGGAGTGCAAACAAAGGTAAAATCAAAATGACCAAATTTTCTTAACATTTTTTCCACAAATGTTCTTAACATTTTTTCCACAAATGTTCTTGAGAAATCATATAACCATTATTTATACCATTCAATATAATTCCAAGAATAAAGTCGACCTCACCTAAAATTTTGATGTCAACCATAAAAAAGAGGAAGTTTTTGGTCTCATTGATTACTTCAATGCATGTTTCTATAATGAGCATATCATTTACATACAAGCATATAATAACACCAGAATTTATATAAGAAAACTTGCAGTAAATGTATTTATCAACTTCATTCACATAAAAGTGATTTGAGGTCATCACACCATCAAATTTATCATGCCATTACTTAGAGGCTTTTTTAAGACCATAAAGGAATTAACAACTTCCAGCTTTTCACCCTTGAACAATTAGTAAAATATGTTTTTAAATGCACTAGACTAATGCCAAGGGTGCGCCTGTAAGATTGTCCAAGAAAGAAATTTAATCTTGACTAACACGTATGGTGGCTCGAGAGGAAAAAAAAAAACTCTTGAAAGGGCTCAAGAATATTCTTACCGTGCAATTTTTTTTTTTGCGTGATTTTTTGAGCTCTGTCCATACAGTTTGTTCTAATTTTTGAAGAGTGCGTATGTAAAATTGTCTAAGAAAAAACATTTAATTTTGGTGTTGCGTGTGACAGCTCGAGAATACATAACACTCCCCCCCTTCTTAAAACTCTAAATGTCTTAAACAAGTAACCGTAGCGATTTCAGACATGGTAGTGCCACGTGGACTCTTCTAATTAGGCAGTCATTAATTCCTCATATTTGTCTTTAGCCATGAATTGCGAGGTTTCTCCCAAAGAAAGAGGAAGATAAAAGAATATAGCGGGGAAAGCGGAGGAGCTGCTACTCTACTCGTGAGTTCTCCGGCGGCGACTGGTGAGCGATCTTAACGTTGCAAAACTTAAATTATCCGACCAAAAATTGTCTGCCGTAGAAATCTTTCTCATAAATCAGGTAATATGAACACGTGCGTTTGCGTGTGTGCGCGCGCGTCTGTGATTCTCAGGCTTTCTTTTTCCGTACACCTTTTGCATGTCATTTGTTCGCACATTTGCTAGATCCCTTGGTTTTCTGGGATAATTTAGTAGGTGTCTTTGTTTTACGAATTCTCCAACATATAGATTCTTTGATTCGTGAAGCTTTTGTGTGTTACTTAGAACAGGGTTCCACGTCCGGAGATTTTAGATGTAGTGATTGAAAATCAGAGAAAAGGTTGGGGCATGAAGTTTTGCTTTTATTTTCACTGCAACTGGTGAACTTGGAAATTAGGGATCAATTGCAAAGAAAGGTTTTCATGAAATGCTGGTGATCGATCACTAATGGAAACTTCAATTCTCAATTTTAAGGAGCAATTCTTAGATTTACGCTTAGCCACGTTGTTGCCTAGGAGAGGACAACTCTTGTGCTGCAGAGGGCAAAATAGCGTTGGAGGTATTAGATTAAAGAACTTGAAGCTTGTTGTTTTGACTTTTTCAGACTTGTTATTGACATTACATTTGAACACCACTTGCTATTGTTTAACTGATATATATTCTTTTTAATTTTGACTCAATGGTGCAAAAACACTCCATGGATAAATATTTTTCACGTGCTTTCCGCTTTGTTCCTGTTTTTTCATATTTTTGAGCTTTTTAGTAGTGCATAACAATAAAGCCAACATATCAGTAGGGCAGAATCCCTCTTGTATTGCGATCAAGATTATCCTTTATGTCTTTCATTATTGTCTAGGAGACAACATAATAAGGCATGGAGACCTTTGCAAAAGATGCTGCTACGAAACAAGAAACTGCTACTCCAAACAAGGTTGTACACTTGTTCTGAGGTTCTTTAATTTCTAAACAAACTGCTACGTCGTTCTCCTGATCGAGGTTCTTTAGTTGTTACATACCATTAATTAGTACTACTGCAGAACTTATCGGCTGTATACTTGTTCTTTGTAAAGTGAAGTTCCCATGTTTTGGTTTTGATGCGCATCAGTTGGAGTCATCAAGTGGAGCTTTCACAAGCCCAAAATCACTTTTCTTCTAAATTTCACATGAATCCCAAGTGGATCTCAAGGATCTACTTCCAAAATATGCATAACTGCGGCCAAGTTGCCAGTTGGAACGAACCAAAATAACATGTTAGAGTTTGAGTGGTTAATAAAAAGTGGTCAAAAGCGATGTCTCATTTGAATCATTGTTAAGTTCAATTTCTTACCGGCTACTATGTGAATGCCACAATGCTTTTTTAGACTTTACTGGTTCCTAGGCGGTATTCATTGATGCATATCATTCTTTAGTTGTAACCATCAACAATTGTCTGCAAGAGGCTGCTGAACAATGTTGTGCTGATATGTACAAGTTTAGATGATGAAAAGAGAGTTCATTTCTGTACAATCTAGTTCTGAAGTCACAACTCATATCCATGTATTGCAGGGTGCAAGTGGGAATCTTTCAAGTGCCTGGACCATAATATTTGTTTTAGGTGAGCATCTCGCGATCTTCACTTTGGTACTTCATAAAACCTGATCATAATTTAACAAGAAGGTTCGCATGATGGTGTTAACTTATGGTTGCAATCTTTTTATAACTCGAAAGCTAGTAAGGACAGGATGTGTATGGTCGTTTTAACCTGGATATTTCCATTTTCTATTGTCAGCCTCAGCAACCTGTATTTCCTTTACTTTTGCCTATTAACAATGATGTCCACTCCGTTGTTCAGTTGCTACATTGAATAAGTTACGTAACATACGGTAGCAATCTCATTGTGCTCATCTTTTGGCAGGTGGTCCTGGCAGTGGAAAGGGCACCCAGTGCTCCAAGATAGCTGCTCATCTTGGCTTTTGTCACCTCAGCGCTGGTGAGCTTCTTGACATAGAAGTTGAGTCCGGATCTGAAAACGGGTATGTTGTTACATTCACCTTCATGTATTGTGGCCCTTCTACTTCCCTTAGGTACCAAAGCTTCTAGTATTCTTTGCCTCATTATTGTAAGTAAATATAATTGCTGGCACTTGCATAGTTTCTTTAGCATCTTTCGCTCTTTTTGAGTTATTGTTATTATTTTTTTTATTTGCAGAACAATGATCAAGGCTTTCAAGATGGAAGGGAAGCTTGTCCCAGCGGATATGATTATCAAACTCTTGCAACAGGCGATGGAGGAAAGCATTACAAAAAAGTTTCTCATTGACGGTTTCCCACGTAACAATGAAAATCGAGCTGCATTTGAGAATATTGTAAGCCATTATTGTCTTCGTGACTTTGTCATTCTTCTTTTTCTTTTAAAAACATTTAACTATTGGTTACCTCGATTGCATGATTTATCAATTGATCTTTCTGTTTACTATCCATGATTATATTCTCAATCAGAATTTAAGTTCTTATTCACAAACTGTCTTATGTGGTGTAGACTACATTTGTGTTTGTGTACGTTGTGTCGCGATGTGGGGGTTGTCATATTGGCCTCTCCATGCCCCTGTCACTACTCATGGTTGTGCCGGCACAATGTTGGCGTTTATCGTTTGACAATAGCTTAGCTATTAGGAACTACTAAGAGATGAAAGCTCTCTCTCTCTCTTCTTCGAACCCCCCCCCCCCCCCCCCCCCTTCCCCACCAACACGAAACCCAATTAACAGCATGGTTAATATTCTTCTCATGAGAGTTCGAAATCACCTTACAGACGAAACTTGAGCCAGAGTTTGTATTATTTTTTGAATGTTCCAATGAGGTGATGAGAAGCCGTCTACTGAATAGAAACCAGGTACTGCTTTTGACTTTTCAGCGTCTTGATTATGAATTGCATCTCTTAGGAACACACTCACGGACAATTGGCTTTGCAATCTTATAGGGAAGAGCTGATGACAACAGCGCAACGATAACAAAACGACTTCAACTTTATCTTGAATCCACACTGCCTGTTGTCAATTACTATAGTTCGAAGGGGAAGGTGTACAAGGTCGGCATTATCACCTTCAATTCCGGTTCTATCATTCTTTAGACGAATAGGAGGAAGCCTGTAGAAAATCTCTTCTAGTCTGCTTACTGATTTTCTCTCTCCCACACTCTCTCATTCATCTGCTAGGTTAATGGTGAACAACCCATTGAAGAGGTATTCGAGGCAGTCAAGTGTGTCTTCTCCAAAATGACTCCCAGAGCAGGGAAACAAACCCTTTTTGTAACTTGATCGGAGAATACCATAGACATGTTGGGGGAGCTTCTATGAATTAGAGATGATTGCTTGTGGTGTTAAAAAAAAAAACTCAATGGAGGATTGACTATAACAGTAGTAATGGATTAATTTATGAGTATCCTGATATGATTTTTATATGAGAACTGCGTGTTTTCTGTTAGTTGCTACGAAAGTTCTGTCTCATGTTGGCTTCAGATTAAATCTCCCTGAACAAACTTTAACCGACCCCTGTCTACTTCGGCTTGCCAAAGCTCATACAGACAGAAGAGTACTTGATCCGCAGGTTCCCTTGTGATCTTTGTGAAGAGCAGGAGTTCATATAAAGAGGCGAAACTCAATTAAATATTATGGGAGTTAATGTAATTCTGGAATTCAAACGTTGGAACCTTCCTTGAGGAGTGACATCTTGTAGTTGTCGTATCGGCTTCTTTATGTGTCCACATTTCTAGAGAGCATTTTAGCTTGATTTGTTCTGGATGACGATATGACATAAATATGTGTACGATTGGACTATAAATGCCGACAACGCCAAGAAAACTCGAATCCGATAACTGAGGAGAAGCTTTTAATTTTAGTACGGTGAATAAAAACGAAACTAAGCAATTACAATAGAGGTGCCACTAAAGGAGCCGCGAGATACAAGGAATTGCATTAAATTACGATGGAGGAGAACCTTTTAATCTTAATACGGCAATAACAACAAGGCTTATCAAAACAAACAAGGCAGCTTATTTTTATAAAATAAAGATGTATACCTAGAGGGGACAAAACCAATACCTCCTGTTAATCACATCAATCTCATGAAGCGCAACGCAATGCACAACCTCCTTCCGCTTCTGCAGCTCCCCGTCAGGGCACTGCACGAACATGGTCTGCGGTCCCATCTCGTCATAATCCCTGGACCGTGAAAACGACCCCCACCGTGGCTGATGGACTTGGCCATGCCCATGGCGATGGCGGTCTTGCCAGTGCCGGGCTGGCCCTAAAGAAGGACGGCCCCGCCCGCGATCTTGCCGTCCTTGACCATCTGAACGATGACACTGGCGGCCTTGCGGGCCAAGGTATGGCCAACCATACCCACGGAGATGGAGCGGGGCACGAGGGCGGAGTCGAGGTCCAGGCCCGGATGTGGGAGTGGGCGCCTATGCGCTCGATTCGGGTCAGGTCTCGGGTTTCGGAGAGCTTCAGCTCCCCCATGGCTTGTTCTACCTTGAGTTTTGTGTGGGGGAGAGAAAGGCTTCTAGGGTTTTAGGTTAAAAACTTGCTGAATGAAAAGAGTCCTATTTGCAGTTTCTTACTTTATACTGTAGCCATTCAAATTCTTGAATTCTGTGTCGTAGAATCCTACCATTAAAATGAACAGCTAGAAAAGCAAGTAATGATTCATAGATGACATGACGCTCGATAAGAATAACAATAAAATTGAAATAATAAGGTGAAATGCGTACAAACCCTTATAGTACTATAAGATAAGATATACGTGCAGATGATCCACATTTAAAAGTTCCTAGAATAAGAGTGACAGAGTTTACATGAATAATTCTATGAAGACAACTACTCGATTGTAGAAAAGGTAGACCTTGTGGTTAAAAGCTCGGTGCAACCCACATAGGTGGCGTAATTCGACTATAAGATTCACCAGTACAGTGGGGTGTAAAACTTCCATCTCGTAGGTCATAGATCCCCATGTCCTTTCCTCCTACTGAATATTCATCCATGCCGTAGTACGATTCCAAACAGTCGTCCGCAAAATATATGCTATTAGCCTTGACGTTTTCGTGACTGGCCTCAATCGAGAAGGAAGAATTGTGACCCAAAAAGAGTGCTCTGTTGCCCAAATTCTTCACCTCTGTCCACCCATCATTGTTTAAATCCACCTCGAAAACTTGGAAGCTAGTTGTTCCATAAGTTAATTCACAGTCGTCTTCGTCCACATCTCCGGTTTCGTCCACAGGCCGAACCTCGCTACCAATAATTTTCCTGACGATTCAACCAAGTACAGTTTCTCAATTAATCTTGTGCGCAGTAGTTTAGGCAATTTCGCAACCACCTCGGCAACAGTAGGATTAGCACCTTCGACAGCACATAGAAGAACTCTGCCTTGACAATCGACCGCGTAAAAGTTGCCATTGAAGTGAATGACGTCAAAGTACATCGCCAGCTTCGTCTCTATCGTAGTCCAGGCATTATCGATGCCGAGTTTGCAGAAAGCTAACTTGAGCGAACATCCCTGGATAACCATGACTGTGCAATCGGACGATGACGGGCTTGAAGACAAGAGAGCCTTCCAAATGCAGCCATCATAAGACACATAATCGTGATCCTTGAGGGTGGAGATGTGCGGTAGCCTGATTTGAAGCCGAGAAAGCGGATGCAACAGATTCATGCTCCAGTCACTCTCTGCGGTGATCAACCACCCCTCAGATGCCAGACATCTACATCGCTTCTCGTTAGCTTCAGGCAACGTCACCGTGCGAATCATGCCTTTCGAGAGACTATAAAAGCCGCGAACATCGCCATCCTCTCTCTGCGCAAGCATTAGCCAAGGGATCTGAGGACGACGGCTGAAATTCTCCTTGGTGGCGGCTGATCGCCATGCTTTACAAACTCCACCAAGAGCAACAAAATCCTCGAACAAATCTACTTTCTCACCAATATAAACTAGAAGATCGTGGGGAAGGTCTAACATAATACCCATCTTAGGTTGTTCAACCTATGCAGAGGTAATACAAGATCTATGAGGGTTATGATGAAGGTCTGCGAAGAGAAGAGAAGGACGGAGAACTTGGTGTCACAGGAGAGCAAATAATCGCAGCAGCACTATTACAAAAGATGAAGTACAGGCATAGATGTAAGCACATGGCACCTTATATAATGGCGCATAACATCACAAAGCAGAACAGGATTATAATTCCAAATCCAATTAAGAGAACGTTCAGATTTTGGACTGAAATTAGTAACTACTTTTTGGTATGGATTAAAATTCGTACTTTCGTTTTTAATAGTATTCCTGTTTGTTTTCTATGTACTAACTAATGTACCTGTACAAGTTAAGATGCAATTTGATTTTTTCGGCAATCATATATCTTTAGTATACTTTTTCAATTGACAAATAACAAAGAGAACGATTTTTACTTAAGTAATGCATATATACATGATACAACATAATAATCCACATCACTCAGGCATATAAATTTTTATGAATAAAATCAGCCCACTATTTAAGACGATTTCATGATTAAATTAATAATCCAAGGATGCCACATCTTCTTTTTTTGCAGCTGACAGTCTTCTCTACTTTAATACTACAAAGGAAGAGGAAGAGGTGTACGCTATTAGGGAGATATTAAGGGGCTACGGAGTGACTTTCAAATAAAACGTAATTCCTTAAAAATCAGCTGTGGTCTTCGGCAAGCATAGAGCAACCTGATGGGTGTTTCAGTTGCGTCTGCACATGAAAAATATTTAGGTTTATCCTCGGTTATTGAAAAATATAAGAAAGATGTCTTTCATAGTCTACATGAGAGGATATGGAACCGATTACAAGGTTGATCATCCAAGTCTGGGAAAGAAATCTTGTTGTAATCGGTTGTTTAAGCTATTCTAACATACGCTATGGGACGCTTCAAACTTTTGGTGCAATTATGCGAGGAAATTAAAGCTATGAAGGCTAACTATTCGTGGAGCTTGATGACGCTAAGAAAAATTGTAATGGATGAGCTGGGACAGATTGTGCAAAAAGAAAGGATCAACCATGTATACTTGGTGTCTGTTTAGAATACTACAAGTCTTCAATCTAGCGCAACTCCCAAAACAGGTGTGGCGTCCCTTGACCAACAAGAACTCTTTATTTTTTCATGTACTCGACTCTAAATACTTTCAAGATGGAGACATATTTAAGGCGTGCTTAGGAAATCAACCTTCCTACACATGGAGTATCGGAGTATCTTAGAATCAAGACATTTCATATTAGCAGGGACTGTGATTGGCGAAATTGACCTTCCTACACATGGAGGAGCATCTTTGTATCTTAGAGTTGCTGATGATGATATCTGTCTCATATGTACTTCCTCTGTTGAGTCCACACTGCATGTCCTTAGAGATTGTACTCGTATGAAGGAACTGTGGAGAACTTTGGTTAAGCCTATAGCATGGGCTGAAGTTCTTCCTTAATTATTCATTCAAGTCATGCACACCATCTGGTATTGGCAAAACATGATTGCTCATGGGCGAACAACTACTCTCCCGCCAAATTTAACGCATATTATTTTGCAACGTGTTCGAAAGAACTTCAAATTTCAACCACAAGCGCTAGGGAAAGGTGGGCAAGCTCCCTATTTACACAACTAGAATCCACCTAACATAGGGTAGGTAAAGTTAAATGTTGGCGGGACTGCTCAAAGTAGTGCAGACTTAGCGGGGGAGGCAGCTTTATGTCGTGATCTCTGTGGTAATTGGATACTTGGGTTAATGCAAAAGCTGGGAGCTACAAATAATAGGCGAGCTGAATTGTATGCCATTTGGCATGGATTGGAACTGTAAAGGAACATGTCAAGTGGAATGTAAAGGAAGTTCAGTCTTTTGCAACCACTTCCACTAATGTCGGAAACTTCGGATCTAATGTTCGAATCCATGTCCCTAGGCTTGCTTCTCTTAGACCTCTTCTTGGCATCAGGAGAGGATCTGGCAGTTGTCGTAAGAACATCATCGGAGCCTTGGCAATCACAAGGAAGTTTGTGGACAGAACCATCCATTGAGATCCAGTGTTGCTCTTTTTGGTTCCTCCACTCCGAATGTTTCAGTTTCCTTTTAAAATCTCTGAAGGAAAAACTTGTCGGTTTGCACCTCTTCTCTTTGTTCAAGTTGTGATGAGATTGCAAAGAGGAGCTATGGCACATTATGTCTGTTAAGTCTTGCATACTTTTCAGGCCAAGCCTCAAAACTACTATTCTCTTTGAAAGTTGTGGACCATGTACATCCATATCCATATTTGACCTTCCTCCAGAAAGATTTACGAATAGTTTGCCTGTGGATATCCAGAGTTTGTGCAGGCCTGTCAAACTTCCTTGGATAACTAGTTCCACATTCTGAGGGGCAAACTTCTGGGAATGGTAAATGTTTTTCTTTCTCCGCCTGCAAATCTCCCAAGTATTGGATGCGTTTTGCTAACAGGGAATATGGATCTTGCAGAAGTTTCATGAGCAAATCACTATTCAAATTTAAAACCTCCAAAGTATCCAAGAATTTGTCTAGACTGGTGCCTTAAACCAGTTTTTCTGAGGTACATTCTCTCAACAAACATCTGATGCACAACCGCCTCTGCGCTCATCTGAAGTAGCTGCATACTGATGGCATCAACATGATCATGCTTTCCATTACTTGTCTGCAGAGAACTATAAGGTAGTCTACTTCCATCATGAATCTGGTTGCATAGTGCTTCCAATCTTGCCGCTGAGTTGAGTGATCTTGCCGAGAAGAGTGCCCATGCCCTTTATTTGCTGCATCTTTCCAATGACGAACAACAGATTGATAAGCTTTCTGAGAATATTGCCCTGCCTTCCTTTTCCTTGCTAAATGGCCAACAAGGCCAGGATCACGTCGAGTGTGTTGCAATTCAGTGCACAACGTCTCTTCTTCCACACCATTAACTGCTTTGCTGTCTGCTCCATTCTGAACAAGTTGCCAAAGATGTTGGAGTAATTTAATAAAAATAAAAATACTAATACCTATTTTGAAGTTTTTGTTTAGTTTTATGTCCTCTACAGGGCACTTGCCGGAATTTTTTTTTTGTTTTGTACCATCCTTTTGTTGGTCCATAATATTAGTTTAAGTGACTCGTTATAATATGTTATGATGAGCCATGACACCTCACTATAATGTTTTTAATAGTATATTTTTATTACATTTTAGTGGCTTTAAATTAATCTTTACAACTTTTTTGTAACCTACATTCTAATGAAAACTTAATGGCCATGAGTTACATTTTTAAAGTTACTATATATATGTATATTGTATAGTGGAACTCATTTTTAATGTCACCAACAAGAATCCTGCCTTTTTCTTTGACTTTTTCCTTCTCTATAGTGGTATCATCTTGATAACTAGCTTATCATCTTATGTGATGTGTTGAAAGGAGATGTTTCGTGTGTGTGTGTGTGTGTGTGTGTGTGTGTGTGTGTGTGTATATATATATATATATGTATATATGGGAGCTGATCATTTGATAGCGCTAGCAAAATAGGATAAGTTGCTAGCGCGATCTGGCCGTCCAAGGGCGATCTGTGGATGATCTAGATCTTTTTTTTTGCATTTTTTTTAAGTCCTTCGCTACATTATGTAGCGAACAATTTCTGGACAAAAATACCCTCCAACTCCGTCCGCTACATTGTGTAGCGGAAGAGTTACTTTTTCTCTCATTCTCTCTCCTTTCGGTCCTTATTTTTCTGACATGTTTGTCTCTCTCTTTCTCCCATCAATTTTCTGACTCCTCTCTCTTTCTCTCTCCCCCTTTCTCTTCCTCTCTCCTTTCTGTCACTTTCATCTCTTTCTATTTATCCTCTTTGCCGGCGATCTTGTCTGTCGTAAGGAGAATCGAATCGGAGACCCGCAAGATCTGAGCCGAAACGGAATTTGAATAAGAGGAACATGTATTGAAAAACGTTTTTTGATTTACTAGCTTTTTTAAGTGATTGCTTTTCGCCGGAGTGGCGCGGTGGATCTATCTACTCATTTCAACATTTACGGCTAGAGTGGCGCGGTGGTTCTTCGGCGATGATGGCAGTTTTGGGTTTGTTGACGGCAAAAGACATTGTTTTGGATCTGCATATTGCAAAGATAAAAGACATTGCGTGACTGAAAATATAGAGAACCCAGAACATCTAACACATAACCCAGTTAATTTGGTTGTGGCAATTCGTCCGCTACATAATGTAGCAGACACAATGAGCATTGATGACAGAAAGAGAAATGAGAGAGAAGGACACGAGCATTGATAACAGAAAGGAGAGAGAGAGAGAGAGAGAGAGAGAGAGAGAGAGAAACCGGGCATCTAACACATCTAACACAGAACCCAGTTAATTTGGTTGTGGCAATTCGTCCGCTACATGATGTAGTGGACACAATGAGCATTGATGACAAAAAGAGAAATGAGAGAGAAGGACACGAGCATTGATGACAGAAAGGAAGGAGAGAGAGAGAGACTAACATGTCAGAAAAATAATGACTGAAAGGAGAGAGAATGAGAGAAAAAGTAACTCGTCCGCTACACAATGTAGCGGACGGAGTTGAAGGGTATTTTGTCCAGAAATTGTCCGCTACATAATATAGCAGGCGGCTTAAAAAAATGCAAAAAAAAAAAATCTGGACGGTCCACAAATCGCCCGTAGACAGCCAGATCGCGCTAGCAACTTATCCTATTTTGCTAACTCTATCAATGGATCAGCTCCCATATATATATATATATATATATATATATATATATATATATATAAATGAGTTTCGTTTATTTTGAAAAGTAATTTGAGCAAATAAGAGTGTTGATTGAAGCTTCTGCTTCATTCGATAGTGCAGAAAATGCGAATAAAACTATAGTTATAAGCTGGGCTGTTATATTCTGGAGGCGACGCATCAAAACCTTACTGCACCAGTAATTATTCGAAGGGGAGCGAATCGTCGTCTTAAAGAGAGCGACCTAGTCTGCATCTCATCCTCGCTATTAACTTATTACTTATCATCTGAGGTACTCGAGATTAAGGATACTTCGTTCGGTAAGTTTCATGTTTCAAAAGACAGTTGAGGTATAAATGGACAATTTCAAAAGTATGTTTAATTTCACCACCCAGTCAACTTACACGTGCTTAATGAGGGTGTAGATCGGCAGGGAAACCATCTGTTATGTTAAGTAGAATACAGCCACCACTTGTTTTGCTCTTTATACATGATTTCAAACAATAAAAAGCACTAGTTATGTACGAGATGATCCCACATTTCAACTATTTTTTAAGCTGTCTATGCAGAGAGAGAGATCGAATGTTATTCAGTTTCACAAGAAAAAGTAGCTCAGGAAAGATGAATGAAAAGAGGCAACTGATCGAGACAATCAAAATGCTGATAAGTTGAACACAATTTTCCATAGTTTCTTGTAATTGGGGGCAGATTGTGCTTATTAGTACTTATATTGATGCCTCTGCACATTTCATCGAAGCTGATGACTGTATCATTTCCACTCCTTGGATACCCTGTCGCGGCGGGGCACAAAATTAAACTCGAATCAACTTCATAGAAATGACAGGTGTTAAAACCTAACAAAAAGCATAAAAATTCCTCATCAACGGATGATTAAGCTATGAAGCAAAGAAGTCATCTGGTCAATTAGGTGCACTTCTCCAACCTTTGCATCTTTACAACTGCTAGAGTTAATTTTTGACTAATCACCCTACAATTAGTCAAAAGTAAGTCATGACATATTCCTGCGTTCCTCGAAATAGATGGCAACAACACTGATATAGAAGATGTATATGAGGGGTTATCCACCGATTATCATGGAGTAGCTGGACAAAATAAATACCCCATTTGATTATCGTTTTAAGTTTCTGAAATATTATGTTTTCTTAGAAACTTGGAACCACGTATAAGTTTGTTCCAACCCCATTTCCAGAACTACAAGAATAATATTTTTGCGCAAATACCACACTAAAACAATATGGGAATGCCTCTATGATGTCCAAATACCGCTTCCATACATTTATAAGCCAAAGCGAGAAAAATAAATTCCAATTAAATATTTGCATATAGTAATGAAATGTTGCTTAATTTTGGAAATAGAATTTGAGAATGGTACCTAAAAGAACAAAAAAAAAAAAAAAGAATTTGCCTCAAGCCTGGCCTAGCTCTGAAATTCAAGGTAGAGCACAAATATAATGTGTAATAAAACTTAGGGTTAATTACAAACTGTTCCTTGAGGTTTACACGTTTCTGCACTTTGCTCCTCGTGTTTATAACTTTTGCAATAGTGTCCCCCGAGGTTGATAAAACCATTGCAAACAGCTCCAAAATTGGACGTCCGTTCAATTTTAGACGTTAAGTCCTCATGTGCAGTGCACATGCCATTTTGGCATGGACAAATTTGTAATTTCTCCTACCCGTTCTTCCCCACTGTGTTCATCTCTCTCTGTGTGTTCATCTTCCCCCGATGCCGACGATATCACTCCGATGACATCCACTCTCACAACTGAGGGTGCGCACTGGAATCGTTGAAACAAATTCAATCAGTTATTGTTTAGCTTTTAATCAGTTATTAAATCGTTGAAACAAAAAAAACAAATTCAATCAGTTATTAAATCGATTTGTCAGAGAAGGCACCGACAATAAAATCTGGTGATGGAACACATACAGCGAGAATTGGCAATGATTCCGATCACCGGACCACGCGATTCCTTCACTATCCCTCGCTAATCTCTCAAAACCCATTTCACTATTCTTCGAGGGTTTTTCATTTTCTTGATCTCTCAATTGAATGTTCGGTGGTCAGGGAATTATAGTATGATGATTCGTTGATTTAAGTCTTCAAAGTGCTGGATTTTTTTTTTTATTAGGCTTCTATTTTGATTCTTTGTACAATATGGGGAATTGTTGGTGCGGGTCAGAACCTTCAATATGCAGAGTATCATCGAATGCGAAATCAGGTTGGTTTTCCTCTGGAGTCTTTAATCTATACACTTAGGACTGGAACATGTGATTGTAGATATGGGTTTGTGTTGTTATGGCTTGACCAGAAGAAGAGGCGGTTAATGGTGTCCACTCCGTTGCCTTCTTCGTCTGAGCTGGGACTGACGAACTCCAGCAAGAGCGATGAAGAGAAAGATGACAACAGAATGGGCGGCGGAGTGTCTTCGTCGCCTAAGGGAAATTTTGACTTGTCGTCACCTGAAACGTTGTCGACGACGGTGTGGTGAGCAGAGGACCATACAAGCCCAGCGCCTTTTTTGACGGAATTAGTGGTTTCACGATGTCATTGTCGCGGTTGAACAATTATTCCCCGGTAGAACGAGAGAGAGATGAACACAGTGGGGAAGAAAGGGAGGAGAAATTTTAAATTTGCCCATGCCAAAATGATATGTGCATGAGGACTTAACTTCTAAAATTGAATGAACATCTAATAGTTTTGTCAACATCAAGGGGACACTATTGTAAAAGTTGTAAATACGGAGAGCAAAGTACAAAAACGTGTGAACTTCACGAGACAGTTTTGTAATTAAATCATTGGGTCTGTTTCCATTTCCCAAGGCCACTGTCGATTAAAAAAATTCTCTCTCTGACTCCGACGATCTTCCGAGCTACAGTCGGTGAAAGTTGGCGACGGACGGCGCCTCAGTCCCTTCACCGGGTTCATGGGCCACGCCTGAAGCCGCCACGGCCTCAACGCTTCGAGCGCTCAACCAGTTGTCCCTTCCCTTCTTCTGTTCAGGCTTTCTCCTCAGCCTCCTCACTCCTCAGTCCTCCAGCCGGCGGCCGGTCCAGCTCCGGCGTAATCTGCGTACCTCCGGCGTAGTCTGCGCACTTTTCCATTCCCAATTCCTCCCATTCTCTGGTCAGTCGCTCACGGCACAGCGGCAGTCGCCAATCGGCGGCAATTTTGACGTCAAAGAAAGGTAACATCCGTTTTGATTGATTTTTTTTACCTTCATTGAACTGTTTCCTTTTCTCAATTCTCAGTACTATATTAGATTTTTATTTCAATTTTGAATTTGCCATTTGGAATTTGGCAAATATTGCCTCGTGGGTTTTATAGTTTAGAATCTTTAGATTCAGTTTTCTAGTTGGGATTTGTGGCAATTGCTGCCTGCTCAGTACTCGTGGTGGCCATGTGAATTTGGAATGGCGGGATTGTTTATTTGAGATTGAGATTTTTACTTGAGATTTTTTGTTTCAGATTGATAAAGTGGCAATTGCTGCTCGTGGAGGCAATTGAGAATTAGGAATTGGCAATTACAATTGGGGTTTGGGAGGAATTGGGAATGGAGAAGTTGGAACTTGGAATATACTGCTCAATTTTGGAACTCTTAATCTGGAGAAGTATTGCAAATTTTTGATAATTTTTGTGCAAATTTGGAACTATAATTACTTTTGTGATAATTTTTTCTTATGTATTTTGTGCCCACCTTGAATAATAGTCCTGGCTTCGCTACTAGATGCACCCACCTACTTTCACCATTACCCACCACCACCAACGCGTCATCGGCCGCCCACCATCACCAACACTGTCGCACCGACCTGCTTCCACCATTACTCACCACCACTGATGCGTCACCAGCCGCACCACCAACAACTGCAACCACCACTTCTATTGTACCAGCCAGAACTTTCTTCGTTGCCGGCCACACCACCTTCACCAACAACCAAAACCTATCACCCATGTATCTAGGACCATAGTAGATCCAGCCGTTGAAGATATAAAAGACAGATGAAAGAAGGAAAGACGAGAGATTAGTATAATAGCGGTACCTAGCATTGGCGGCGAGCGTGATCTTGAGGGGGAAGCATGATCATTGGTGGCAAGAATAAGAGGGAGTTTATTGTTTGAAAAAGAGAGACAATAAGTGAGAGGGTATGGACTGCTTCAACCCCCCGTCCTATATTTAATGGTTGGCTGGTTGTGTGGTGGCGGCGGTGTGTTTGGAGGAAAGGGCCGAGAGGTGGAGTGTTTGGGGGGAAAGGAGGGGATAGGTTGAAAGATGAAAGAAAATAAAAATATGGCGTTTGATTGCCAACGAGGAATTTAATGCAAATTATCCCTTCTGTCCTAAAAATCTAAGCACCTTGGTACTGCCAGGAATTCCTGAGTATTGGATTTTTTTGGTTACAGAGAAAGATTAAAACATTACAAACAAACTAAACACAGGGATAATAAACCCCGTCTGCGTCTTCCTTAAGCAGCGCTCCTAGCTCCTCCGGGGGATGATCGAGATAAACAAAAGCCCCGTCCTGATTGGAGCCCATGGTGGCCAACATATCAGCACATTGGTTGGCTTCCCTGAGTGTATGTGAGATGTGGGAGCCCGTCGCTACCAAAAGAAATCTGCAGTCCTTGATCAGGTTGTTTAACTGATGGAATTGATTCCCTCGTCTTTGTGATATCAGTTGTTCCACGGTAAGGGAGTCTGTTTCTTTGGTGGCGCCTTGGAAGTTATTGTCTTTGCTGACCTGGAGACCTTGTAGGATCCATGGAGTTCTGCTTCTAAAGCATCGCTGGTAGGTAGGCTGCCAAAGAATCCTCCGACCCACTGTCCTTTGTCGTCCCGAATAAGTCCACCAAATCCACCTTGGATGGGAACATCCCAAAAAACTGAGGTCTTACTGTCAAATGGTGCGTGAAACACAAAATGAAAAATGTGGGGGGGGGGGGGGTGAGAATCAAAACAAAGCCTATGGCATTGTGTGTGAATTGGCCAAAAGTATGATATTTTATGCGCAATTTAATCCTATTTTGTTTCCCTATTTAGTACGTAACCATTTTTGGGTACTTGCAGACTTTTGCCGGCCAAATTACTATCTGAGCCCCTCTATAAAGGAGGCAATTAACAAAAGTCACCGCCCACTTCCATTTGCTCCATTTCGCAATTCACAAATTCACACTGTGGTGCTGCATTAATCTCAGGTAAGGTGAGCCACCTTATACTCTGTTTTGGTAAATCTCTCTGCTAATATATGGTCAAAGTCCTTCTGTACGCTACGTAAACTGGTCCGTTCCCTTGGAGTTCCAGAAACTAATGAAGCACGCACACACACACACACACACACACATATCACACACTAAGCCAAAGGAAAATTGAGGTCGAGCTAAAGGTGTTTGATAATGTGCTCAAATGAACGTGAGGTCTATATCACATTACGAACCCATGTATGTATGCAGCTAATCTATTTCCTCTAAGAGGGTTGCACCCACAAAATCGTTAGTTCAAGGTGTGAATTCTTCTATTTTTTTTATGTCGATTAGCTATTACGTACGTGTAATTAGAGAATTTGGCTTCGTTGTTAGGGGCTGTGGCTGCATTGCTCTATACATTTAAGTGTACCCTGGATTTGTTACTGGCTCTTGCCCTTTTGATTGAGGGATGTTAATTGGGGGTAACCGTCTTCTTTGCGAGTATATAATCGTATTTGCACCTCAACCTTAATTTGCCTATCTATTTCGTAGTTTATATGTCTCTAGGGTACTCATGCCATACATTTGACAATCAGCCGCGTGACCTTTCTGATGGACCCGTATGTGTGTATTCAATGTGTAGTCACTCCCCCCACCCCTGCCTCCTCGCCTGCCAAGTCGTTAAAGAAAGGCTTACGGTGAATAAAAGTGGGAAGTGCAACTTGGGCTGTTTAGCTAAAGACAGTATCAGATTAGCCCACAAAAATGTTGAATCTAACCGATTCGACCTCGCATGAATAGCTTATGTAGATCTTATGCAGAAGTTTATGCCCATGGACCTGAAATAATGCTCAGCTTATCTGTTGCTGCTATCTATTTAATTTTTTTGCATGGATAGCTCTTGCAATATTGGTTTTGTAGATGAAGTATATGAAGCCGATCAACTTGTTCAAGGAGTTGTTAAAACCGAATGCTCTACGACAAGGGCGATTGCTTGGTTTGGATGTTGGAGATAAATACGTCGGCTTAGCGGTTTCAGATGTTCATAACGAAATTGCATCTCCTTTAAGGTATAAATATTTTTGAGCATGCAAGTGTAAATTATAATCTTCAGTGTATCCCTATGTGGTGATATATCTCAAGTTAGATCTTTTCAACCAGAAGTTTTTTGGTCTTTTGGTTAAAATTAGAAATTTCTAATCTCTCTCTATTTGATAACTTCATTAATTCTATTGACATATTTAATCAACACACATCTGTTTTGGGGCTTGGGGGTGTAAGACCGTACACCAAATGATACTGTCAGTGGAACAAAACTTTTTCAGCGTGATTCGTAGCTAGAACTTACCTGAAAAATTTAACGACATTATCGTGTTGGACGAACTCAGAGTATCCATAAAAATCCAACAGCATACTATTGGTTCAATCTTTTCTTTGGTTAAATTTTCCAGGTGATGGGTGTGGGTCTGATGGAGGTAGGGGTAGAACTGCAAGATGAACTATGTAGCTATGGAACAGAGAAATGTTAAATTTGCAGCTTTTATTGCCAATGCCGGAAAACCTACGGAATATCTTTGAAATGATGCGTGGTTATTGTCTGCACTGCAGTGTTCTGCTCAGAAAAAAGACAAATATGGATTTGATGGCCACTGATTTTCAAAGTTTGGTGAGTTTTCACCCTGCCTACGTTGCTTTCTGACATTGTAGTCAATTTCTTGTTTGGTAATAGAACATACGTAGCAATAGTAAGTGTTTTCTGCCAGAGTGTAATTGGTGGAGATAAAAGCATGAAAAGGAGAGCTTCAATCATTCTACGGAAATACTGAAATGTTTTCGCCTTTTTAGGCGAGAACTGAAATCCTGTCCTGCAATTTACCTTAAAATTTTAAGATTGGAGGGAAATCCCCTGCTAAGCATTCTGGTTTCTTTAGTCCTCTTGCAATCTTATAAGAAAAAGTCATCTTTTTTCAAATTCGTTTATAATTCTATATGACTCAAGCACCATCGCATTTGAACTTTTCTCTTTTTTCCCTACCATTGTGGTGAAAGATTGACATGGCCAAAATTTCCAAGAATGCCAATCCTAGGGAATGCTTTCACGATGTTAATAGGCTGGTAATCAGATGTGACCATTAATAAACTTGAAGAGGGCAGGTGTAACCTCCTTGGAAGTACACAATTTGGAATTTATTTCCGTGGTTAATCATACATCTAAAGTCCCTGGGGGTTTTGTTTCTAGTTTGTTGCCAGACCATGGGAGGAATGAGAACTATTTGGATGCACCAAGTATTGACATTGATGTATGTGTTCACCTATGTGGCATTAACACTTTTATCTTGTTGATGTTGAATAAGTATTGCATGCTTTCATTTAGGTGATATGGTATGTAGTATTTCTGGACTTGAACTATCTTTAGTCCAAACTATGAGTATGACCCAACCCTTACATATAGCTTTGTGGTTGCTTGCAGATCTCTGAACTTTCTCTGGAGGGCTTTGTTATTGGCTACCCCTTTGTTAGACAAAGAGGCACTCCGGATGTGCGTTTTCATTTTGTGAATCATCACTTTAGTATCTCGTTTTCTCTCACGTCACCGTATTCTTACATATTCTTTTTAGGCTATTCAAGTGAAGCTTTTTGTTGATGATCTTTCAAGAACGGGGAAACTTGACAGTGTAACGTATACCTTTTGGGACGAGTGCTTCACGTCAAAGGTATGCGTATTTCTATTTTTGAATTGTAAAAGTGTAATTTCATGGAATATGATTTTTCCTAGGACGTATAGTGGTTAATTATTGTGATTCCTTCAGATGTACTATAGCAAACCATGATATTCTTATAGAATACTCTATGGTTAACAGAAAATAATTTCATTTTTTGTTATTTTACCTGCGTTAAGAAGGCTATCCATACCCTACTTAGGCCTACCAGTAGTAGAAGAATCGCCAAAGTTGAGTGCAGTGAAGCCATTGCAGTGGCGTGGCCACAAATATCTTAAGGTGGGCTAGGAATTGCCACCACAGGCTTTGGTTGTAAAGAAGTTTCTACTGGTAAAACATTCAAATATGGAACTATAAGATTATTGCTAAACATACTCACCTTATGCTGGGCCAAGAAAAAAGGGTTGCCCACCTTAATAAGGGTAACATGGAATATAAAGGAACAACCTGGTTTAATGCACAAACTCCTAATAGCAGTACTCTCTCACTCATTATATGTAAAGATAGTCTAAAACTATAATGTACGGTACAATTTTCTGGCATTCTTTTCCGCGCACCTTTTCAACAAACGTTGGCCTTGCCATTGGCCATCTATATAAGCTTCAATAATAATTGTATGGGATGGATATCTTTATTAGAAGTTTCAGTTGCTGATGATTTTTTTTGCAGAACGTTGAGTTATTGTTGAAGCCTTTGAATTTGCATCCAGTACAGTCGAAGACAATAATGGACAAATTTGCTGCGGTGGGAATACTCCAGGTATTACTTCTTCTGTTACGCGTTAGATCATATAAAAGCGCTCGGTTGACTTTATTTAAATCAGTCCATCAGTTCTTCAGACTATGCAAGTTTTGAGATTATGATGCATTGGATAGGTGGTTTGAATCCAAATACAGTCTGAAATCATACACAAGCCACGTGCGCTCATTGGCATTGGATAATTTACAAGAGTTCCATTTCATGTAGACTGCACACGTAGCCAGTGTACTAACTGCATTGAAAGCTATGCGAATACCGGTGTCTGAAGTTTTGACGTTTCAGTGGTTACAAAATTCCTTATGAACTGTATGTACTTAATTTTGACGAGATTAGTGGGATATTGAAAGTTTTGGCTTTGACTTTGATTGGCTTCAGCAAAATTAATAAAGATTTATTTCTTGAAACATGAAACTCACACTGGCATGACTACTGATTTGCAACCTTTTGCAGGGTTACTTGGATTCTATGAACCGAACATCGGTGGACAGGAATATGGAGTTATCAGCAGAGTAGGACTTTGGAGCAATTGCTGTTCCAATATTGTTTTTTTTTTTTCTTACCGTGGCCTCTGTAATCCATCTGTCGTAACTTTTTCACCAACACCTGCAAGATACAAGTCATCTTATTCATAGTCGATCTAACACTAAGTGCCTAGACTATGGAACATCATCTCGGACCATCCTACGCTATGTTTGGGGGGCCAAAGACGCAATCATCTTATGTAAGTAGTATAGAGGGATATTACCACTTTACTCCCTTGAACTATTGCCACATTTTAAAAATAGTCCCGGAACTCCTATTTTCTCGAGTATGGTTTTTGATTGGTTTCTTTGTCAGGCTTTTCGTTGAAAAAAATTAGGGATACATTTGTCATTAAAGATGTTTTTTACTGACACAACTGAGCTGGGTAAATATCTGGCACCGCTACCTCTTTAAACCTAGAGTTGTCAAAGGGCCGGGCTTGGACCGGCCCAGCCCAAGCCCATCGAGCCTGCTGTGGGGCCGGGCTGGGGCCGGGCCAGTGGGGCTGCCAACCGGGCCGGGCCGGGCCTGCCGAAGGCAAACCTAGGCCCAGGCCCTGGCCCTAGGCCCAATATCTAGGGCCGGGCTTGGGCCGGGCCCGGGCCCTCTTTTTTTTTTTTTTCTTCTTGTTATTCAATTTTAAATTTCATCTCTAGGCAATATTCACAATTTAACGAACCTAATCTTTATCCTTTTATTTCATTATAAGTAATATACATATGTATGTATGTATGTATATACATATTTATTTGTTAGCCATTATATTTTTTATTATATGTTAAACATTTTCATACTCTTCTTGGTGAGCTTTATTAATAAAATCTTAACACATAACAATTTATATAGAAAAATAATAAATGTATTCATAGGCCCTCCTCCTTTTATCCGGGCTTGGGACCGGCTGCTTGTAAACAAACAGGCGAAGTTACCTATTTTTTTATATATACGAAAAAATATATATCTTGCTTGTAAAAATTTATTTTATATATATGGAAAAAAAATATATTTTGTGAAAAAATTTATTCTTAAAATTCTAACAATCAAAATAATAATGCATGTCTATCCAAAATATCAGCAATCAAAGATCAAGAAATCTGCAACGTCAACCAAAAGGATCAAAAGAGGAAAATAAAAACAAATTACCTAATCATCCAGAAGTACTTCAATATCCGAGTCACTGCTCTTCCTATCATCAATCGGTTTATCTTGCTCGCGGTATTTCGCATCAAGATAATCCTTCCAACATACACATAGCTCGAGCGACTCGGGGTTAAGACGACTCCTCCTGTCATCCAAAACCCTCCCGCTGGCTGAAAATGCCGACTCTGAAGCAACCGTGGAGGCTTGCACTGGCAGTACATCCCGTGCAATTTGGGATAAAGTTTTATACATGTTTTGATTTTGTTTCCAAAAATTTAACAAATTAAAATTAACCTGTTCTTGCCTTGATAAATCAGAATAATGATCAGTATTTGCATATACACCAATCTCATTAAAAGAGGAAAAAGTATACGAACCTGCCGAATTAGAAGTACCTTCACCTGGTAGTTGTCTTGCTACTAGATGTTCAAAGCCCTGAAGGTATGGCGCATAATACCTCTCAACAGTGGATGATGATGTAGCTCGCCCGCGCACGTCAGCAGAATTACGATAGACGTTGAACAAGTCCTCAAACCTCTTGCTCACTTTTGCTGTGAATGCGGTTGTCTCCTCTGCTGTGTAGCACATTAATTTCGATATCTCTTGTATCGAGGCGTTCACGCCATGCAACTTTAACCTAGGATCTAAACAAGTAGCCACAGTAAAAATAGCAGGCAGTTTACTCCAATATTTATTAAATTTTTTATCCATCACTTTTACTATTTCCTTAAAGGGTCCTATATATCTCCATTTTGTTAACATTGTAGCCATCTTCAGAATTTCTATTACAGCGAGAGGAGAGGTGGGATAGTACGTACCAGACAATAAATTGGTAGACGTGTAGAATACCTCCAAAAATTCAGCTAGGTATGTGGCCATCTGCCATTCCTCTTGAGTTGGCAAGCCGGCTGGGAACTGGGTTAGTAGAAAATGCGTATAGACTTCTCGGTATGCCAGAATGTGTAAAAGCATGTGGTATGTAGAGTTCCACCTGTGGACCACATCTGTAACTGCTCTCCTGCGAGGCATATTATATTGAACACACAACGTTTTAAATTGTTGTGTTCTCGGACTCGAGCTATTAACATACGCTGTCATACCCCTCATTTTGAGAAGAATATCTCCTGCAGCAGCTAAACCATCTTGAACAATTAAATTAATAATGTGACAAACACAGCGAACATGAAATAATTCACCATTAAGTACAGGTTGAAGCGTCTCCTTTAAAGCTGCAACAGCAACTTTATTATTAGAAGCATTATCAAAACTAACACTCATAATCTTATCCTTAATTTTAAATGTGGTGCATGCTTTTAATATAAGAATAGCAATGTTCATTCCATCGTGCGGATAAGGGAAGTGCTCGAAAGCGATGATTCTCTTGTGCATAACCCAATCTGCATCAATCCAATGAGCGGTCACACAAGAATAACTAACAAAAGTATAAGGAGATTGCCAAATATCAGAAGTAAGACTAACTTTACCTTCAAATTTATCGAAATAATCGATAAGGCGTGCTTTAGCAGCATTGTACTGTCGGAGTGCATCGGATCTAGTTGTGTTTCTATGAACCTTTTTGTACAAAGGTTGAACGTATGTGTTCATATATCTAGAGTGCTTAGGATTATCGGCAAAAGAAAAGGCTTGTTCATCATGAATAACAAATTCAGCGAGACCGTCTCTTTGCTCTCGCTGATTATAAACAAATAACTTACCGTCAAAAGATAACTGCGTTTGGGTAGGTTCGACGTGGCCTTGTCGAGGTGCACACAGAGGGTAATGCCTGTTAAGATGTCCATTACCACTACCAGACGAAAATAATTTAGCGCAGTACTTACATCGAGCTTTTCGGATGCCGTCCACCGTAATTACATCGAAATGATTCCAACACTCGGCTTTCTTTTTTTCCCCTTTTGGACTTCTGGCTCATTACCGGAGGCATTGCTCGGCCCTTCTTCATCATGACCAGGCATAGGGTTGAGATTATGCCACGGAGTAGTAGCTTCGCCAACCGAGCTGCGTCCTTGACTATAATGCGGGGGGTCTTCATCAGGCGTGTATTCAAAATCTGGAATGTTTTGATTGAACTCCCAATTGGCTTGGGTATCTATCATACAGCCTGTACTCATTCGTCCAGGAACGAATGGTTGTGTTGGTGCTTGGATTGGTGTTTGTGATGGCCGTGGCGCTGGCGCTTGTGCTGGTGGTGGTGCTTGCGATGATGATGATGTTTTTCGTGATGACGATGCACGCCTCATTTTCTTCAATAATCCAGCCATATTTCGAGCTAAACTTTGTAAGAGTAACTAAATACACAAGTATAAGAGTAGTAATAAGAAATAACAATTAAAAGAATGAACGAGTAACAAATATTAGAGAGTTAGTAATTAAAAAGAATTTAGCAAGACTAGTAATTAATAAACAAGAGTATTAATTAGTAAATACTAGTAGTAATTAGCAAGAGTAGTAATTGGAGAGGAAAATAGTAGCAAAGCTTGTAGAAATATAGAATGTTTAGGTAAGAGAGAGTAAGAAGATTGGTGTGAAAAATTAGAGAGAAATGGTGTGAATTTATAGATTTTAGAAACTTCACAAAAGACCAAAATACCCCTACAAACTATCCGTTTATAGTTGTTGGGGAGGGTAAGAGTGTAAAGGAGTTGAAAAATATAGGTTAGACTAAAATACCCCCCAAACTAGCCGTTATATTGCTGTTGGGGGGGTAAAAGTGGAATTTTGGAAAAGGGGTGGAAGAAAGGGGGGGAAAAACAAAAAATTCAAACAAGTGGGGCCAAAACCCGGGCCGCAGACCGGGCCAGATCCGGGCCGACTTCGGGCCGGGCCGGGCTTTTTCGCAGAAAGTGAAGGCCTGGTCCAGGCCCAGGCCCCAAGCCCGCTTGTGCTGGGCCGCTACTGTTCATGGACGGGGCCGGGCCAGCCCGGGCCAGAACCGGGCCGGGTCGGGCCAGCCCGCGGGCCGCCCGGCCCGTTTGACAACTCTATTTAAACCTCTCCACCACCTCTCTTAATCCCTCTGCCACCGTCTCAGCTGCAGTTTTTCCACCACATACGGCGGCCGACTTGTGATGGAGACTGACAGTGCCTGCTGTTTCGTCATCGAGGTTGACTCCTTGAAGTTCAAGACGGATACTCGAGGCCATTTCCTCCGTTGCGCAACCTTATCTGCAAGATCATTAGAATCCTCTAGCCCCCTACGACACCGTCTAGACCCTCTTCCTCTCTTTTCTTCACCCTACCTAAATGCCGAACCACCACCTTCAGCACATCAAACGTCTTCTCCCAATTCGTGGTTACAACTCCCCCACCTCTAGTCCTTAGTGGTGCCTTTGCACCACCACCTCTGTCACCACAGTGACCACCATTTCTTACCCACCATCCAAAGAGCAGCTGTATCGGTGATGGGTGGTTGTGGGTAGGAAGTCTGGCAATTGCAAGGCGAGGTGGTGGCGGTGCAGGGTTGACTAGGTGCTGATGGCGGTGGAGATTGGTGCTAATTACTGGGGGTGTCGTTAGTGGTAGGTCGATGGTTGTTGGGTGGTGAGCAGCGAAGATACACACACACACACACACATAGAGAGAACGAGGCGTGTACAAATTGGGTTAAGGAAATTATTTATATTGACAAGATTAACAAGCAGCGAAGATAGCCACACAGAGAGAGAGAGAGAGAGAGAGAGAGAGAGAGAGACGAGGCGTGTACAAATTGGGTTAAAGAAATTATTTATATTGACAAGATTAACAGTAACACTTTAACCGAAAGTGTCACCCGAGGGACCAAAATAAAGAAGTTAATAGTTAAATAATTTAGGGACTATTCTAAATAAATGGGGTTAGTTCGAGACACTAAGGGCCCGTACATTTACAGAATTTTGTTTTCGTTTTTGTAATGATGGTGAAAAAGATATATTTTTTTTACGTACTTTTATCTTTTTCCGTATTCGTTTTGAGTAAAAAATCGAAACAGTAGCGAAAAATATGAAAACATCCAAATGGTGTTTTCACCTTTTCTTGTTTCTCTTTTCTTTGTGTCAGAGAATATCAAATCTGCCATCAACTGTTCACAATTTTCGACCATGTTCTCTGACAGCTAGCTGCAACGTCAGAGAGCCCTAGCTCTCTCTTCTATCTCTCATTTATCTCCTTCATTTTCCTCCACAAACAGGGGAGGGATCTCCTCCATTTTCGAACACCTCCATTTTTCACGAACAGGGAAGCGGATCTCCTCCATTTTCCACGAACATGGAAGCGAATCTCCTCAATTTTCCACGAACAGGGGAGGAGAAGGGGAATTACACGAACAGGGAAAAAGAAGAGGGAATTACACGAAAGAAAAGAGGGAGTTACAGGAATTCGTGAAGGGAAATGGGAAGGGGATGTCACACCAATGTGGGCCTAGGGAAGAAATGAAAGGGAAAGGGGAGGGAAACGTAACTTAACTTTGTTCTGGGGTGGGCCCTATTGAATGATGATTTATTGGAAAAAAGTAAAAAAATGGATATGAAAGGTTGTTGGAAAGATAAATAGAAGGTATAAAAATAATTTGTTAGGTTAAGAGTAGAGTTAAAATCGAAAAAAATATGTACAAATAATGTAGAAAATAGTAAATATATAAGAATTGATCCAAAAAAGTTGGTTAAAATAAAAATAAAAATGGTAAACGTATAAAAAAACTGAATACTAAAATCTTGAAAACAAAAATAAAATACAGAACGCGAAAAATAATTATGTAAGGTACGCCCCCTGAACTTTATTATAAAGGTTTATCGGTCAAGGAGCCCATGTTTCCCCATTCAACGCTTCTTTATTTTCACTTTTTATGAAGGAGAGTAAACTTTTCACCCGCCAATTGAATTCAATGATCTGTTGTTTTAAAAAAATATTTTAACGTTCGTTTGTCCTTTCTCAGACACACAAGCCTCCCGCAACAGTGATCTTCAAGCGCCACCTCCAATCATTGTTAGCAAACTTCGAGAGCCACTTACTGTGGTCGCCTCCAACAGCCAGAGTAAATAAAGTAATTTTTTAATTTGACTAGTTGGGATATTAGAAGTGTACTATATTGAATTACGTTAAATGGGATTGCTTGGACTGAGGAAATATAGATTCCAGTACGCCTTTTTGATTTCCTGGACAGCTTTTCGAGGGTGTAGTTGGTTAGTTTTTGTGCTACCCTTTGTGTACATGGGTTTCTCCCCCCTGGCATTTTCTTCCTCAATAAAATTGTAGTTCTCAATGGAAAGAAGTTATAATTAGCTTTCATATTCATAAGGAGCTTTATTTTCTTTTGAGTATGGTTTTCATATAATTTCATTTAGTTGTACATAATTAACTTTTGCTTTTAGTTTAAATTTCAATTGATTCCAAGTAGGGAATTTCTTGGAAGATATTGGACCTAATTGCACAGGTTCATGGGACAACATTCAATGTTTTACAGTCTATTGGATTATCTGTTGAATGCCTGCCAAAAACAAAATGGCTGCTAATCACTGATGTTCTGAAGCTTTTAGTTCAAGACAACATCAGAGACAATAATTAGTTTCGTTAGTTCTTATGGTGTTTGTACGGGTGTAATTTGGTTTCCTTTTTTTTCCCCCTTCAGCTCAGCAGATAAGTGAAGTGGGAGATGAATCTGAGGTTTCATTGGCACCATCAAGAAGCCTGTGGGAAAAGGCAAATGCAGGTATTCCTCCAGGTGTTGTGACTGTGGAGAACCAGTATAGTCCTTTCACAAGTAATCAATCGATCGAGCAGAACAGTGATATCAGTATATCGCCATCCTTTTGTCAGCATACCAATCAAAATCCAAACATGAAGCTGCAGCCCCAAGATTTCGCTGTTGAAGGTCGACGAAATGCCAGTTGGTACGAGAAGAAACCTACCAAACTCTCCCTGTTACAAGTTCCCGAGATAGCCAATGGTGCTCTGAATGGCCAAGCTAATGAAGCTTCTCATGGCATGGGTGAAACCGTGTACAGTGCAGATCCCCTAATGGCACAAGAGGACTGCTACACCGTGAATCCAAGTCTATTGCCGATCTTTCAGGCTATAATCAGCAAGCATGGGGACATTACAAAAAATTGTCCTTTGCACTCTCCTTTTATGCGGACTTCTGTCCTGGAAGGCATCTGCGAAGTTGTCCAAGAACTTCAAAGGAAAGAACTGATGGAACTTGATAATGGCCAGTTATATACCTACTATGAAGCTGTGAAACATGCCCTCACAATGAATGTAAATGTGAGTTGGCTACTTCTGAGACTTGATCAGATTCATGATGCAGTAAAATCATTTGTCGAGATAAAAAAGTTAGTGGATGAAAAGATATTGCGCTTGAAATGTATTGAACAGATGAAGAAAGATCTGTCAGAAAGCTGAGCTGGAGAGACTTAAGTCTGCAATTGAAGGTAAGGAATGTCGATTAGCTACGGAGACAGAGGAAAATGAAGAATTGATCAGGAAAATCAGGATAAAGACAAATGACTTCATGCGCTTTGAGAGCAGGCCTTTAGTGGACGGGCTTCTGTAGGTTGATTTGTGTATGCTCTCTCTCTCTCTCTCTCTCTCGCACATACACACATTCAGACAACAGTTTCCCCTACAGTCATGCTCATATGAGCAAGTGCGTCACTTTCTATTGCTCCCTAAAACATGGACAAACTAATCTAACAGTTCTGCAAGTTTTGGATATGAATTGACAATTTCCTGTTTGAGTTCTCTAGTTTATCAGTTCAGTAATTATGTCTCGTTTTGCTTCATAAAAATACCTGGTATCCCTACTTTTAAACCATGGAGAAAGGGAAGCATAGAGACTGGAATGTGTATCGAGCTTAGACACATTCCAAGTGCTGTTTGCTGTATATTTATGAGGTGACTAGAGCCATTGGTTCACGAGCTGTTCCACAACCAGAGACACCAAGGAATTCTGTATGTGATTATTGTTGAAACGATATTGTAAGGATGCCATTAGCAACATCCGTCAAGTTCCTAGTGGGTGGTGATCAACAATGTAAGATTCATTTGGCATTTTTTTAAGCTAACTAGTATGCGTACTTTCATGTCCCCGAGGCCCGAACATTTTATCAATTCTCTCTGCATGACAACTACTAGAGAAATTTTTTACTTTTGATGATATATTGAGGTGTTTCTCATCACCACCCTAAATTTTAGATGTGCCAAGTGCTTTTGCTTATTCCGCCCAAAGGTCGGTGCTGGTAGTTATTTTTATGGCAGATTTTGGGGTCTTGGCTTAGTTGCTGTAGTCTAACAGCAAAAGCTGACTACAGGTTTGAGTTTCACGGGCAGTCACTGCGTGCTACTAGTTTGGGTATCTAGGTCTTTAGTGGGTATATTGCCTTGAGCATCATACTCTAGTGGACTAACGATGTGTGATACGGGTAACTACTTTTACGTCAACATTGAGTCGATATTTTCTTAGGTCAAAATGAGGTAAATATTTCCGGGTAAACAGTGAGCAACCACAAATCCTAGCCTTCGGGTTTCATCACATGCGTGCCGCCACTTAGGTCACCTAAGTGGAGGCAAGCAAGTGATTTGGTGTAATTCTGATCACTGAGGAAATTATATTGTGCTAGCTATTGCTCGTCATATCGTCCATAGTCTTCCGTTCTAAATAGCACAGCTGACTCTAGGCATCTGGATCAGGACGGGTTCTACAAGGCATACAAAAGCTAAAAATGAATTAGCAGGGCTGGAACTGTTTTGGATCTATATCTGGTGCTAGATGTTGAGTGATCTTCACAACATTAGATGTACTCTTGACTGCTTGCAAGCCTCAGGAGTCGGAACAGAGATTTTGGACCATTGCTAAATCGTTTGAGGCAAGTTTAACGCAACTGATGTCTCTCGTGTTAAAAGTTCGTCACTTTAACATGCATCTGGTCTTGTGCATATACCTGATGGCAAAAGTTGTGTCTTAGCATTATGCATGATCTGCAGGGCACTAAAGGTGTATTGTGTTGGCTTTCTGAGATTACATTTTCCATCATAGGGAATCTGAGTTACCATTCTGAAAGTGTGTTTATTTTTCTCATCCCTCCTCCTATAGAGGTGCTCTTTTTTGGGGAGGGAATGGCACGTTACAGCAGAGCCAGGAGTGAATTATCCTACATAAATGTAGCAGCTAACAGAACGCACAAATTATGAACAATTAAATTGTTTGGTTTACCAAGTAGAAGATTTGCTGGTTTCGGTAACAACTTTGTTCAAATATACGTGTCTAAGGTTGCTTCGTCAATGTTACATTGTCGATCCTACTATTCGAGGAATGAGAAGCAATTGAACCCAGAAAGAAGACCTACTGCGGTCGGCCTAACACCTTGGCCTTAACTGGTATTGTATCTTTTCTTGATAGCTTTATCGAATTCGCGTGGGGTAGAATCATGAGCCATGACTACTGTCACCGAACAGAGGCAACAATTCGGAACTGCAAACACCTGAGCTTCCTTCATCGGGTATCATTTAAATCTATGCTTCATTTACCCTTAAGACCGCTACAAATTTATCGCTGTTACAGTTTTTGCGATACTGTAAACATGCTCAGAAACCACTTAAGGTTGAAGCTGCTTGATTATAAGTGCAACATTAATTCTGACACGAGTCAAGGGGGGGTGACTTACTAGTGCAATTACCCTAACAATCATCTTTGAGTCTAGGGGTGCTAAAACGGCGTCGCCTTAAACTTTAACACGCTCCCATGGTGTTACCAGCTCTCATAAACTTTTGACTTGTGCCCCTGAAACGCAATCCCTCTCTCCCGTTTTCTGCATGAAGCTTTTCTGCACCTAACTAGAGAATCACTAAGAACAAACTATAAGCAGTGTAAAGATTTGTCCACAAGAGACAATCACAGCCCTTCAATGGTGAAATAACCTCAATCTCTTTAAGAAATAACTTTAGCCACAGCCCTTTGTTGTTTCCGGTTCAGTAGTATTTGGACTTGTTAGCAAGTAGAAATGAGGGAAGTTGACAAAGATTCTCCTTGTTAATCCTATATCTTTTACGATAATGCCTTGCATGCCTCGGACTGGGTCTTTAGATCAACCACCCAATCTTTCGTGGATCAAGATCAAAGTCTTCTTTATAAATGTAGCCCACAAGCAAAATAACAACGAGGGATAGTAGCTTGGAAAATCCAGAGATGGCCACTAACGTTCACTTAAACGTGCTTATCCCCAAAAATCGTTTTGATGTACTCATTTATCATAGCACACGAACACTCGTTCCTATTTTTCTTGAATTGTGGTTGTCAATGAAACTCAGGTGGAATCCCAGGGGCTTCACCAAGATTTGCATGCCCATCAAGTTGTTATAAATGAAAAGCAATCGACACAGAATCTTCCATGAGCAGTACTCAACATTGTCCAAATGAAGAGATGGCAGCTATATGTTTCCGACACGCCCAGCGCTTCTTCTCTTAGCGATGTTAACAAGATAGATGAATTCGACGCCATTTTTGCCGCAAAATGCTGAACAACTAGACGTGCCAATTTCCGTCACCCAAGAGATTAATGCTCCTGCATCTAATCGGGATGGAGAGAGGACTGCCAGCCCTCATTGACAGGATAGTGAAAGTATCTCGTCTTCTTCGCTCCACTGAGGAATACCTTTGATGATGTTTCAAGTACTACAATTGATGACTGGAATGTAGATATTGGTTCTTACTGTATTGAACCAAGCATATCACCTACTTTGCAGGCCATCATCAAGAACTATGGAGATGTTGCCAAGGACTTTTGCTCTCCGGCAAAGATAATTCGTTCGTCTCTCTTAGAATCATTTGTAAGATTTTCAATGGAATCCAGATCCCGGTTAAGCATCTTAAACCCCAGAGCCCAGAACCTGAAAGAGTACTAATCTTAAGACAGCTGATGAACTGGGATTGAATGTGAAGTGTGATGAAGTTTCGGAGACAATAGGCTTGATGAAGAAATTGAAAGAAAAGCACGGAATCAATTGGTTTCACCGAGGGAGCTATAGAGTTGAAGGAAGCCGAGGCCCAAAAGCTGGAATATGAGATTCAGAGAATTGAGGATCAACTAATATATCAGAGAAACAGGAGGTTAGAAAGGTGAAGAGTGACAAGAAGAACATTGCTGCAGCCTTACCTGCACCCCAACACATTTTAACTACATGGGAAATATCTCATCTCTTTGTTCCAAAACCAAGGAAGCTAACCCGTTCCGTTATGATTGCAATTTGGTAAACTATGTTCTAGGCATTTGCAAAATTTGATGGTGCAATCTGAGACACTGCTAGATGCTTGTACAAGTTAATCTTGGAACTTCTTCAGTCAAATGACTAAAATCCATCTGATGATTACTTACTGATTTCGGTTTTTAGTTCATTGTTGTTGATACAAAGGTGTATGATATGACTAAACTCATTGTATTCCTCATGCTTTTGGTATTGCTGATAAGATTTCTTGGGGTTCAGCTTTGTTCTTTTGATTTTCTTGCCTTCTCTCGGGCCAGCAATTTTCTACTTCTAGTCGACTGCTCTATGACGGGCTTCCCTCTTTCCTGGACTCTGCTTGCTCCTCTGCGCTCTGAACCAAAAAGAATATCATTCTTAACCTTGACTGCATTAAGATTTAACACTCGTCGTAAAAAAAAAAAAGAAATTAATACAACAAAAATGGTATTGTAGTGAATCAAAATCTGCAGTTCAAAATACTCCAATATAGTAATTGGATGCTTCCTTAATGTCTTCATACTCACCTTCGAACAAGCTGACCTGAAGTAGAGTAAAAGAGTTTGACAAAGGGAGAATGCAGCATCACTTGCTCTGTTCCTTGAAAAAAGTTGGCTTTTAGTTGAATGGGGCTTGGAACTTGGAAGCCAGTAGGCCCAATGTAGAAGCTGGGGCCAACTAGTGTGGGCCAACGTTTAGTAGGACCAAACGGCCCAGTTTGTAAACTGTCTTGACCTAATAAATGGCAATGGATCAAATATTTCTCATTTGGGCCCTCTAAACATAGTCCATTTTTCAGTTGAGAATCGTTCAGAGGGTACTATGTAATCCTTTAGCTACACATCAGCACAGAGACAAACTAGTCGCTGTCACATCCCTCCTTCCACCTTAATATTTTGCCTCTTGTTTGTTTTCCTTTCAACATTTTCATTTCTTTCCATGGATGAATCTGGTTTGTATTTTTCCAAGAACTTTTTGACTTCTTTCTCTCTGCAAACTCTGTTTGGCATTCCATTAGATGCAACAACAAACTCCCAAGGGTACTACATTCATTTAATTCATCAGATTCAGAGGAGAGAGAGACAAGAGAGAGAAAGGAGCTCCAAAGCCCTAAATAAATGGTATTCTAATAAGGGCATGAGGGGATACTTGGGGGTGGGTCACCACCGCCCACTGTCCCTCCAATGATCTCAAACACTTTACTCTGTAGTCCTTTCCCTTCCCCAGAGTCAGAAACTTACAGCCCTGACTACCAAAACCCCCTCCAAACCCCAACAAGTTATTTTATTCAAAAAAAAAGGGAAGGGCTTCACTTACTTTAATTCAAAAGCTCAAAATTTTCTATTTCGTTTCACTTTTGTCTTTACCCTACTCCCCTCTCCTCTTTTCCATTCCTCTTGATTTTAAATCTAGGGTTTGCATTTCCCTTTTTCTTGATGTGCACACTCACATTTCATTAATAGCCAGCTCAAAGTGTTGACCTGTGATGTGAGTGTCCTCATGGCCTCAAAATTCCCACATTCATCGAATCAAGCTCTCTTTTGTAAGTCATGAACTCATGTCAATTGCTCGAGCTTTTTCTTCCTCCCTCTCTATTTCTTAGTTGTGGAAGAGACTGAAAAAAATTGTTGTCCTGATTAAAGTTTTGCTTTTTATCCGTTTTAAGGAAAACCCATGTATAGCTACTCCTAGAAATTATGTTCCCTGTTCATAATTTGGGTCTCTTTCTTGGTTGGTGGGTCTGTTGAGATTTAGGTTAAAAGAGCTTAAAGAAATAATCTTGAATAACTTTACCTTTACTTCGTCTCATTTTTCAGAAGAAACCCATGTAAAACCCTGTTCGGATTTTTTGTTTCTTGTTCATAATTGTTGGTGATCTCAGTTTCTTTTCTTATTAGGTTGGTGGGTCTGTTGAGAATCTTGAGATTTAGGTTAAAAGTGTTCCAATAAACATTCTTTTATGCTTGTGGTGTTTACTGAGTAAATGCATGGATGGAAGTGAAGGAATGACAATTTCTGGATCAGCTTCATATTACCTCAACAGAGGAGGGGTTAGTGGGTCTGGGTCAGGATCACAAACTGGATTACCTGCCCCGCCTGGCTTTAGGCCTCTATCAAACCCTAATGTCTCCATTCAGTCCAATGTAAGGGCAGATTCTGTGGGTTCAATATTTCAAGAAGATGACCCTTCTCCTAATTTTCCTCATCACCATGGTACTATGAGCATGGTTGTCTCCTCCTCCAATGTTGTGTCACCGGGTGACCCGGTAAAGAAAAAGAGAGGGAGGCCTAGAAAGTATGGTCCTGATGGAGCATCCAGCATGTCTCTGGCACTGTCTCCTATGTCGTTGGCAATGTCACCGGGTTCGACCACACCTGGAGAGAAAAAAGGCAGAGGACGGCCGCCTGGGAGTGGAAGAAAGCAGCAATTAGCATCTCTGGGTCAGTTTTTCTTGCTGAAGTTTTGTCAATTTATGTTTCAAGCATTTTGAATTGAGCTATGTTATGTGCCTTGTTCTTTTACTTTCTTGGCTATATGCCTTTTGATGATAATTGGTGATGGATATTCTTTATTGGTAACCTAAAATCACTTTGTAACGAGCTAAAGGTGGGACATAGCTATGGCACTTCTTTGCCATGTGTTACGTTTTCTTTGTGCTTTTAAATAGTGTACTCAAATCGATGCCAAATGAATCGCATCTGCTCTGGAAAAGATGGAGGAAGTCCTTATACTTTGTTAACACACATAAAGCGAGGGGAAGAATCCCATTTGAAAGAATGTTCTTATCTCATGGTAGCTTGGCATTAGTTATTCTTGTAGTGCACAAAGTGCCAAGATACGAGACACACAAGAAAGTGATGATACATTCGGAATTACTGTAAGTGTGTTGGCTACTCAAAAATTACTGTAGATGTCATTTCTGCATGCATAGGTATTTTACCATCTCTAATAACTTTATGTACCATTCGTTCATATATGTACCTAATCTCTCATAGATATTGGGGGTGCCAATAACTTATTTTCTGGAAAATTCAGTCTTGAAGTCTCTGGTTGCAGTCTCCGCTAGTAGCTATGTACAAAGCTCTCATAGATTTGTACGAAAAGGTTGGGCATTCATTTGAAATCAAGTCATTCATGTCATTGTCTGGAAAAAATTCTCTGCTGCAGTTTCTGCTTTTGCCTTCCGGATGCAGATGCTGGAAATGAGGAATGCTTTTTGTATTTTTGTTCCTCGTGAATACAAATAGATTTGTCGGCTTTGTTGATGTATTCCTAACACAACTTTTACTTTCAGACATAAAATCTCTCTATCTCTGACTTGTGGTTCCATCAAATTATTCTGTTCTTTTGCCAGGTGAATGGATGAACAGTTCTGCAGGACTGGCGTTTACACCGCATATCATACATATTGCTATTGGAGAGGTATGTAATGGTCCAATCTCAAGTTAGAATCATTGCTTCCCAGATGGAGCTTTTTCGAGATTTAGGATGTTGATGTTTGCCAATAAGTGCATGTTTTTGTTTGGGCTTTGCTTGGCTTGTGAAGCAATACGAAATAGATGCAATATGCGATCGCTCACGTTGCCGAGGCAGGGACACATAAAAAAGAGGACAAGTGTTCATATGAAAAGAGATTTAGCTGAATGATATCCTTATACTTCATATGCCACATCTAATGTGGCAAGACTTCATAACTTCTCTTTCGGATGTAATGCAAAAAGTAAGGATGAGAAGAGTGGGGTGGGGTCAAGAGGACGTTAGTTATGTTGTTTCATATACGTTTCATGGAGTGGGAGTTTGCTGATACTCGTGGCTAGTATAGGAGTTGGCCATTCTTCGAGGTTGTTGTAAGTTCTGTTCTGTGAGAGTTTGCTATATCTGTGCTCAACACAGGCTTCCTTCCTACTTTCTGTATCGCCTGCATGTACGTGGGTGTCCTGTATGTGGTATTCTTTAATATTTTCTATTCTACTAATCAAAATGAAAACCAATCAAAGTAAAAACTATGAAGAAAAGGGATAATTTAATCCTCGGAGGCTTTGTTTGTTTACTGATGATACAGATTACACGATTTTGCTGACTTTGCAAATTCACTATTCACTAAATGCATTTGGCAAGGAAAGCTAACTGTGCAATTATCTTCTGCAGGACATTGCGGCAAAGATTTTGTCATTTGCACAACAAAGACCGAGGGCTCTATGCGTCTTGTCTGCCAATGGTTCAGTTTCCGTTGTAACATTACGCCAGCCTATATCTTCTGGCGGCACTGTGACATACGAGGTTGTGGCACTGAATAAATTTCTTATGTCAGTTTATATTTATGTCTTTACAAGAAGTTCTTAGGTTTTATGCCTTGCCAGGTGTCTTTCTTGCCTTCATATGTCCAATCCCAATTAGTGTAATTCCTAGAACGGTCAGATTTAATGCACTCCACGTTTATCAGAGATACAGAGTATACAGTCATGTAAGGTCTGATCTTAAATGAGTTGGACGCATTCTCAACTTACATGTGATATAGTTTTCTTTGGTGGTTATACTTGTTCAAGTGTATCCGCGTGTTAGCAACTTTAGTTGGGGCATCAGTAACTTCATTCACAACTAGCATGGCATACACTCCATCGAATTTCATATCTGGTACTACGTTAAACTGAAAAAACAAAGCTTGAACATAGATGGTTTAATGGCATTTGGGGTCAGTGAAATAGAAGAGAGAAATGTAAAAATTTAGACGAATGAATGTGATCGAGGTTGATGTGTGTATTGGCGGAATAAGAAACCTCTGGCTCCTGTCGTGAATAATTGAAGCTAAGCTTGTGGCAAACAACTTATTAATTATTTCAAGTAATTGTGAAGTGCTGCGAAAGCGACATGAACTTGATGTTTGCTTTATGATTAACCTTTCAATGTTGTCAAGCTTAGAACTACTAAGTAGAAACTATTGTTTTTCACTGTTGTCAAAACTCAGAAGTACTAATTGGAAAGTCCTTGTTTGTTATTGTGCATTTACAAATGTTGTTTGAAAGTTTCTTATCTGAGAATGCTGAATTTCATCGTGATTCCTTGCCTGCTCTGACTATAGTAAGAATGGGTGATTATTGTTGTGAATATCTGAAATTCTGCTGTAGCAAATGCAGTATGTTTAATGTCTTTAGTTGTTAACATTTCTTATTCCCCCTTCTGCTTCTTTACTGCCCCTCTGCTCCCTTTTTCCCTCTTTATCCAAATATAATCATACAAGGCTCATCTTCTTTAGGGCCGTTTCGAGATATTATGCTTGTCAGGTTCTTATTTACTTGCTGACAGTGGCGGTCCTCGCCACCGGACTGGTGGCCTAAGCATTTCTGTATGTAGTCCTGATGGCCATGTTATAGGAGGTGGGATAGGGGGTAGGCTTATCGCAGCAAGCCTAATCCAGGTATTAACAACTCTTTTTTTCCTCTCCTCCTTTATACTTCTTTCTCTTTTGTTCTTTTTTCTTTTTGGGTGTGTGGATGGCGGTTAAAGGGAATGGTTGTGCGTGTGGATTACGTCCTTCACCATCTTTCCTGTTTGAATGGTTGATTGCTGCTTTCTAAGTATGGCAGTGAGCTTGATTACGTATGGGGGTAGGTGGGGGGGGGGGGGGGGGGCAAAGAAGGTTGTCCTCCACCTTCTAGAGAAGCTTCCTCTTATAGGACGAGCTACCTGGAGAATGCAGTATCAATGAACATACAATGTCCTAAAAATTTCTGCATTAATAATTTTGTTTGATTCATGGCAAATGCCATGCTGCAGGTGGTTGTATGCAGTTTCGTGTACGGTGGTCCAAAGACAAAGAACAAGGCAGAGGTCTCTTCTAAAGGTGACAAGTCTTCTGTTGTCCCCGCTGAAAACTTGTCTCCACCGGCTACTGCTGCTACAAATACCACAGCCCCTGTTATTTGGCCCCCAAGTTCGCGACCTGATCTGGGGAATTCCCACACAGAGATTGACCTAACACGTGGTTGATACAATTTGCTGCGTCAGGGACATGGCAATCCTGTATAGATGTGTTGTTGTAACTGAACCGCTCAGTTAGTGAGATCTGCCAGATTCTTAAAGCTCACCTTCTTGCCCATCGAGGCGTTGCGCATAGTTGCAGCAGAAGTCGCCATTTGGAGGTTCCAAAATGACCATTCTAAGAATTTGTAGTAGTTCTGATGTTTGATGCACCATTAGCGTGTTGTCTAGAATTGAACTAATGTTCTTGGCAGATTAGTGGAAAGTGCAGTTCTTTGCGCTTCCAAATTCAGTTGTAAGCACCCATCTTATTGTAGTTTGTGAAAATTCTCAGTGCAGTTCTAATCCAGATAAATTGTCAGTCTTTTGCAGTGTGGGCTGAAGCTTGGTCAGTCATGATGCAAATAAGCCAAAGTATATGCTTATTTTCATAGTTAAATTTGTGAAACTTGAACAAATTTTATTACGACCCTAGAGACCACAGCTTCCGGGAATCTGCAGGGGCCAGCTTAGCATCACACTGAATCTACCGAGGATCCATATTAGATAATAACTAAGAGAGTTTCTGAAAATTACAAAGTAGGTGAAAGCGCAGTGTGCTTTAACGTAAGGGTGTTTGTGAATTGACCTGTGTGTGTTTTGGCATCCAGTTGTTAATTTCAAGGGTATTCTGGGTTAACAGTAAAACAATATTCTCATCAAACATAAAATATTAGCAAAAGTCAAAAATCACATGCTTCCTTTTTTGTTACGTCAGCTGAAGAATCCTGTTGTTTTCGAGGCTCCCGTCTATATAAATCCTGAAACCAATGAAATTCCAACAGCACCAAAATCAGAAGCAACATTTTCTCTGAATTTCACAAGAATGAAGAAGCAAGTTTGCTTTAGTGTTGCTCATCTCCAAGTTCTCCTACTTGTGGTCATTTTCATGGCTTTTACGACTGCCGAAGGGCAAACGTGCAGGCCAAGTGGGAGAGTCAGGGGGCGAAAACCCCCGAAAAACCAGTGCAATACTGACAATGGCGCCGATTGCTGCAAAGAAGGCCACTTCTACAGCACGTACGAGTGTTCACCGCCCGTGTCTGGACATACGAAGGCAATTTTAACCATCAATGACTTTCAGAAGGATGGAGATGGCGGTGCACCCTCGGAGTGTGACGGTCATTACCACTCCAACAAAAAACCAGTGGTGGCTTTGTCGACCGGGTGGTTTAATCACATGAAGAGGTGCCACAAGTTCATCAACATCCATGGAAATGGAAGGACTGCGAGAGCCATGGTGGTCGACGAGTGTGACTCAACTATGGGTTGCGACAAAGAACACGCCTACCAGCCCCCGTGTACGAATAACATCGTTGACGCCTCAAAAGCAGTTTGGGAGGCTTTGGGCATTCCAGAGAATTCTCCAGACTGGGGTTGGCTGGAAATCACTTGGTCTGATGCATGATCTTCCACTCAAAACTTGACCAAATAATGTCAACTAGAACAAAAATCTGGTGGACTACTCAAGGCATGTCTATTTGAAAGTAGATAACCACTTTCATCTATTTTATGTTCATGCCTTCCTTTTCTCTGTAAGGATGTGTTTTTAAAGAGCCTTGGCTGTCATTAATAAATGTCGAAACTCTTCACTGAATGAAACACCTTGAGCACACTAACCGGTTGTCATGACCTTATAAAGCCTCTCTACCTCTGCCTTCGTAAGGCTGAGGCACACAACAACTGCTGCTCTGCAGTGATACCAAATTCCAGAAGAATCATATCACCATACGTGTAGTGCTCGTGAGGAGCAAATGTAAACTTCGATAATCAGGTGAACAAAAAGAGTGACTTACCTAGATGGTACGAGGGAAAATTATTGCAGGGTGATAGCGGTCAACAGCCTGCCAATTCTCCTCAACAACGTTCCACTATCATCCCCAAGAATTCCCCATATTTCCAACTCCGAGAACTGGTGCACTGGAGCAGCATTGCTATCATGCACATCAATCTGTACATGTTGCAGGTTATGAGATATTAAGCTACAGTTTACATGTCATTCAAAGTCAAAGAGCTACATCAGATTTGGTTAGCAGGATTGAAAACTTCTAGCCAACCTGCAGTCATTTATCGCCTGAAATGATCGAGTCAAACTGCAGGTAAGCCGCTCACTCCCAATTGTGTCAGTGATAATGGATCACAACAAAGCATCCATTAAATACAGAAAACAAGGGAGGACCCTCACGTGCATGTGGGGTACTCCAGAACCATAATTTGGAATCAGATAAATAGAGGGCATAGTTAACAAACGAATTGCTTCGCTTGTAACTTATCAAAGATGGGGATTTCTGAACTGAGACGAGCGCACACAAATTCCATGATCTGATCGTTGCTTCCTGGTTCCTCCTCACTGAACTGGTTGCAAGGGAATGCCAAGACTTCAAAACCCCGACAAAAGAAATAGTCAAGCAAATACCCAACAGTCACTTATGCTTGTATAAAGAAGAAATATGAACTGTGCTACTTAAGAATAGAAACAATCTATGACATGCATACAAAGGTCACGATGCTAGTTTCCTCAGGGACTGTTAGGGGAGCGTTTTAGGTGCACATGTGGACAAGTGCTGCCAGGATCCATAAGGGGGGGAGGGGGGCATGTTGAACAGTGTATTTGTCCTAACTTATTTCTAACAGAAGTCGCCATATGGAGGTTCTGAGATGACCATTTTTAGGTAGTTCTGGTAAAGTTCTTGTTTGATGCACCATTAAAGTGTTCTCACAAAATTGAACCAGTCTTCTCGGCAGATTGATGGAATGTGCTTTGGGTAAAGCCACCCATCTTACTGTACATTGTGATAAATTATCAATGCAGTTCTAGGCCAAGTAAGATTGTTATTTTTTCAGTTCGGGTTGAAACAAAGTTTGAATCATGACAACCAGACAAGAATCCATATATCTGTAAAAGGAACATAACAGATATGCCCGGCATCAAGAAATAGAAATTGCACCCATATGAGGATAGTCATTGGATTACTTGCTAACGAGGCTGCCTTTCAGCCAACCAGGTCGCACTCTCGCGGCTTTCGGGATTCCTTGTTATCCAGCTTTGGATCATACTAAATCTACCGAGGAACCATATGATTAGATAATAACCAAGGGAGGTTCTGAATACTACAAAAAAGTTGGTGAAAAGTCATTATACTTTCATGTTTGGATTCGTGGAGTTCAGCCTTGTGTTTCTCGCAATCCAGTTGTTCATTTCTAGAGTTACAGTGATCTGACCATTTTTCCCCTCAAATAGAATATTAAAGAATTTCCATAAGCAGAGTTAGGTTATGTTTGATACTCTTTTTTTTTTTGCTCTTTTTTTTTCAGTTTTAAAAATTGAAAAAAAAAGGAGTGTTTGGTAACCATTTTTTTTTCAATTTAAAAAACCACTTTTTAAATTTTAGAGTAAAAAAAAAAGAAAAAAACTTTTTTTTCACTTAAATTTTTGTTTTGAGACCTCTACCACAACGCACCCACTGCTAGCAGCCACCGACAACCACCTCTGGTTGCCGCACCACCTCTGGCTGCCGGCAATGTAATATCCCGAACTTCGGGAGCCGATGAAAATAACCATTTGGGCTCCGAAAAATAAACCGTCGCTAATTTTGAGCAATACTCGAGCATTAGAAGCTTGTGGAAGCTTAAAAGAATTTTGGGGCAAAAATGTAATTTTTGAAAATTTGGGGGCATTTTCGTAATTTTGGAAAATCTTGGGGGTTAATTTGAAATTTTGAGAAGAATTGTGGGAGTGCCACCTCCTACTAGCTTAATGACTAAGCTAGGAAAAAAAAGGGAAGATAATTGAGAAGGGAAGGATAAGTCTAAAAAAAAAAAAGCCAAAAGAGGAAACTTTCCTTTTCGGGAAAGTTGAAGAACAAAACACAGGGGAAGAACAGTGACTGGAGCAGAAGAGAGCTTCTCAGTGAAGCGAAAAACCAGGGAAAAAGAAGGGGAAATCGAGCCGAATTTCAAGAGGTGAGTTACCCAGCTCGTAGTAGGCATGTTCTAATATTTGTTTACGGAGTCTAGGTGTGTTTTCGATCACTGTGGAGCATAGGATTTGGCCATGAACATGGCTGGGCAGCCATGGTATGGTTCATATGCTTGAGTATTTTCGGATGAAGAATTGAGGTGAAACCTTGTTGGAATCGTGGACATGAGACCTAAAATAATAAAGCAAAACGAAACTAATTAGGGTTTCGTAATTGGTGGGAGTTCAGTGTGCGTGGGTGTGCGTTTCAGCGTGTTTTAGTGTGTGTTCTTCAATTTGATTAATGGGTTTGAATTCAATTGGTGTAATTGTGTAAATTGAAAGGGTTAGGGCATTAATGTATAGTTTGTAATGAAATTTAGTGGTTAAAGTGCATAAAAGTGAGGAATTTAGGGGTGATTGAAGGAGGAATGTGCCCAGGTGTGCTTCGGCTGGAGGTTGAAGACGAAGTGTGTGTGTTTGAAGGTGATATAGTAGGTGTTTTGATTGTGAATAGTGACCGTAAGTGTCACTAAAGGTGGAACACTATTTGGATATTTTTTCAATGAATTTTTATAAATAGTTAGAGCCAAAATTAGACAAAACTCAAAACAGTAACCCCCAATGTTTTTACGAGATATACGCTCTGGAAAATTTTGGGAATTTTCAGAGTCCGCAAAGAGTGCTAAATTGGGGTACCGATTAAAGAACTTTATTAATTTATTTAGCATATCAAACCAAGTTATTTTAATCTGAAATTTTTATGTAAACTCTATTTTACTGATATGATTCATATTCTAAAATTTTGGGCCATTCTGAGGCCGATAGGTATTTTTCGCGAAACAGACCTTTTAGCGCTCGATCCGGACACCGGTTCGGGATTTTCAGACGAAAATTTTATAAACTACTTTTTAGGCCAGAAATGACACAGGGATGCTTAAAATAGCGGTTTAAGATATTTTTGAGATTTTTCTGGTGCCGAAAACCCCCAGGGGTGTTTTGGTAATTTACCACCCCAAAGGGGTATTTTGGTAATTTCACCTATAAGACGTATTTTGAAGTAAATTTACATACAGTAAGATTATTTTAGTGACCTTGCTTATGGAAAAGTCATTTTGAGAATTAAAGTGTAACGGGGGTGTTTTGGTAATTTGCCACCCCGAAGGGGTATTTTGGTAATTTGACCTAAGAAAGGTATTTTGGCATAAATTTACATATGGAAGGTTTATTTCAATGATTCTACTTACGGGAAGGCCGTTTGGATAATTTAAGTCCAAGAGGGGCATTTCGGTAATTTTACACCATAGGGGTGTTTCGGTAATTTTACATACCCGGTGAGGGGAGGTTCATTTTGGGAGTATGTGTGAGTTTGTATTAATTTATAATCTTGTTCCGTAGGCTGTTTCTAATGGTTCGATTATTCCGTTTAGATTAAAACTAAAGACTTCCGGTTAGGATAATTTAGCTGCGGATCCAGGTAAGGGATTCTATCTGAACCTTGGGTAAGGACTTCCGTCCGAACCCTTATTTTGATAACTCGTACTTGTAAGTACTCTTTTGAATTACTTATGACTAATGTCGAACTCTGAAGCATGTATTAATATTAGCATGTTCTTGTCCAAAAAACCCTAATATTGAACCTGGATCGATTATTTGGAAATCTTGTGATGCTCGCCTATTATTGTGTGCTGAGCAGATTTGACAATTGTCTGTATCCGTTTCTTTCGGATTGTTGTGCTTAAAACTCGATAATTATTCATAATAGTTTTGTTGTTTATCTGTGATTTTTCTTCTGAAAATTCTGATTTCCTCTGACATTCTGATTTCTTCTGAAAATTCTGAATGCTGACTTGTGTCAGTATGATTATTGTTATTGGAATCTGAATTGATCTCCGTGATTGAGCTTATGTTAATGCTCATTGATATTGTTAATTTTTCTGTGTTGACCTGGGTTATCTGTTCTGTTCTGAGGCGGGCGTAATAAGGCTGGTCTGAATCCTGCATGGAATGCAGGCTAGTACCTAAATGGACTAGTAATTATTCTGGTACATCATGCATGTGTACATTATGTTAGCGTGCCGGAATGGCATTGCAATCACCCAGGGTCAACGTTGATTTTTGATTTTTCTCTGTTCTGTATATTGCCGTGACTATTACGGAAATGGCTGAAAAGTATTATCTGAAATGATCTGTACTTCTGTTGAAATGCTTTGGGAAAACCTTCAGTGTATTTTGAAAAGAACTGTCTCAGATGATCTGTATACATTTGAAGGATCTTGAGAAAACTCTGTTGTGTTTTGAAGATGATCTTTTATTAATTGTTCTGAAACCCATCATGGGTAGTACTGTTTATTTTGGTATCTGTTTCTGTAAATTTTGATTATTTTGAGAATCATTGAGTTGACCGTTTGAAGTATTCTGGAATTTTTGTCAGTTGGATTCTTGTAATCGTTTTGTAATCCTGCTGGTAGTCCTTATGCGACCTTACTGAGCTCTCAAAAGCTCACCCTCCGTTTGGCTCCCTTCTGCAGGTGATGATAAGCTGTAGCAGGTTCGGGAATGGGTTAGAGTCTGAATGAGACTTTGATGAGCCCATCACCACGGTATCGTAAGACCCCTGCGTGGGTCTGTACTCTTGATTCATCCTTTAAGGATTCAACCTTGAAAAGAACCTAGGTTTTAATGGTTTGAGTTCAAGCAGGTTTTTGTTGAAATCTTGTATTTTGAAGAATTCGAGTCGGTATCGGATTAGATGCTTTAAAGTATGTGGTTGTGTACAGGATTTGACAGGTTTGATGTGATCCGGTAAGTTAACGACTCGGGAGTTCGGGGCGGCGGAGCTCCGGATTTCTGGGGGCGTTACAAGCAGCCACCACTCGGCAGCCACCACCGGGTGGCAGTGGGCCGTGGCCACCACAACTGGCCGGAGGCCACCTCCGGCCACCACCGCCGGCAGCCCTCGCCAACCGCTGCCCGACAGCCACCGCCAACCGCTGCCCGACAGCCACCTCCCGTCGTTGGCAACCACCACCGGGCGGCAGCCACCTCCGGCCACCACCGCTGACAGCCACCTCCAGCTGCCGGCAGCCACCACCGGGCTGCAGCCATCTCAGACCACCACCGCCGGCAGCCACTGCCGGTGACTGCCTCAACAACCGCTTGCTGGCGACCACCGCCGGCCACCACCACCGTCGACCACTACTACGCCCCACCACCGCCACCACAAACCACCAAAAAAAAAAACTAAAAAAAAAAGGGTTATCAAACACCCACTTGTTTTTGTAAAAAATAAATAAATTAAGCTGCTATTTAAAAACTGAAAACAAAAAAAAAAGTTTTGTCAAACATAGCCTTATATTTTTGTTCTATCAGCTAATATATCATGTCAATTCGAAGCCTCCTGCCTATATCTATATCTACATCTATCTATATCTATATATCTATACATATATAAAAGCACGTATGAGCTTAAATGACTAATATTTTCTTTTCTTAAAGTACCCTTTTCTAATTGATATTTTCATAAAAGATTAACTTATGACATTTCTTTTTCATTAAATATCTTTTCTAAATTAGAGTTTTATTTAGAAATGAGGCTATTTTGGACTTCTCATAGGATATCAAGCATCTTTCCTTAAAATACCATTATTGGAATATATATTTTTGTTAGAACTAAGGATTGTTTTGACTTTTGATTAAAAATTCTTCTTTTTATTAAATACATATTTATAATAAGTGTTTTAAAAAATAAGATTTTTTTTACTTTCATATAATATTATATCTCTTTCGTTAAATTATTTTTATTGAAATATATGTTTTTATCTGAGTAAAGGGATGTTTTAACTTAAACTACAACAATAGAGATATTATATCTTCTCCGTCATATTCGATTAAAGAGAATAACTTGTAAAGAACATAGTTTTTAAAGCCTTTTTCGAAAAATATAATATACCTAAACTAAATTCAATATTTTGTCAGAAATTCAATCCTTTTTAATTTTGGATTTCATATGTCTATGTTGATGTGTATGCTACAGATTTGAATTATTCTGCATATATCTAGATTTCAATACAAATATATTAGTACATTGAAACTTTCGTAAACCTAAAGTTTGATTCTAGATATTTAATACGGACATATTAATATAAGGAATGTATCATAAAACTAGAGTTTTTTAGAATTAAATGCATATGTAATCTTGACTGGGTTAAATGGCAAATTCTTTTATTTTTTTCCCTTAAGATGCCCTTTTTAAACTAAAATCTTCGCTTGAAACTTTTTTTTCCCCGTAAATACTCATTTTTGAATTAGAGTTTTGTTAAAAAAAAAAGAGTGCATTTGGTTTCTCTTAGGACATCAAGCATATTTCCTTAGAATATCCTTATATAGGAATATATGCTTTAACTAGAGTTAATGGTTCTTTTGACTTTTAGAAAGAAAAAAAAACTTATGAAAACCTATAAAACCACTCTTGAACTCCTATGCATTTTTTAATTACCGAAAAAATTTCTATCAAAACTTATTGCTTCCATTCGCGTTAAAGTTAAACTACCTTAAACTACGACATATTCTCCATCAATTTCGATTAATGAAAACAACTTGTAGAGAACAATATTTTCTATAGCCTTCAAAAATATAAACATAACCTACTTAAACTAGATTGAATATTTTATCAGAAACTTATTTCTTTTTAAATTTTGTATTTCAGATTTGTATGTTGATGTGTATGTTACAAATTTAAATTATTGTGCATGTATATATATTTCAATGTAAATATTTTTGTACATTGAAACTATCATAAAACTGAAATTTAATTATAAATTTCAATTACAGACACGTTCGACTAAGAAAATTATAGTAAAACTGGAGTTTCTTTAGAAAATTTTAAATGCATAAGAATTGATTTTATCATACAATTTTGTTCCTAATTATAACTTGAGTTCTTAACAAGTACATAATTTTATATTTGTATTAGAGTTATTGAAATATCCTTATTTTATGACAACATATCCTTCGTATGGTTATTGTCTTTCACTCTTTCTATGATGCATTGTATCCCGATGTATCATATATTACATGATAACATGTTTCATATGGCTATTGTCTTCACATATTTCACTCTTATAAAGTGATAGGATTAGATGAACCCCAATTAATAAAGACTCTAATTTATTCTGACTCAAATGATTAATAACTTTTTTTAACTTGAAAACTCTCAAGTTTTTATATGCAAGGCCAGGGGTTAAATAAAAACATTTTTTTTTTGAAAATATTCTTTTTAAGTTAAAAAGTTCTCTAAATATTTTGACTTTTTAGATGGTGAGGCTAAATTACTACTGTTTTGGCTAACTTTAAATAGTTTGATGCTAAAGAGGTTCATTAATGTATCTGTTAGTGACAAAAGACTATTAATATAACCAAAATGGATAAGGATCTCCCCCCAGCATACAAAATAATCTCAAGCGATTAAAATGGCTACATATTTTTTTTTTATTAAAAATACCCTTTTAAAAATAAAAGGTTTACTAAACTTAAGTGTATTTTTACTTTTAAGAAGGTGAGCCTAAACTATAATATTTTTGGTTAATCATAAACAATTTACTGCTAAAGAGGTTAAAAGTTCACCTATGCATCTGTAAGTGACAAAAATGTGGGAGTGGATCTAGCCCAATTGTATAAATATGATACTAAGTCTCTATTTACCTTTAAAGAAAACATTATCAAAATATAACCTTAAAACTTATCAACATCAAAATTGATAAAATGAGCACCTTAACTATCCCTACTTCTTAGAAAACCATTCTTAAGTCCACGTATCATGTTTTTTTTTCTTATAAATTAAGATGCACCAACTATTGCCTCTATTAACTTTTGCATATAACAACAAATTTAAATTTATTGACCTATGACAAAGCCAGAATATCTACAAGTTCGACTATACCTTCTTTTTTCAACTTTTTTTGTTGAATTTATGTGTTAATTTGTATTTGGTAAAACAGTGGATTTTTATAATTTTGGGACTCATGTGCTCGAGGTTAGGGTGAATTACAGTCAATGATATTAAATTTTAAAAGGTAAAGTCATATTGATCCTTTAAAAAATATATATTTTTGCTTATGTCGATGCGTACTTAATGTTGATACTCCCTTAATTTTGTATCTATAAGGTATATACAATATAAAATTTTACAAATTCTAATTTTTCAAATTAGGATTTTAACCCAAATTCTCCCTTCATCCCATCACCGCACTTTCCTCGGTAAGCACTCAGCGTGAAGTTCGGCAAACTGGCTCAACCTCACTAGCCACATCATCCCAGCACTGGCGAACACCGATGGTGGAAGGCTGTTCTGGTGGTAGTTAATGGCGGCAGCTGCCATGGTGTTGCATAATAGTTTGATGCAAACAAGAAATTTTATACACGTTCTTACAAATTTTAAACCCCAAATTCAATTTTTCATTTCTGTTCATTTAGTTTGTTGAATTGTAATGGTTTGTTGCAAGTGAGTAGAATGAGAAAGCCGTGACAGTTGATTGGGGTGAGAAGGCTGAAGAAAAGTGAAAAGGCTGAAGAAAAGTGAAAAGGCTAAGGAACACAATGAAGGTGGGATGTGATTGTGGCTGTGGTTGTGGCGGGGGGGGGGGTGTCTTTGGGTATGTGTGTGCATATCGTTTGTGTGTGTGTGGACGGGTGCATGCATGTGTGTGGATGCATGTATATGTTGTCTCTGTGTGTGTTGGAACTCAAAAGTCTAAATATATGATGGTGGTGGTAGTGGTGGTGGGGCTGTATGGGTGAGATGAAAGGATGATGAATGACATTCGAAGAATTACATTCCTAAGTAACAGGCATTTTGATATTTACATCCTTTCAGTATTTTCGTTTGGTCAACGGACGTAAGTGTTATTTATTCCAACTAATGGAGATACTTGTAATTTAACTCTAACCTCAAGGTCATGGATGTAATTAACTTTATAATTTTCTTAACTCTCAAAACCTTATGCCATAGGTATTATGTTTTTTTTTTTTTTGATGATACAAGATCTAATGAATGATCTAGGTTACAAATCATTCTTGATGAACTTTTATTAAATTATATATATATTAAAACTGTAATGCGTATATATAAATATAGGGTGAAAAATGTAGGTTTGTGAACATTATTGAAGTTATTTAGTTCATTACCACGCTGTGATATCAACTTCACACATACATTTTGTAGTATGGATTTCAAAAGGACACACATACACATATGTATATATACTTTTTAGAAGAGTATGTAAAGTCAGTGTTAAAAATAAAAATTTTAAGGCAAATATATGCTAAATTACATTTACAACGAAATTAATAGCCTTATTTTACTACTACAATGAACAAGGTCATGCTAGATAAATATAAAAGAGAGCTTTAAAGTATAGAAACTTAGACTACACTATAGATTTTTTAATTAAAAAGTAGAAAAAAGAAATTATAATTAAGATTAAGCGTCGTTTTAGACAAATTGCACTCAAACGTTAGAACTAGGTAATAAATGATACTGAAAATTATAAGGGATTATATTTTGAACTTTAATAGTGATGCTTACAGGAAAAAGTGTCAAAACTCTAAAAGTGAATGATAGAAAAACTTCAGAAAGATTATTGAAAGTTAGAGCTGCTAAATTGTTACTTAAGCATTTCAATTTATATACGTGTCCTGATAGATCTCTTGAGCTTGATTGATTCTTGATTTTAAAAATGCAACATTTAAGCTCCTAGCCCATTTCATCTTACAAACGTTATTATATATTTATTAATAATAACTTCTTTGTGTTAGACACTTTATTTTCGACAATTCTTTTTAGGTTGATTATTGAACTTTCATAATACAATTTAATTATCATTTAAACTTCTTTTTAATTTTACTTGCTAAACATATATATGCCATCAACATAATACATGACAATAGACAACTCCAGTATAAATACTTGATATTTATTATTTTTAAAAACTTTCTTCATTTTTATCGTTGTACAATCCAACTTGTAGTGTTTTGTGAGAGTTAGATATTTGTGGGAGATGTTTAAGAATAATTGTAATGCCAGTGTACCTTGGATAACAAGATATAATATGGAACAATAAGAATTATGTTTTGCGACAACTTGATGTGACGAAAGAAATAAATATAATAAATAATAAAAAATATTGATAATAATTGGCGTAAAAAATTCAAGTTGAAAGTAAGACCATGTTTTAAGTAATGAACTTGTCATATTTGAGTATTTGATTAGTAGTTAACAACTGATTTGTTATTACCGTTTAATTATAATAGTCGTATTGATTAATTTTAATTATTTTTTATCTAAATTTTAGAATAATCTTATTTCAAATTACTATATATCGTGCAAAACAAGTCATCCTTACCGATAAATTCTAAATAGTCAGTGCACCTTCGTGCCACTAACCTCAAAAACAAACAGTTGCCTGAGTTTTGAAAGAAAGAAGAGTCATCTCCTACTCTTCCTCCTTTAGCTCGTAGTCATGGCATCTACAGCCGGGAGAGCTCAAACGTGCAAGCGAAGCGGGAGAATTAGGGAAACGAAACCACCGGAAGACAGTGCAAGACTGACAATGGCGCTCATTGCTGCAAAGAAGGCCAGTTCTACACTACTTAACAAAAGCAGCTTTGACCATCAACGACTTTCAGAAGGATGGAGACGGAGGTGCACCCTCGGAGTGTGACAATCAGTACCACACACTAACAAAACACCAGTGGCGCCTTTATCGAGCGGATGGTTTAACAACAGGAAGAGGTGCCACAAGTTCATCGACATCCATGGAAATGGAAGGACTACAAGAGCCATGGTGGTCAACGAGTGTGACTCAACTATGGGGTGCGAAGCTGATCTCGCCGACCAGCCCCCACGCACAAATAATATGGTTGACGCCTCAAAAACAGTTGGACGGCTTTGGGTGTTTCAGAGGATTCTCCTGACTGGGGATGGCTGGATATCACTTGGTCTGATGCATGATGTCCCTAAAAAGAAGCTAACCAAGTAACTTCAACAAAATAGTTAAAATGCTGGCGGCCTAGTCAATCCATGTTTATTGAAAGTAAACTCGACCTTAATGATCTGTTTATGTTGTGTCTTCCTTTCATGAGTAAAGATATGTATGTAACTTGGTGAATCTACATATACTCAAACCATGCCACTTAATTGAAACCTCGACACTTGGTTCACTAAATTATAGTGGTGCCTACCTTTCTTTTTGGTGGTAAAGTTCACGAATTACCTCCTCCAGAAATTGCCGCACCAACTCTAAACTCCGTGGTGCATACTTGAGGTGCTTAGAGGACAGAGCAGTCAACCAAGAAAAAGAAAATGGGGAGTGAGCCGTCCTCTAGACTTGAGCATACTCAACGGTGTGAACAAGGAATCAGCACACGAAACCTCCTATTACATTATATTTGCATCAAGCAATATAGGTGCCATGAAATTTTCAGTCAGTCGTAATAAATAGATAAACGATTCTACATGGATACCAGAGCAACCTTAAGATCAAGGAAGAAACTATTGACTCCATAACCGGATGTACCCAAGTCTGTATTTCGTGTTCTACACTTGCACAAATTCTTCACGAGAGTAACATTATCCGATAAAAAGTTTCTGCGTTAATGGCACATCAGTACACTCCAAAAGAAAGAAAGCAAGCAAGCACCAAGTGTGATACTTGGAATAAAATCGTTATGATTTTCTACAGCCTTTATATCTCCGCCTTCACAAGACACCCAACAACTGCTTTACGTCTCTCTGCAATAATATCAAATGCCAGAAGAATCATATCAATATACACCATATATAGTGCTCATGAGCGACAGAAATACACTTTAATAATGAGGCGAACCAAAGGAAAGTGACTCGTCACCTCGATTGTAAGAGGGGAAGTTGTTGGGTAATAGCGATCAACAGCCTGCCCGTTTTTGTCAACCAGGAATTTTGCAAAGTTCCATTGGATATCATCCCCAAGAATTCCCCATTTCCCCAACTTCAAGAACTTGTACAGTGGAGCAGCATTTTCACCATTCACATCAACCTGTATATTTTGCAGGTTATGGTTTAAGAAATATAGTCCATATGGAAAAGAGAAGGTAAAAGAGCTCCATCAGATTCGGGTTGCATGATTGCAAACTTCTAGCCAAGGCACAGTCATTGATAAGCTGTGATGATTTAATCAAATGGAAAGTAAACCACTCACTCACAATTAAGTCAGTGAGCATGAATCACAAAAATGCTTACGTTGAGGGGAAACCTTCATGTGTGTTTTAGTTGTCTAGGACTAATTTGGATTCAAATATAGGATACAGGGCACAGTTAAAAAAATTCCAAATGATTTGTCTTTTACCTTACTGAAGATGGGGAATTCTGATTTGAAACGAGTGCACACAAATTCTAAGATCTGATGATTGCTTCCTGGTTCCTCCTCGCCAAACTGATTGCATGGGAATGCCAATACTTCAAAACCTAGATCAAAGAAAATTGTCAAGCCTATATTCGACGGTCTTTATGCCTGTATAGACAAGAAAGGCATGCTGTGCAACTTTAGAATAGCCACACGCCCAATTCTTCTCGCTGGTATGAACAGAATGGACGTTGCAACCAGTAAACAGAGACGTAAAATTCAAATCACAAACCTTGATCTTTATATTTTTCATATAGCTGATTCAGCTCAGCATAGTTTGAATTCGTCATTCCACTGCCATGACAAACCACACAATAGATACCCAATCTCAATGCTATAAACAAGATAAGATGCCAAGGGGGGAATGACCCTCATATCAATGCCAACATAAAGAAGCTCAACCAAGTGGCAAAGTGAAGAATTGAACCGTACCACTGGGAGGCAACATTGACAATCAGTAGGACTTTTCCTTTGTAAATGCTAAGATCCACATCATTTCCTTTAGCATCCTGCAAGACAACTGATTATAATGAACAACATATAGACTTTAACAGGAAACTGCACTAGCTCCCTCGAAGAACATTTACTTTAGAAGATATAAACATCTAAAAACCGAAAACAAAAATTACAACAAAAAGGTTATAACAACATGTTAAAGCTAAAAGTCATAGGACTTTGACAACTGGACTTCAGACCAAACTTTATGCATTGCACGATTGTTCACGTTCCCTTTCTTGCCTCCCTTCTGTTTAGCATATGATAAAAGAGTAAAGTATCATATTATGACAGTCTTCTTCCAAAGATCACAATTACATATCATTACAAGTTTCCTCTGTTTTTGCCTAAGACCTTGGTGCTCCTATATTATGTTTAGCCAGTACCAATCCCAAAAGTTTTTCTGACTGCAAACCATGACCTTCCTCTTAAGGTGAATTGGTGAATTATGCTTTAGCAGGTTTTACTAACAAATTTAAAAAAGAACTGGTTGAAAGTTCTAGTATCAAACTCATCTAACTTTCCTCTTCTCAAGCTGATATTTTTGACAGAACGATGGAACTAGACACGTTCGAACCCAAACCATGTTTATGCCAGTCCAATTAATTTCATTGTTGTATTGCCTACCACTGAGTTGCCAATGACCAATTGCATGAGAGCTGCAAAGCTTGTCCAATGACCAAGGCATATCTAGTCGCAACGCGATATAAGGCGACTTCTATGTTGACAACTTGTTGGAGTATTTAAAAAAAAAAAAATTCTCTTTTCTTTTCAAGATTGGTTTGAGAAAAACATTGAAGTTTTGAGTAAAACCATAAAGTGCTTTAGTCTCACATTGCTTGAAAAAGGCAAGTGAAAATTTCTTATATACTTAAACTTTAGAAATGTTCTTGTCCCACATTGGCTATTGTAAAGAACTTTAAGGAGTATACATAGTGACACTCCTTGGCCTTTTTGTTAGATATGCTTGAGTCTAAGACTCGCACACGCATGGGGGGAAGGACAAGCCCCAAAGCTCATATGGGACTACATCATCTCTATTTATACTATAGCTGTTGGGCAATAGTCATATTGTTCATTACTCCCCAACAGTCACAATTTCTTTTATTACACAACAGTCATATTTTTATTGCAACATTTTATTTCTGAAATGAATTTCGGATTTATTTCTTTGTAACAGATTTCCAACAGCTATTTTTCTTCACCTATAAAAGGAGACCTCTTCCTCACTTTTCTACACAACAACTCAAGCTCTCTATCTTGCTTTCTATATTTTGATACACTTAGACTTGTGGGCAATTTTGGTAAGGTATCGAGTGGAGCTTCTGCTTCATTCGTTTGTGCAGAATTACGAGTGAAGTAACAGTGAGAGCTGGGTTGTTGTATCCCGAAGGCGACGCGTCGATAACCTTGCTGCACCGGTGGTAATCCGAAGGGGCGCGAATCGTCTTAAGAGAACGACTTAATCCACGCCTTAGCCAGCTATTTCTATACCTTTTTTTTTTTTTTTGAGTTGTTCTTGCCAGTTTCTTGTAACAATTCCAACACAACTTTGTCAAAAGATAACAGACAACTCATAACACGAGACGTGGAGTACATGTCCAACAAGACAAAACAGACTGTATCCTTAAACACTATATCGAAGCATCCCGACTCAAACCCCATTAGAAATCGGTAAATAAGTCCACAACGCTTATTACCTTCATCGCAAAAGCCTTCTGTAGGTTGAGTTAAAGAGGACAGAAATGCCAACTAAGCCAACGACACATAACAATAGTGACACATAAAATGGTGGAAAAAATAATTAGACTAAGCCCGAGGATGTTGAATTTGGATTTCAGTCATCAGTCATCACCAAGCCTAATGCCTGCATTCAATCGCTAAAACTTTGTATTTAACTTCAAAAGAATGGTCGATAATGATGCAAGTACGTGTAGTATTTGCCCGCAGGAAAAAAATCATTATGAGTGCCTTGATTTCCAGAAAAGCTAATCACCAAAGAACTTCCCACTAATAAAGAATTTTAGCTTAATGAGAAAGATCACATTTTTAGGAAGAAATTCTCGGGAACGGTAAAGTACTTTCTTTCAGTAACAACAAGTACCCCAAGAGACATAACATCTAAGAACAACATGACTGCCCCAATTTTGAAGCTTCAATCCGCAGAATTATAGTACAGAGAATGCTGGCTCAATGACAAGATGACATTTCTCAGAAACTTGACAAGTATTCCACGATGAAGAACACCAGTACACTACGCTTGATAACAATTAGTTGACCATTTTATAACCCACATAAATGTTGTTGGAACTAATTTAAATTTGTACACGAAGATGATTCATGCTTTGTACTGATGGCAAGAACCTAACCTTGACAGTGAAGTCATAGACTGATGGTGGGTTGTTGGTAGATTGGCTCGCCATCGTGATAAAACTGTGCCAAATTCAGATTTGCAGTAGCGAATGCGTTGTATTTCAGGGTCTTCTGAGTGCAAGCAGACAAAGCCCGGAAGTCGAGAAAGTCAAAAGAAAAAGGTGAAAAGAAACGTGAACAAACTTTGAAGAGTTTTTAGGACCTCTGCCGTTACTTCTAGCGCTGCATAAATGACTATCACCACTTTTTGTTCTTGTTTTTTGGTGCTGTACTTTATGCAAATGAGGTGCATGAAACGATAGTACAAGATTGTTATCAGCCACTTAAGGAGTTTAAATTGAGCTATTTACGTTGCTTTTTATCATATAATTGATTGAACTGTTATTTTGGGAACAACAGTAAATCATCTAAAGTCATTAAGTCGAAAAAGAGAATAATCTTGATAAAAAAAAATTTTAAAATTGTCGGAGCTAACAAAGAGAGCGGACCGAACAGGTTCCGATCAGAGGAGAATTTGAAACTATTGTGTATTAATAGTCTCAGATGATTCTGACCACTTACCTTCTTTGCGTTCACATCCGTCTCCGGTGCCCCTTCCTCTCATCATTCCTCACCCTTTGTACTACCAACTTTAGATCTGTTTCTCTCTTTATTTCTCCCTTTGTAGCAAGATAAGTTAAGATATGATTTAACATATTTTGCAAGGTTTTTCTTGCTTCCTAGTTTTCTAAGACTATTTTTTCATGGTTCCCGTCTTCTTAGAATCTTTAAAATTACCACCACTTAAATTTTTCCTTGAAATTTGATACTGAACATGAACATAAAATATTAAAAATTGCCACCCATCACCGGTGGAGTTGATAGATCAAGGAGTTGATAACTCTTTGTTGATCCAAATTCATTTCCATCAAGAATATCCTTCAGTGACAGGTATGGACTTCTAACAAAAGGTAAATTATTCCCTCGGCAACTATTTCACTTTAAGTCAGACAGTGGCACGGCGCAAAAAGGATTTAACTACACAAGTATCAATATCAGTACAGCTCCTTCAGCACACATTATCCAGGATTGTTAACAAAGTTGGGGACACATCCTAACATTACAATAATTCTTATTCATAGGAAATCCACAATGCTTATTTGCTAAAAGCAGAAAGAGCCACCACGCTTCAGTACTCAAGCGACCCCCAGTAGTTTCTTCACATCTTTCTGTCAGGGGAGAGCAAGAAGATGCATCAGTTAGATACCGTACAACCCGGTGTAATTACTACAGTAAAACAAACCATGGAAGCGCTTATGTTGGTCTTACCTCGATGCTCAGAGGAGAGGTGGTGGGAGCATAGCGATCAACAACGTTGCCATCCTTGTCAACTAGAAATTTGGAGAAGTTCCACTTGATATTGTCACCAAAAAGCCCCCCTTTGCTTGATTTCAGGAACTTGTAGATAGGAGCAGCATTTGAACCATTCACATCAACCTAAATAGCCAGCAAATCATAGATGAGAAAGGGGGACAAATGCGTGTCATCTGACGCTGCATTACTGTGTGTCAAGGGCCTCAAAAATTTGGTCAATACTATCCATCTTAGAAACTAATGCTTTTGATGCAACCCTAGAAACATATGCACTCGCTTAATCCTCATTGTTGTTTCATATTGCAGCTACTGAACAAAGAAGCAAGGATCCGTCCCCTTCTTGCCTCTCCTCCTTCATGTTCTCCATTGCAGCCAAGCAGACCGTACACATCCTCTATGTTACATGGACTCTTTGGTTTTGCGTGAAGTACCCGTGTCGGACACTCGACACTTCGACATGGGTATGGGATATGTGTCCGACACATCTCATAGGATATGCCATTATGATACTATCTTATAATCTTTCGTTTAATTAGTAGTTGCTTTGAGTGGAGATAAATTGTCAATTAAAACCAAATGCATCACATAAAACATCTTTTTGCCTTCGAAATAACTGAAAAACAATAGTAAATATGAACATTTTGCCGTGTCCCCGTGTCTTGCGTTTTCAAAATTAGACGAGTCCGACACTTGGACACGTATCCGATCCGGACACTTGTACCGAGTCCATGTAACATCGCACATCCTGTTATCTAGCCTACCAACAAAGATGCTAATATAAAAGAACGTCTCATGTCCGACAAGAGCGGCTTTATATGCTTCTGTCTGAAATTACTTACGTGCACTTTTACCAATCCTAAATAACCTTTCTGAACCTCAAGAAGGGAACAGTCCAGGCTTTTGAGCACAATAATAGCACCAGCAAATAGAAGACATTTTCCTTCAATTTAATAGTACTTTGTTTCTCATGTTTCGGGTGAGGGGAGGGGGGTTCTACCTTGTCAAATATGGGATATTCAGCCTTAAAGCGAGTGCATGCAAACTCCAGAATCTCTTCATTGCTCCCTGGCTCCTGTGCTCCAAACTGGTTGCATGGAAATGCCAAAATCTCTAAACCTGTAAAGAATCAAAACAACCAAATGATATTTACTAAAAACAGTTGGGCCTTCCCCAAGATGAAAGATGATATCAAACCACTGATCTTTGTGAACCAAAAGATTCCTATCCCTCGCCATGGAGACCACGTACTTGCAATCTAGTTAACTGATCCAGTTCAGGTGGTATTTATATATTTGAAGGGAGAGGGAGAGGGGAAGATGCCTGAGCTTGCATGTGATAATTTATCATCTATCAAGCACAAAAAGGGTCATTGATAACTAACCTTGATCTTTGTACTTCTGGTACAGTGTTGCTAGCTCTGTATAGTTTGAATTGGTCAGGCCACTGCACGGGGAAATTGTTTAGTAGAAATAGAAAAAAAGGGTATAGCTACTTTAGCACTACATCCGACTTAACTGGGAGAAAAAGACAGACAAGTGTCAACATCAGGAATATCATAATCACTGTCCCTTAATTACAGAAACTACGGATCCCAGTATTTAACAACTTGAAAAACAGTTGAAGTGGCATATTCCAAGTCGAGGGCTGATTAACATAGAAAAGAAGAAGTTCAAATGGCTTTCATTCAAAGGATGACTGAAACTAAGGTTGTTTATGAATTAGTTTTACATACAGAAATCAAAGTCGCCTTCCATTTATTGTCAAAAAAGCAACCAAGATGCGAAGGCACCACTAGGAGTTTCAAACATACCACTGTGATGCCACATTGACAATCAACAGGACCTTTCCTTTGTATTTGTTAAGCTCCACATCATTCCCTCTCGCATCCTGCACGAGTCAGAGATAATGGCATAATACAAACAGTCAGAAAGATGCTCTACGGCAACCACCATTACTTCAGAAACCCTGCCGTAAGGTCAGTACACACTACAGCCATGTCAAGAAAAGCAGTAATTATTACCTTTGTACTGGGATGGTAAACAAGATTTATAACCATTTCTGTCTAAGCTGGAGGCCTGAAAAGTGCCTATAGCAGTATGTAGCTTAGGGTCTTAAGTCGTTCGATGTAAGGACGGGAGAGGTAGCAGTACGTGTCTCTTGCCAAAGCTTATTATGAAACATAATAACTTCAATTTAGAGGGCACTTCCAAGGCTACTCAATGTTTGTAAAGGAATTCAAACTAGTACTCTCATGGCACTGAAGGCATTTACTTTGATACCAGAATTCGTATATGTAATTGCTCCAGAAAAGAATTCCAAAACATACATAACACCTTAACATGGCACGTCGACCAGGGAAAGTCCAAAAAAATCATTGTGCTAATGATCCTTTAGTCACAGAGGGGAAAATGTACTAGAGTGTCATCATTACTAGCAATATCCACTAGAACATCGAAATTTCTCGGTAGACCCCAGCTCTAGTACCTAGGACATATCTCCAATGGAACATTGAGAGACTTGTGGCATCGGCAGTGCGTGGCATGCCAATCACCAACAAACAAAGTGATCAATAAACTGATCAAAGGGGAAAACAACAGAATGCAAATATCGATGCAGGTGGAAAGAAGACACTCCAAATATGATTTAATATCAGCACATACATGAGAAACTTTATTTAAGTTCCACTGTCCCTGAAAATGGCCAAGCTTGAAAACTGCTGCGAAGATCTTACCGTCAAGTTATGCCATGGTGCGGTTTTTACTATGTTTGTTTGTGGACTTCCGTTGATTTGTCTCCCCAGGTGCAATCGGTGGCTTGCACGTGAGGAGAGTATTAAGGCATGATAGCTTTTTGAGCAGACCAGTTACTTAAGACATTTCAACATCGTATGTTGTGATTTCAACCAAAACATACGAAAAATATAGTCTTCCACATCACTAACCTTCTGGAATTCTATTATTAGTGCAACGAGTAATTCTTCCAAGGTCCCACTTGACTCTTAGGTTATGTGGTGACATATACCGACATGGATTCATTTTATTGCACACAAACATGGATCCTACACACATACCAATCATTATCGCATACATAAACACACAAATCGCCAAGTAGAGCAGATAAAATCAGCAAATTCGGCAAGAGACGACCAAAGAACCCACATCAACAAATCTTTACAGAAGAGGTGAGAAAAGACGAACCTTGACGGTGAACTCATGGATCGATTGGGGCTTGCTGGAGGACATCGTGCGATCTGATCTTGAGCCTGAAAACAGAGCCCTTGCTGATGCTTTTTGGTTCGAAAAGAAGGACGTTAACCCTATCTTCACTGGCTTGGAAAACAAAGGAATTGCAGTAAACTGAGGCGAAGCGTAATGGGTTTGTCTCAAAATCAAAGGAAATTGCTTTGATAGGCTGGAATTTCGAAGGAAAATGCGGGCTGAAGTACAGAGCATGGATGACCAAAGATTGTGGGGAGATGGCAGCTATATATAAGATTTGACTGATTGGATTGAAAATTTGTATGTTAGCCCTTGTGCTCACATAGATATATGTCATGTGTGTGAAGATGGACTTCACACGCGTCAAGTTGTTGCCCTGCCACACGGTGGATCCTTGGTACGTGGAGAAAGTTACGTCAATAGAAAATTTTCGCGTACTTTTTACGATTAACTGATCTGTTTTATTAGATTAGATTAGATCTTCAAATTTTAGAAACAATGAGTAAGATCTCATAACTTTGGAAGTAAAGAGGGAGAGAGATGACTAATTTGTTATTCTTTGAATCTTGATGGATCTCGTAGTCATTGTAAAAATTATATAAAAAAATTTATTGAAGTACAAGCGTTGTCTGAAAATAATCTTTACCAAAAAAAAAAAGTTTTCTGGCTTTCTATTTGTGTTCAAAAATGACTTATCCGACCTCAATCTTTCTAGAATAAGAAATTTTCTTCCTCTTCGTATTGAAAACGAAAAGTCAAAGGAAAGCAGCGGCTTGAGCCAAACTTTTTTTTTTTGTTCTTTTCTCTCTTTCTTTTTGGGTTTTATTACATTTTGTCAAGATTCCAAAGACTGCAGACGGTTGAAATGTTGGTGTTCAGATTGGGCGTAGACAAATTTTGAAGCTAACTGCTAACGTCATTGAGGATGAGGGGCACATTTTGGTCCGTTCTTGAGTTCTTCCGACGTATGTGAGTTGTTTCTTAAACCTCATTTTGGTCCCTTCTTGAGTTCTTCCCATATATATTCTTAGGCTGTACTTTCTCTTTTTCTTCATTGTCCTTGGCTCCTGTTATTGTTCTATCCAAATCATAGACCCAACGACGTTATCAAGAAGCAGAGAAGTGCAATGCTGGATAGGTAAAATGAGAAAAAGAAGTAAGGATTTTTATGAAACTGTCGAGTAGGAAAAAGAATCATACTTGTTTGATAATAGTCTGTATACTTGTACCTTGTAATATGGATTAGGATGAGTTAACCGATAGTAGTTTATGTGCTAGTAGTGTAATTAAGCACTTGGTTGGCGATGGAAAGCCCTTAAGGTAGTTATTTATGGTTATTAAAGTAGAAACGTTCTTTAAGTTTAGCTGCCTGCGAGGGTTTACAGTTCTCCTAACTGATGTCTTGTTTTTTCAATAAGTGTTCCTAACCTATTCTGGTTGCATCCAAGGGCCTACCAGGGGCTCTGTTTTACACGACACGTCACATATTCAACGGTCAATTTTTCAACGCTCCCCCAAATCAGTCAAAGCAACACTACTCAAGTCACGTGAATTGCTCGTGAAACAACCTTGGCGTGCCTTCTCCCTTAGGGGGGGGGGGGGGAGGTCAGCCACCTAAGGGGCTCGGCCACCTTATGGGGTCGGCCACCTACCCCCTGTCGACCGATGATCATCGCTCTCGGTCATGCACTGGGACGACGCAATGACCATTGCTCAAAGCCAGAAGCTAGGAGCCATCGCTCGTGGCCGCGTCGTTGCTGAGGCGGCCGCGTCGTCGCTGCGGCGACCATCACTTGCCGTCGTCCACGCGCCTTCTTTGCGACGCCCACCGTCAAGACCGTGTACTGTCACTCAAGGCCGCCCACAGTCGCCCCGACAAACGTCGCTCTCGGCCGCACGCCGACTGCACGGCCCCTGTAGCCCACGCCCACGCGCAGTCTCCGCGACACCCACTGTCCCCCCTTACACTGACTCCACGGCTCCCGTTGCTCGCGCCCGCGCGCCGGCTGCATGGTGTTAGTCGCCCGCGCGCCTTCACCTTACTCACTCCGCCTCGTCCGTGCGCCGCTCCACTAATACAGTCATGCCCCCTGGCTCTCTGTCACACTGCAGTGCCCCCGGTACCATGACCTCCTCCATGCTCCACTTCCATGACATGTGCACCCGGCACCAGGTATTCTCTCGCGACGGTCGTCGCCGTGCCCGTGCACCACAATCATGTTACAGGCCCCCGGGCACCACTCTCATTCACCACACCATGCACCCCCGCCATGGACGTAGAACATGTTCCGACCCACTCTACGGAGTGTGCAGCATTCCGAGGGGCTCCGCTCGTAATGCTCCGGCACGAGGACCCCTCGCAGCGGGATGGGCTCGCTACCACAGAAGCCATCGCAGTCTTCATTCCGGGGGGCTCCATTCGTAGTGATTCGGCACGAGGATCCCTCGCAGTGGGATGGCCTTGTTACCATAAAAGCCATCGTCGTCTTCATTCCGAGAGGCTACGTTCGTAGTGCTCCGGCAAGAGGACCCCTGCAGCGGAATAGGCTCGTTACCACAAAGCTATCGTCGCTTGGGGTGACTTGCATGACACTAAGCACGTCTGAGCTGCTACCACGTTCACTCACGTTACCGGTGATTATCGGAGCCCCCGGGACGATGACCCCCGGATCAATCCGGGGACGAGAACAAGTCTTTGGAAGGCATCGCGCCTAGTCCGCCTGGCAGTTGGTAACAGGGGCAACCTTCGCCGCTGTCAGGTTCTCTATGCGTCTCTTGACGAACCTCTGTGGATTCAGTAAGGGCTTGAACTGGTGGTTCGTGCAACGTGCTTACTCTCATCATGCCGTCATGATGTCTTCAGTCTTCTCAGACAGGTAGAGCAACACTATGTGGGGCAAGGCAGTGCGAATTTAGGAACCGACAGTCCGACTGAGAACCGGTATTTGTGGACCCCCTGATGACGTGTCACTCTCAGGGGGCGACACGTGTTAGCTGATGACACACTAATGACACAGGCACACTTTTCCGTATAAATAGGGGACCTTGGATTCATTTTCAAAAGAATTCTCTCATTTGACATTTTCATTTTCTCTCTCTAAAACTCATTCTCTGGAATTTTAGAGAGAAACACATTTGGACCCCTGATATCATCGAACCCCTAACACTGCACCCCTGACTCAGACCCTAGCTTTGATTGTCGACTGTCGGCCATGTTTGTCTCCGCCTTTGCCTCCGCAGCACTGCCAGCCCTCACGGCCTGTCTGGGGAGCCTTGCTCCCTGCCCTTACTCCACCCTCACTGTCTCTCACTTCGTACATCTGGAAGCTGACTCAGACTGCATCCTTTGTGGCACCTTCACGTAGGTACGAACCACTTTTCTTAACATCAATAAGATTCTACGAATTAAACTAGCATAAAAGAACAAACATGATAGACATCACAGAATTGATACTTTGCTTGGATTGGACACTTTTGATGATTATAAGGTTCTATACTAACTTGGGTACTGATTAAATTGCTGAAGCTGAACAAAAAGATGTCACGAACCAGAAATTGAGATGATTCTATTGTTAGCATATACGTATAATATTTGGTATAGATTAGAGACTCCAACATGCTACTTGAAATGGGTAGTATGAAGAACAAACATGTATTGACACCACTTAGTGGTGCTCAATTTCTCATACAAACTCATCCCAGTCTGCTCGCTCTCTCAAGCAAATTATTGATTGTTATAGAAAATGCATCCTGAAACTTGTCAAGCTTTGCACTTGGATCCCCATACACCAAACCAGGCAATAATTCATACACTATATACCTCCTCATATCATCCCTTTCCTTCATAGAAAACTTCATCAGCCTCTCCACCACATTCACCTTCATCTCCCTAACATCCTCTTTAGCTATGAAAACTGAGTACTTCCCATGATCCTCAGGAAGATGCCAGGGATACTGATAGTAAGCCGTAAAGGGATCAAAAAGCACCGGCATACAACCCGATACGAGCGAGTCAAACACGGATTTCCGGGTTGGGCTATCACCCGGAGGCTGCAAGCAGAACTCAGACTCCATGAAAAGCCCTATGAGGGAAGCAGGTTGCTCACATCCCCCTGAGCTACAGTTTAAAAACGTGCATTTCTCGGCAGCGGCTGAAGTGCATTGATTGATCAATGTAGACCTTATGTTGTCGGTAGAACCAGGCCGCGCTGCCCCTGCAAAACTCACTAGGCTTTTTCGATCTGATCGCATGATTTGCAGCTGCCATGTGATGACATCTTCATCGGTACGAGGGTGGAAGTGCGTAGGATGTGGTATGCCAATGTCGTTGACTTCCCACGGTTGTCTTTCGATCAAGACCTTTACGGGGTTTTGCATCTGATCAAGCTTCAGAAAGCTAGTCCCCCATGAAGAATTTGGGTTTCTCCTAAAATCCCAAGAAATTTTACCCAAAACGAATACGTGATCCTTACCCGAGTTTCTCACCCATGGCGTTTGTGATTCGAGCCATTTCACAAGGTCTAGTGCCAATGCGTCCCTGACATCGTTAGACACATTTTTGAAATGCCATCTCAGGATATCTAGTCCACCATAGAACGGTACATAGAACAGCTTCGCTTCACTTTCATTGTACACTCTACAAGGATGCTTCAAAACGCGCGAATGGAAAATCAGCTCCAGTGAATACTGATGAGTCTGGTACCAGCACTTGCCAAGGTTTGGTATCGGCTGACCCAACGCGTCGTTGGTGAAATATTGGCATAAATCCGCCCATGGAAGCATGTCACCACACTGACCTACCAAGTCCTTGTTGAACTTGGGTGGCAAGTCATACACGTAGATCCCAATGCCATCGCATGTTGTTTGGCTCGTGTTGGTCGAAATCCACGACCGGTGTGTTTTCAGCTGCTCTTCAACATCCTTGACAGCATTTGTAAACTTCTCACCCTTGTCCTTTTGAATGCTGTTCTTGAAGTTGATAGTAAACAACGGGTTCTCAAGAACAAAACTAGCAACCTTTCGGATGATATATTTGAGGTGATGAGCACCAACGCAGCTGGAACTGCCATTGACGGGTGAAGCCGGTGTTTCAGAGCTGGAGTTGGCACCAGCAGAGAGGCTATAGTGGTAGCTGAGGTTCCTGGACGATACGCATACATGAACACTGTTGCCAGAAATAATGGTTGTGGAAGACGACCATAAGAAGATTAGAAACAGGATAAAAAGGGTGGGGGGGATTCGATATACAAACATGGGTACGATGGAACCAAAGTAATTAACTTCTTGAGGTTCAACCTTGGGTAGTCTAGATCTCTTCTTGGACACAGAAATGCCCATTTTCTGGGAGCAACCTCGTTTGGTCTTTGCTTTTAGTGAAGGGCTGGTTCCATGACTAGTTGTTTATCAAAGCACATAGGATTAGTATGAATTCCAAGAGAATTTGCAGGCACATGGCTTACAATTAAGCATGAGTAAGGCACAACTATCAACCCCCAGGTACAGATTAACAAACTACATATAAGTTGACTTTGGTATTGGGATTATCCCTCAAGTACAAGAAAATTGATCACAAAGCAAGCTTATACATTTCTTGGCTTTAGAGACTTGATTCAAGATCTCAAATATTGGAATCAGAGAAGTCCAAAGTCACGTTTGAAATGAATAGAATCATATACAGAACAAACATGTGTTGGCACCACTTTTAGTGCTCATTTTTTAATAGAAGTTAACCCAATCTGGTCACCCTTTCAAGCAAGTTGTTCATTGTGATGGAAAACGCATCCTGAAACTTGTCAAGCTTTGCACTTGGATCCCCATAGACCAATCCGGGCAATAATTCATACACTATATACCTTCTCATCTCATCCCTTTCTCTCATTGAAACCTTCATTAGCCTCTCCACCACGTTCACCTTCATGTCGCTAACATCCTCTTTATCAATAAAAACCGAATACTTCCCATGATCCGCAGGCAAGTGCCATGGATACTGATAGTAAGCAGTGAAAGGATCAAAGATCACCGGTATACAACCCGATATAAGCGAATCAAACACAGATTTCCGTGTTGGACTATCACCTGGAGGCTGTAAGCAGAACTCAGACTCCATAAAGAGTTCTATGACCAAATTGGGTTGATCACATCCCCCCGAGCTACAGTTTAAGAACTGGCATTTTTCGTTGGCGGCTGAGGTGCATTGACTGATCAGCGTAGACCTTATGTTTCCAACAGTACCAGGCCGCGCTGCCCCTGCAAAACTCACAAGCGCTTTTCGCTTTGATTGCATGATTTGCATCTGCCACGTGATAATATCTTCGTCAGTACTAGGGTGGAATTGTGTAGGATGTGGTACGCCAATGTCGTTGACTTCCCATGGCTGCCTTTCGATCAAAAGCTTTACAGGGTTTTGCATTTGATCAAGATGCAATAATCTGGTCCCCCATTTAGAATTTGGGTTTCTCCTAAAATCCCAAGAAATCTTACCCAAAACAAAGACGTGATCCTTACCTGAATTTCTCATCCATGGCGTTTGTGATTCGAGCCATTTCACTAGGTCTAGTGCCAATGTGTCCCTGACATCATTAGACACATTTTTGAAGTGCCATCTCAAGATATCTAGTCCACCATAGAATGGCACATAAAACAGCTTCGCATCACTTTCATTGTAAACTCTACAAGGATGCTTCAAAACACGCGAATGGAAAATCAGCTCCAGTGAGTACTGATGAGTCTGGTACCAGGACTTGCCAAGATTTGGTATCGGCTGACCCAACGCGTCGTTGGTGAAATATTTGCAAAAATCCACCCATGGAGTCATATCACCACACTGGCCTACCAAGTCCCTGTTAAACTTCGGTGGCAAGTCATACACATATATCCCCTTTCCATCGCATGTTGCTTGGCCTGAACTCGTCGAAATCCACGATCGGTGCTTTTTTAGCTGCTCGTCAACTTCCTTAACAGCTTTTTCAAACTCCTCATCTTTTATTTTGTCAATGCTGTTGTTGATGTTGAAAGGAAGTAACGGATTCTCAAGAACGACATTAGCAACCTCATTTATAACACTTTTGAGGTCGTGAGTGCCAATACCGGAACTGTCATTGATCGGAAGAATTGGAATTTCATAGCTGGGTTGGGTACCGGCAGAGAGGCAGTAGTGGTTGTTTAGCTTCCTAGACGAAACGCATACGTGAACAATGTTGCCGGAAATAATGGTGGTGGAAGAAGACCATAGGAACACAAGAAAAATAATAAAGAGGGTGGTGGGGATTCGATAGAGGAATTTGGATAGGGCAGACCCAGAGGAACCAACTTCTTGGGGTTCACCTTTTTTGGATAGTCTAGACTTCTTCCTAGAAATAGAGATGGCCATTTTTTGGTAGCAAGCATTTTTTGGTCTGCGCTTGGCGGAGGTTTTCTAGTGAAGGGTGGTTGCGTTACTACTTCTTCATGAAAGCACGTAGTAGTATGAGTTGCAACAGAATTGGTAGGCACGATGGCCAGTAGACTTTCATAAAAAATACAAGCTGGGATAAGGTACAACTATAAACCCACGATTATTGATTAGTAATAGTAGTAGTATATAAGCCGACTCTCCGATCCCTGATCTGCTTAGCTATAAATGAATCGCCAAATATGCCTCTAATTTCTAGTAATTGTTGACAATACCACATTTCTTATTCTAATAAGTAGGGCAGACACCCCTATGATACTAAACAATGCAGTGTCTGAGTGGTTTCTCAAGTGCCAATGGCATCAACAGAATTTCGCGAACATGAAATTGAAGTTAGAAAATTTTGGAGACCAGTAGGAATGCATGAACGAGATTCCGGTGAAAGTTATAGTTTTTGTTGGGTTATATCAGAGTGAAGTGTCAACAAAATGCCAACACAGAATGGGACAACCAAATTTTTTTTAGCAATATGGAATCTGGGTTTGCGCAGTTTCATTTACCTGTTGGGGGCATTCTGGACATAAAGAAACCAGCAAAGTACAAATATATTATGAGCATCTACTGGTGTAACTGTAAATGAATTTTTAGTGCAGATGATTCAAGTACAAGCAGCTGAAGCTCTCCAAAAAGAATTTCCAGAAAGCTGCCACCTAACCATTGATCACACAAATCTTCAGCTAGGGAAGTGGCCTCAGCATTCTCCGTTTGTTGTGTTGATATTCTTGTCAGCTCACCTAGTGTGTATCCCTTGACGAAAGAGAAGAGAATGCACCGAGTCATACAAGCTCTGAAACTTGGTTCTGTTAAATACCCCCTCAGTTTCACCATTTTTGTTGCGAGTTCCCTGCATAGTATATGAACACGTTCACATGACTTCCCTAGTTGCTTTCGCCCCTAATTTGACTTACCAAACATCACTTGTAGGATGCTAATTGCACTAGAGTTCAATATGGGCACATTCTAACCTCAAACTAAATACGGGTCTCCCATTTTATTGCGAAGACATGTTACCCAGTAAATTTTGTCCAATTCTTGCAATATCTTAGGCACGTAAATCAAGATTTCAAAAGGAGTAGATTGAATATCAAAGCAGCATAAATCCTTAAATTTCCTAATTTGGCCTCTTCTTCAATTGTCGTTGATAATGGTTCTGACAATATATAAGGGGAAAAAAATTAAGTTGGCACAATTTCTTACCTTATTTTTTCAAAAACTTCTTTTCTCAATCAACATTTAAATCCCTCCTTGACTTGACTAACACAATTCCACCACATTCTCTGAATTTTTGACGATTTTATAAGCGAGCAGTTGACTAAGAAAAAAATTATAGAGTTGTCAAAGCATCAAAGTATTTGTAAAATTTTGTATGAACACCGTGTTAAACTGTATGGTGCATTCGGAATGTGCCATAGCAACTAAAGGGAAAATTTTTGGTGACATAGTAGTTTGAAGCCGTTTTCAACAAACATCACTCGCAATGCTTCATGATATAGCAACTGTCACTAGAAGTGAAGAGTGCCGCCAAAAGTACAATATTTAAAGGACCATTGACGAGCATAACTAAAAAAATACAATATTGTTGCATAAAGTAACTTTTGCCACAATTTATAATTACTGGTGGTGATTATGCCGAGTTTTTGCTCTTAATAACCTGATTTTAATACTTAATTATCCCATTTTGAATCTTATTTACTTGTGTAACCTCTTTTTGAAAATCACGGTTTCAAAGTGAGATTTCAAAGGAAAAAACATGTTTTGAAACAGAAATTTCACAAACAGAGATTTCATACGTTTTCAAAAGAAATCTCTGTTTCAAATCACGTTTTCTTCTATTAAAATCTCACTTTGAAACTGCGATTTTCAAAAAGGGGTTACACAGGTAAATAAGATTCAAAATGGAATAATTAAGTAATTAAGTTTTAAAAACAGGTTATTAAGGGAAAAAAACTCTGATTATGCCACACGACAATAACAATAGATATCAACAAAGAAATAAAATCTCATTACTTAAATACTTTTCCAACATTTATAAAATACTACTCATCCTTTAATATGCTTTCTCACTGTCTTTTGTCGCTCAAATGGTGAAAATAGCATCTTCATTTTATATCTTTAAACAATTGGTTTCTGCCCAAAATTTTCCCCAAGTCAAACACCTGTACATTAATTAGGTTAATTTATAGTGTACATATTTAGCGACTGATATAGTTAAAAATACGCCTCCAATCTACAGACGACACGTAACAGTTATAATACGTAGTCCAAACTAGATTATTACTGATTAGGCACTTGCCATATCGGTCATCAGGCAGAATCCTAAAAGGACTGCCTCTATCAAAGATTGAGATGGGATCCTCTAATTTGATTCTGATTGGAGTTATACAAAACCCAATTCTATTAGGGGCTCTCCTTCCTACTAGGGTCTAACCCCGGGACTTCACATACAATTACACATTGTGTCTTACTACTTTATCAGAATTCTACATTGTTAGTAATCTCTGACTTATGCATCGGAGCGTTCTCCCGCCAGTCACTCCGTGTTCTCTTTTGCAAGCCTACTTACTAAAGTAGTTCTTGATCCAGTTTTTAACTGCAACAGCAACAGCATTATATGTTGCCGCCATAACTGAGTTATAGCCGGCAAAAACGGACTGTTGACCCTGGATATACATGCTGCACCTGCCACAGAAGAAGTAATAGCTATGCTCTCACTTTATGGATCCAGTAACCACTTCATAAACGTAATTCCTACTTCATTGTTATTAACGATTCCAACATGGTAAAATGGCCAGACAGATTTATTTATGGTCCTAACTATCTTAGCATCTCCTACCTGCAAAGGCCATGGTACATAAGAACCAGAAAGAACACAGTTGTAGTTACAGTTTCCCCCAAGAACATTGGGATGGAACAAGAAGTACTGATACAAGTTCAGCATGGAACACCCAGTTGCTAATTTTACAACATACTATCCGTCCTAGCAGGCAGCCGGCGAAAGAAGTTGATGGGCACCGAGGGCAACCGGTAGCGAAACCTCGGATGCCTCATCATGTAGACCCCTGCCAAGCCTGCAATCACCTGGAATGGTGTCACATACAGCACTATGGCTGCTACTAAACAGAAGGTGACAAAGATGGCTGTTGCGCGTGGATCTCGCCAGCTTAAGAGCGACTGGACGCGCTCCCCTTGGGTTGCAATGTCTCCCACAACAGTCTGGATCCTACCAGCAACGCTCCTCAGGCGATCGTACCTCATTCTCACCAGATCAGGACTACGACTTGTCGGGAACGTGTCAAACTCTTCGTCGAGCTCGTCGGGGTGCACAGCCTCAGCCTGGGAGATCTTTGTGTTCATGTGGGGAGGGTACCTTGGCCGGTAGCGGAAGTTCCATATCCCTATCAAAAACATGTAAAGGAAGACTGTTGGGAGAATCAGTTCTGGGAAGCAAACAAGCATAATAAAGAGCACATGCACAAGCACTGTTGTGATTGGGTTCCTCCACATGCAGATATCCGCAAACCATTTCCCAACAGCGAATAATCCCGAGAAAACCGACATTAGACGAAAGAAATTGGCCTTGCTTCGGCGCATGCTCCATAGGTGCGAGTCCACATCAGACATGTACTCCACTACCTCCTTCCTGAGTGGGGGTTCTGCCCGGCCTAGCCGTGCTGCGACTATGTTGACAGCCTGGTGGCGCAGCATGTCCAGCTGCACAACACTGAAGGGCCTGACATAGTGCATTTTTGGCAACAGAGGTCGCGAGTATATGTAGAGCATGTTAACAAAAGACGTGCACGAAAATCGTATTGCCAGGTGCACCTCGCCCATCTTCTTCACTCCAGTGGGGTGAAGAACCAGCAAAGGGTAAGAGTGAGTGTAAATACGGCCGGTTTCAAGTGTAGAGATACGAATCCGGACCTTCCCGATCTTCAGGTCCTTGTTTCCGTTTGAACCTTTTTCTCCAAGCTGGCTATTGTCAAAAACCCCAACGGTGAGAACTGTAGCCGGATCAGATACCTCCCAAGTGTACTGCTCATTGTACTTCGGAGACAGGTTGTCAACCATGGTGCGAGTTCGGACCCATTTATGGCCATACTTTGCTACACAATATGTATCTGATGTGCCCTTCCCATCCCGTGTTTTCATGGGGTGGAGTCCCACAGCATTCAGGATACCAAGTTCCAAGACCCCAATCGATGGCTTCCAGAGTTGTTTAGCGGTTGGGCGAAGATCGCTGCTGTAGTGGGTAGACTCGTCAAGAACATGGTAGCCTCCATCTAAACAGACTCGGAGATGTAGCCTCATGGAGAACTTCTCTTTCTTCAGCTGATCCACGTCCACGGCAACTGGCTTTTCCAAGTTAAACCAACGAGAGTGAATGATGCGGTCGTCAGCGCGCTTCTCTACCATGCTCAAGGGTATAATGACCCTCCCAATGATCTCATCTTTTCCAGGACCCACGCGATCCTCAACAGTAAGGATGAGGTGATCTTCAAACGGTTCAGCAGCAACAAACAAGAGATCCTCATTCCATATCGGGTTCAGCGTTCTAGCCTGAACTGCCTTCGTTTTCATGACTTGGCTTCCTATGTGTGCTTTTACATACACATCTGGAAAACGGTTCTTGTCAGTGGGAACCAAGTCCTGTGCCTCAACAACATTGACACGCACATACCATAATCGTGGTGCGTGATACACCTTGGAACGTATTAATGCAGAGGCAGCTGCAGAGCTGTCAATGGGTGAAGCTGCATCAGAATGCCATGCATCAGGAAAAGCCTCGTCGGCTTGGGTGCCAATCCATACTGCAAGCATCAGCTCACTCTTAATCTTCTCTCCTTTCTTATCCTGAAGCCGATACCACTCTGGAGCCAGCGGACTGTCTGGTGGAACACGCATAGGAACCTCGTTAAGATCAAACCTTACGATACCAACAAAGTCATCCTTGACCAGATCTTTGTCTTTGACTACCACTTCTAAAACAGATGCCTGCATTCGCTCTCTCGAGAATGCAAAAACTACATTCCAAATCGGATTTTGCTGTTTCTCCATGTGTTTCGTGACTCCTTTATAATTCCCTATCTTCACCTCGATATATGGATCAAGACTTCCAGTAATATCCATGGCGGGAAGGTCGCGAGCCTTGACAACTCGCACAAACAGGAAGTGCATCTGTTCGACAAGATCATAAGTAGATACAGTCTTGTCTGTACGAATAACACGGCCCCCAACAACTCGGCCACCACCAAGGAATGGACTCGTCTCTTTAAGTGCATAGTCAACCGGTTGAGCTGAAGCAGCAGAGTACATGCGAACAAGCTTTGGAGGCTGCGGTTCAGCTTTCATCTCATCGACTCGATACTTTGTTACTTGGTGGGGCGCTAAAACAGCAGGAGAATGCTGCTGCTGCTGTTGTTGTTGCTGAGTGTGATTAGGATTCGGGAGATGATGGAAGGTGTGCCTTGACTCAGTTTTGGCATTGGAGAAAGTGTTCGATACTGGATCTTGAACTGATTCGGTATGGATTTGAGTGTCCTTGGCTTCTTGAAGTGGATGAGAGGACTTAATGGATGGATCGTCAGTAATATACACCTTAAGGCCAAGCTCTCCTCTGACACGTGAGAAAATCCCGCGCTTTTCTAAGGGATAGTGTAAGACAACAGCATCCGAGTATGGAACAAATGAAGTCCCATTGAGGCAAACTTTGCCGAGGAAGGACCTTGATTGGGTGGCTCTGACATTATTGTAGATGTAGGCATCCAGAGTTAGATTATGGAGGTTGGAAGAGTCAGAGATGTTGAAGTAGAAGCTCTCATTCCAAACGGGATCGAGGTCTTTTTCTTTAATAGTGGTACGGAACCTTTGACCGTCAAAGTAGAGCTCCACAAAAGCACTGGACGAACCCTGTCCATCTTTAGGCAGAAGGTTGTGGGCACCAACCACGTCAACCCCTAGCTTAAGATTGTGCATAGCCATAGAGGCGGGTGATGGTTGAATTGTTGAAATACCTGAAAGTTCTTGGAGAAGGTAGATAAATCACGGGAACCTGAGAAACAAGATTAAATATCATTTGGACTGCAATTGTTAAGAAATGTCATGTATCAGATATAACTAAGAAAGCAAATAACTTTACATAGCTAATGTACCTGCGTATAAGGAGGAAATCATTGCCAATCATAAGTGAAACACGCAATTCAATAGAACCAAAAGGAATGACACCCAAGGTCATAAGATACATAATTTACAGTTCGCGCGCATTTTCTCTGCATATTTACTATTAGGCAACGAAGTTTGGTCAATTAGGGCAGTTCAGAGCTTAGTTGCAGGAAACTCCTAATATGATGACGTTTCTCTCTCGGAAACTCGCTTTTGCGATCCCAAGTTAGGAGCTCCATGGGATCTCGTCCCAAGCTAAGATGGGAACTCGATCCCGCTAGCTGGATAGAGATGCATGGAACAAGTGATAGAATACATGAAAATCAAGCTCTTTTCAACTCAATTCCTTATTTCTCTCTTCCTTCAAGTCCTTAAAGTCTCCTTGTTTGTTGTTGCTATCTATGTAAACTATGCTAAACAAATGATAATACTCTTTACGCATTTATTTATTCAAGCCGCTCCCAACCTCAGATTCTTCTTGGTGCTTACGCTTCCCCGCCCCCGCCCCCGCTCCCGCACCCGCACCCGCCCCCGCCCCCGCCCCCGCCCCCGCTTTGTGCAACTAAGGTTCAGAGAAGGATATCTATGATTACCTTATATTTGCAAGTGAAGTGTTTTTCAGGCAACAAAGTGCACATAGACATGATACTTTGCTTTTCTCCAGAAATGGTAAGATACTGAATCTCCGGCATGATGAACCCCAATAACTCTCAGATATTACAGTAGAAATGCTCTCTCTCAAAAATGGAAATCCAATTCGGCAACCATTGAACTTTGGCATTTGGCTACAAGAATGCAGTCACTTCATTGGTGAGCAACTTACTCAAATATATCTCAGTAGAAAGCAGGTTTTTGGTGCGGACTCTCTCTCTCTCTCTGATAAATGCATCTTTCAGATAGACTGGGAACCATACCAGATTCCACAGAAGAAGTGTCAAACATTGAATAACAATATTATGGCAAATGAATCAAGCTAGTATGCTGCATGCACCAAAGTTATGCACTTGATGAAGTCGATCATTATAATTTTAGTTCAATTTTGGAAAAGAACAAAGGGAAGAAGTCATTCAAATTCTGAGATAACTTCACCACATAAGAGACGAAGAAACATAGGATTGTACCTCAATCTGTCCTTGTCACACACCTTTTCTTTTTCTCAAGAAGGCCTTAACTGTTAACTTTGACTGGCCTAAAGCATATGCAAACTTCAACAACTAAACATCTATCATGGATTCAACTGAAATCTTGACTAAACTAACCAAGAAATTAGTCGACCAGTCATGACAATCAAGTCAACTTAGATGCGGCATGATTCTGATAAAAAGAGTCTGTCATTATCAACAAGTAAAAGCAGGTGATGCAGTCAGACTTAGCAAATAATTTGCGGCATGTTATACAGATCTAAGACCAAAACAAGCCTTTTGCTCAAGTCATATTGTGTTTTACAGGATAATTACGTGGGTTCAACAAAATCAAAGCATCAGGCCCACCGATGAAAACAATAAATGGTACTTGGTACAAAACATGGTCTCCAATAAGGACAACACAGTTCAAATAATTCTAAATAAAGTGCTTACCTTTTAATAACAGGAAACAGAGATAATTAACCAGGTGCAGAACCAGAAAATATCTTCTCCCCTTCTCGCTCCAAGTAAATGATTTTTGCCCATCAATGACTGAAAATAGTACATGCAGAAATCAATTGAACATCCTTATAATAAATGATCCCCCAGTACCCACTGAGATGAGATTTAGATGGCAAACAGGTCAACACATTTTCAGAACCATGTGCTGGTCTACCTCGTAAAGAGATCTACATACTTAAACTAAAAAATTTATACATAAAGAAGGTGTAAAAGCATGTACAATTCTTGAAAGTTACAGCTGAATGTCCTACAATGTCGGTAAAGACACATGAATTTAGCTCAAAACCTCAACTCCCAAAAAGGTAAGCAATCTTAAAGAAAAGGCTATGAGAGACAAAATCACAGCAGGAAAGCCAAAAAGCCATTAATCTAAACAAAAAGAAACACCAACTTTAAATTAACAGGAAGGATAATTTACAAGAACTTTGAGATGTACCTTTGAGGTTCTTTTACGTTTTGATAAAGGGTCTTGAACTAGTTTTGTTATACATTTTCAGCTAAAACCCAGTTTGGAAAAAGGAGGTGAGATCCATATATACGTGAAGACAAATAAAGGGTCTTGTTTACCTGTTTCTTAGCTCAAAAATCTTGATATTTTTCCACCATTTTCAAGAAGCCAAGATGGTTGCAACTTTCAAGAGGCCTAAGCGCTTTGCATTGTTCAGGAAAGCATCAAAATCGGACAGATATGTGAGAGAGAGAGAGAGAGAGAGAGAGAGAGAGATGTCGATGTATGGAGGCAGGGAGAGGCAGGGCGCGTGGAGGCAGAAGAGAAGTAGTAGATAGAGAGCGAGATAGAGAAAACAACAACGTACCCACTGCTGTACTGTGTGTGAAAATGGTTTGACGAACTTGTGCCTGTGTGTCTGTGTGTGAGAGCGTGAGAGAGAGAGAGAGAGAGGTTAAGTAGAGTTCTAACAAGAAGCCATTAATGTGTATACACCAGTTAAAGAGACCAAAACGGCTGGTTTTAACGTTTGAGTTGGAGGTCTTTCAAGCATTCATTTGGTCGACGAAAGATGGGAGCGTTCGGAGGAGGCCGCCCTCGCTCACCTCACCTGGTTCACCAAAGAACTCCTCTTTTCCTGCTCTTTTGGCTCCTCTTTATTTATGGGACACTCATTTTTGCTTTTTCTTCCGGCACCCACAAATTTTTGGTGAAAAACTGTTCTTCTATTCTCGTTGTTACGTGCAAAAAAAATATTTATTAACACGAAAAAGCAACAAAACTTTCTAATTTCTACCTAGAAACTGATCGGATAAAGTTTGTTTTCAAATTATTTGAAATTTGGAACTGTTGGCGAATAGATGTTTCAATATTTTTTGAGAAAGATGCTTAGGTTTGGTATTTGAGATGGTAAATATTTATTCCATAAATGGGATGAATTTAGTTCACTTAAATTGGTTTGAAATTGATGCAATAAATTTAAAGGTTTAAAATTTACTTAAACGTTCAACTCTAAGAAGATGGTTTGTTTCCTCGGGATTCAAACTTTAGAGTTAGCACTCTAAAAAAATACTTATATATGAACGGTTTAATGTGCGGGATACACCATTAAGATCGTCCAAAAAGAAGACTTTATCTCCATTAACGTTGAGCTGACTCGAGAATACCTCTTACCATCCATATAAAAAATAATAGAACAAGAACTTTTAATGACTCAAAATCTGTTAATACTAGATAGGGCCAACAACATGAAAATATTTTACGTTCAGAATAAACAAAAAAAAAAAGATTGTCTGGTTCTAGATCAGTGGTCTCGATAGAAATATCGATCCTACATCGGATGAATAATTACTAGTATAACCATATATATGCATTTAGGTTTATCTTCTTATTATCAATTGGTTTTAACTTGAAAGTTTTAACGTGGTATCAGAATAGATTAATTTAGATCTATTAAAAATTTAAATTTCGATCTACCGTCACTCGATTTAATTTATCCACGTATTTAGTCTACTCAAAAGACCACTAATATGAGATCAAAAGACCATTACTATGAGATCAAAAAATATTAAGCAATCCATAGATATCATTGAGAAGTGTACTGCTACAAAAGATTGGTACCACTTTTAATTTGTTTTGCCACTATAAAACTCTTCTGACACTAACATTTTTTAGGCAAGAGGATAAATTTATGACCTGGATCGCTGTGTGGCCCTCATTTACTGCACTCCCTTTGCAGAAGCCTGTCAGGTGGCCACTTGTTCTGTTGTTTTCAAGATCGAGGTTCTTTAATGAGCATGGCTTTCCGGAAGAAACCAGTCTGGACGGAAAACCTCAATATTACTTGGGCTTGGGCTTTCTGCAGTGAGCCCAAATAGCCCAAGAATAATTGGGCTTGCTGCTGTAGACAGCCCACGGGCCATGGATACTCGATGAAAGTCAGGTAGTAAAGTTTCAAAGTGAAGTTCCTTTCGATGGTTATAAGTGAGCTAAAATTACGTCTGTGATGATTTTTACAGCCTCAAATATGAGTTGACGGCGGCATAAATAATTTTTAAGCGACAAATAAAAGCGTAATATGGTTGAAGTAGAGATTGGATCTCTTGATTGGGTAGTGATGTTAAGGAACAAATTGTTACTCATGATCCCAATTTTATGAGAGCCGATAAAATGACAGTGCAGGCAACATAAGTTAAGTAGTCAGTTGTTTCTGACCGTCCATCCATCGCGAATTGATGTGCCAGATCTGTTTTTTATTAAATAAATTTTACCGTTTGTTACGATAATATTACGATGTCGTCCTTTATTTGCCTGAGAATCCCTTCGACTCGTCATTAAATACCTGCAGGACATTTTAGTCAAAATCCACACCACACGGCAAGAAAAATAAAATGAAACTTCGATCCAGATCGTTTATCCGTGACAGATGGACGACCAAATCCGTAGATCACGCGTAAGTTGCCAGCGTAGGTAATGAATCACGTCCCTTTATTTATTGTACGTAATTTGGTGCATGTGTTGAACTTATCTATCTTGAACCCGCCCTATAAATATAGAATTGTAAGTAAAATGAAAAGTAAATAGATGTCTGAAATGCTATGGCTCATTTACTTATTTAACGTCATAGAAAAAAATGTCTACCTCCATAGCTATTTAGCTTGCCCCACTTCGTTTCTCTGTATTCTTTTACTAGCTTCTTTAATATAATAAGCAGACTGATTAAGTGCTCGCGAGTAAAGGTTAATACGTTATCAGTAATTCAAATATCTTCCGAGCCTTGTATATTGAAACGGAAATGTTAATGTGTAAATGTTTGATTACTTGATCTTCACGAAGCACGAGTACTGTAAGTAACATATTCACTTGAAGAGCTCATTTGTCTTCATTTACAAGACATAATTTATATCTAACTGCAAAACTTATTTTTCATTCAAAAAAGTAATTATAAACTCGTAAATTTATCTAAATATAAAAAAGTTATTTATGAGATACTACGGAGCAGTTTGCTATGGGCTGTAGGGGTCTTTGACTGAATTATTGAGGGCCTATATGTTTACAAGTTTTATTTTCAATTTTTGTTTTGTATTTTTATCTTTAATATTTTTGTATCCAGAACTAAAGTATAATTGTGTACTTTTATCATGTTTATTCTTTTTTGTATTTACTTTTTTAACCATGTTTGTGTACATTTACCATTATATTTCTATTTTCAGCGACTTTTTCGGATTCCTTGTACTTTTATCATTTTTAACACTGTTTGTACTCTTACTTTTCCATTTTGCCCCTACTATTAACCCCCCATATTATACTTACACTCGTCATTAATCTTCAAAAGGGACATATTGTGCAGATGTTTTAATACATTCACCAGCATAGTTACACACTTCATCAAGCTATTAAAGACGCATTTTGCAAATCATTCAACACATAGAACAAGAATGCTCCAACGTCCAATATACTTGAGGGATTGAGAATGAAATTATATCAAACCAATTTCAGATACTAACCCTTTCTAATTTCCATTTTCACTTCACATGTACACCCTAAATCCAAATATCCAACCTCGTAATCAGCCTACCAAAAAATAAAACGTCACAATCACAAGCCTCACTTCTCAAACCCAACAAAATTACGCAACAACAACCAAAAAGAAGAAAGGAACAGAGAGTGCGTCTTTGCACATATTCTATGCGTGTCTCAGCAGCTACCTCCTCGAGAGCTTGTATCGGTATGGGCAGCTTGAGGGGATTGGGTGGAAGGGACTTGAAGATCTAGGCATTCGAAGTGAAAAACTAGAAAGAAACTTGTGGAGAGAGAGAGAGAATGTGTTAATTAAATGTGACAATGCACAGAGAAAAGGTGAACAGTCGAGTGGCAGTGGCTTTTCTCTTACATTGAACTTAATTTGTCGGGAAAAAGGTGTGTTCCCAACCTATTCTAGTCGCACCCAAAGGCCCACTGGGGGTCCCATTTTGCATGATATGTCGGCACAAGTAACAGTCAGTATTCAACGCTTCCAACCGGTCAAAACGTGCACGCTCAAGTCACGTGCAATTCTCACTTTTTCTACGTGACTTCGTCACCAAGAAACTCATCCTTGTGCGACTGCTCAACACGCACCGACTGTCGCACATCGCCTATCGCCCGTCGTGCACCTTGACGCTTGCCCAAGGAAGTGGGCCTTGGCCTTTCCCATGGGGTCGGCCTCGGCCTTGGCCTCCCTTCGGAGGTAGGCCTCGGCCTCCCCTCAAGGTTGGCCTTGGCCTTTCCCCAAAAGTTGGCCTTTGGCCTATCTCCTTAGCATCCGCACTACTCTTCAAGGGACCAAACGTCACTTCTCGACCCCGTCGTGCCAGACGACACTCCGCGACCCCATCGTGCTGGATGTCACTCCGCGACCCCTGTACGCTCCAGACGTAACTCTACGATCCCCGTCATGACGGACGTCACTCTGCGACCCCCGTCGCTCGGACGTCACTCAGCAACCCCGTCGCCGGCGTTCGGGCCCTGCAATACAACACTCTGCAGCACCATGCGCCGCTCTACTGATACAGTCGCACCCCCTGGCTCTTTGTCACACTACAGTGCCCCCGGCACCTTACATACTCCATCGCGCCTATGCGCCATAATCATGTTACATGCCCCTCTGGCGTCACACTCATTCACCATACCATGCGCCCTTGCCATGGACGTGAAACTTGCTTCGACCCACTCTTCGGAGTATGCCGCATCCTGCGGGGATAGGTGACTCCTCCAGGACACTATCTCTGCCAGGGAGCTCTTCAACTCCCCTTTTGCCAGGCAGACCGCTCCTCCGGGACGCTACCTCGGCCAGTCGGGTAGACGGCTCCTCCGGGATGCTACCTTGGCCCGTCGGGTAGATGGCTCCTCCGGGATGCTACCTTGACGCGCTCCGAGTGCTCTGGCACAAGGACTCACCCGCGGGATAGGCGACTCCTTTAGGACACTATCTCCACCAGGGTGTCTTCTTGACTGGCCTATGTGCTCCGGCACTGGGGGCTTGCATTGGCACCCCTATGGACTATGACCCCCATGTCACTCCGAGACGGGAGCAGATCCTTGGAGGGCATCGCGCTTAGTCTGCCCGGCAGTTGGGTGTCGGGTCTTCCCACCGCTGCCAGGCCTGTGGGACTCTGCAAGGGCTTGGATTGGTGACTAGATCAAGAGCGTTCTCTGGCCACAGTGACGCTATGGGAGCCAGTCTTTCCAGATAGACAGAGCAAAGCTGTGAGGAGTAGGTCAGGTGAATATGCGATCCGACAGTCCATGAAGCATCGACACCCGTGGACCCTCCGGTGACGTGTCACCCCCGGGGAGTGCCATGTGTCGGTTGTGACGACATTTTCTGACCATTGGACATTCTCAGACTTTTCACTCTAAAATCCCAGAGAGAAACATACCGGATCTTAACTTTGGACCTAAATATTGAACTGTGACTGTCGTCGTGTATTCACCCTACGCCATCGCTCTCGCAGCATTGCCACCCTCAAGCTCTGTCTGGAAAGCCCTTGATCTCTGTCCTTACTGAGTCTCACATCAACATACTTGGTATCTGACTCGGATTGCATTCTCTGTGATACTTCCACGTCGACTGCGAATGCACTTTCCCTCGCATCAAGGTGAAAACACTTCACGTGTTTTCTCTTTTGTGGACACTATTTGTGTTTTATTTGATCAAAGGGAAAATAGAAAAAATAAAAATATACAATTGTATCTTTTTTTGTCATCATTAAAAAAAACCAAAACAAGAACGGTAAACATACACCCCCGTACCCTCCTCATAATAGCAAAGCCTCCCAGGCACTTCCAGTGTGTCCTTGACTCTGTCTCAGTGCGTGTGTGTGCAGGCACTTCCTGTGTGTGCTTGACTCTGTGTGTGTGTGTGTGTGTGTATTGTGAGAGGGAGTGCGAGTGTGGAAGAGGCCTAAAAATGACGCTGAAAGTATACGCTGATCGGATGTCCCAGCCATCTCGAGCCGTTATTATATTCTGCAAGTAAAACTTCTCATAACCCTTAATTTTCATCCAGTAGCCATCTTCATCGGCTGCAAACTTACTGTTCTTTATGAAACAAAAGCCCCCTACACGTCCCAGTTTACATATTTCAAATTGAATCTTACTTCAAAGGTAGTTATAATTAATCGAAGTTGATTTAATTTGAAATGGGTTCCTGTTGTGATATAGGGTAAATGGCATAGAATTTGAGGAGATCAAAGTAGAACTATCAAAGCGCCAGCATTTATCTCCAGAATTTAAAGGTTGGTCTTTTTCTCTTTATTTACTTTACTGCAATGAGTTTGTGCGAGTGATAAGTAAATGACCTCCCAAAATATTGAGTCATGAACTTGGATGTGAGAAAAGATGTTGAAATATTTAAAAACTTGTTAGAGAAACATGAATGTAGAAAAGAAAAGTTTCTGCCAAACCGTGAGAAATAGCTTTTTTTTTGCTTTCAAGAAGTTTCTTGGGGCAACAGTAAAGGTTGCTCCATTGTGATTTGGTCACTGGTTTGAAACATGGAAACAGTGAGTGTAAGGCTGCATACATCAATTCTCTGTAGACCCTACGATGCTGCGTCAGTACAAAAGAGGATCATGATCCTATGTGTTGGGGGTCGACCAAGAAGTTTCTTTGGGGTTGGGGCCCTAATGATGTAGCACTCTGTCTAGCTTTTTGGACAGATTTTGGTCAGTATGTGGTGATCCCTAACATTATGTGTTGGGCATGTGGTCGAGTTGGTAAAAAGGGTAAGGTTTTTACCAAATAGATGAAGAAATTGGCATTCTTTGGCCAAGCCTTTCAGTAAAAGAATAAACGTTTCTTTACATATGAATTTCAAGTTGTTCTTTGGGTGAAGGTGGTTTGGAGCCCCAAGTTTAGAACTGAATTTTAAGCGTACCGAAGACCAACGGGGTGTGATTCCTGGTAGTGTGTGTTGGCTATTTTGGTCATACTAGTGTAACTGTTTCAGACTTGTTATTTGGGGCTAAGGACTGGGGTGTTATCTAAACTTGTTTGTAGACCTTTGGGACTTGCCGTATGAATTGGGTCAGGCCATTAAGGGCATCTAATTTTTAAAGCCTTATTGTGAAAAATATAAGATACTCCCCTTTGTTGATATTTTGTTTGCTATCTGATTGGGGAGTAATCATGGAACGTTCTTAAAATTTGATTAAAGATCGTTCCGTGGTTCTGAAGAATGTCAAAGGCTGGTGCTCTGCAAATAAGGGCGGTCTCTAGAACGTACAGAATCTTGCTTATATGCTGTATAGGTGAATTTCCTTTGAAGCTGCAGCCATGGTTGTTACTGTAGATAGAGTTCTTGTTTTTTCTGCTTTCTTCTATAAAGAGCAGGCTGTTTTGGTCATATTCTATCGGTTCTATTGTTTTGTTGATATCCTATTAATTTTATTTTCTGTTATAAAAAAAAAGGAAGAAGACCAAAACCTTAGAAAAATAAGGAAGAAAGTGAATTGAAAGAACAGCACAAGGCAACTTTATGGGATAAAACAATTAAGCGAAAAGGACTTCCAGAAAGAAAAAGCTTTCTTTAACTATTTCTCCAGTATCCTACCTGCTATTATGTGATGTTTCTTGGGCAGAGAACACCTATAGCACACTACTTTTGCTATAACCTGCGGAGCACGTTTTTATTTTTCTGTATAGATAATAAAATTACTAACCTCATGTCATTCTATTTCTTGCACTTTGATTTTGCCAGAAATAAATCCGATGAAGCAGGTTCCTACAATTGTTGATGGAGGATTTAAGCTGTTTGAGAGGTACTTATCATCTATTTCTCTACTAACTTGTCCACTTATGATTGCTTAGAATACACGCCTTTAATATCACTGACGTGTTGAACTGTTTAGTCTGCCCCATATTGCTCTCATTTGGCAACTTTGGCACATCTGACAAATGTATGTGAGAACTGAAAAGTGCAAGTTTGATGAATTGTGTTTTATTCTGAAACATCATCGCGCGATAAGGTGCAAGCAAGAAGAATTATTCAGATCTCATTGTATATCACTGAGTGAGATTCCACGTCACCTTTAGAATTTTTAGAATGCGCTAATTCAATTCTTGCCTCTTGTGGCAAAATTAGCCCATTTTTGCGTTGGCTGTGAGTTTTCTGTATATATGCACATCACGAGTTTGTGCTAATTAGCAATGAAATATTGTTAATAAGAATCATCTTGGACATTTGTTTTTGTTTTTCAACTGCTATATCCTAGCTTGAAGCAGTGATTTTTGGATTTTCCCGCGGTCTAAGACCTATAGGGCACATTTTTAAAAGGTTAATGTAATATGTGAGGGTGACGTAGCTAGTATTGGGGCTTGCTCTTGAATTAGCTACATGGTTCTTTTCTGCATTTTGGTGCACCTCTTACAAGATTATTCATAATCTAAACAGACCTCGTCGCTGCTTGAATCTATATCCTTTTAAGTGGAGTTAGGTGCTTGTGATGATTAATCTGAATAAAAGAGTTCAGGCTCTATTCAGTGTCGTGCCGATCAGGTTCACATATTGAAGGACTTCATTAAACTTCCTTTCAGAGCAAAATTCTTTAGAAATTGAGCTAAGTACAACATAAGTTTGCATGTTACATGAAATGTTTAGTGTCTCAAAGAATCACACCTAAGCATGAGAGAGGAAAAGGTCCCAAGGACTAGGTCATAAATTTGCAATAAGTATAGGATGACAACAAGTGGATGTAGTGTATTTATTCAAGAAAACCTCAGTAAGACTAAGTTGGATTATAAATTAGAAGCTATAAGGCGAATGACATAGATCTTCTTAGGGACAGATGACTCCGGTTTAGAGGGGATTGGATTCTGATATTTTAAACGTACTAAGCTTTTGAGGCTGAGTTTTTTCCTCAGTTCATAGTCTTTTCTCAATTTTGCTACCTTTTTAGCGTTATATTATCGAACAATTTGTCCTTCATATCATCAAAAACAGAGAAGTTTCTTGTTACATCTTCCTGATTATATTTGAGAAGTAGTATATCTGCTTTCTGATGATTATTTCCTGAATTTTTGTGTCCTTTGCAGTCATGCTATTCTCATCTATCTTGCATGTGCATGCCCCGGAGTTGCAGACCATTGGTAAATAGTGTAGTCCTTTTCGCAGCAATTTAAACTAGAATTTATGATTTGCATGGCTAGTTCAAATTTAAGACTATGACATGAGACACAAGGGTAGGGCCACTGGATATGCTCCCCATTCTCTTAAAGCAGTGATTTGCATTTTGGGCCCATTCTTTGTTAGCCTAAGCTTTTAGAGCGACTGGTAACTTAATATGGTATCAGAGCTCACAGTTGCGCAAGGTCTTATGGTTCTTATGTAATCGTGTTTATCGAAAGAAGTATATCTTCAGTTAGAAGAGCTGCAGGCAGTAACTGATGCATGTGTTTGCTGTCGACAATGTTGTAAGACTAGTCTGGACTTAATGGGTTTGTATTTCCTATCCCCCACCCCACACTTACACTCACATTTGCAGGCACCGTCTTCCACATCGTCCTTCAATTCCAGACAATATAGATTATTTTGAGTTTCCTAGGAGCTTGAATTTGCTCTCCATTATCAGACTTGGCTTTTTAAGTTTTAGAAGCCATAATCAAACATGAAGTTCCTGTAGTTGATGGAATCATCGGATCCATTCTCAAGCATGGATCCTCTTCTCCTAGTGTCCAAAGACTTCAACATGCACCAGGCAATTGCCACTTCGACTTTCAGATGGTGTCTATGTAACCTATGTTATCTTGTCTTGTAAGTGCATATTAGTTCTAACTGTTAATCATTGCGGACTGCAAGAGCATTGTATTTCACTGTTTTAGTCCAAATATTATATTCTGCATCATTATTTTAGCTTTTTCTCTATTTAATTCCAAAAGGTATCCAGCTGATCTATTCAAAAGAGCTAAGATCAATTCAGTGTTGGATTGGCATCATTCCAATTTACGCCGAGGAGCAGGTGCTATATTTGGTTCCTGAACATATTTTCCTTGATTCTGAAATGATGATTATTACCAATGTATTTTTGCTCTATCTGGTAATGTTGTTTAGATTTTCAAAATTTTCTATTTGAAGGAAATTGAAATATAGGGGTAATGATTTTTTTTTGACTGCATAATCATTTTCTCATCAAACCGTGTCAACTTCTTTGATAGGCTTTTTGTGATTTTGCACAACATAGTCATAGCTGTTATAAGCTCCTTAGAATCCAGAAATAATAGCCCTCCACGTACCCACCCCGCAAAAAAACATTAACGAAATAAAGAAAGAAGAAGAATACAAAATCTCCATCGGATTGAAGGTCATAGTGTCATACACCGATGCCTTCGAGTTAAAAGACTTTCCATTAAAGCAATCAAATGCAGGTCATAGTGTCTTTGATAGGCTTTTTGTGATTTTGCACAACATAGTCACAGCTGTTATAAGCTCCTTAGAATCCAGAAATAATAGCCCTCCACGTACCCACCCCGCAAAAAAACATTAACGAAATAAAGAAAGAAGAAGAATACAAAATCTCCATCGGATTGAAGGTCGTAGTGTCATACACCGATGCCTTCGAGTTAAAAGACTTTCCATTAAAGCAATCAAATGCAGGTTAGACTAGAAGAGGAGTAGATTGTGAGATTAACAAGCCACACACTGTGCAGCGGGTCCCCCTTCCCCCTTCACTTCTCCAGGCAGCTTTGTTTTTTCATTAATCTCCAATATTTAAATTATGGGTCTCAACACAGATACCTGTAAACTTATGTTAAGATTCACTTGTTAAACAAGTTTACTAATGAGTAGTGAGCATAAGACCCTTTGTCGGTTTTGATGCCCTTTCTGAAAGTCTTTCTCCAACATAACTGTACTGTTAGTACTAGCATATGTCATTCTTTCGTAAAACATATCCTTCCTATCTTCTTGAAATGAGCTATTGCTTTGTTGCTTCACTTGCTTGCTATTTTCCTTTTCAGCTGGATTTGTTCTAAATAGTGCACTTGCACCTGCACTTGGCCTTCCATTGAATCCACAAGCCGCTGCTGAAGCTGAAAAGCTTCTATCTGCATCTCTTGGAATGATCGAATCCTTTTGGCTCAAAGGGAATGGACCGTTTTTGCTGGGAAGCAGCCAGCCATCCATAGCAGACCTCAGTTTAGTTTGTGAAATTATGCAACTAGAGGTAAACAGATATGATCATCCATGTTGTCACTGTTGTTATTTTCTATTTCTACTTCGATAGGGAGACAACTCGAGTAGTATTAAATCAAGGAACAAAACAGTCAGAAGAAGTTATAAGAAACCGGAGTAGAGCTGACTTTTATTTTGTCCCATGGTAATCCTCAACAGTCACAGCTTCCGTTGTTTAGGGCATCAGCTTCAAAATTGCTGGTTCATGTGGAGACAAATGGTCTTCATGTTTTTGAATGAATTGCTAGATTTTGCGCTCCTATGATTGTTCCCATACTTGAAATTAAATACTTGTAATTGCATTTAACTATTGCTATCAAGCGGAACCTCTTAACCTCCCTGGCTGCATCTTGGTCTGATTGAAAAGTTCATGATATAGAAAATTTATGAGTTTTCTGGAAAAAGAATTAAAAAAACTCTCTTGGATGTAGGTTTTGGATGAGGAGGACCGCAATCGAATATTAAGCCCACACAAGAAAGTTCTGCAGTTGATTGAGGAAACAAGGAATGCCACACGACCTCACTTTGATGAATTGCATGCTATCCTCTACAAAGTCAAAGCAAGGCTCAGAGAGCTGTGTGTGGCGGGAACAATGACTGGGGACAGGCCTAGCAGCAGAAGCGAATAGCAGTCAAAGATTTGAAAAAGATGTTACAAATAAATGTTGGAAGTCTGTAGAATGATCTCTCGGTTGTTTCTATTCAGCTCCAACTTCTACGTCACAGTATCTTGTTGTGAGTCTGTAATAATAGACGTGCGTTTGTTTGTGAATCTCTACAGATACTGTATCAGACCTTGTGCATTGTTGTCAAGAATGTGTTCAGTGACGATTTTTAGAGCATCTTGTTTGTGCATAGTTTGAATAAACATTGAAATTGCGATTTTGGAGTCTCAAGTTGTTGGCAAGAATATGTTGGAGCTTTCGTAAAAATAAGAACAATATGTGGAGACATAGATTGATTGATTGAGTAGTTTATTCAAACTCCGGCACATAATGTTGATAGCGGACATGCTAACCAGAGACCCACCTGAAGTTTTGTCTCTCTTTTACTGTCTGAGCCACGAGCGGTGTCCTTGCTGTCTATTTATGTGTTTTTTAAATTGTCTTGTTTGCCTAAATACAGAGACGGCCTGATTATCTTTCCAGGTAAACCTTAGTTTACACATCCATTCGGCCTGTATCTCTTTCATTTCTAGGTTGTTCAGGATTTTTGGTCTTATGTAATTTTTCAACAAAAGAGAGGAGCAAACAACACACACTGAAGAGGCTGCCATTGCAGCTCCGGCAATCCATGGTGGTAGTCTAAATCCAGTAGATGGAAAAAGGACCCCTGCAGCAATTCGTATGCCAAGGAGGTTGTAACCCAGAGCCCAGAGGTAGTTTAAGCGGATACGAAAAAAGGTTTTCCTGCAGGGGTCAATGGCAGTTATCACATCCTCCAAGTTTCTCTTCAAGAGGGCAATGTCAGCTGCCTCAATGGCGATGTCTGTGCCAGCACCAATTGCCATTCCAACATCCGGAGCCACAAGTGCTGGTGAGTCGTTGATTCCATCTCCCACCATCGCCGTGATGTAGCGAGCAGCCTAAGGATCAAAGAAATATGACCAGCATGAGACTAATGAATATGATCTACCAAACAGGTGCTACTGTACCCACCTGTAATTCCTTTACTTTCTCTGCTTTATCCACAGGTTTAGCTTCTGCAATTACGGTGGTGATTCCAACTTCCTTAGCAACGGAGTTTTCAGTTCCCCAGTTGTCACCTGGGGAACGTCAAACTCTTCGTCGAGCTCATCAGGGTGCACTGCCTCGGCTTGAGAGATCTTTGTGTTCATGGGGGGTGGGTACCTTGGCCGATAGGGGAAGTTCCAGATCCCTATCAAAAACATGTATAGGAAGACTGGGGAGAGAATCAGTTCAGGGAAGCAAACAAGCATAATAAAGAGCACATGCACAAGCACTGTTGTAATCGGGTTCCTCCACATGCAGATATTCCCAAACCATTTCCCAACAGCGAATAATCCCGAGAAAACTGACATTTGACGAAAGAAATTGGCCTTGCTTCGGCGCATGCTGCATAGGTGCGAGTCCACATCAGACGTGTACTACGCGACCTCCTTCCTGAGTGGGGGTTTTGCCAGGCCTAGCCGTGCTGTGACTATGTTGACAGCCTGGTGGTGCAGCATGTCCAGCTGCATAACACTGGAAGGCCTGACATAATGCATTTTTTGGCAACAGAGGTCGCGATTATATGTAGAGCATGTTAACAAAAGATGTGGACGAAAATCGTATTGCCAGGTGCACCTCGCCCATTTTCTTCACTCCAGTGGGGTGAAGAACCAGCAAAGGGTAAGAGTGAGTGTAAACTCGGACTGTTTCGAGGGTAGAGATACGAATCCGGACCTTCCCGATCTTCAGGTCCTTGTTTCCGTTTGAACCCTTTTCTCCAAGCTGGCTATTGTCAAAAACACCAACGGTGAGAACTGTAGCCGGATCAGATACCTCCCAAGTGTACTGCTCATTGTACTTCGGAGACAGGTTGTCAACCATGGTGCGAGTTCGGACCCATTTATGGCCATACTTTGCTACACAGTATGTATCTGATGTGCCCTTCCCATCCCGTGTTTTCATGGGGTGGAGTCCCACAGCATTCAGGATACCAAGTTGGCAAGTTCCAAGACCCCAATCGATGGCTTCCAGAGTTGTTTAGCGGTTGGGCGAAGATCGCTGCTGTAGTGGGTAGACTCGTCAAGAACATGGTAGCCTCCATCTAAACAGACTCGGAGATGGAGCCTCATGGTGCGTGATACACCTTCGAACGTATTAATGCAGAGGCAGCTGCAGAGCTGTCAATGGCTGAAGCTGCATCAGAATGCCATGCATCAGGAAAAGCCTCGTCGGCTTGGGTGCCAATCCATACTGCAAGCATCAGCTCACTCTTAATCTTCTCTCCTTTCTTATCCTGAAGCCGATACCACTCTGGAGTCGGCGGACTGTCTGGTGGAACACGTACAGAAACCTCGCTAAGATCAAACCTTACAATACCAACAAAGTCATCCTTGACCAGATCTTTGTCCTTGACGACCACTTCTAAAACAGATGCCTGCATTTGCTCTCTCGAGAATGCAAAAACTACATTCCAAATCAGATTTTGCTGTTTCTCCATGTGTTTCGTGACTCCTTTATAATTCCCTATCTTCGCCTCAACATATGGATCAAGACTTCCAGTAACATCCATGGCGGGAAGGTCGCGAGCCTTGACAACCCGCAGAAGGTTGTCGGCACCAACCACGTCAACCCCTAGCTTAAGATTGTGCATAGCCATAGAGGTGGGTGATGGTTGAATTGTTGAAATGCCTGAAAGTTCTTGGAGAAGGAAGATAAATCACGGGAACCTGATAAACAAGTTTAAATATCATCTGGACTGCAACTGTTAAGAAATGTCATGTATCAGAAATAACTAAGAAAACAAATAACTTTATATATAGCCATTGTACCTGCTTATAAGGAGGAAATCATTGCCAATTATAAGTGAAACACACAATTCAATAGAACCAAAAGGAATGACACCTAAGGTCATAAGATACATAATTTATAGTTCGCCCGCATTTTCTCTGCATATTTACTAGTGGAAAAAATTTGGCTGCTACCCGGATTGATCTCCTACCTCCCATGTAGCGACAATTGATGGTTGCTAAATGTTTTTAATGACTTTTATTTTGTGACGCTAAAAAAGTGCTGTTAATAGTTGTCGCTGAAAGTGTTAACAGAAAAGTCATTAAAAACATTTAGCGGTTATTAATTGTCACTATATATGGGGCTGGAGGAAGATCCTTACAACCAGAATAGCAGTCAAAGTTTGTTCTTTACTAGTAGGCTGGTCAGTTAGGGCAGTTCAGAGAAGGATATCTATGATTACCTTATATTTGCAAATGAAGTGTTTTTCAGGCAACAAAGTGCGCATAGACATGATACTTTGTTTTTCTCCGGAAATGGTAAGATACTGAATCTCTGGCATGATGAACCCCAATAACTATCAGATATTATGGTTGTTAATAAATTGGGTCAGTGGACCCATTATCCGCTCACTAATAGATAATGTATATTTGTTAGTTTAGATAAATACAGTTATTTAGAGAATATTTATCTCTTAGGTGTTTGAGATAAATACAATCTTTATCTCCTAAGAGTTGGAGGTAAAGTCAGTCTCTAATTGTATCTCTATATAAAGGCTAGAGATATCCCAATAAATCAGAAGTCACTAGTAATAACCCTCTCTCTATAGCACTCTCTCTAGAGCAATCACCAAGCTCTAGGATTTGGTTCGTGGACGAAGAACTCGACTCTAGTAGCCGTTTTCGTACCTGCGAAAAAGATCAAGCGTGTTGGAGGCTCGTAACAACAAGGATCCTACGTCGGAATATTCGGAGACTTCATACGGTATGTTTCCGAACCCACTACGTGTTACGTGGTAGCGCAATAATTGTTGTAATCGTTTCAACATTGGTATCAGAGCATGATTACTTGTTGATTCACCTTTAACATGCTAATTAAATTATGTGCATGTTGCGATTTTTTCCGGATACATGAACGAGACCCATTATTAAAATTCAAAATTTTTTTAGCATGTTTTTTTGAAAAATAATTATATGATTTTGTTCTCCTATGTTTGAGGATGAACTTCGTAAAATTTCGTGATTTTTGGATGCATGGTTTATGAGAAATCACGATTTATGAACTATGAAGACACTTTCTCCCCAGTGGTGAGATTTGCTTCAATTCGCCTGATCCTAGCTATTGTCGCCCAGCAGGATTTAGAACTTTTTCATATGGATGTTAAGACTGCGTTTCTCAATGGAGAACTAGACGAAGAGATTTATATGGCTCAACCTGAGGGTTTTGAAGTCAAGGGACATGAGCGCAAAGTTTGCCGGCTCAAACGTTCTATATATGGTCTCAAACAATCGTCTAGGCAGTGGTACTTTAGGTTTCATCATGCCATTACCTCTATAGGTTTTGAAATGATTGAACAAGACCATTGCGTTTACGTAAAACGATCCAAGAAAAATATTCTGATCATTTCTTTGTATGTGGATGACATTCTTTTAGCTGGGAATGACATGAGTTCCATTGTCGCCACTAAGCAGTGGCTGTCCTTAACTTTTGAGATAAAGGACATGAGAGAAGCTAATTATGTGCTCGGGATTAAAATCATACGTGATCGTCCAAAGAGACTTCTCGGTTTGTCTCAAGAGACATATATCAAGAAGGTCATTGAACGATTCCGTATGCATAACTCAAAACCCATAGACACTCCAATGGACAAGGCGTGTACTTTAATAACAGACCAATGCCCAAAGAATGATGAGGAAAAGAATCGGATGTCCAAAGTGCCTTACGCGGCTGCAGTAGGAAGTCTGATGTACGCTATGTTGTGTACGCGTCCAGACATCTGCTATGCCGTTGGAATGGTGAGTCGTTATCAGAGTAATCCTGGACCCGCTCATTGGAATGCGGTGAAGAGGATTCTTCGATACTTACGTGGAACCGCTGATCTCGTCCTGTGTTATCATGGTGGAGACTTGAGATTGAGAGTATACAGCGATGCTGATTGGGGCGCTGATAGAGATGAGCGCATATCCACTTCAGGTGGAACTATCTCTTGGTACAGCAAGAAAAAGTCTTGCATCGCCCTATCCACGATAGAGTCGGAGTATGTTGCTTGTTCAGCAGCAGTTCAGGAAACTGTTTGGTTGAGGTCATTCTTACAGGCTCTAGGGGTTACAGCTCATGCAGATGAGTCTGTCACTGTTCACTGTGTCAATACAGCTACCCTAGATTTTGTAACGGACCCCAAATATCAAACACATAGGCTTTCGTTATCACTTCATTAGAACTTTAGTTGCGCAAGGAGAGGTGACCATGAAGCATATACCTACTGGCAGAATGGTGGCTGATCCTTTGACCAAGCCTATTGCTAGAGATGTTTTCCTTTCTCACATTAGGAGTATGGGACTACGTAGGTTTTGATATGTTTATGGCATCTTATGTACTTGACATTATTTATTCTATTTTTCATTCCTTGATTTGAGTTTATTTTGGAATGAATGGATAATCTTTGTGATTACATATACATCCTTGTTGAGAGTGTCACCAGGCTTGAATTGACCCACTCACACGGGTAATTCACCTTGGCGCTAAGATAGCGAGCAAGATGAGACATAATTGTCTTAAGCGCCAAGTGGGCGAATAAGATGATACAGCTTATAAAGCAAACATGTCGCCTTAGTTGGAGCTAAGATGAGACCTAATAAATGTAGGTCGATCATAGAGTATCTCCACAACTCTATGTAGCCTGTTTACAGCCGAATGTGAGATTTCAGGCAGGCACTATGAGAGTGACTGGGCTGAAAAACTCAGGTTAGGCGCTTGTACAGCGACTAGACTTAGATTCGTATGGCGTATTTTATTATACATTTATGTGACACGCCCTTGCGGGTTACGCCATAGCATGCAAATCATACTGCATGTGCTAAATGCAGACCGACAGTGGGAGTGACGAATGAATCCCTGCTTCGTCACTGTGTGAGCCACTTGGATCGAAATTTTTGATCCTATATGGTACCCTTTTCACCTTAGACTATGTCATGAAGAGGATACTCAATGTCGCTACTTTAGCATGTACCCTTGGATCATGGATGATGCGGTCTCGCGGGGCATGTCTAGGAAAGCGGTTGGGTCTAATTGGAATGACATGAGGGCTTTGGGAAGAAAGTTCAATATTACATCATGTTGTGTGATTCATAGCCCGGGCGACTTTGTCGATTTTTGTTTCGATATGAGTCATGAATACATAACATATGAGAGGTTTAACACTGCTCATTATGAGGGATTTGAGAGTGTTTAATCTGGTGTAGTTGAACTATCTGGGGTACATACGAGATTTTTTGGAGTGATGTATTGTGTTAGTTTGGTGATAACTTAATACAATACTCCTCAACTGGACATCCTTTCTCGTAGGTCGCACGTTCCATTTCCTGTATGAGGAGATGAGTGGACGAGAGATAAAGAGGGACTGTACGATTTATTTGCCCTGTGTGTGGGCGAGTGGGAGCTGTTAATAAATTGGGTCAGTGGACCCATTATCCGCCCACTAACAGATAATGTGTATTTGTTAGTTTGGATAAATACAGTTATTTAGAGAATATTTATCTCTTAAGTGTTTGAGATAAATACAATCTTTATCTCCTAAGAGTTGGAGGTAAAGCCAGTCTCTAATTGTATCTCTATATAAAGGCTAGAGATATCCCAATAAATCAGAAGTCACTAGTAATAACCCTCTCTCTATAGCACTCTCTCTAGAGCAATCACCAAGCTCTAGGATTTGGTTCGTGGACGAAGAACTCGACTCTAGTAGCCGTTTTCGTACCTGCGAAAAAGATCAAGCGTGTTGGAGGCTCGTAACAACAAGGATCCTACGTCGGAATATTCGGAGACTTCATACGGTATGTTTCCGAACCCACTACGTGTTACGTGATAGCGCAATAATTTTTGTAATCGTTTCAACAATGGTAGAAATGTTCTCTCAAAAATGGTTCGCCAACCATTGAACTTTGGCACTTGGCTACAAGAATGCAGTCACTTCATTGGTGAACAACTTACTCAAATATATCTCAGTAGAAAGCACGTCTTTGGTTCCACTACATTATGTAGCGGATGGTAAGGAACATAAAATGAAACTTCTATCTGGACCGTCCATCAGTGACAGATAGCTGGCAGTGTGGATCCGTCCCTTTATTTATTTTTTTTGGTGCAGCTGTCCCTTTATTTATTGCATGTAATTTGGTGCATGTTTGAACTTATCTATGTTGAACCCGCCCTACAAATATAGAACTGCAAAGAAAATGAAAAGTAAATAGATATACGAAATGCACCGGTTGAGCTACTAATAAATTATGCACCACAAAACACTTTATGGCTCCAGAATTACTTATTTAATGTCATCGAAAAGCAATGTTTACCTCCATAGCATTTTAGCTTGCCCCACTTCGTTCCTTCATATTCTTTTACTAGATTCTTTAATACAATAAGCAGACTGATCAAGTGCTCACGAGCAAAGCTTAATACGTTATCACTGATTGTAGTTTAAATATTTATATTGAAACGGAAATGTTAATGTGCAAATGTTTGATTACTTTATCTTCACTAAGAATGAGTAGCGTAAGTAACATATTGACTTGAAGAGCTCATCTGTCTTCATTTACGAGACATAATTTATATCTATCCGCAAAACTTATCTTTATTGAAAAAAAAAGTAATTATAAACTTGTAAATTTATCTAAGGCCTTGTATGTTTCCAAAAAATATTTCACTGAAAAAGCTTTTTCGGAAAATAGCAATCTCCTGAAATATTTTTTTTTCTGAATTTCATTTTCGCTATTTAGACGACACTAGAAAAAAAATGATAAAACTACCTATGACCAGGAAGCAAATAGTATAAACATGATAAACCATAAAAAACCATCAGTAAACGACCTTATCCAATTTACATACACATTCTTAACAGAAAAGCAAGTATAATAATAATGTCACAAGATAAAAGTAAATAAACAGATTCCTAAATATTTTTCTCCCTTCTAAGATAATCATTCGACATTTTCCTTGCTATATAGTCCCTTTTTGTTGTCCATTCTCTACGTTCTTCCCTCTCCTCTCGTTGAGTTAGCTCTCATCTTGTTTATTCTCATCCGCTTTGCTGTTGGATTCTATCTCTTGAATAACATCTCAAGTAATTTGGTCATTCGAATCCACACCCATAATGCAGTTATGAATGATACAGCATGCGAGTATTATATCCACCTGTCTTTTGAATGACTAATGTGAAATAACATCTAATACGTAAAAACGCTCATTTAATATTCCAAAACCTCTTTCAATAGTTATTTACAAAGAAGCATGATGGAAGTTGTAAAGCTCTCTTTCATTTTGAGGTGGATGCTCATTAAACTCTTCTTAATGATAACGAACACCAGGATAAGGAGAGAGAATCTCATTTTTAAGTACCATAACCAGTATCTCTAAGATAGCATTTTCATGCAAATATGAATAAAGATTTATTACTTTAAGGCACACTACTTGTTAGAAACAACTGAAATATTCCAACTTGTTAAAATCCTAAGGTTGTACGATAAATTCTCTATACAACTTTAATATTGCTTTGAGGACAATCTTAAAATATCTATGGACTGTCTCGCTATGGAACCGTCCACCTATCACCCAAAATCTTACGTTGTGTCCAAGTATATATAGAAAAATTAGAACTTGTTCTCTAATTGACATGTATGTAGTTGCATCAATTAAAATTTTCTTGCTTAGACGTTCACATAATCTAAAAAATACAGAAGGTCTCATACGTATTTGGCTATGTAATGTCGATCACCTCTATACAAAATGGTATTCATGTACGTCTTTCTGGCAACTTCATCATTAATATAGGGCTCTCTTGGTATATAATACCTTATTCTCCCGACAACTCTTTAGCACAACAACCCCTACCGACACGACGGAGATAGCTGCAAATATCACAGCATAAATGCATTTGTTGTCCATCTACACAAATATTTTGAAACAAATAACAAATTCTCAATGCACTGCGTATATCCATCGAGAATAACAAGAAGTAGCATCATGAAGAAGGCCATGAGCAGGGACATGACTGCCTAAAAGTAAAGCAAATGTAAGTAATTCTCGAAAATTTTGTCTTACTTCTTCATAGACTGTAAATATTTTTCATAAATAATTTTTTTAATAAATACATCAAACACCCCGGAAAGTACAAAAAAATGTTTGCTGAAAAATATTTTCTTTGAAACAAACGCGGCATAAAAATAAAAAGTTATCTATGAGATACTAGAGAGCAGTTTGCTCTGGGCTATAGGGGCCTTTGACTGTATTATTGACTCTCCTCCCAAAGCAAAGCCTCCCAGGCACAGGCACTTCCTGTGTGTGCTCGACTCTGTCTCAGTGTGTGTGTGTGTGTTGTGAGAGGGAGTGCGAGTGTGGAAGAGGCCTAAAAATGACGCTGAAAGTATACGCAGATCGGATGTCCCAGCCATCTCGAGCTGTTATCATATTCTGCAAGTAAAACTTCTTATAACCCTTAATTTTCATCCAGTATCCATCTTCACCGGCTGCAAACTTAATGTTCTTTATGAAATTAATGCCCCCCACACTTCCCAGTTTACATGTTTCAATTGAATCTTACTTCAAAGGTAGTTATTTTTAATCAAAGTTGATTCAATTTGAACTGGGTTCCTGTTGTATTATAGGGTAAATGGCATAGAATTTGAGGAGATCAAAGTAGAACTATCAAAGCGCCAGCATTTATCTCCAGAATTTAAAGGTTGGTCTTTTTTCTCTATTTACTTTATTGCAACGAGCTTGTGCTAGTGTTAAGCAAATGGCCTCCTAAAATATGGAGTCATGAACTTTGATGTGAGAAAAGATGTTGAAATATTTAAAAACTTGTTAGAGAAACATGACTGTAGAAAAGAAAAGTTTCTGCCGAACCGTGAGAAATAGCTTTCTTTTCTTCTTTTTTTTGCTTCCAAGAAGTTTTTTGGTGCAACAGTAAAGGCTGCTCCATTGTGATTTGGTCACTGCTTTGAAACACGGAACACTGAGCGTAAGGCTGCATACATCAACTCTCTCTAGACCCTACAATGGTGCCTCAATTCAACAGAGGATCATGATCCTTTTTGTTGGGGGTCGACCAAGAAGTTTCTTTGGGGTTGGGGCCCTAATGATGTAGCACCGTGTCTAGCATTTTGGACAGACTTTGGTCAGTGCATGGTGATCCCTAACAATGTGTGTTGGGTATGTGGTCGAGTTGGTAAAAAAAGGTAAGGTTTTTACCAAATAGGTGAAGAAACTGGGATTCTTTGACCAAGCCTTTCAGTAAAAGAATAAACCTTTTTTACGTATGAATTTCAAGTTGTTCTTTGGGTGAAGGTGATTTGGGGCCCCAAGTTTAGAACTGAATTTTAAGTGTACCAAAGGGGTGTGATTCCTGGTACTGTGTTTTGGCTATTTTGGTCATACTAGTGTGTGTAACTGTATCAGACTTGTTATTTGGGCCTAAGGACTGGGGTATTATCTAGACTTGTTTGTAGACCTTTGGGGACTTGCGGTATGAATTGGGTCAGGCCATTAAGGGCATCTAATTTTTAAAGCTTTCTTGTGAAAAATTTAAGATACTCCCCTTTGTTGATATTTTGTTTGCTATCTGATTGGGGAGTAATCATGGAACGTTCTTAAAATTTGATTAAAGTTCGTTCCGCGGTTCTGAAGATCGTCGAAGGCTGGTGCTCTGCAAATAAGGGCGGTATCTAGACCGTACAGAATCTTGCTTATATGCCGTGGGTGAATTTCCTTTGATACTGCTGCAATGATTGTTACTGTAGATAGAGTTCTTGTTTTGTCTGCTTTCTTCTATAAAGAGCAGGCTGTTTTGGTCATATTCTATCGGTTCTATTGTTTTGTTGATATCCTATTCATTTTTTTTTGTTATCTCAAAAAAAGAAAAAAAAGAAGCAAAACCTTAGTTGCACAAAGCGGGGGCGGGGGCGGGGGCGGGTGCGGGAGCGGGGGCGGGGGCGGGGAAGCGTAAGCACCAAGAAGAATCTGAGATTGGGAGCGGCTTGAATAAATAAATGCGTAAAGAGTATTATCATTTGTTTAGCATAGTTTACATAGATAGCAACAACAGACAAGGAGACTTTAAGGACTTGAAGGAAGAGAGAAACAAGGAATTGAGTTGAAAAGAGCTTGATTTTCATGTATTCTATCACTTGTTCCATGCATCTCTATCCAACTAGCGGGATCAAGTTCCCATCTTAGCTTGGGACGAGATCCCATGGAGCTCCTAACTTGGGATCGCAAAAGCGAGTTTCCGAGAGAGAAACGTCACCATATTAGGAGTTTCCTGCAACTAAGAGCAAAACCTTAGAAAAATAAGGAAGAAAGTGAACTGAAAGAACAGCACAAGACAACATTATGGGATAAACCAATTAAGCAAAAAGGACTTCAAGAAAGAAAAAGCTTTCTTTGACTATTTCTCCAGTATCCTATCTGCTTTTATGTGATGTTCTTTGGGCAGAGAACACCTATAGCACACTAACTACTTTTGCTCTGCGAAGCACGCTTTTATTTTTCTGTATAGATAATAAAATTACTAACCTCATGTCATTCTATTTCTTGCACTTTGATTTTGCCAGAAATAAATCCGATGAAGAAGGTTCCTACAATTGTTGATGGAAGATTTAAGCTGTTCGAGAGGTACTTATCATCTATTTCTTTACTAACTTGTCCACTTATGATTGCTTGGAATACACGCCCTTAATATGACTGATGTGTTGAAGTGTTTAGCCTGCCCCATATTGCTCTCATTTGGCAACTTTGGAATATTTGACAAATGTATGTGAGAACTGAAAATTGCAAGTTTGATGGATTGTGTTATATTCTGAAACCTTGTCGCGCGACAAGGTGCAACCAAGAAAAGTTATTCAGATCTCATTGTATATCACTGAGTGAGATTCCATGTCACCTTTAGAGGTTTTAGAATATGCTAATTCAAGTCTTGCCTCTTGCGGCAAAATTAGCCCATTTTTGCATCGGCTGTGAGTTTTCTGTTTACATGCACATCACGAGTTTGTGCTAATTAGCAATGAAATATTGTTAATAAGAATTATCTCGGATATTTGGTTTTGCTTTTCAACTGCTATATCCTAGCTTGAAGCAGTGATTTTTGGATTTTCCCTCAGTCTAGGACCTATAGGCCACATGTTTAAAAGTTTAACGTAATATGTGAGGGTGACGTAACTAGTATTGGGGCTTGCTATTGATATATTAGCTACATGGTTCTGTTCAGCATTTTGGTGCACCTCTTACAAGATTATTCATAATTTAAATAGACCTCATCGCTGCTTGAATCTATATCTTTCAAGTGGAGTTAGGTACTTGCAATGATTAATCTGAATAAAAGAGTTCAGGCTCTATTCAGTTTCATGCCGATCAGGTTCACATATTGAAATACTTACTAAAATTCCTTTCAGAGCAAATTTTTTTAGAAATTGAGCCAAGTACAACATAAGTTTGCATGTTACATGAAATGTTCAGTGGTCTCAAAGAATCACACCTAAGCACAAGAGAGGAAAAGGTCCCAAGGACTAGGTCGTAAATTTGCAGTAAGTATAGGATGATGACAAGTGGATGTAGCGTATTTATTCAAGAAAACCTCAATAAGACTAAGTTGGATTATACCATTAGAAGCTATTAGGCGAATGGCATAGATCTTCTTGGGAACATCTGACTCCGGTTTATAGGGAATTGGATGCTGATATTTTAAACGTACTAAGCTTTTGAGGGTGAGTTTTTCCCTCAGTTCATAGCCTTTTCTTAATTTTGCTACCTTTTTAGCGTTATATTATTGATGAATTTGTCCTTCATATCATCAAGAACAGAGAAGTTTTTTGCTACATCTTCCTGATTATCTTTGAGAAGTAGTATATCTGCTTTCTGATGATTGTTTCCTGAATTTTTGTGTCCTTTGCAGTCATGCTATTCTCATCTATCTTGCATGTGCATTCCCCGGAGTTGCAGACCATTGGTAAATAGTGTAGTCCTTTTCGGAGCAATTTAAATTAGAATTTATGATTTTCACGGCTAGTTCAAATCTAAGACTATGACATGAGACACATGGGTTGGGCCACTGGATATGCTTCCCATTCTCTTAAATCAGTGATTTGCATTTTGGGCCCATTCTTTGTTAGCTTAAGCTTTTAGAGCGACTGGTAACTTAATATGGTATCAGAGCTCACAGTTGCGCAAGGTCTTATGGTTCTTATGTAATCGTGTTTATCGAAAGAAGTATCTTCAGTTAGAATCAGTGTTATAAAAAGCGCGCCTAGGCGCAAGGCGCGCTAAGGCTCAACCCCCACGCTTCGCCTAGGCTAGGCTCAGCGCGTTGAAGAAGGCGCGCGCCTGGACTCATCAGGTGCAAAGGCGCAAGGCGCTGCGCGGCACGGGAGGCGCACGTCTAGGCTCGCATAACCCATAGCCGTTGGATGTGCATCTCTTCTTTACCGTTGGATGTGCATCTCTTCTTTAAACATCCAATTCTGCATCGCCGCCGAGATTTACGCAGCAGTGCAGCACCGAAGCAGCTTTCTCTCACGGTCTCAGCTGCCGCATCGCCGCCGAGATTCTTGTTGCTCCGGCCACTGCTCCGCCCAGATTCTTTGCCTTGCTGGCTGCTGCTCGAGCTCGACTGCTCCGCCGAAGCAGCCTCTCTCTCACAGTCTCGCCTGCCGCATCGCCTTTGCCGTTGCTCCCGCTGCTCGTCGCTCCGGCCTCTGCTCCAGCTGCTCCCGCTGCCCGTCGCTCCGGCCGCATCTCCTTTCTCTTTGCTACTCGGCTGCTCCATCGAATTTGCTGGTTCGTTTACCGGTTACTGTTACTCTATTCCCTCCCATTTTAGGCCAAGTTCTTTTACATTCGGAGCAATTAGGATTATAGTGTAAATTAATGCATCAAAAATTGATTGCAAGCACGATTTTATTGTGTTAAGTTTCAATTTACTTGCTTCTTTGATAGCTAAGCAAGACTTGGGAAATGGCCTAATTATTAGTGATGATGAAGACGGTGGTGTTATGTTCACTTAAATTTTAATGATTTGCTATGATTCAGTGGATTTAAGACTTTTCTAATGTTGGAAGCTTGTTATATTATGGTGTTATGATATTTGAAACTTTTTCTATTGTTTGGAAGCTTATTAATTATCATGTTTTGAATTTTTTTTACTTAATTTTATTGTTATAATGCACTATTATTTATTTATTTTTATTTATTTTAATATTGCGCCTTGCTTCGAAAAGGCGCGCCTGCGCCTTGCGCCTAGGCTCCAGGGACCTTTTGCTCCTTAGGTGCGCCTGCGCCTTTAATAACACTGGTTAGAAGAGCTGCAGGCAGTAACTGATGCATGTGTTTGCTGTCGACAATGTTGTAAGACTAGTCTGGACTTGATGGGCTGATATTTCCTACTCCCCCCCCCCCCCCCCAACAACAAAACCCACCCTCACACTCGCACACAGAATCTTCCACAACGCCCTTCAGTTCCAGACAATGTAGATTGTTTTGGTTTTAGAAGGTCAGTTCCTGTACTTGAGTTTCCTAGGAGCTTGAATTTGCTCTCTATTATCAAACTTGGCTTTTTAAGTTTTAAAAGCCATTATCAAACATGAAGTTCCTGTAGTTGATGGAATCATCGGATCCGTTCTCAAACGTGGATCATCGGATCCATTCTCAAACATGGATCCTCTTTTCCTAGTGCCCAAAGACTTCAACATGCACCAGGCAATTGCCACTTCAACCTTCAGATGGTGTCTATATAACCTATGTTATGTTGTCTTGTAAGTGCATATTAGTTCTAACTGTTAATTATTGCGGACTGCAAGGGCATTGTATTTCACTTTTTTAGTCCAAATACTATATTCTGCATCATTATTTTAGCTTGTTCTCTATGTAATTTCAAAAGGTATCCAGCTGATCTATTCAAAAGAGCTAAGATCAATTCAGCGTTGGATTGGCATCATTCCAATTTACGCCGAGGAGCAGGTGCTATATTTGGTTCCTGAACATATTTTCCTTGATTCTGAAATGATGATTATTACCAATGTATTTTTGCTCTATCTGGTAATGTTGGTTAGATTTTCAAATCTTTCTATTTGAAGGAAATTGAAATATAGGGGTAATGTTTTTTATTTGACTGCATAATCATTTTTCTCATCAAACTGTGTCAACTTCTTTGATAGGCTTTTTGTGATTTTGCACAACATAGTCGTAGCTGTTATAAGCTCCTTAGCATCCAGAAATAATAGCCCCCCCACCCACCCTGCAAAAAAACATTAACAAAATAAAAAGAGGAGAAGAATACAAAATCTCCATCGGATTGAAGGCCCATACACCTATGCCTTCGAGTTAAAAGACTTTCCATTAAAGCAATCAAATGCAGGTTAGACTAGTAGAGGAGTAACTTGTGTTATTAATAATCCACACACTGTGCGGCGGGTCCCCTTCCCCCCTTCACTCCTCCAGGCAGCTTTGTCTTTCCATTAATATTCAATATTTAAATTATGGGTCTCAACTCAGATACATGTAAACTTATGCTAAGATTCACTTGTTAAACAAGTTTACTAACGAGTAATGAGCATAAAGACCCTTCGTCGGTTTTGATGCCCTTTCTGAAAGTCTTTCTCCAACATAACTGCACTGCTAATACTAGCATATATCCTTCTTTGGTAAAACATATCCTTCCTATCTTCTCCTTGAAATGAGCTATTGCTTTGTTGCTTCACTTGCTTGATATTTTCCTTTTCAGCTGGATTTGTTCTAAATAGTGCACTTGCACCTGCACTTGGCCTTCCATTGAATCCACAAGCAGCTGCTGAAGCTGAAAAGCTTCTATCTGCATCTCTTGGAATGATCGAATCCTTTTGGCTCAAAGGGAATGGACGGTTTTTGCTAGGAAGCAGCCAACCATCAATAGCAGACCTCAGCTTAGTTTGTGAAATTATGCAACTAGAGGTAAACAGATATGATCATCCATGTTGTCGCTGTTGTTATTTTCTATTTCTACTTCAATAGGGAGACAACTCTGAGTAATATTGAATCGAGGAACAAAACAGTCAGAAGAAGTTATAAGAAACCCGAGTAGAGCTGACTTTTATTTTGTCCCATGGTAATCCTCAACAGTCGCAGCTTCCGTTGGTTAGGGCATCAGCTTCAAAATTGCTGGTTCATGTGGAGACAAATGGTCTTCATGTTTTTGAGTGAATTGCTAGATATTTGCGCTCCTATGATTGTTCCCATACTTGAAATTAAATACTTGTAATTGCATTCAACTATTGCTATCAAGGGAACCTCTTAACCTCCCTGGCTGCGTCTTGGTCAGATTGAAAAGTTTATAATTTAGAAAAAGTTATGAGATCTCTTGAAAAAGAAGGAAAAAAACTCTCTTGGATGTAGGTTTTGGATGAGGAGGACCGCAATCGAATATTAAGCCCACACAAGAAAGTTCTGCAGTTGATTGAGGAAACAAGGAATGCCACAAGACCTCACTTCGATGAATTGCATGCTATCCTCTACAAAGTCAAAGCAAGGCTCAGAGAGCTGCGTGTGGCGGGAACAATGAATAGGGGCAATCCTGGCAGTAGAACCGAATTGCAGTCAAAGATTTGAGAAAGATGTTACAAATAAATGTTGGAAATCTGTAAAATGCTCTCTTGCTCATTTCTTTTCAGCTCCAACTTCTACATCACACTATCTTGTTGTGTCTGTAATAATAGACATGGGTTTGTATGTGAATCTCTACAGATACTGTATCAGACCTTGCACATTGTTGTCAAGAATGTGTTCAGTGACGATATTTAGAGCATTTTGTTCCTGTGCATAGTTTGAATAAACATTGAAATGGTGATTTTGAAGTCTCAAGTTGTTGGCAAGAATATCCTGGGGCTTTTGTAAAAATAATAGAACAATATGTGGAGACATAGATTGACTGATTGAGTAGTTGATTCTAACTCTGGCACATAATGTTGATTTCGGACATGCTAACAACAGACCCACCTGAAGTAATGTCTCTCTTTTACCGTCTGAGCCACGAGCGGTGCCTTGCTGTCTATATATGTCTTTATAAGTTGTCTTGTTGGCCTAACTACAGAGACGGCCTGATTCTCTTTCCAGGTAAACCTTAGTTTACACATCTACTCGACCTGTATCTCTTTCATTTCTAGGTTGTTCAGGTTTTTTGGTCTTCTGTAATTTTTCAACAAAAGAGAGGAGCAAACCACACTCACTGAAGAGGCTGCCATTGCAGCTCCGGCAACCCATGGTGGTAGTCGAAATCCAGTAGATGGGAAAAGGACCCCTGCAGCAATTGGTATGCCAAGGAGGTTGTAACCCAGAGCCCAGAGGTAGTTTAAGCGGATACGAGAAAAGGTTTTCCTGGAGAGGTCAATGGCAGTTATCACATCCTCCAAGTTGCTCTTCAAGAGGACAATGTCAGCTGCCTCAATGGCGATGTCTGTGCCAGCACCAATTGCCATTCCAACATCCGCAGCCACAAGTGCTGGTGAGTCGTTGGTTCCATCTCCCACCATCGCCATGATGTAGCCAGCAGCCTAAGGATCAAAGAAATATGACCAGCATGAGACTAATGAATATGATCTACCAAGCAGGGGTTCCTGTACCCACCTGTAATTCCTTTACTTTCTCTGCTTTATCCACAGGTTTAGCTTCTGCAATTACGGTGGTGATTCCAACTTCCTTAGCAACGGAGTTTGCAGTTCCCCAGTTGTCACCTGTTACCATTATGCTCTCGACTTTCATAGACTTTAATATGGAAATCACTTCACGAGCATTAGGCTTTAATGGATCAGCTACGGCAAGAGCTCCTGTAATCTCCCCATCTATAGATACAAGAATCCCAGTTTGAGCCAACCTTTCAGTTTCTGCTAGAATTTTTTTTGTGTCGGCAGGAATGTCGATGTTTTGATGGAACATGAAGCTCTTGTTTCCCACAACAATTTTTTTGTTCCGAACGGTAGCTTTCACGCCATGGCCTGTTACCGACTCAAAGTCTTTGGCTTCTGGCCAGGCGGGATTCTCTTCAGCTTCTCTGAATTTCTTGGCATATTTGACAATGGCTTTGGCTAATGGGTGCTCGCTGTTCACCTGCTAGCAGAAGTATATGATTACGGAGGCCATTACATCTGAACTTTAGGTCTCCTGAATATGGAACTCTCGTTTACAGAAGTGCTAATCAGATTAGAATGACCTACCTCAGCTGCAGCAACTAGTTCATAAAACTCTCGAAGCACCATCTTAGTGAAAAGTTTTGTGTTCACGACCACTGGTTTACCCATAGTGAGAGTTCCAGTCTTGTCAAACACAATGCAATTGACCTACAAGTATATATCAACCTTAAGCATGTGAGAAATCAATTTTGATATAATATCAGGACACTGCCTTAAGCATGTGAGAAATCAATTTTGATATGATATCAGGAAACTGCTTATTTTGTACTCTTAGGAAGTGTTTTAAACTTCAATTTTGTTAGATTCAGGCATGGCAGGACATTTCACAAAGGATCTCGAAGCTGTTTTGAAATTGAAGCAACAAATTCATTTGGCGAGTTTAGAAATTAGATCCTATTGTACTTGAATTTTTCTCTCTGTCACTATTAGCGATCTTGTAGTATATGACCTTCTGTGTATTCTCTAGGGCTTGCCCTCCTTTGATTAGGACACCTTGAGAAGCACCAACTCCAGTACCAACCATGACAGCAGTGGGGGTTGCCAGGCCTAGAGCACATGGGCAGGCTATGACCATCACAGATATTCCAAACTGAAGTGCTAGCTCAAAGCAATCCATGGAAGAGGGTATCCAGGAACTAGGGTAGCCATTAAGCTTCCCAGTTAGAAACCAGGCAAGCCAAGTGGAAAATGAAAGAACTACAACCTGCAATAGACGGCCAGCCACGTGCTAAGAACTCGCAATAATATGTGCAGTTCACTAATAAGTTCGATCCAGAGAATAGAAGCATCAATATAATTACCACAGGCACAAAAAATTTGGAAACACGATCTGCAAGTTTCTGCGCAGGAGCTTTGGCCATTTGCGCTGATTCAATAAGTCGAACAATTTGGGAAAGAGCACTCTCTGAGCCAACCCGTGTTGCCTTGATATGTAGCACTCCGTTCTCATTTAAAGTTCCTCCAATCACTGTGTCACCCTTGCTTTTTACCACAGGTTGTGCCTCTCCCGTGATCATGCTCTCGTTTACATAGCTCTGCCCCGCAATGACCAAACCGTCTGATGCTACTCTTGCGCCAGGTATGATTTTAATCACGTCATTCTTCTGTATCAATCGACAATCTATATCTTCTTCACTCGTTACGTCTCCTTTCTCATCAACGGTTATCAATGTTGCTGTTTCAGGAGTCAAGTCCATAAGCTTAGCTATGGCCTCTGATGTCTTTCCCTTGGCAAAACCCTCGAGATACTTGCCTAAAAGAATAAATGAAATGAGCATTGAACTAGTCTCGAAAAAATCCATGGCCTCAAACTCTGGAGAAGCGGCAGCTCTCAAAACCACGTAGACCGAGAAGAAGTAGGCTGCATTAGTTCCCAAGGCAATCAGGACATCCATGTTTGCAGAACCATGGCGTAATGCTTTGTAAGAACCGGCGTAAAATATTCGGCCCATGATGAATTGTACTGGAGTTGATAGTACCCACCTCAAAAACATCCCAAGGCTCATCATGTTCACAATTTTGATATCAAATCCACGCTTGAGTCCAGGAATATACATAAAGACCATGGATGTTAAAAATACAGGTACGGTAAAAACCAAACTCCACAGAAAGGATTTGTAATAAAGCTCAATCTCCTCCCGTCTATGGGATCCTCTTCCTCCTTGTGGGAATATTGTTGCCTTGAAGTGCCCGGACTCGTATGCCTCAATCATTTTGATGAAATTTCTAGGTCCCGTGACATCTGATACATAAGAAGTTGATATTTTTTTCAGCTCAGGATCAACGTATACATCTTCAACTCCTGGAAGTGCTTGAAGAGATTCTTTGAGCATTTTGATGGAATCATCGGTCCATATTCCGTCAACTTTTAGCTGTAGTTTGCACCTATTTTCTCCTTTACTTATCAGCACGGCTTGAAGCCCAATGTCCTTTACGGCTTCCAAAAGCTGATTATAGCTCAGTATCTTTGGATCATAATGAATTTCTCCCTCTTTGGTAGCTAATGCAACTTGGGCTTTTTGAACACCATGAATTGCTTGCAAAGCAGATTCAACAGTTGAGGAGCAAGAAGTGGAAGTCATTCCTTTTACGTGAATTCGGCATGCTTGGATGGATTTCTCGATCATTTCCTCAGTGGCAATCAGTGCAGCATCAAATCCTGCATCTTCGATGGCCTCACGAATTGTTTCCTCCTACGCATGTAAGTGAAATGTGGATTTCATAATAAAAGTTAACTGAGTGGTTGATTTGTGAACTTAGATTGTTCAAGAACCAAGTCAATAACGAGTGCACATTGTACGCATTTATCTCCTCTCCAGTTAGTTGTTACCAAATAGGAAGAAGATTGCCGTAACATGTTTACAATCAATTCTGATCTTATATCAGGACACTGCTTATTTGTACTTTCATGAACTGTTTTGAATTGTCATAACATGTTGCTCATATCACCTCATTTTGCGCTCTGAGCACTACTCACAAACTCACCTTGGCAAGCTAAGTAGATGAAATGAAATTGACTGGCTCATATGTTTCAACTTACATTAACAAAGCTGGGGTAAAACATGACTTGTGCACGGTTGCTCAGCACATCAACTGCGGCCTCTTTGATCCCGGGGAGCCGCTTGACCGCCTTCTCGACCGCTCCAGCGCAAGCCGAGCACGTCATTCCCGTCACCGAGAACAAAGCTTTTGCCTCCGGTCCTTCCATTTTCTTCTCGTCGTCTAACAATTCCCCTTTTGGAAACTTTGGCATCGACGGATAGCGCGGTTTTGGCCACAGTAAGTCCGCACAGCAGCCTCCATTTTCCCTAGCACATGATGCCAATGACAAAAACTTGGTTGCCATTGTATTGAGCTCTTCCTCCGACCACTGTTGTCTCTTTTTCTTTCTGCAACAAAAGCAGCACGCTTCTTTGATTAAGTAGTGCACTTTTTCCTTCCTTTTATCATCTGTTTTATGGGAATGGGCGAAGAAAAGTTGCAAGAATTGTTAAAATCATCGTCAAGATGATTAGGATCCCACTTTACTTTTATCTTGCACTACATAATTATTGAGGTTCTTGGGCGCCACCTAAATCATTAGAAAGTTTTAACTTAACATAAAGTGGTTGACTTTCTTATTCTCATTTTCGCTTTTTACTCACTCTCAAATTCGTGTCAATTTTGCTGTTCTCGTGCTCTCCTTTTTACTTTTACTCGAGTCCTACTTAATGAATTGGTGACTTAGGGTGCTAGTGGTTGTGATTATGCTAATGAGTCGTTCACTTTACCGGAATATTATGAAGTGAAAGGTTATTTTCATGTTCCTTTGTAAAATGTTAACACTTGTCCCTAAATTAAATTTATAGCTATAAGAAACGATTATTTTTCTGCGACACCCTCAACCTAGGTAACGTCACTAGGCTGAGTTATCGACCATAATTGCATTTAAAACCCTGTGTTGAATACAGAGTAACTGCATCCTCATAATCATACATCATTAATAGACGCTCCAAAATGCGTCTTTACAAAAATTTCTCTTACAAACATACATCATATTGCAGCGGAAGACTTTCAATTCTCTAAACAACATAAATGGTTACAACCTAATATACGACTGTAGTCATGTGACTCTTATCAACCTATCTCGCAGCTCAATCTTTATCCTACAATTTTCAGCTTGTCTTACCTCACACAACTTACCCCTTGCTCAACTTTTCTAACTTGTTTCTCTTCCCTTTTTCAAAGGGTTCTCGTTGATCGACCTTATAGCCTACACAATATAATATAAGGAATGAGCACAAATCACCCAGTGAAGACAACACGAGGAGTATCACGTACAAATGATTTAAGAGACTCGGAGGAATAATAATCATCTCAACGATAATAATGAATCAAGAGTAGGCAATAAATTTTAGTATCAACATAACTTGTCAAACGATAATTTTTCTTTCGTTAGACTAAGTGGTTTTAAGGCCCAACAGAACAGCATTATTGTCACCTCCTCATGGACAAGACTGACTGACCGACAGACTGATCGACTATGCAAGTGGACACTAAAACAGGAAATTGAAAAGATAAACATCAAAGAAATACAAGTCATTAAAATCAGAAGAAAATCAAATACAATGCAACTCAGATACGACAGGCTAGACTCGATCAAACATTACAGACTTGACTGGCGCACCCTACATCCTCTTTGCCAGTGATCATATTTCACAGGCCATCCTCCTCATATAGATGTCCCATTTTATGGGATGTTCATCTCAGTCTCAAGTAATTAAAAGAGACACTGTCAACAGGCAGAGAACTCATCTTTAGTGCTTTCCCTAACCACTTTATAGCCAAGCAACATGACTTCATCAACGGGGAGGACTAAGGGAAAATTTATTCCACCTTATGTCCTCAACAACACAGCTCAACAAGGAATACCGGATCAGAAGATCAACCGGTGTTCAGACCTAACAACAAGAGTTCAACGTAACATCATTAACGGGGAGAACTTGGGAAAAGATTACCGCAAGCCCTAAAAAACGTTCTTACATAAGAGAAATGTCGACTATCAATAAGTGCCGATATTTCACAACAACACGCAACGACCTCAACAGTATCATCATCAACGACAGAGCGGACTCGAGAGAAGTTTGCCACAAGTCCTCAATGGTGTTCTAAAAAAGAAGAGATATCGACTATCAATTACTGTCGACATCTCACAACAACAACACGATAACCCCTACGCAATATCATTATCAACTTCGGTCATGCTAATTGAATCAAATCATAGCATACTAGGACACCCATTATCCTCGCTAAATTCCATCAACAGGCGAACCAAGGGAATTTATTTTACCCAAGTCCTTAACAGCACAATTCAAATATGCATATACCGGTCACAATGACTACCGGTGTCCAATCATAACAACAAGAATTCAACAATACGTCATCAACATGGCATGCTAATCGAACAATGAATTAGCATATCAGAACCGCATTGTTCTTACCTTATTGGCTTATAACCGAAGCAACTCGCAATCTCTGATCGCAACGAGCTGCATCACCTAGTCAAATAATACCATGCTCGTTAGACATCATTCAACATATACGCACTCCTTGTTCTACCCCATCCCATTTAACCGCTCATAACATTTTATGACAATTAGTTTACCTGATCCAATAACTGGATTCTTAACCTAACCTTATCGACGCCTCCACAATAACCACTCTCATTATTTAAGTGTATTAACACCATTCCTCACTTTCCACCACTCCAGACGCATAATATTGCGCGTTCTAAAAAATTTAGCGCCAAAATGGTAAATTACCAAAATACCCCTCTGATGGCCGCTACATCACCAACACCCTAAAATCGCTTTAAAACTACCTTTTCAATGTACTGAATCATTTATAAACCAAATATTCCCTCAAAAATTTTAAAGAAAAATTACCAAAACACCCCCTGGCGGCCATCACCCCAACAAACATCTCAAAACTACTTTAAAATAACTTTTTAGGTGTCTTACACCCCTTTCCGGACTAACAAGTCCTTTGAAACATTTTACCGAGAAATTTACCAAAATACCCCTTTCCGAGTTGTAATTTATCAAAATGCCCCCTGAGGGTTCTCGGTACCAGTAAATCTCGAAACCACTTTAAAATGCTATTTTAAGTATCTTGAAATCATTTTTGAGCTAAAATATATTTTACAAAATTTTTGTCCAAAAATTTCGAACCGGTGTCCGGACCGAGCGCTTAAAAGCCGTTCGGCCAAAAATAGCAAACAACTTCAGAATGACCCAAAATCTTGAAAAATGAAACTTCTCGACATCCTAGGGTCCCCATAAAATTTTTGGGCAAAACCGCGCTAGTTTGGTATTTTAAATTACTCTATACAGTTTCAAAGTTCCCCGTATCGGTTAACCTCTTTCCAGTCTTTGGAAAAATCTGAAATTGTTCCCTGATGTAGATCTTTTAAAAATACCTAGGATCTCTTTTTCGCACTTTGCCTAAATCTAGCTCTTGTTATTTTTTATAAATTCGTGAAAAATCACCTAAAGTAACTTATACTTTAATACACCTACTATTTAAATTGTCACACACTAAAGCACCTAAACTACACGCACCTTCTTCTACGTTCAGCTGCTGCACACCAACAACATTACCCAGTTCACACTCCCTCACCCGAATCACTCCTACACTCCTACACACTTACTACACTATGTTTCCCCCATTACCTCACTATCCTGAACCCATTTACACCCTTAACATATTCAATTTCATACCACCACTCACCCACAACTCTTATGAACACACACACACACACACACACACACACACACACAGAGTCACGGTTCGCACACAACACACACTGGTTTATATGCTGCATAATAGCAGCTGCAAAATAGCAGCACAACGGCAGCACAACAGCTGCAAAACAGCAGCGTAACAGCAGCTTAATAGCTACATAACAGCAGCACAACAGCTGCAAAACAGCACCACTGCGGCAGCAGTCACACGCTTACGCACACACCCCTGCACACACTCTCACACTATGCACACGGATAACACACAAAAACACTATAAGGGTAGAGATTACCCTAGAGACTTCTTCAAATTCTCCTTCAAATTTCCTGCCGAATTCCCTTGCCCTTTGTTTGCCCGAGCTCTATTCCTCTGTGTCTCTGTTTCTACCTTCTTCTTCTCTGTTTTGTTTTTTTCCCCTTCTTTTGTTCACCCGAAATTTTTACCCATACTATTAATTAAATATTTAAATTGACTTAGTCACCACACCTTAGCATGAGGTGGCAACAAGTAACAAATTCCCTCTTAACACTTGGCATCTGGGCATATTTTCAAAATTTATGAATTGACCCCCCCAAAATTTTCATATTTGTAAAATGACCCCTAAACTTTATGTAATTACATTTTTGCCCCAAATGAACTCTGATGTGATTAAATATCACAAAAACACATGTTGTCACCCATTGTATTATTTTTCGTCACCAAGACCATAGTTTATAGTTATGCCCCCAAAGTTCTCCAAAATTACATTTTTAACCCTCAAGGCCACACTAACCCCTCCCTATTTAGCTTCCTAACACTTAATCATCACCAGCATATACTTAATAAAAATAACACCCCTTAATTAATCAAACTCACGGTTAGATCAATTTTCTGAATTTTTTGGGGTATCACATTTCTAATTATGATGAGTCCAAATTTTGTTACGGATTTCACGCTAGACATTGTATAAATTGATACGAGGACCTTAACTGGGTTCAATTATTATTTTTTGGGTGGGGGCTGTAATCCTACCTTTTGATGATTAATTAAAGTAATGAACTTTGCTTTTTGTTTTAGGTCATTGTTCAAAGTACAATACCGTATGAACACGCAAGTACAAAGAGATAAAAGTGGAAGGGTTAGTGGAATTGATGCTATTCATCGGAGTTGAAAAATGTCAATAAATACATTTTAGAGACAAAAGATGCTATTCATCAGAGTTGAAAACCAATATTGTCCTATCGGATGCTACATAAAATAAAAAAAATCCAAGTTGAAAACCAAAACCGTTGCAGCATCACCAATATTTACCATATGGAAGCAGAACTTATTAGAGTCTTCCTAGTTTTAACTTGCATCAAACTGGTGATCATTCCTTTTTGGATGAAATTAAGCGGACAATATAGGCATACCACAGCCAAGGTAATGTCGCACCCTTTAGTTGTCGTTAAAGGCTTAAGTTTGTCACTAAACCTGTATTTTTTAGTAAAAAATGTTAAGACAACAAATATTACCACACATCACACTTTGAAAATATGTTTGAAAGGGACTCTCAACTTGCACGTCGAAATTGTACACATACGAACCTTGATATGCTTTTAGAATGTACCTCGATAGCTGGGTTTTGAGCCGCATGTTTGGGAGGTTACAAACACTGTTCGCTCATATACTAGCTTTAGGTGAAAATTTCTTAGATAGGTGTGATTGTGTGAACTTGCCTCGAAGTAAAGTAGCAACAAAACTACGTTCAGTGTGCGAGTTCTTACTGGCTGTCCGACAAAATCCCCACCAAATAACTCTGAGGATGTTAATGAGACACATAGATTGTCTCTGATGTTTTCCTCATCTTTAATCGTGTACTGCATTTCAAAAAGAAAAAAGTTATATTGGTGTACTTGGTTCGTCCCATTTTCTTAGGGATGTGTTATTAGGCCTATAAGACGAACGTCGTTTTCATATATCAACCAAACACGACTTTGTGGCTCACATTTTTATTTCAGCCGCTACTGCAATTCAATCCCCCTTTTTTCACAACTCCCAAAGATTTCCTGGCCAAAAAACCATAGAAACCTAATTTCTCAAATCTATATCTATATCTATACATATATAAAAGCACAGATAGAGTTAAATGTCTAATATTTTCTTTCCTTAAAATACCATTTTCTAATTGATATTTCCATAAAAAGTTAAGGGTGAGTAAGAGTGTTTTTGACCTATAACATTTTTTTCCCATTATATACCCTTTTTAAGTTAGAGTGTTATTTAAAAAGAGGGTGTTATTGACTTTAGGATATAAAATATCTTTACTTAAAATACCCTTATTGAGATATATATTTTGGTTAGAGTTAAGGATTATTTTGACTTTTGATTAAAAAAATTATTATTAAAAGCCTATTTTTTATAAGACTGAAACTGAAATAAAGGTGTTTTTGACTTCTCTTATGGTAACAAGCCTCTTTCGTGAAATATCTTTATTGAAATATATGTCTTTGTTAGAGTAAAGGGTTGTTTTGATTTTTATTGAAAGAAAAAAAAGAGAGGAAAAGAAACTCTATGAAAATTCTATAATCATGCTTTTTAATTATTGAAAAAATTCCTATCAAACCCTACCGCCTCCATTCACGTTAAAACTAAATTACCTTAGAGTTATTATATGTTCTCCATCATTTGATTAAGGAAATAACTTGCCGAGAATAGAGTTTTTTATATATTTTTTAGAGAAATGTAATATATCTAAATAAATTGAATATTTTGTCAGAAACTCAATTCTTTTTAATTTTATATTTGTACGTGGATGCATATGCTACAGATTTGAATTATTCGGTATGAATATAGGTTATAATATAAATATATTAGTACATTAAAACTATGTAAACTTGAAGTTTAATTCTAGATTTTGAATACGGACATATTGGTATAAGGAAGCTGTTGTAAAACTGGAGTTTATTAGGATTTCTAAATGCATATGTAATCCTGACAGGAGTTAAATGACTAATCTTTTTTTTCCTCTTAAGATGCCCGTAACTGAAGTCTTCATACAAAATTAGTGTTGATTGGGAGTATTTTTTACTTGAAACTTTTTTTTCCCATCCAATACCCATTTTAAACTAAAGTGTTGTTAAAAAAAAATAAGGATGTATTTGCCTTCTCTTAGTATATCAAGTATCTTTACTTAGAATACCCTTATAAGAATCTCTTCTTTAGTTACAGTTAAGAGTTGTTTTGTCTTTTATTAAAAAAAAGAAAAAACTTATGAAAACTTATAAAATCACCCTTGAACTCCTGCACATTCTTTGATTACCAAAAATTTCTATCAAAACCTACCGCATCCATTCATGTTAAAGCGAAATACTTCAGAGCTACCGGATGTTCTCCATCAATTTTGATTAGTAAAAACAACTTGCAGAACAACAATGTATTCTATAGCATTTAAGAATACACATACACTAAATTAAATATTTTTTCAGAAACCCAATCTTTTTTTAATTTTGTAAAACACAATTGTATGTTGATGTGCATGCTACAAATTTCAATAATTTTTCATGTATATATATTTCAATGCAAACATATTCGTACGTTGAAATTATCATATGACTGAAGTTTAATTCTAAATTTCAATTGAGAACACATATTGGTGTAAGAAAGCTATTGTAAAACTGGAGCGTTAGAAATTTTAAATGTATATGAATCACTAGATCATACAACTCTGCAACTAATTATAACTTGAATTCGTGGCAAGTACATAATCTTATATTCGTATTAGAGTTATTAAAATACCCTTATTTTCATCACAACATATCTTACATATGGTTATTGTCTTTCTATGATCTACCGTATCCCGAAACATCATTTATTTACATGATGACATATTATTCATATAGCTATTGTCTTCATATATTTTACTCTTGTAAGTCATATGATTAGATGAAATCCAATTAATAAAAGTTCTAATTTATTTCGACTCAAATGATTAATATTTTTTTTAACTTGAAAACTCTTAAATTTTGTTGCGCAAGGGGTTAAATTTAAAAAAAAATTAAACTATTCGTTTCAAGTTTAAAAGTATTCTAAATATTTTGACTTTTTAAAGGTAAGGCTAAATTCTATTGTTTTGGCTAACTTTAAATATTTTGACACTAAAGAGGTTCAGTAATGCATCTTCTTTGTTGGCGATGGGTTGACACAATCTTAGTGTGATTGATGGTGATTGTGGTTTGTGGAGGGTCGATTTGAGGGGGGGGGGGGGGGGGTCGACTGGTGGTGATGGGTTGATGCAAACAAGAATCTTATACATCCTCTTCTAGATTTTGACTCGTAAATTTAAATTATTATTTTTGTTCATTTAGTTTGCTAAATCGTGATGATTTGTTGCAAGTGATTGAAGTGAGAAAGCTGTGATAATTTATTGGGGTAAGAAGGCTGAAGAATCCGATTATGGTGGGACGCGATTATGGCTGTGGATGTCACCGGTTGTTGGGGGAGGGGGGACATGTGTGTATGTGTTGTCTATGTGTGTTGAAGCTAAAAAAGTGTAAAGGAGTGATGGTGGTGGGACTGTCTATAGTATGATGAAGGGACAAGGAATAACATTTGAAGAATTACATTCTTAAGTGATGAGCATTCTGGTCTTTTCATCTTTCGGTATTTTTATTCAGTCAACGAACATAACTGCTATTGTTCTACCTAATGGACACGTATATAATTTTACCCTAACCTCAAGGTCATGGGTGCAATTAAGCCTACAATTTTCTTAACTCTCAAAACCTTACGCCATAGGTAATATTTTTTTCCTTTTTTATTGTGATGTATAGGTCTTTATTTGATAAATGATCTGAAATTATTCTTGATAAACTTTTGTTGAGTTTGTATTTATATTAAACCTGTAATGCGTATACATAAATATATGGTGAAAAACGTAAGTTTGTGAATATTATTGGAATTACGTAGTTCATTACCATTATCGGATATCAACTTCAAACATTTATTTCGCAATATAGATTTCAAAAGGAGACACACTAGCACGCATGTATATAGACTTTTTAGATGAGTAGGTTTGATATTATCATATCAATCCGTGTTAAAAATAAAAGTCTTTATTTTACTACTAAGATCAACAAGGTCATGCTAGATAAAAACTAAAAAAAGATAATTTTAGAATATACTATCAAGAAAAATTTAGAGTACACTATAAATTTTTTAATAAAAAGTAGAAAAAAGAAATTAATTAAAATTAAGCGTATTTTTAGACAAATTGTACTCGAATGTTAAAACTTAAGATAGAAAAAGTTGAAAAAAGACTTGCTATGTATTTTAATTTTAAAATAAGAGATACATAAAGATATACTCCCTTCATTCGAATTATTTGATCATATTTGAATGCCCCTTTTTTTGGGATCTGAGTTTTTTTATTTTATCCCGAGAGAGAGGGATGGAGGAGGAGGAGGGAGGATTTGATTTTATCCCGATCTGATTGGTATTTAAAGAAGTAAGACACGTAAGAAGAAAGACCGATTTGATTTGTATTTGAAGAAAAGAAGTAAGACACGTAAGAAGAAAGACCGATTTGATTTGTATTTGAAGAAGTAAGACACGTCCGCTACAGTGTGTAGCGGACATAAGGCATACCAAGGGTTTTCTTGTCCGCTATATTGTGCCGCAGATTGTCCCCTATGGTGAACCGCGGACACTCTAGACAACTACAAATTTGGTTGTCTGCTGCGCCGTCCGCCACATAGTGTAGCGGACGGGCCAACTACAAAAAATAAAAAAAAAACCTAAAGTTAGATTTGATGGTGGCTCTAATAGGTCCATCAGAAATAACCTTCCAATCTTCGGTCGAAAAATAATCTCATCAAAAGAATATTATGCATTATTGCAAATGTCAAACAGACTTGATGGCTTATACAAAAAACTAAAGGTCCACTGCAGCTGTTTCTTCCTCATCTTCGGCGTCATCTTCTTCGTCGTCTTGCAAAGCCCCCGGACTTATCCCCAGTGCCTTGTAATGGTTTCGCTTGTCATGGTCGGTCATTTTGTTGCACAATGCACACCTTCTCAGCTTTTTAGGTTGAGTTGCCTGTTCAATAGAGCTCTTCATCCGCGTAGATCTCTTGCGGCCTTTCGTTTGCGATATAATTGGGTCCAAAGGCCGGATATCATTGTCGTCTTCCTCCCCCGGCTCGTCATCTTCTGATCCCGTAGTAGGCTCAGTGTCAACCGCATTGCTGACTGAAGCTGCTTCCAACTGGTCGACGATGGGCTCTTGCTGCTGAGCTACCTCGAGGAGATGTTTATATCCGGCCATTGTAGCAGCACCTTTTACGGACAAACGGGTGAACATCGTCACCAGATGATTATACCGCAACGTCTCTGATTCTTCAAAGTCAGTATACGGGTGCTCCGGAAAGGCAATGGTACCGTGCAACCTGTTTGCACCTTTCGTCCATCGTGGCAGGACATATTTATCGGGGATTGTCCTGATATTCTTCTGGGTGAAAAACCGCAGAATGTGTCTACACAGGATGCCATGGAACTCAAACTTCTTGCAAACACATGTCACCGAATCCGTCAATGTGTCATGGCTCACCGTATAAATTCTGCGCAGCTTCTCAGGGACGAGGTCATTCACGAGCGAATAAACCTTGTACTCACGCGTAGACATTTCTGCCACCTTATTTATACTGTATCGTCCCGATTTTTCGCAGCTCTACTTGGTATAGCAAGAAGATCTCCTTCGTATAGACTTTGGCACCGTTCAGCTCCAGCGGGGTCTCAAGCAACCTTCTCCTTTGTTTGTACGTTGTTGCAAAGTCTGCAGCCCTTTCTTTTACGAACAACGAAGCAACCGCTTTTTGTGCGGATGCAACGAAACTCTTCAAATTGGTAGCTGTACCCACATAACTATCGAACGTGGCATTCATAGATTCACTCCTGCCCGTCGTTTTCATGCCCGCTGAAAAATACCTCCTCGTGTAAACGCCAATCCATTGCTCTTTGAGCTCGTACAAGTGCTGGAGCCACTCGTTGTCTTGCAATGAGTAATCCCGAACAAGCTTTTCCCACCTCTCCTCGAATTCCTCAATCGTTAACGACTTGTTAACGCACTTGTCAAAATCCTGTTTAAAGTCTGGATACTTTGCGTACACGTGATGCAGACGTTCAGGGTATTTGTTGCTTATGTGCCAAGTGCACAAGTTGTGCGGGGTGTCTGGGAAGACGGTAGCAATAGCCTTCTTCATTGCCAAATCTTGATCGGTGATGATCACTTTGGGTGCTTTGAAGTTCATTGCTTCCAGCCACGTCCTAAACAACCATACAAAAGAACCTCGCTCTCGTCCCTTAACAAGGCGAACCCGAACAGGATGGAGTGATAATGATGATTGACGCCCGTGAAAGGAGCGAACGGCATCGAGTACTTGTTGGTACGGTATGTGGTGTCGAAAGTCACGACATCCCCAAAATGCTTATAAGCTAGCCTCGAACGACCGTCGACCCAAAAAATTGTACTAACTCGATGCTCGTCGTCAAGTTTATAATCGAAGGTAAACTGCGGGTCCTCCATCTGCATCCGTTTCAATAGGCTCATTGTAGATTGAGCATCATTGAGGTCATACGCGGCTCGTCTATGGGTTCGGACCGCGTTACGAACGTCTGTCGTGTTAAAGTTTAAATTTTGAATTCCCCCAGCCTGTTCAGCAAGAACATTAACAATCTCAGTAGGTCCAATTCGCGCATTGCTCATTGTGTGAATTAGGCTCCTCGCGACCTTACCCATCTTCTTGTGTTGATGCATCTGACTCACCTTAGAAGGAGTTACTAACGGGTGATTGTGTGCCAGTTCCAGGCTGGTAATAAGCCAATGATCTTGCTTGGGTTTGTAGCTTACGAACATCTTGACCTGGCAATTTGTGCGCTCAAAGCAGTCCCGTCTTCTACGCGAATATCCTATTTCGTCATCACTGTCATCATTGCCTACGCGTGTCTCATTTTGCTGTGGGTTTCTGCCCCTATGACACTCGTATAAGCGAGAGCATATCTTTTTTGTTACGTTGCTTGTTCTTGTAGTCTTTATTCTAATGCCAAAACCAACCCTCAATGAATACGCTCGAAAACATTCTTCAGCTTCTTCCAATGTTTGAAACGTTCGTCCTAGATACGGATCACTAGCATCTACGGGGACGTTGGAGCTCGACACGAAATCAGACATTGTGAAACAAGACCTGTGTAGAAATAGACTACGCTTAACAATCAAATGGCATTTCTACTGAAAAATATTACCTAAAAATTATCTTGGCGAATAGACCAATTTAGGATGACAAACATACCATATACATAATCTCAAAAGTGTCTCCAAATTAATAATTATTAATTTATTGAACATAACAAATTAAAATTACTAAGATAAATAGACAAATTCATCATGCCAAAATACAACAAACATATCTCAAAAAATTCGAATTTAAATAGGATAAATTTTTCGAAGTTAGCGAACCTAAAAAAAATCGAATTAAACTATAATAATTTATTTAAAGTTAACAAATTATACCTATTTTATGAACATCATGTCTAGAACATCACAAAAAATTTAGAGTAGAATATCACAAATTGATGAATAGAGTGACAAATTTCTAGAACATAAAAAAATCTATACTTTTTTGTCAAAACAAATAAATTATACTTTATCAATCAATCCATAAAGAAAATTCACCATTCACAAACTGACCTTGCTTGAGTGAAACTTGAAGCAAGTGTTACTCGAAGCTTGAAGGGAGCTGAAAATGGAAGCGAGTCTGAAGGAGAAGAAAATTGTACTGAAGGAGGTGAGTAGGAAGGCAATACTGTCCGCGATACGATGCAGCGGACGTGTGCAGAATTAATGGTACAGACAAGTCTGGAATTGTGTCAGTTGTGTCAGTCAAAAAGTTGTCGGAATTCGTCCGCAACACAGTGTAGCGGACTACTTTTGACTGACGGTGTCAGGCCAAAAAAGTTATCCGCGATACTGTGTTGCGGACGAGGGGCGAGGGGCAATATGGTAAAAAATTCCGTCCGCTACACTGTGTAGCGGACGACTGACAGCTTTTGAAAAAAAAAAGATCTGGGCCGTCCAACCCTTCGGGATGCCCGGCCAGATCGCGCTAGCAAAATCTCCTATTTTGCTAGCGCTATCAATGGATCAGCTCCCTAAATTGATAGTCTCTACTAATTCTCTAGTAATTTTTTGTTCGTAACATATTAGAAAAATAATGTGATAATATCACCTATAAGAGAAAAAAGAGTAACATGTATATGCACGTTGGATAGGTAATTTTACTACTTGCTTTTACGTGTACATGTTTTCTAGGTATCCAAAACAAATTAACCGTACATTAATTACAATATTTACATAAACTAGTTTTGATATTGTATTTTGTACACGGGAACACTGTCGTACAATTTTAAAATACTAAACTATGTAGGAAGAATCTCTTTCCACCTTGTGGTCGTTGCTAAAAAGTTAACAATTATTTTTAGTAACAAAAAAATAATTAAAAAACATATGAAAGGTTGTAGATAGTATTTTTCAACACTCGATAAGAGTACTATTATATTACTTACTTATAAATTTGGGTTAGTGACAAAACTGTCCTTTGAAATTTACACGTATTTACACTTTGTTTCCATTTTTTACAACTTTTTCATGAGCCATTTTTTTTTACTAAAATGAAGGATAAAATTGTAACTTTAGTTAAAAAAAAAAAAGTCCTTCGTCTTCATTCTGGAGGACTCCCATCTTCATTCTCTCTACCAGCTAATCCGACAGGGAGCACAGACTCCACCAACCGATTCAGCCTTTGCATTTCCCTCTTGAATCCAAAGTAGAACCCAAATTCCCCCTCCCCCCATCGATTCAATCCCCACAATGCAACTCCGATGAAATTGCGGCACAGAAGAGCTGACTCCTCATCTAGAATGAAGATGGGGATCATGCTGAAGCTACAAGGAACAACTTCAAATCCAACAACCATTTAAGCTAGTGAATGTGCTAGAACTACTATCCCTTGTAGTAATCAACTCTACCCCATCTCCCGCTCCAATATTGACAACCATATTCGATTCCTCACACTTATGAACCAGAACCTTGAATTTCAAATGGTTAACACACATAATGAACATCTTGAACCTTGATTCCTATAGGATAACCCGTCCACTGGAGAGAGAAACCCTCTCTCTTCATATATTTAATCGCAGGAAGGTTGTCTACATTCAGATTAACCTGATACATGTCATCAATCCTTTCCTTCATGATTTTGAACTCATCGGCCGATAAGGGGTTTGATTTGCACAAAAAGATCTCGCTTACATTGGTGTACATCATAAACCTATATGGGGAGTTCTCAATCCTATCTCCCATAAGGAGCTCCCCAAGATTCTCAGCACCATCCTTGACACCTTCTGAAGGCTTACAAAAGGGTAAGTTAGAGTACCCATAGGGGATCTCTGTATCAATTGAGGTCAATGAGTTGACTTTCACAGACAATTGATCACCCACATTATACTTATAAGGGAAGCTACCGGGAAGATAAAACCCACCAGCTTACTTTTTTGACCATCCAGAAAGAAGATGAAGATGGTGGAATTTTTTTTTGACTAAAATTACAATTTTATCCATCATTTTAGTTAAAAAAAAAAAGTGACACATGATACGCACATGAATACTTTAACGATTATTTTGAAAGGCCGTTCAGTTTTGGAGTTGTTTGCAATGATTTTGTCAATGTCGGGGGACACTATAACAAAAGTTGTAAACACGGAAAGCAAAATGCAAAAATTTGTCACTAACCCTATAAATTAATATACAAAGAAACACCATTAAATGTCAACTCTTTAAAGAAAACGAGACTCTTCCTTTTTAAAATTGAAGTAATATAAAGTATAATCTAACTTTTAAACGGATAGATTCTCATACCATAAATAAAAAAAAAAGTGTTGAGAGAGAGAGAGATAACGTGCTTGAAGTAGAATATAAGGGAGGAGAAATATGTAATTACTAATTTGATTATCAAATTTAAAATAAATAACAAACAACTTAAAGTTAATTTAATGATTGATTTACAAACCAAATCGTAAACTTAGATTGTCACAAAAAGTAAGTATTGTGGATCATAAATAAAAATAAAAATGCAAAACAGTTGGTGATGATTAGTGATCAGTTTACAAAATATTAATATAAGCCTTTTATTTTCAATCAAAACCATCAAATTAGTTTGAGTTATGTGCAAATGGTACAAGTGGGAGTAAATTGTAGTCAAAATTTTATAGTGAGATGAAGAGAAAAAAAATGTGCATGTCCAAAAAGTTAAATAAAAAGAGAAAATTATAGAGTAAATAGAGAATGAGGTGCGAGAAAAAAAGGAAAAGAAAAAAAAGTAAGTAACTCAAAATAGTTTAGAGTCAGATTTTGGGCTAAAGGACTGGGCCAGAATAGGGCGGAAAAGAGGTCACAATCCGGGCCAGTCCTAAAAAAAGGCTAAAATGAGCCGGTTTCGAGCCAGTCCGTTTTTTAGGGTCTGACCCTTGCCGATTTAGGGTGGGGCGGGGCCGGAATGGGAAAAATTCAAGCCTGGCCCTAGCCCTACTAGTTAGGGCCGCCACTGTTCATTGTTAGGGTAGGGCCAATTGCAGGTCGGCCCGACCCTTTTGACATCTCTAGATTTACTAAGCACTCTGACACATTTGATTCAATTTTTAATAGCCCACCAAATGTTTTGCTATATTTAATCTCACGTACGCATGTTTAACTGCACTAACAATTATGGCATGTTACAGTTGTTAAGCGTGCTCCTTTCTTCTTCCAATTTTTATTTTCACTAATAGTGAAGGTTATAGTTAAAGCACTTGATTGTTAGTAGTTTTTTGAGTAATAAATTATAAGCAGTATACAACCCTTCTAAAACCAAAATAAGTTTTTATTTACAAGTGTGTTTTTCAAGCTTATGCATTTTAAATTAAGAGTGTCCCTCGTTCATTAGACTTTGTCAGGTGTTGATACATACTTCCTTTTTTTTTTTCTTCATTTCACTTTTCTCAATTCATCTTATTTTGAATTTAGATGATTTAAGTTGTATTCAACTCAAAATTGAATTCTCTTTCATTTAAGATACATCAGAATATTTGGGTCTTTTTAGCATTAAGAATTATATCGTGTTATAACTGCTGAGCTTCTTTTTTCTTTCATCAACAGTGAAAGTTAGATTAAAGCATTTAATTCTAAAAATGGATCATAAGTCGATCTGAGAATCCATCCTAAAAGAAAAAAAAATAGGTGAGAGAGATGCATTATATCACGGCTTTCTTAAGAAAAATAAATTATGTTATTTATTGTCTTCTTACTCACATACTTCTTATCTTCGGTAGGTTGTTTATGAGTTGAGGTCGTTCTATCGCTGACGTGAACGACTGTTATCAGTTTAGGATCCTCTAGTAGATGTGCAGAGTGTAAAGATTTTTTTCATACTAGCTTGGTCCGGAGATTTTTCCTCGACTCTAAGAAATATATGTCCGAACGAGATAAAATAAATCTTGTCAAACAAGAAAAGTCCACAGTAAACTATTGCCATTGACTTCCGAGTTCCGACCCGATAGCAAACCCGTTCCCGCCTCACGTTTTCATCACGTTTGGGCCTGAGGCCTCTATTGACTTCTGAACCTTTTTAAGCCCTTCACTTTGGGCCCATGGAAACATAACGATGAAGAGACGAATTTTGTTTTATGGATAGAAGAATGTCTTTTGGGGTAGTCATCAGCCCGTTAGTCTAATGGGCTTCTCTGAATTTTGAACCCCATGGAAGTTGTTGCCTTATCGAATATCGACCATACAAGAGGTTGGATAAACGGTGCTAATACGATAGACTTAAGATAAATAGAGAGTTATTATACTTTATATTCAACGTTAGTAAATAATAGAGAATACTGGTACGAGACCACCGAGTATTTTGGACCATGAAATTCCTTTTTGTTTATATGGTTACATCATTCTTTAATTAATTTTGTTTCTACTTTATATTGTAAATCATTTTTGAAACCCCCACTTCGTGGCAAAGTATGCTTGCCATATATCTCGTTTGAAGAACTAAATTGCAATCCTTGCATGTTACCCCCCTAGATTGTTACTAACTTATCAAAGGAGGTTTTGGGTTTCTTTACTTTTCTTTGACAATTCTCAGACATAAAATATGAGGAATGAAATGTACCTTTGAATACATTGACGAACATACTTCTTACATATTGTTCCCAACCTATTATGATCGCACCTCAGGGCCTACTAAGGGACCCATTTTGCACGACACATCACCCATTCAACGGTCAATTATTCAACGCCATCAGCCGATCAAAGTGCATCTTCCTTTGAACATTCACAAGCAATCACCTTTTCTATCGCCAACGTAGCGACGTCAGCGGCACCAACACTTGGAAGAGCGAGGGTCGGCCACCTCCCTGAGAAGAGGGTCGGCCACCTCCTTAATGAAGGGGTCGGCCACCCTCTTTAACGGGCGGTAGGGCACCCTTGTCTTGGGGGGAGTACTGTTGACCCTTCTGGCATCTCACTCAACGCACTCTCTGCAGTGTCACTCACCACCAGTGGCCGTATGATGCTCGTTGTCACCCGCACGCCGTCACCGCAACAACCATCACTCGTGGCAGCACACTATCATCTGTATGCCGTCCCTGTGACACCAGTCGCCCTCGCCCCGGCTCTGCGACTCCCGTCGCCCGAGCTAGCGCGCCAGTTCTGCGACTCCCGCACCCGTGCACTGTCTTTGCGACCCTCGTCGCCGAGCCCGCGTACCGCACTCTCACACTCCGTTGTGCTCATATGCCACACCACTTCCACAACATGTGCCCCCGGCACCAAGTATTGTCCCACGACGGTCGTAGCCGCACCTCGTGCGCCACTTCCATGATACTTGCCCTGGCACCAGGTATTGTCTCACGACGGTCATCGCCGCGCCCTGCGCCACAATCATGTTACAGGCCTCCGGGCACCACACTCATTCACCACACCATGTGCCCACGCCATAGACGTGGAACATGCTTCGACCCACTCTCCAGAGTATGCACTATTCCGGAGGGCTCTGCTCGTAGTGCTTCGGTACGAGGACCCTCCGCAGCGGGATGGACTCGTTACCACAAAGCCATCACCATCATCATTCCACGGGGGGCGCCGTTCGTAGTGCTTCGGCATGAGGACCCTCCGCAGCGAGATGGACTCGTTACCACAAAGTCATCGCTGCCATGAGATGGGCTCGTTACCACAAAGCCATCGCCGTCATCACTCTACGAGGGGCTCCGATCATAGTGCTCCGGCACGAGGACCCTTCACAGCAAGATGGACTCGTTACCACAAAGCTATCGCGGTCTGGGGGTGACTTGCATGACACTATGTATTGAACAACGACCATGTCTGCTCATCTTACCGGCAATCGTCAGCGCCCCCAGGACGATGACCCTAGGGTCACTCCGAGACGGGAGCAGGTCTTTGGAGGGCTTCGCGCCTAATCCGCCTGACAGTTGGCTACATGGGCAACCCTCACCGCTGTCAGGTTATCTTCGCGTCTCTTGACGCACCTTATGGGATTCAGTAAGGGCTTGGATCGGTGGCTGGGGCAACGGGCTTACTCTGATCATGCTGTGGTGTGTGGTTAGTCTTCTCAGGCAGGTAGAGAGATGCTGCGTGAGGCAAGGCAGCACGAATTCTGGGACCAGCAATCCAACGGAGAACTGGTATTTCAGGACCCACTCATGACTTGTCACTCCCATGGGATGACACGTGTCACTGATGACATATTCACACTTTTCCCTAGGGCTATATACGAACCGAGTTCGAGCTGAACATGGGCATGTTCGAGCTCGGTTCGTGTAAGATTTGGTATGTTTGAACTCGGCTCGAGTTCGTTAAGGGGCCTGGGAAAATTGTTCGAACTCGGCTCGAGTTCGTGTCCTTTAAACTCGGGGTCGGCTCGCTCAACTCATTTAATTAAACGAGCTGAACTCAGGCTTCAGAGCTCGACTCGGGTTCTTGCACGAAATCAGATGAGATTCCTAATTTTCTCAGATCTGTCAATCTCCCAAACCCTAATTTTCTTAGATCCCTCAAGCAATTACTTCATTGCAAAGGATAGACATACCTCAGAAGATGGAAGAAACTCTAAAAATCAGTAAAATCGCACCATTGATGAAGCGATACACCGCACGGCGGCCATCGATGAAGCTGCTTTCACGTACCGCCAATATCATCATACCTGATTTGGTTTGTGGGCTTGTGGCCTGTCTTGAGAAGGCACGTTACGGCCGGTTGTGTTATCGAAAAGAGAGGACTTGGCTTTGTAACAAGAGATAAGGTGGTGTGGGCGGCAGTGTGGCCAGTGGTGTGGTTGGTGGTGTGGGCGGCGGTGGCGGTTTGGCCGGTGGTGTGGGAAGCGGTGTGGCCGGTGGTGTGGGCGGCGGCGTGGGCGGCGGCGTGCCAGTCTGATGAAAGAGGGTCTGAAAAAAGGAAAAGAAATTAGAGAGAGAGAGAGAGAGAGAGAGAGATAAGTAGTCTGATGAGATTTAGATATTTTAGGTTATATATTATATAATTAATGAGTAAATGAATGAATGTTCGTTTATAAGGCTCGGCTCGTGTTCGGCTCGTTAAGTAAACGAGCCTTCTCGTTCACGAACATTAATAAACAAACACTATCATGTTCAAACTCGGCTCGTTTAATAAACGAACTCTAAAATTGTGTTCGTGTTCGGTTCACTTATTATATGAACGGACATGAACGAGTTTCAAAAGGAACGAACAGCGAGCTGTTCGTGAACAACTCTGTTCATTTAGTGCCCTACTTCTCCCTATATAAATAGGAGACATTAGGCTTCATTTCAGAGGATTCTCTCTCATTTGACATTTTCACTTTCTCTCTCTAAAACCCATTCTCTTTGGAAATCTAGTGAGAGAAACACATTTGGACTTCTGATATCGGACCCCTGACGTTGCATCCTCGACTTGGACCTTAGCTTGGACTGTCGACTGCCGGCCCTGTTCGTTGTCACCCTGTCTTCGCAACGCTTCCAGCCCTCGTGGCCAGTCTGGGGAGCCTTGCTCTCTATCCTTACTCCGCCCTCACTGTCTCTCACTTTGCATACTTGGAAGCTGACTCAGACTGCAGCCTTTGTGACACCTCCACGTAGGTACGAACCCGCCTTCCTTGGCATTACAGATGTAAGAGGCATTCCTAGGCTTTTACATACTTTGAACAAGGGTCAAGCACTAATCTCTAATTTTTAACAAAAACTCACGATTTGCAAAAGATGTAAACACTTTCTTCCGGTTGACAACTTGAAACTTAACCATCCTCTGAGTACCACTTATGAAGACATCACGAGGCTTGCTTGGGACGTCGCGAAGATGTCTTTAGGATTTTGTTTTCCTTAACTAAAACCCTTCAGTGTGACGAAGCGTGAATATCACGATTTCTGCAATAGAATTGATCGGAAAAAAAAGAAACACAACAAGAATTTTGAACAAAAAAATTCTAAAGAAGTAAAGAAGACAGTTACGTCTGATGTACTTGAATAATTTTCTTTTTATGTATAATTTTAGGAGAGATTTAGATATTTCTTCAAGATAAAAGTATTTTGATATTCGAGTTGATAAAAAATATCGGTATTTAACAATGAGTCATGCTAAAGTTTTTGATTACCTGAATCACGATAAAGCTTATACTTAATAATAGTAAATTTACTGCTACACAACCTTTGTACCAAAAATTCTTAGTGCCGTCTCTCAAAGACCAGAACATGGTCGCTCCGCTCGTACCGTTGTTACGTTAACTCGTTATAGAGCCCCTTAAAGAAACCGAGAAACAAAAACCCTATTTCCGTTCAGCAAGTTTTTAACCTAAAACCCTAGAAGCCTCTCTCTCCCCCACACAAAACTCACAGTAGAACCAGCCATGGCAGAGCTGAAGCTCTCCGAAACCCGAGACCTGACCCGAATCGAGCGCATAGGCGCCCACTCCCACATCCGAGGCCTGGGCCTCGACTCCGCCCTCGAGCCCCGCTCCATCTCCGAGGGTATGGTGGGCCAGACCATGGCCCGCAAGGCCGCCGGTGTCATCGTTCAAATGGTCAAGGAAGGCAAGATCGCGGGCCGGGCCGTCCTCCTGGCGGGCCAGCCCGGCACCGGTAAGACCGCCATCGCCATGGGCATGGCCAAGTCCATCAGCCAGGAGACCCCATTCGCCATGCTCGCCGGCAGCGAGCTCTTCTCGCTGGAAATGTCCAAGACCGAAGCCCTAATGCAAGCCTTTCGTAAATCAATTGGAGTGAGAATCAAAGAAGAGACAGAAATTATTGAGGGCGAGGTTGTTGAGATACAGATTGACCGGCCGGCGGTGAGCGGGGCCGCGTCGAAGACGGGGAAATTGACCTTAAAAACGACGGAGATGGAGACGGTGTACGATTTAGGGGCGAAGATGATCGAGGCGCTGGGGAAGGATAAGGTGCAGAGCGGGGACGTGATCGCGATTGACAAGGCAAGCGGGAAGATTACAAAGCTGGGGCGGTCATTTTCGCGGTCCAGGGATTATGACGCTATGGGGCCGCAGACCAAATTCGTGCAGTGCCCTGACGGGGAGCTGCAGAAGCGGAAGGAGGTCGTGCATTGTGTTACTCTTCATGAGATTGACGTGATTAACAGCAGGTATTGGTTTTGACCCCTACTGGTAGTATATACCAGTAACTATATGACTGTTAGCTTGTATAATGTTGAGTGTAATGCACGAACCTTAACTGTTTGAATTCCTCAAATTTGTTTGTTATTTCTAAAATGCCTGTAATGCAGCCTTGTTTAAAATGTCAGAAATTGGAGGTGTGGACTTGCTTATGTTTTGTGCTGCTAGACAATATAAGTCATTGGATTTTGTTGACATTCAGGTAGATTGACTCTAGCCAATTATATGCTCTAGATTAGTGCGACTGTTGTGAGGAGACTTAAATTCGACATCTTTATTGTGTAAAAATAAGCTGCCTTGTTTGTTTTGATAAGCGGCGTTGTTGTTGCCATTTTATGCTGTCAGATACTGCAATTTTATGCTTTTTTTACAATACCCGCCCCTTGAAAAGTTAAACTTGATATCTGGCTGCGAGACAAATTAATGTCCCATATGAAGCAACATCTCGTTTTGGTTCAAAAGCTTCTTCTTTTAAGACATAATTTGAGAAGTGTGTGAGTCCGTGAAGGACCTCGAGAGCAAGGTGGATCATGGGGGAGGACTTTCATCAAAAAGCATGCTTACTATCGTGTATCTTATTAGACCATGCCACCCGAAATGCGGCCAACTACCTTTAAGACCCCTTGCTTTAGCAGGTTGCTAGAACCAAGGTTTCAGTCTTCATTTTCATACTTTTTGGAATGCGTGTTTGTCCCAACTCAGTTACATATACACGAGGAGATTTGCTGGCTATCAGATTGATAAGCAATTTATTCTAACTGCAGTTCAGAAAGAAGTCAATGAAGATCAAGACTTCCTTTGTTGCTTCGAAAAACAAAGAGTAAGATAGTTACTGCTGATGGTGCATCGTATGCTTCAATGCAGATATATCTGGCTGAAGCCAAAGGCTAAAGTGAGGAGAGACAACTACAACTTTAGCTAAAGTAATGTAAAACATTAGTGCGAGCATGAGTGGGAGGATAGAAAGTAGTAATGAGATAGTTAAATGTGTGGAATTGGGGGAGAAAGGAAGAACAGGGCTTTGGAGTCGTAATTTTTTTGGAGATGTGAAGTCTACTGGAATTTTGAAGATTATCTAGCAGCTTTGAAGCTTTATTGAAGAGGAAAAATGTAAAAATCTCAAGCTAATCAAAAGGCATGGTTCAAGAGGCTGGAAAAAGGCGTCCGGGACCTGCCTTTTGTCTCGGTTGGCAGTGCACAATTTGTATTATTTTGGAAAGTAGTCAAGGGCTAGGGCCAGATCCACTATACTGAAAGCCTTTCTTCTCTTAGGTATTATGGTATACACTACAATAGACGGCGTGCTTCAACGTGGACTAACTTTAGGAATTCACAAACAGGAAGGAACTAGCTTAGAGCCAAGCAGCCAAGAAAGGAAGTTCCCAACTCGCTGAATGAAAGCAAGGTTGTCCTGACAGGAGGAAAGGGAGAATTAGATTATATTGGGGTGAACGAGCAAGAGAAGAAGAAAGAGAGAGCAAATGATAGTAGCAGGGATTCCTAAGGTTTGGTTTTCTTGGGTCAGGCAAAGAAAAGACATGATTGAGAGACGTGCAGGAATGACCAAACAAATGCATCTTATATGATGAAGATCGTGAGTTGGGAAGTGGTTCTTTCTAGGCTGGTTGTGGGAACATCAGTTTCCTTTTTCTTCGACCCCGGTCCTTAAGACTGCATTAACCGTCTTAAGTAGCAGCTTCTTGGTTTTTAGGGCCAACTTCGTGTGCTTCCCTAGCAAGTCTTTTCTCTGGGTGCTTCCCTAGCAAGTCTTTCCTCTCTGTGCTTCTCATGTTCTCCTTCTAAAGCCTCCTTTCTCTTGATTACTAAAGAAAATGCTCATTTCCGTCGATATCTTTCTGGCTTTGTGTCTAGCAATATTTAGTTTCATCTATTTAATTGTTAACCACGTTCCCTGCTGCACCTCTGATTAGGACCCATTTTGTACTAATGACCAAAGAATGAAGCTGGGCTTTTACTTGTTTTTTGAGGAGGGGGCTGTGGGAAGTGGACGGGCGTTCTGGGATGTGTTTAGTGGATGAATTTCATTATCGAGATGAGTAAGTTTATTTCTTGATCTCCCATGCTACTGGGATTGGTCTCCTTAAGACACCATTTACCGATGAAGGGGAATATGCATTTTGACAAAAGCATTTTTGAGAATATATGATGAAAATGGCCTGTCTAACTAGGTTTGACCATATTTATTACATAGTTTTGCTTGCATACTTCTAGTGTACATTCCCTCCCCCCGGTCAGTTTCAAGTTCGCCACCTCAAGTTTTTGTTGTAATGATAATGGGGGTGTTTAAAAGGATCCTATCATCCATGTTGCTCGTCTCATACGAGACAACCAAAAATGAATTGATGACTCTGCCACTGGCAGTAAGCCATCACCCTTTTACTCTCGCAGATTGGTGACCAGGCTGGGAGGGAACTAAAGGAAACAATGAAGCTTCAGAATTAATACAAGGCTTTTGGTAATACAGGAGATTTACAGTTCCACTAAGTTTCGAAGAAGTGCCTTAAATGAACTGCGTTATCAGTTCTTAACAGCACATCATATTTTAGCCCTTCAACTTTGGATCTTTTGTGACTTGAACCTCTTTGTGTTGGGCTTTGGTTAGGGTTGTGTGACTTGAAGGTGGTTTACATGAGTGGTTAATTGTTGCAGAGTCGCCTCTGTAGTATGTAAGAAGTGATGTTGTAGCCTATGGAATATTAAAGTTGTTAGATGTTGATTTTAGTAATCTTTGGTTAACCAATTTGAAATTTAAGGAGTCTATGGGGTTAGGGAACCCTTTTAAACCCTCCAACGGAACTTTTGTCACATTTACTCTTTGGCCAACCCTTGCAGGAGCCAAACATAGCCAGTTACCAATGGTAAGTTATGCATTTCAGACATGGACTTCTGTGAAAATTGCCAGCTGACCCCCTACATTTGTTGAAGTGAGAAATTGTTGGCCGCTCTGCAATTCGAAAGCTGGATATTAAAGCGATTGTTTACTAGTCTAATTGTTATCACACTGTTACCTAAGTTAAAGGGAAATCAACTTGGGCTCCCCACTCCTTTATGCTGACCTGCTACTTGAGCCCCAGCACATAATCTGGTTTGCATTGTACTTTGCTATAGTGCTATAGAATGTCATATGACAGTTTTCAAGTCATACGAAAAGGGTTTTCTGATCTTTATTTTTTCATATTTGTTTTCTCCTCCTGTTTTCTTGGGTGGTTTTTGTTGTTCATTACTTCTATCTTATTCTTAATTTCAGGACGCAGGGTTTCTTGGCTCTCTTCACTGGTGATACCGGAGAAATACGTGCTGAAGTAAGGGAACAAATTGACACAAAAGTTGCAGAGTGGAGAGAGGAAGGGAAGGCAGAGATTGTGCCAGGCGTCCTCTTCATTGATGAAGTTCACATGCTGGACATCGAGTGCTTCTCTTTCCTAAACCGTGCTTTGGAGAATGATATGGCACCAATACTGGTTGTTGCTACCAACAGAGGGATCACTACGATCCGAGGCACAAACTACAAATCCCCACATGGGATTCCAATTGACTTCCTTGATCGCCTGCTCATCATCTCTACGCAGCCCTACACGGAAGAAGACATACACAAAATCTTAGACATAAGATGCCAAGAGGAAGATGTAGAAATGTCTGAAGATGCAAAGGTTTTGTTGACAAAAATTGGGGTAGATACGTCACTCAGATATGCAATACACCTCATCACTACTGCTGCGTTGGCTTGCCAGAAGCGGAGGGGAAAGCTTGTCGAAATGGAGGACATTAGTCGAGTTTACGGGCTGTTTTGGGATGTGAAGAGATCCACGCAATACCTGATGGAATATCAGAGCCAGTATATGTTCAATGAAATGCCTATGGGAGAGGGGAATGAGGATGAAGCCAATGCCATGGTCGCTTGAAATCTTGTTAGCGACTGGTAACTCCTGGGTTGATTGTTAATTTTAGGTTGCACCACCTGACCCTTTTTCTTTTAGCGATTGTTGACCCTTTTTCTTTTAGCGATTGTCTATAAGCAGCACTTATTTTCATCTGGGATATACTGTCCCTATTTTCCATGTAAGAGATGTCAACAACTAGTGCTGTGTAAAGAAAAAAATGATTGGGCTTCAGTATTTCACTTCGCTCTGGTTTAAGTGGTTTATAACAGATTTGAACACTCTAAAATCAATCTCAGACACGTCTTAGCCTAATGGCTAATTGCTTAAACAACACGAGTCGGTGTGGGTTAGAAATGATCCAACTAACAGCTTCAGCCTTTTTTGTGAACAAGATTAGAAGTATAAATTTTGTTTTATGTTGGATTGTTTTGAGCTTATTTTTGAAGAGCAACTAATGCTGGTCCATTGTTGTGGAACGACAGTGTAATAAGGCAATCACAACTTTGGCGCTTCAAAAGTGCTTGTCAATCGCTTGAAGCCGGTGATGTCCGACCTGTGCTCCCCCTTCCAAAACGCCTTCCTATCGGGGCGGTGCTTTGCTGACAGTGTCCTGCTTGCCCAAGAGCTCACGGACTGTGTTCGCAGACGCAAATCGGGAGGACTGGTCCTTGTCGCCCTCAAATTAGATTTGGGTAAGGCTTTTGACCGAGTTGGCTGGGTCAGAGCGACCTTGGGATCCCTCGGGTTCCCCCCCAAGTGGGTCGGTCTTATCCATCACCACCGTTTCTTACTCGCTTCTAGTTAACGAGGCCCCTACCTCTTTCTTTGTACCGACCCAAGGTCTGCGTCAAGGTGATCCCTTAGCACTCTACCTCTTCCTGTTATGTACAGAGGTCCTTTCGGCCAGCCCGTTACAGGGCGAGCTTCAAGGGCGCTTTCATGGAATCAAAGCCGGCAAAGACTCCCCGTCAGTCTCTCACCTCATGTACGCTGACAACATCTACCTATTTCTTTGGCTTTCTAAAGACGCGAACCGGGACATTAAGGCTATTAAACAAGTCTTGAATACATATTGTTTGATTTCGGGGCAAGTCATTAACTGGGCGAAATCCTCCCTGGTCATCAGTCCCAATGCCAATGCTGAGCGTCGTCTCAGCATCGAACGTGAATTTGCGTTCTCATCTTCCACGGAATTTGGGCAGTACCTGGGTATTCAACTCGACATGACTGCCATAAAAAAGAAATCTTTCGGGGCCTCGTCCAAAAGGTTCAGGACAGATGTGCTCACTGGTTGGGGCTTCTCTTGAATAAAGCAGGGCGTGCAACCCTTATCACCTCGGTTTTTTCATCCCTCCTGGTTAATTATATGTCTGTCTTCAAGCTCTCGGTGGCGGTTTGTAGGCAACTCGACCAAATTTTTGCTCGAATTTGGTGGTCAGGGGACGCCTCTCGGCATTTTATTCATTGGATGACGTGGTCTACTCTGTGCCTTCCTAAATGATTTGGCAGTTTGGGTTTCAGCGACTTTAGACTCTTCAACCAATCTTTACTAGCTAGGCAGGCATGGAAAGTCTGGACGCACCCCCATAGCCTACTCGCCTAAGTCCTCAAAGGTCGTTATTTTGCTCGGCGTAACTTTCTCTCTCAGTTTTCATCGCGTACTAGTTCATGGGTGTGGGGGGTATTTTAGTCGGACAGCGCATTCTTAATTAGGGCTTACAATGGCAAATTGGCGATGGCAGGTCCATCTCGGTCTGGATGGACTGGAGGTTGCCACCAGTCCTTCCCTCGGAACTGCAACCATACCGTACACAGGATAATGTTTCTTGGACCGTCTCCAATTTATTCATTGCCAACACTTGTTCTTAGGATTTGAATACTCTCCTTCGTATTTTTCCTGGGAAAATAGTTAGCCAAATTCTTCGCATTCCGCTTTTTCCTGTGGGAGCGTCTAATCGGCTGGCCAGCGCTTTCGCCTGAGGGGACTGATTCTCAATGGCAGCCACGAATTGGTTCTTATCTAGCCAGGCACACGGGGCCACCTTTTGCATCAACCTCTGGCGCCTGCCTGTTGGTCTCGCCTTTGGAAGCTCCCGATCCAGGAAAAACTGAAAATCTTCTTATGGCAATTCGCCCACGACGGCTCCCTCTTTCACCCGATCTTTTACAACACCATTGTCCGATTAGTGCTGCTTGCCCATTGTGTCTGTCCCATCTCGAAACACTTGAACACCTCTTCCTCGAATGCCACTAACCTCGTCTTCAGCACCTTCCATATTGGCACGCTGGCTCGAGCCCCCGGTCACTCGCAATTGTAGTGCACTGGTTTGAGCCGTCTGCTTTTCAGTCATTCTATGGTCCATATGGTTAGGCCGAAACACGACGGTCTTCAGGAACCAAAAATTTTGCTCCAGCTTGATCATCCCCCAATGTCGGGGATTATTAGATTCTATATTTAATACCCCAGCTTTCAGATGGCAGCTCAGGAAAATGGAGCGCTTCCAAAACACGACGCCACTTGGGATACTTATGGACTGCTACGACTATTTTTATCCCCCATTACACCCCATTTACTTCTCTCCTCGCTATTGCTGTCCATTGCCCCCTTCTCCTGTCTTCTGCTCTGTTGCACTCTTAGGCTCGCCCTGCGACGAGAAATTCAGTTTTGGACTTGTTTTTGTCGATCAAGCTTAGACTCCAATAGAAGCCCTGGCCGACTCAACCACAGCGGCGGACGAACTGGGAGCCTTTACGATTGCCATATGTCATGGCCTTGATTGGGCTTTTAGACTTCAGCACATGCATATTATTTTTTTATTATCTGACTATTCCTTCCTGCTACAGATGACAACCCACCTTAGCAACGGCTCGTCATCAGTCAGCCGTACAGTTTTGTCTAGCTGCTAGGGATTGCACTTTGTGCTTGCAACCCAAGGCAAAGCCGCCCCCTCACAGCTTTCGTCAACGTTAGCGACTTTTGTTACCGGCTCTGGTGCGGGTTCACATCAAGAGTGGTGTGCCAGAGTACAGCTTCTCTAGGCCAGGATCTGCGCTACCGCTACGTCCTTGTGGTGTTTTTGATCCATTGTAGTTAGTTTTATTATGTTTACCCTCGGGTGGGGTTGTCACCCGTCGTGTACATTCAAACCTTCTCCATCTGGTATATATTTATGACTTTCTCAAAAAAAAAACTTTGGCGCTTCAAAAGTTAGAGAATACATGATTGGCCTGATTAACAGGCCGAGCTTTGTAGTAATTAGAGCCAAAGGACACTGAAGGTTCAAAGGTCGACAGAGGTTACAGCCGAACTTTCTAGTAGTTAATTTGCTTCTTGTTTTTTTGGGACCAAATCAAAAGTCACAACTCAAAAGAAATTAGTTTTGATACGTAATAGTCCTAACCATTTAGAACCGTCTAATGGATTTCGATACTGTAAAACTGATTTTTCACGAAATCAAAATAACCCTAGGTCTCCGGTAACCATTTCTACCATCACATCTGCCCTCAATGATCAAACGTTCCAGTATGGCCTGGATCAATGGTCTATGACCATGCAATATTTACTTGTAGAGTTCTTTCTCTTTATGGATATTGATATTTTTTTTTGGACAAGCTCACTTACATTGTCATAACAGATTGGTTAAAAAAGCTAAGTACAAGTTATGAGTAATTTATTCCAAAGAAGGAGTGAGATAATGATCTCTATACAATCATGTCTATATACTCATAAGTTCTACTATAAAATATTTTCATTGAGTATAAAAGAGAGGCGAGGTGGGCGGGTATATAATATTTTCATTGAGTATTTTCATTGAGTATAAAATATTTTCATTGAGTATTTTCATTGGGTATATCATGTCTATATACTCATAAGGTCAAACCAGTTTTTAGAGGGAGAAAGAGAGGCGAGGTGGGCGGGTATTACCAATATTTAATGTTAATTAACAGAGCAACGCCAGAAAGAAAACGTTTAAATCTTATACTCAAGCTTGTTAATTGAATCATGGGTTGAGGCTTCCACCCGGCACCGATTGCCAAATCACGGGTCCGTCAATGACTAGGAGCTTCTCGGAATAAGACCTAACGGCCTTCACTCCACCCCTGTGACCAACTCTTTTAATAAGGCTTTGCTTAAGTCTGTACCTTTTGATACCGGTCCAGAAAAACTACGAGGAATTGCTAGCCGATACAGAATCTGAAAAGTGGGTCATCTGTAACACCATCACGGTGTTACTTCTTTAATGGCTTTTTACTGACGCTAATAAAATTATCTCACTGTTTTATAAATTTTAGTGTCATTTTGTTGATGCTCAAAGGTCTTTAGCGGCACTTAAAGGGACCCAAGCTCCACAAATCGGCATCACAATGAAAGGTCCCGTTGTACCATTCTCTGTGGGAAAAATTTTGGTCGTTACTTGACTTGTAGGAAGATAGCTACAACTCTTCATACAACGGCAACTAATGGTCATTTTTTTAGTGGCTTTTATTTAGTCAAGTGAAAAGATGTTACTAAAAATTGTCGCTGAAATCGTTAGCAAAATATCACTAAGCAAGCGTTAATTCTCGCTAAACAAAGAGTTGTAGTTGCCTCCCTACCATCAAAATAGCAGTAAAAGTTTATCCAAGTATAGCACAATGCATAGAAAACATCAAAAGACCAGATTGAGATGCAATTGTACAAAGGATTCTGCGGGCTCAAATGAGGCAGGTAGTATTAGGAAGGCATCGGCCAAAAGGACTGGCTTGAAAAATTCGCCAAAAGGACGATGGCTTGAAAAGGAAACCATGCTAAAAAAAAGATAGAGTTAATTACTCAGTTGACTACTGTACTATTGGAGAAATTCAACTTTGGTCACTGAATTTCGATTTGTGTCAAAGTGATTATTGAATTCTTCAGTTGAATCCAATTGGGTCATTCTATTAATTTTTAGACATCCACATGCCGTTAATTTCATTAAGTCAAGGATAAATCTGTCACTTTTAAAATATTTTAGGTTTTTCGTTTGATTTTTTTTTCTTTTTCTTCTCCTTTCTTCTTCTCCTCCTCCGTCCATTGCCCACCTAGCTGCCGACGACCACATCCATGACACCCCACCCAAGCTACACCATGAGCCCCCGACACCCCTCGATACCCCATCCAAGGCTCGATTTGGTGTGTGACAGTGTGGGGGATTTGTGTATTTATGTGTGACACCGCCTTCTCGTCCTCCTTCGTCCACAGCCACCTCGAGGAACCTCACGCAATCCCTAACCCAATCCTCAAGTAGTAATTTAAACGCTACGGGAAGTAATTCGAGTGCGATCGATGCATTGTCAATCACAATTGTGAAGTCGGCAGTACACATAATTGAACCAGTAGGTTTTGACAGGAGTGTTTGATTTTTTGTCTGTGTATGAGATAATATGTGTGCGGGATTTGGTGTGTGTGTGTGCGCGTCTGTGCGCGATTCATTGTGTGTGTGTGTGTATTCTATGTGTGTTGGGTGGGGTGAATTGGATCATAAGAATGTGTGTGTGTGGGGAAGGGGGCGAGGGGCGGGGGGGCATTCTACGTGTGTGCGATGGGGGCTAGGGCTGGGGTGAATTGGACGAGGGATAGTGGCGTACTTGTGAGGTGAACTAAATCAGTGAGTGTGAGGGAATGGGTGGGGTATTGCCGTAGTGTGTTTAGTGGTCGAGGCGTGGTTGTGCTTGGTAGTTTTTGGTGGTGTTAGGCTGATCGTGTGGTTGTACTCAGATGGTTGGTGGCTCATCGTGTGGTGGTGTGGTGGTGTTGGGTTTGAAGAGAAATCGAGAGAGAAATGAAGAAGAAGAAATTAACATGACATATTTACCCCTGAATAAAATCACTTAATGGGCTTAGGGCTAACAGAGCCTAACAGAGTGACTTGATTGGATACAATAACAAATTCAGTAGTCATTTTGACACAAATCGAGACTGAATACAATGGTGACGGCAGGAAAAAGCGGAACGACACATTTGTCCTCCTCTCTTCTCAGTGTCTTCGTACTCTCCTTTCTCTCCTATTCAGGTCACGTCCATCGCATCCTCCACCACTACCAACCATCATAGCACCACCCCAACACCACCAACCATGACCACGGGTTATTTCACCTATCTCGGGATGTAATTTGTCCAACGTCGATAGTTTCCTTCTCGAATGACACATGTTCTTTATTTGGCCGAGTTCTTTTAACGTTTAGTAAGATGGGGACAAGCGGAAGAGGAAGAAGCCCGATGAATGCAATGAAACAAGCTACAGTAGAGCAGACCAATGTGGGAGAAAACATAGATTCTATGATTTTTGCTGACATCCAGATGTAGTTCTGACGGAAATGTTCAAGATACCGAAGTTTAGTAAACACAATGGGCTCCGCCATCAATATCGATCATCACTTGCTGTCCTTCTGCAGGGATTTCTGAGGGCTTGATGCTTGTAGTAGTTTTGGCAATGCCTCATAATCAGCCTAGTTATTGGTGCAAGTGAAGTCCAAGTAGAGGGAAATGTTGGTGACAGTCCCTTTTGGGGAGACCACACCGGCCCCTGCCCTTATTTTGGTGCCATCGAAGGGGAGTTGCCACGAAACAAGAGTCACGTTGGCTACATCCAGAATAGCAAGGAGTTCTTGGCTTTCTGATGTAACTTCTAGGCATGGGTGATCCGCCAGAAAGCCACCCTGACTTCCTTCCTTCCATTTTCAGTTCTATCTCTCCCCTTCTCCTTTCTTTTTCGTGTGTCCCTCCTTTCATTTGCTGATCTTTGGCTCCTCTAAAAAAATCATGATGTGCGCATGCTAGCTTCTCTGCTCTAGTAGCTTGTGGCAATTTCCTCTTCAAATGACATCAAGATTCACTATGAATGAGCAGGGAAGGCAATTATGGGAATTTTTACGATAGGTATCAAGTGGAAGTGAAATGATGTGTTCAGTATAAAAAAACTGTTTATTGGATGCCACTAAGGTTAACATTTGTCGTATGAATCGGAATGTTTAGCAACTAAGAAACGACGTATATAGTGAATCTAGTCACGGTCATGACTCAAGGTTACCTAGTGAGGAGGAAGGTGAGTACAATCTTGGCTAGCACATTTACACTTTCTTTGCTTCGTGTGGTACAAGTGTAACAGGCATCACAAGTTTTGGCTGCAAAAAGTTTCAATCTCTCTGGTACGACGTCGACAAATATCTTTGAATGTGGTTAGTGACATTAAAAAAAGTGACCGTAAGCGAATGGTGCTAAGATTCGTCACTGGAAGTTTTTACAAAAATGTCAAAAACCATAATATGCAATTACTACCTCCCATTATATGAATGGCTTTTTAGAGAGCTACAGTTATTTTAGATCATGTTTGAGATTGCTTGGGAAAAATTAAATTCGATTAATCTAAATAAGATTAGGTGCAGAGCTACCTTGGGATTAATTATAAGATGGTCAAACCATTAATCTGGATTGGATCAGGTTGTTAGGCGTTGGACAAAAATACAAAACTGATTGAATTAGTTCTAAGAAGCTAAAAGCTTATTAGAATCAAAATCTAGGAATGAATTCGAGGATTATGGATTATCAGTTTTCTAGAATTAAGTTTGACCAATAAAATACCAAAATGTACTTATTTATCGCAAGGACTTTTAGCATTTTATATTGGAAAATTGCACTTCTTTTATTTATTTTTTTGGCACAAAAGGGTTAAAATCTAGAAGAAAAAAAACTAACTAAGGAGCTCTTTTATTTTTTTGGTATAAAAGAATTAAAATCTAGCAAAAAATAGCTAAGGGTCGAGCTCGGAATTTTTCGAAATAGCTAATGAAGCTTCCAAAGCATCCAATCGACGTGAACTATTCCGGCACCGGAAAACCCACCTTCTCCAACCATCAGTCTGCTGTCGATCCCTAGGAAGCACCGCAACAACCAAAATGAAAGCCCCACAAACCCAGCGAATTCACCGGGAAACCCAGTTGTGGTAGCCTTCACAACCACTAAGGACCACTGGCTCAGCAACGCTGACTGATTGTTATGTAATGTGTTTGTATTGATTGAGAAGTTCAAGACCCAAAATGTTTTGTTCTTTGTCCCACATTGAAGAGAAAATGAACTTTCTTTCTCCTTATAACCAAACACATGGTACATATCATTTGAATTATTTTGAGATGTTTTGGAGGGAAGATTGGGAATGCTATTGTGCGGTGCACCGCACGCGCGCGCTTGCGCGCTCATGTGGCGCATTGTGTGCGCTTTAGTGGGCCCACTTTGCCGCGAGCGCGTATAGCGCGTTGATTTATGTATGATCTAACGGCCCATAATTTTTACTAATTTTTGGAATTGTTTCTTTTAATTATTTATTTTAATGACTTTGAAAGTAATTCTGAAAAGGCACCAGAAATAACAGTTATTTCTGTTATTTTTGAATAGTTATGTCTCTTCATGAAGGGGTGGCTGTTGAGCTCATATATAAGATTCTGAAATTCAGAATAACAACAACTTGGCATTTTCCAATTTCGTTTCTCAAATTATTCAGTTATATACACAATTTCGAAGAGCAATTTTGAAACGAATCTTCAGAATTGCTATCTGCAGATTGTTGGTTTGAGTAATCCTGGAGGTGATTTGCCATTAACCTGGTAGCAAACTCAAGTCAAGTGGGGGCAAATATCGCCTTAAAAACAGTGTCTTTAGACGCGCCTCAAGCCATTGAATTTTCATTTTCTTCTTCCTTTCTGCAATTTCTCTCCAGCCCTTGCTAACAGCAACCCGAGCCCCTCACCAACAAATTCAATCGAAAAAAACAACTGAAAACTCAAGACCCCTTACCACCGGAATCATCGATTGAAGCTACCCCTTACCACCAAAAACATCACCGAAACCACACCACCGTCCAAAACATCCAAACAATCTTTTCTAGATCTAGGGGGAAGGGGAATGACTAGGGGGAAGGAGAAAATAAACCGTAGATGAAAGAACCTTGCTCTAGACTCCCCTTCCTTCTCCAATCCATGGCCTCACAGTGCACACAAACCCCATCGGCAAATTCAACCTGCACACATAACCCACCACAAACCAACCAATCATGGAAGCAATCTGGAACCGGATAGCTTAAACCCCAAATCAATACCCCAACCCATCATCGGCGCCTGAAACACTTGAGCAAGCAACAACTATGATGGCTTGGCCTACGTATCGCAACCTCCCAGATCCACACAAGTCCTAGTTACACAAAGTATTAGACTACCACATCACCGCTCGTCGGAAAAACTGTCAGTAGTAACAGAATCAAGGTTAGGAGAGAGTTTTTGGAGAGAAGGTGGTCGGTTTTTTCGCCTCTAAAGAGAGGCCCGGTTTTCTTACACCTATGCTTGTACTTCATCTTTGTAATAGTGCTGCTGCAACTATTCGCTCTTCTATGACACCAAGTGCTCTGGCATTCTTGTCTCTTTACAAACCTTCATCATAATCCTCATACCTACCTGAATGATGTCGATTATTATGTTGTATCATGTATATATGCATTACTTAAGTAAAAATCATTCTCTTTGTTATTTTTCAATTAAAAAAGTATACTAAAAATTAAATTGCATCTTAACTTGCACGGACCCATTAGTTAGTACATAGAAAATAAACAGGAATACTAAAAATGGAAGTACGAATTTTAATCCATATCAAAAAGTAGTTACTAATTTCATTCCAAAATCTGAATGTTCACCTAATTGGATTTGGAACCTGTTCTGCTTTGTGATGTTATGCGCGACTATATAAGGTGCCATGTGCTTACATCTATATTTGTATTTCATCTTTTGTAATAGTGCTGCTGCGATTATTTGCTCTCCTGTGACACCAAGTTCTCCGGCCTTCTTCTCTCTTTGCAAACCTTCATCATAACCCTCATAGATCTTGTATTACCTCTTAAAGGTTGAACAACCTAAGATGGGTATTATGTTAGACCTTCCCCACGATCTTCTAGTTTATATTGCTAAGAAAGTAGATTTGTTCAAGGATTTTGTTGCTCTTGGTGGAGTTTGTAAAGCATGGCGATCAGCCGCCACCAAGGAGAATTTCAGCCGTCATCCTCAGATTCCTTGGCTAATGCTTGCGCAGAAAGAGGATGGCGACGTTCGGGGCTTTTATAGTCTCTCGAAAGGCATGATTCGCATGGTGACGTTGCCTGAGGCTAATGAGAAGCGATGTAGATGTCTGGCATCCGAGGGATGGTTGATCACCGCAGAGAGTGACTGGACCATGACCCTGTTGCATCCGCTTTCTCAGCTTCAAATCAAGCTACCACACATCTCCACCCTCAAGGATCACGATTCTGTGACTTATGATGCCTGCATTTGGAAGGCTGTCTTATCTTCATGTTAGAATTTATATCATTCATCTTGACCCCATAATCAAGATCATTAGAATCTTACAATAACATAAACATAAGAACAATAAGGTTACGAACTCACCGGAATTGAAGGAAGCCATAGATTACCAAGAGTTTTATTCCGATGATGAAAGAACGCCAAGATGCGGAAGCGAACACGTACCCTTTGGTATTGATCTTCACTACTCTTCTCTATTCTTGATGATGGAATAGAGTGATGTATTTTTTCTTTAGTCTAAGAGGCAAAGAGTGGCCAAAACATAATAATACCCTAGCCTCCAAGAAGAAAAGATATTTATATAGAGAGAGTAGTGGGATCAACCCTAAAGCCTGCCAAATCTCAACCGTCCATCAAAGTTAAGAGATTAGGGTCTATAAGCCTTTTATACACAATAAATCATTAGTGTATTGGATGCTAAATCAAATAGGCCCATAATGTTATTTAGCCTAATTTAATTAATTAATGTCCAAGTCAAATAATAAGTCAACATTAGTATGACCCATTAGGCCACTTAATTGGATTGGACCGATCAAATCCAACATTCTCCCACTTGGCCAAGGGTTATACTAATGTCAATGTCTTAAGTTTTGACATAACGAAATTGAACAAAACATCCCGTAAGTTAGGCCAAATTTAACAAAAATACTAAAATGAATCGAAGATAGTATATGTGCCTCTCAACGCCACAACACCGTTCTCCGGTTACAATCTCAAAACTTTTGCCAAATATGACAGTCAACAGCTTAATAGACATGAACTGCATCGTTCCATAATAAATAACAATATGAACGAGTTCATGTGATCCTTACATGAGTGTTTGTTTCAGAATACCTCAAATGTGCACTTTTAACGAGAAGTAACAAACCATAATCATAATATCCAGAATCCAAAACATAGGTGATCACAAAAATAAATGTCTCAAATCAAAAACCCATCATCTAAGGAAAAGGCTATCGACCAAACCCATGCTAGCAACATGTTCTCGAAAGAGAGTGGGTGGTAAGCCTTTCGTCATGGGATCCGCCAACATAGCGATCGTACTGATATGCTGAATAGACACTATTCGATTCTGAATTCTTTCCCTCACAACAAGATACTTAATCTCAATATGCTTCGTTCCACCACTTGATTTGTTGTTCTTGGAAAAGAAAACAGCAGCCTGATTGTCACAGAATATCTTCAGTGGTCTCGAAATGGTGTCAACCACTTTAAGTCCCGTAATGAAGTTCTTTAACCATACACCATGACACGAAGCCTCAAAACATGCCACAAACTCTGCCTCCATGGTGTGAGAAGCCACTAATGACTGTTTAGCACTCTTCCATGAAACAGCCCCTTCTGCGAGCATGAAGACATAACCTGATGTGGATTTCAGGGTATCTACACACCCTGCATAATCGGAATCAGAATAACCAATAACCCCAAGGTTATCTGACTTCCTATAAGTAAGCATGAAATCCTTGGTACCCTGTAAGTAGCGCATGACTTTCTTGGCTGCTTTCCAATGACCCATTCCTGGGTTTATTTGGTAACGTCCAAGCATGCCAACAACATATGCTATATCTGGGCGAGTACAGACTTGAGCATACATAAGACTCCCTACTGCAGATGCATAGGAAATACGCTCCATTTCGTCTTGCTCCAGTTGGTTCCTAGGGCATTGTAGCAAACTAAATTTGTCACCCTTAACAACAGGGGCAACAGTGGGAGCACAGTTATGCATATTGAACCTTTTCAGAACCTTCTCAATATAGGCTCTTTGGGACAATCCCAATATCCCACGAGACCTATCTCGGTGAATCTCAATGCCTATAACATAAGAGGCCTCTCCAAGATCTTTCATATCAAAATTCTTAGACATAAAGTTTTTGGTCTCATGCAACATATGCATATCACTACTAGCAAGTAAGATATCATCTACATACAAAACTAGAATGATAAACTTACTCCCACTAATCTTTAGGTATATACATTGGTCCACTACATTTTCTTTAAAGCCAAATTTACTAATCACATCATGAAACTTAAGATACCATTGTCTAGAGGCTTGCTTTAATCCGTATATGGATTTCTTCAACAGACATTTCATATGTTCCTTGCCTTCAACCATAAACCCTTCTGGTTGAGTCATATAGACATTTTCATGCACGTCACCATTAAGAAATGCAGTCTTTACATCCATTTGATGTAGCTCTAAATCATAATGAGCCACTAAAGCCATAACTATTCGAAAGGAATCTTTTTTCGACACAGGAGAAAATGTTTCATTATAATCTATCCCTTCCTTTTGAGTGAAACCTTTAGCGACGAGTCTAGCCTTGTATCTTTCGACATTACCTTTAGGATTTAGCTTAGTTTTGTAGACCCATTTACAGCCTACAGCTTTGGCTCCTTCAGGCAAGTCAACAAGGTCCCAAACTTCATTTATTTTCATTGACTCTAACTCATCTTTCATGGCCTTAAGCCATTGAGTTGAGTGATCACTCATAATAGCTTCTTTAAAGGATGTGGGATCATTTCCTATGCCTAGATTATAGTCAGCCTCATCTAGGTACACAATATAGTCATCAGAGATGGCTGACCGTCTCTCTCTTCCTGACCTTCGAAGAGGTTGCTCAATAGCAGGAATTGGAGCAGGATCCGTAATAGGGGGCACATCATTAAGTACTACCTCGGGTGCATCATTATTTTCTCTATGAGGTAATGGCGCACCAACCTTTTGGATAACAGGAATAGAAACATGATCCTGAATTTCCTCAAGGTTTATTATTCTTGGTGTATAACTCCCACTATATTCAGCATCTTCAAAAAATACTGCATGCCTAGTTTCAACAATTCTAGTTGTATGTGATGGACAGTAAAATCTGAAACCCTTAGACCTTTCAGGGTAACCTATAAAATGACAACTTATGGTCTTGGGATCGAGTTTCTTAGTATGCAGATTGTAGACTTTTGCTTCAGCTAAACAGCCCCACACATGAAAATATTCTAAACTTGGTTTCTTCTGTGCCCACAATTCAAAAGGTGTTTTAGGCACAGACTTACTGGGAACCCTGTTAAGAATATGCACAGCTGTTTTAAGTGCTTCAACCCACAAAAACTCTGGTAGAGTGCTTTGGCATATCATACTTCGTACCATATCCATGAGGGTACGATTTCGCCGTTCAGCTACACCATTCTGCTGGGGTGTACCTGGCATTGTATACTGAGCAACGATGCCACATTCTTCCAAATATAGGGCAAAAGGACTAGGGTTACGACCCGTTTCAGAGAATTTTTCATAATATTCTCCGCCTCTGTCAGATCTTACAACTTTAATCTTTAGGTCGAGTTGATTTTCAACTTCGGCTTTGTAAGTCTTAAACATGGCAAGTGAGTCAGATTTTTCATGAATGAGGTAAACATATCCATAACGAGAATAGTCATCAATAAAGGTGATAAAGTATCTATGACCACCAATACCCGGTGTAGGGAAAGGTCCACAAATGTCAGTGTGGATAAGCTTTAAAAGTCCCGTACTTCGAGTGGCACCACGTTTATTGCCTTTTACAAATTTTCCTTTAATACATTCAATACATGTGTCAAAATCTGAGAAATCTAAAGAATGAAGAATTCCATCCTCAACGAGGCGTTCCATTCTGCCTCGTGATATGTGACCAAGACGTTCATGCCACAATTTAGCAGAATTTTCATTCTCTCTTTTTCTCTTACCACAAGTTTTAGCAACTACATCACTCACATTCATTGTTTTCAAGGATTCAGTAAAAGAAGCATTCAAAAGTAATTTGTAGAGGTTTCCCTCCAACAAACCAGAACCAATAACTCTAGAGTAAAGGAAAAGAGAGAAGCCTTTATTCTCAAACTTAAACGAATATCCATAACCGTCAAGTCTAGAAACAGAAATAAGATTTCTAGTCATACTGGGAACATAAACAGTATCAACTAAATCCAAATTGAAGCCACTCTCCAAAACTAAACGGAGAGTTCCTACAGCTTCAACTTGAGCTTTCTCTCCATTTCCTACTAGAACATTACGGTCCCCTTTGTTTAACTTCTTCACGGAAAGGAATCCCTGCAATGAATTAGTTTTGTGCACAGCTGCACCCGTGTCAACCCACCATGTATTTAAAGGAGCATCAATTGTATAAGACTCATAACAAACGCAAATAGATAAATTACCTTTCTTTTCCAACCATTCTCTGAATTTATGACATTCTTTCCTCATATGCCCTTTATCCTTACAAAAGTGACACCTGGGACCAGAAGAACCCTTGGTACCAGAAGAGCTTGCCTTGTCAGTCTTGGTTACAGAAGCACTCTTGTTCCCTTGCACATTACCTTTGCCAAATTCCTTTTCCTTTCCTTTTCCTTTTCCTTTTCCTTTAGATGGACCAGTAATGGCAACGTGAGCACTATCAGGTTGTTCAGACTTTAGCCTCTCTTCTTCTTGGACACACATGGAAATCAACTCGTTCATCTTCCACTTTTCTTTCTGCGTGTTATAGTTGATCTTAAAAGGACCAAACTGCGCAGGAAGGGAAGTCATAATAAAGTGCACGAGAAAACCTTCAGAGATTTCCATGTCCAAACCTTTTAGTTGAGAAGCCATATCATTCATCCGTAAAATATGCTCACGAACACCGTTGGATCCACTATACTTGAGCGTAACCATTTTAGTGATGAGAGTAGTAGCATGTGCCTTGGAAGAACCCTGAAACTGTTCTTCAATATGAGCAAGGTACAACTTAGCATTATCCGAGTCAGGAATGGCTCCTCGAATAGCAGTCGTAATGGAGCCTTTCATAATCATCAGGGATATGCGGTTGGAACGCTCCCACTTTTCATAAGCTGCCTTTTGCTCAGTAGAGCTTTCAGCCGTAAGGGCAGCAGGCGCGTCAACCCGTAAAGCATAATCCAAATCCATAACTCCAAGGATTATCCTAATCTGCTCTTTCCATTTTCTAAAATTGGTGCCGCTCAATGATTCAATATAAGAAAGATAGCCAGTAATTGCAGCAGGACTATACGCTAAATAATAACAATAATCATGCACGTTAATACCGAAAATCCACATGATGAAAATAGTTAGTTCATCATTTAACATAATAAAATAAATTGAGGGATAAACAATTTATTTATATGGAAAAGGTAGATACACAAAATCTATTCCAAAGAAAAAATTAACATATCACTTATAACCTTCCGTTGGGCCGGTTATTAACATAAAAGTGTTTTTCCATCCTTATTAATTTTGGAAATCATTAAAAGCAACATGAGTACAAATTATATCACCGTTGGGCAGAAAATAATTTGACCCATGCAACTTATTATTTCCTTTCTTTCCGCTTAAAAATTAAAATATAATCTTCCGTTGGGCCGATTAATATTTTAATTAATAAGCGTAACGTGATGTGGTTTATCATTATCTCAACTTATAAAAGACAATAAACTTCCGTTGGGCCGCTTACTGCCAAAATAAGTAAGAATCACTAATTATTTCAAGTTCATTATCATAGTCTAGACATGCCAAACAAAGCATAAAGTTTTGGCATGATCTCGTAATTTCAGACTAATTCTTGAAATTATAATAATATTGGCAGATTTTATTCATTAGTATCCCAAAATATAAGCCAATATTAAAATACATATGTTATCAATAATAACGTATCAAGTAAATAATTTTAATAGGCATAATTAAAATACATAAGCCCTTTTGAAAACTCATTTTAAAATGACCAAACATGCCCAATTCAATAGCTACAAGCCCACTTTTAAGTGGCCAAAACAGCCCACCTCAGAGGCCTAAACAGGCTATACCAATTAGCCAAACAGACCCAATTCTCTAGCCTATTCATAGCCCAAACAGGCTTAAGTCAGGCCTTTTGGGCCCAATCTCACGGTAGACAGCAGGCCTATTCAACACAGATACCATCAGGCCACTCGGGCCAACGGCAACAGGCCCAAATTCAATTGGACAGTTAGAAACTATATGCTCAGGCCGACATTTTCAGCCTAAAAATATATATATATATATATCTAACCTATATAATCGGGGCCATTGTAACAGGCCCAAGTTCATAATTTAATGATCCATATGGCCCTTTTGCTGGGTCAAAATATAACACAAACATGCCTTTCGGCTGGGCCAAATGCTACAACCCAAATTCATAACCTAAGCTTTTGGGCAACCACAACCTTCAGCGCAGCAGGCCCCCTTTTTTTTTTTTTATTCTTAAGTTAACATTAAACATAATCCATCAAATATTCCAAAAATCTTAAAAGAAAAGTTCTATGTTCATGCAATTGATTAACGTGGCTCTGATACCACATGTTAGAATTTATATCATTCATCTTGACCCCATAATCAAGATCATTAGAATCTTACAATAACATAAACGTAAGAACAATAAGGTTACGAACTCACCGGAATCGAAGGAAGTCATAGATTACCAAGAGTTTTATTCTGATGATGAAAGAACGCCAAGATGCGGAAGCGAACACGTACCCTTTGGTATTGATCTTCACTACTCTTCTCTATTCTTGATAATGGAATAGAGTGGTGTATTTTTTCTTTAGAGTAAGAGGCAAAGAGTGGCCAAAACATAATAATACCCTAGCCTCCAAGAAGAAAAGATATTTATATAGAGAGAGTAGTGGGATCAACCCTAAAGCCTGCCAAATCTCAACCGTCCATCAAAGTTAAGAGATTAGGGTCTATAAGCCTTTTATACACAATAAATCATTAGTGTATTGGATGCTAAATCAAATAGGCCCATAATGTTATTTAGCCTAATTTAATTAATTAATGTCCAAGTCAAATAATAAGTCAACATTAGTATGACCCGTTAGGCCACTTAATTGGATTGGACCGATCAAATCCAACATGGCGAGCAACTTTCTGGAACAGTCATGAATCCCTCATGCAAGAGGAATGCAGTATACAACTGAGACCTCAAGCTAATCAGAGAAAACCCTTGATTCCGGAAAAGGACATCATTGCGCGCCTTCCAAATGTGCCACAGGGTAAGAAACTGCCGAACCACACCTAGTAAGGCATTAACATTGCTGTAGATCGGCTGGGTCAGCCTAGAGTTAAACCATTGCGCAAAGGAGAAGTGCACGTTGGGTGGTGATCTAGCAGCAGGGAAGGGTGGTGGCCAAAGAGCCATTGTGAGGGGGCACTCCAGGAATAGGTGCTGGTGGGTTTCAGTTGAAGCTGAACAAAGGGGACATCGGTCATGAACAAGGCATTTCCGTTTCACCAGTTCCGAACCCAGTGCCAAGCGTTCGTGGATAAGTTTTCCAGAGAAAGTATTTTATTTTTTTCGAGATGGGCAGTCGCCATAATTTCTTCCAGGAACCCGGGGACAAGTTCTGGTTCCAGGGGACGGAGGCTCTATTATGGGTCAGCAGGGACTTGTAAGCTTGCCTGACAGAGAACTGATTGGAGCTACTCGTAGGCCAATAAGCTCTTTCTGCCTGCCTTTCCGGGAGTAAACGGAGACTAAAGATTTGAGTGACAACATCACGAGGGAATAGGGTTAGGACAAGGTGTATGTTCCAAGCCCGAGTGTGCGGGAGGAATAAATGAGCAACAGTCCATGTGGAATTCTTACGGGGCAGGAAGGTTTGCATTCTGGCCGGCGCCACCGTCGGTTGCCACCAGTCCATCCAAACCGAAATGGAGCGGCCATCCCCCACATGCCATTGGATGCCCTGTTTTAGAACCCGGTGTCCCACCAATAAACCACGCCAGACCCAGGAACAAACTTGCTGACGCCTAATGTTGAGGAATTCGTGTTGAGGAAAGTAGCGGCCCTTGAGAACCCGCGTGAGTAATGACTGCAGTATGGACCAGACTTTCCAAGCTTGCTTTGCCAGTAAGGCTTCATTAAAGACACGAAAGGATCGAAACCCCAAACCGCCTGGGCCTTTAGGGAGGCACAAGGTGGGCCAGGCAACCCAGTGGATGGAGGTACGAGAAGCGTTGCCCGACCACCAGAACCTCGCTAGGATTTGATCTAATTGCTTGCATGCCCAGGCGGAAATTTGTAGACTGACATGTAATGAATAAGAAGGGAATAAAGCACAGAGTGAATCAGCGTAGCACGCCCGGCCTTGCTCAGGAGTAGACCGATCCAATGAGCGCACCTATTTTAAACTCTGAAGATGACTTCTTTGAAGATTTCTTTCTTGTTGACCGGTACATCCAATTGAATTCCCAGATATTTACCAAAATCAGCCCCGCTTTGAAAGTCTAATCCCTCTTCGATCTGAGACCTAATATCTGAAGTAGCGTTAGGGCTAATCGTGAGATTCGATTTTTGCCAATTGATCTTTTGGCTCGAGAGCGAACAATACGAGGAAAGGGCTTCATCAGTTATATTGTGCGTCATAAGGAAATTCTATCCTTCCTTTCGAAGTCTTAAAATAGCATTTGATGCATCTCCCTCGATTATTACATGCCAAAAGGCGCATTCTAGGCTAAAAAGTACCGCTTCAGAAGCTGCTACACATTCAGTATTCTTAAAAAAATATTGAGTTAACTACTCGGTTGACCATTTTACTATTGCGTGAATTTAACTTTAGTCACTGGAGTTCAATTTGTGTCAAAGTGACTACTGAATTTTTTAGTTAAGCCCAATCAGATCACTCGATTAATTCCAGACATCCACATGCTCTTATATTCCCTAAAGTCGGGGGCAAATCTGTTACTTTCATACTCCCCCCACTCCCCGCATCCCAAAAAAAAAATTGATCACTTTTCAAAGTTAAAAAGATTCCTTAGGTTTTTTTTTCCATGTTTGCTTTTCTTATACTTTTTTATTCTATTTTTTTCTCCACATTTAATCATCTACCAACTCATTTTTTTCTCTCTTGTTCCACTTTGTTCCTTCTCTCTCTCGGGGTACAATGAAAAATTTATAAAATATGACTCATATCATAAATAAGCGTGTAAGTTAAACATGATTGATTAATTAAGAATGGAAGAAGTATGATTTTTTATTTTTGATTGATTTTCTTAAGAAAAAGGAAGCGCAATTGCGGGGTAAAAGGTGGTCGGCCACATTTCCACCCACAAACAAAGAACCTAATTGAATCCATCTCAACTGTTAACTCCACCCACAGCCCCATCGAATACCACTAACCACCACAATTATTGCTAGAACACCGGCCTAAGCCCACCTCTCCCACCGAGCTCAATACCCAGCACTGCCTAAACCTACCACCTTGACAAACCACCCAAAACCAACTACTGCACTCACGACCTACCACCACTCAGCACCACCATCACAAGCCTTTTGTCGATCTCCCTTCACAGCCCCTTAATGCAATCAAGACAAACCTGCCACCACCACCTGTTTGTATGTTTGTAGATCGGACACGTCGATTACCATCGGATAAAAGCAAGGACGAGGTGCAATTCAAGCTTTGGTGAGGTAGTGAAGTGGGTTAGTTGTGATCGCGGCTGAAGCGACAGCTTTGAATATTTACTAATACTAGGCGACCTAATTTAATATGGAATAAATCAAATTTAACTATTCTACCGCCAATCAAAGCTGCCCTAACACTTTATAAAGAAAATTTTTACGACAAAATAAGGTTCATGCAAATATCGTAATTTCCACAAATAGTGTCCAAAGCTTTTCTTTGTTTCCTCGCCTCCCCTCGGAATCTGTCAGTGAACTAGTATACAGTTAAGGGGGAGATGCTAAAACGCGTAGGACAGAGAAGTGTATCGACAGTTTCATGCCGAATGCTCTTTGAAAACCACTGAGCTAATTAGCTGCTGCGAATCAAGGTTAATCTTGTCGATCTATGGATCATTTTCTTGATTTTCATTCTGTATAGAAAACCCTTGTTTCATTTGCTCTTTGTTTAATGGTTGCGCATCGGTACTTGAATATCTTCATTTATGCGCGTGGATTGTATCGATTGAGAAACGCCCAATAATTTCAAAAGATTTTTTTTTTTAACTGAAATTGGCTCTTGATTCTTGATACCGTTCTTATTGGCAAAAAAAAGTGTTCCATTGAGATATCGGTTCATACTTTATACCTTTGGAGTGATTGATGTGATTGAGGGGAGGGGAACAAAAGAACCCGTTATGATTTGTTGAAGAAAGAATGTGGTCTTTCCACGAATCTACACCGGGACGATAAAAGAGTTCCACGTCCTTTTTGCGAACCATTCCATCACAGATGATTATCTTTAAGACGCTGCAAGATACCATGTTGTTTGAAAACTTTAATGTTAAAACTGGTTCTTGTAGTTGACTTCATACATGTTTGAAGAGTGCCCGGAAACACACCCATAACGTGAATTTATATCCTATAGTATACTAGGTAAATCACCTAAAGTTGGTGCTCCTTGGGATTTTGTTATCTGTTCTGGAAAAACTTTTTTCTCGAAGGTGCAAAAGATTGTACAAAAATGCAAGAAGAAGATAGCCTTCGAATAGAATCATCTGCTTATTTGTCCACAATTATGATCCTCCATTTAATCATTACTTGTTCTGAACCAAAATCTTTAAAGTAGTGTACAGTTTATAGTCCACCTAGATGTGAGTGATAATTTGGTAAGATTGCTCCAGGATGTACTGACTTAAGAAGTTTATGTTTAGTGCAAAACCAAGTGCATTTTGGCAGTGTAAGATGGAAGCAAAGAGCCAAACAACCAGTGAGAAGTATGCTGCTGATATTGCCTCGATAAGGGAAGCACAAGTACGCATCAATCCATTTATACATGCAACTCCAGTCTTAACCTCAGAAACTCTTAATACTATTGCCGGAAGGAAGCTATTTTTCAAGTGTGAATGTTTACAAAAGGGGTGAGAATTTGGCAAAAGATATGAATATATTATCCCCCCCCCCTCCCCCCCGGGTGTTTTTGTCGTTGCATCATAGTAACTTTTTCCTTTTATGGCTTATCAGTGGAGCTTTTAAATTTAGAGGTGCCTCCAACGCAATCTTTTCGCTTGATGATGACCAGGCTGCTCGGGGCGTTGTAACTCATAGCAGGTGTACTCTATGGTTACCAGTTCTCTTATTAGTTGGTTTCTTGATGTATTTGTCTTTAATGTCCCCTGATTCAATCCCAAAATTAGTGGTAACCATGCTGCAGCACTGTCTTTGGCTGCAAAACTACGGAGCATCCCGGCATATATAGTTGTACCAAAAAATGCTCCAAAATGCAAAGTTGAGAATGTCATGCGTTATGGTGGCCAGATTATCTGGAGTGAGGCCACTTTGCAGTCTAGAGAGGAAACGGCGGCCAAGGTATTGCAAGAGACTGGTGCAGTTCTTGTTCATCCATACAATGATGGGCGTGTCATAAGGTATACTGCTGCTTAATTTATGTCTATTTTGGCTAACGTATACTATAGTATTCAAATACATTTTTGCAATCTTTTGTACTGAATGTATCGCATTCAAAGTTCTTTGTCTTACCCAAATGATTTGAATTTGTTTAATCTGTCATGCGTAGCACTCCCTTTCCCCTTTCCCTGAAATTCACTTCAGATATCCCGTTGTGACTCTATGGCCATTTACATTTTTTATAAGTTGTCACAGAAATTAGATGTCAACAAAGTTCTTGCTTAATTTCCGGAAAAGAAACCAATCCGTGTCATTGTCTTGGCTTCACAACTTCATGGCACTCTGCAACTTGTCCTTATTACGCATGACAGCATAGTAGATAGATAGAACAGGATTTTTCGCTCTTAAGAAATGATTTACTTTTTATTTCTGGAAGGTAACACAATTTCATAGTTTGAGATTTTCAAAAGTACCTTATTAAGGGAAGCTTATAACAGTAAATTATCTGTTAGAGGCTAAATACTTTCCAAAATTTATTTCATTTGCTGTCTAACCTCCCAGAAGTAAGTGTATTGCTGCACAGAAGTAAGTTGTCATTATTTTCCAAAAATTTCAGCAGATAAATTAAGACGTAGACGAGTAAAAATTCAAAACCCTTACTGATGTTGGAAATTACTTCGTGGTTGCCAGTTGGGACATGCAGGGTAGTAAGAAGTCAAGATTTAAGGTCCTCCTTATAGGATATTATCCCAGAGAACCAAATACGGATCATGTTACCTTCTATGTCATGTAGGAGTCTAATTTCGAAATATGAACCAATCTATCATGTAGGAGTAATTTTCTATGAGAACCAAATTTTGTTGGAGAGCAGGCCTGCATAGAACACTTATAGATGGTAATGCGGACCATGTTAACTGCTATATCATGGTAAGGGCTCTCAGGACTACCGTGGAAGATTCTTCAGTCCTAATGCTTCAAATTTGTGCTGGAGAAAATTCGATTGCCTTCTTCATTCTTAAAGAAGCACCTTGTAAGTTATACCGAACAAAGACGCACCTTGTATAGTAGATGCTTAAGTCGTCAGATTTTGTGTTATTACTCTTGACAACTATAACAAGAGAAGTGAGCTCTGAGATTTAAGTTGGGAAATCATGAAAAGGGGCCATAATTATTTGGCTTCACACCAATCAGACAGCCCCATTTTACTGATTGTCATTGTAAGTGGCCAGATTCATTCCTTATGGAAACCAAAGTATAGGTATGCATGAGTGACTCCGGGTAGACCAGGGTGGTAAAATTGGCCCCTATTGTGCTCTAAAGCTTGTAAGCTCCTGGATCCCAGTTCCACCATAGGGCATTAGGAGGACTAATGAATATCTGCCATTTCTGACTAGAACATTGACGTACTAGGTTACGCTTGTGATTACACGAATTCGTTGTTTAAGAGCTATCATAAAAAAAGGACCTATACGAGGTTAATCCTATCCCCACCCTCTCCCCAACCTTTGAAAAGAACATAGACATCCTTCCTCATTTCAATTTGCAGAATGTCCCTTAATCTGCATTGTCGCACGATCCTTATTATTCAGTTTTGGGATTGTGTGAAATGTTACTTAATCCAAGATTGGTCTTCTAGATAGCTACTGACCGCATTATCCATGGTAGTTGCTGGATAGAATCTAGTTGGTGAGGTAAGAGGTGAAGTTGACAACGAGTGAGATAGGTCATGTCTACTCACTAAAGTATACTCATATAAAAAAGTGTGGAAAGTTTGCCAAAAGGGAAAACTACTGCTGCTGTATATCACAAATATGGACAATTAATTATGTCAAGTAGAATGTAAATAAGATTAACATCTAGTGCAAACTGTTGGTAGTAGAGTAAGCATTAATTTTTTCAGGAAAAGTTGTTAAATTAACAAAATTGAAGTAGGAAGTAGAGACTGATTCTATGTCGTGCTTGTGTTTTATTGTGATTTTTCAAAGTGCAGTAAAGAGGTCTTTTGCTCTCTCCTTCGCTGTTAAGTAAAGATTAAAATTGGGGTTTGGCATGGAAGAAGTTACAGTCTTTTTTTATGGTATACTTGGCATATCATTGGTAAAGGGGTTCAATGGGGTTGAGATGGTTCTTTTAGTCCAACTATGGGAAAATTACAATGATAGTCAAACTGCAATCACAGTCAGAGCCGCATATTCCAGCCTTCTTCACAAGAATTAATTGGTAATAAAATTGAGAGAATTATCAGAGGATTGTTTCTTGTTTGTCAAAAAAATTACGAATACGCTTGATAATATCCATTATAGGCACATTGGCAAGACAACAAACTAAAGGAAAAGATAGGGTAATAATAGAATTGATAAATTCAACTCCAGAAGAAGTCGTCCATGGATATTGGTTAATCATAAATGGTACTTATCTTTTGCAGTGGGCAGGGTACCATATCACTGGAGCTTCTTGAACAAGCCCCGCAGATAGACACTATAATAGTTCCAATAAGTGGTTTGTTTAGTGACCTTTTAGAGTTTCAGTTCATCATCTGTATTTATGCATCATCTCTATTGCTGATATAGTGGGACTTCTTGTTGCCATAAAAAAAATGTAGGAGGTGGTTTGATATCTGGGGTGGCATTGGGTGCCAAGTCCATAAATCCTGCCATCCGCGTTTTGGCTGCTGAACCAAGGGGAGCAAGTGATGCAGCTCAGTCCAAAGCAGCGGGTAGGATTCTAGTGTTGCCTGAGACCAATACCATCGCTGATGGGCTTCGAGCTTCTCTTGGGGATCTTACCTGGTAATGGCAATGTAATAGTACAGATGGTAGAAGATATGCATTTGCTTGAAAGTTCTACACAAGCGTCCCATCACATGTTCTATATTTCACTACAGATACAAAACCTATGTAGTGCACTTATATGACATTTACAAGCAGTTTTTCTGTCTAGCTTGCACTTATATGCCAGTGCAAATCTTTGTAAGTTTCACTGCACACAAAAAATTGCACTGGCATCTACCAAAAGTTGAGGAGATATGTATTCAACTTGGGGGTAGAGTAGTTCGTGGGCTTCCACTTTCTTAAATCTGCAATACCGAGCACGTGGATAATAGATTTGGTATGTTCAGATTGTGAACACATGTTCATCTGATCTGCCTTTGGCATGTAGAGATTGTTCCTAGTCTAGCTTGCACTCCTGAGCTGGTCGCATTCCTTGCCTGGTCACGAAAATGTTAGCTAGTGTGTGTGAAATGGCTAACATGTTAATTTTTACTCAAGCAGGCCTGTAGTGCGTGATCTTGTTGATGATATCATAATCGTGGATGACAAGGAGATAATAGAAGCTATGAGACTCTGCTACGAAATTCTGAAGGTTGCAGTTGAGCCTAGTGGAGCCATAGGCCTTGCGGCCGTTCTATCAAATAGTTTCAGGGAAAATCCTGCTTGGAAGGACTGCAATCACGTCGGCATAATTCTTTCCGGTGGTAATGTTGATCTGGGCGTCCTTTGGGATTCTCTCAGCAAATAGGACTTCTATATTGGCTCTTGCCTAGACATATGCTGCTTATTCTGTGGCTGTAAAACTTGCTTCTGACGGTAGATTGCAATTGGTGTGTTTTATATTTGCAAAAACCCCATCCCACGGACCTCCTCAGAAATATACACTCATCATGCTTAACTTGAAATTTTCCCTTTTGACTTTTTTGCCATGTTTACTCGTTTTTATTCTAGCTTGACTTGTCAAGCGATATCTCGAAAACTTCTTTAACCCCCGAATCACTTTGTTCCAAAGAGTTGAACTCTTCTCCCTCGAAACCTGAAATGTTGGACTACATCCCACCAGAAGTCTTGGTGAACAATACTGAAGAGGCTCCTTGTCAAGACCATCATTCGTTTCAGACCAGATTTCTTATTTGGATCTGCCACATGCTCAGGAAAAAGCACTATTCACTAGAATATCAGGATTGGGAACAAAGCCAATGGTTTTATCCAAAGGTAAGGTTCGGATCAGCCCCCAATGGTACACACACACACACACACATCTTGAATAGTAGTCCCTGCAATGTGACCGTCCGTTCATCTTGAATATATAGGGGCGTGTGTGCGTGTGTGTGGCATTTTTCAAGTCGCTTGATGACCCTTTTACACCTGATTGTTAGTTTGACAATTAATTGTTAGTCTAGTTTTCGTTGTACTTTTTTATTGCTGTACTTAATGATCCCTCTAAGAAAGTCGCATGCATTGCACCTACAAACGTCCGCCTATAAAATTGTAACAGTGAACTAATTCTGAATCTAATTGTTACGCTTTGGTTGGTTGCTCAAATTGAAACCTCAAGATTTTATTTGTTAAAACGGGCAAACCAAAGGAGGTTGAATATCATTAGCCTTCTAATAAGCTAACTTTAAAAAACTAAAATAAAAGGTTGAATGTCATTTAGCTTTCTAATAAAAGATTTTATTTGTCAATTGGCCTGATTTTCGTTTTTAACCCTATGACTTTAAGATCAAATAAAATGGACCCACTCTGTTAGCTGTTCTCTTCATCTTCTTATCCGGCCAGTACTTCTTCGGTCACACAATATGGTTTTCAAGACTTATTTCTATTTACAATGATAGGGTAAAAATTAGGCTTGCAAAACCTCACCAAATTTCATCATAAGCACCTCAGACCACCACCGAATAGCCATCATAATTCCTTTCAAGCATTACCACCAACTTTGCTCAAACCCCGGGTCTACATTGTTGTCTGGGATCAAATCTTTAATGAAATCACATCTGAAATTTAAAAACTTCCACTTTATGGAACCAAATCCCCATACCAAATTTAGACGTAAAGAAACAATTAATATCAGAATTGAATTTGAAAAATCAGCAATATTTTTTTAAACAGCCCAAAAAGAAAATTTGAGCAATAAAATTAGGACGGATCGGGTATTAAATTGTAAAAACAACTGAGCTGAGTAGAAAATGCACACCCAAAGCCAGGGAATGCAAACAGAGAATCCACCCTCACATAGTAATATCCAAAAGAAAACGAAGTTCAAACATTGTCAACCAAAGATAACAACATCTATACTCAAACAGCAAACAACAATGACTCCCAGTTAGGCCTCGTCTTCATAACGCTCCTCATCTTCATCATAATCCCCTTCTTCATCGGCAGTTGCATCTTGATATTGCTGGTACTCTGAGACCAGATCATTCATGTTGCTCTCAGCTTCCGTGAACTCCATCTCGTCCATGCCCTCTCCTGTGTACCAATGCAAGAAAGCCTTTCTACGGAACATAGCAGTGAACTGCTCGCTGACCCTTCGGAACATCTCCTGAATCGAAGTTGAGTTTCCAATAAACGTCGAGGCCATCTTCAAACCAGTGGGAGGGATATCACAAACAGTGGACTTTACATTGTGGGGGATCCACTCAACAAAGTATGATGAGTTCTTGTTCTGCACATTGATCATTTGCTCATCAACTTCCTTCGTGCTCATCTTGCCACGGAACATGGCTGATGCCGTGAGGTACCGGCCATGTCGAGGATCAGCAGCACACATCATATTCTTAGAATCCCACATTTGCTGGGTGAGTTCAGGGACGGTGAGGGCACGATACTGCTGAGACCCACGAGATGTGAGGGGTGCAAAGCCAACCATGAAGAAGTGAAGCCGCGGGAACGGGATCAGGTTGACCGCAAGCTTACGGAGGTCTGAGTTGAGCTGACCAGGGAAGCGAAGGCAGCAAGTGACACCACTCATGGTGGCAGAAATCAAGTGATTCAAATCTCCAACTATTACACCCAAAAAACAAGATTATTAGAATTACATGGTAGCATTATTAGCCCTAAATCACAATAAGTTGCCCAGGCGTTTGATGCCAAAGTCACAATTTAAAATGGCATTAACAGCAAACTATCTCAATTGACCACCCAATTTATGTTGTCGTCTTACTACTGCGTGTATGAGGCTATGGATGTGATTATTCCACTTGTGTTTTAGTTTAGACAGTATTGTAACACACACCTAGGAGTTGTTTAAACACAAGCTATAGTCCTCTAGGCATCCACAACATATAAAGTGAAGGAAATGACCTCTGCCTTCGTATCAACTCTCAAATAACAATTTTACAGACCATCTTTCCCCAGGATCTTTCCACAGGAAAACCTTTTGGAGTGCATTTTTCAAGGCAATGTTATCAATTAAGCCATTAACGAACAGTAAAATCTATCCAGGTGCGTGTTGCCTGTGTCCTTGGCCAAGAAGGTCAAGGGAGACCATGTGAACAGCTTTATTTGTAGAAGGAAATCTCCGAAAATTCTATTATAAACAGATCAAGTAACTACTCTGTTCCCCTTTCAGCAAATTTCATTACTTAAAATGCTTGCTTTCATCCTACTAAAGTATAAAATCACAAACCAAAGTTATAAATAAAAGGAAAAGTCATTTGTCGCTAAAAAGTAAATAGCAAAAAAAAAGCATTAATCATTAACCATATATAAGTGTCTGGAAATAGACATTTCCAAAGAGAAAAACTGAATATACCTGCCATGACCTTAATGGTCCATCTTAAATAATTAAATGCAGGACCTAAGCAGTATCCATGCTTGGATACACAGATGAACACACTCGTGTAGGTTCAACGCTGTGCATATTTCTGGGAACACAAAGTGAAATACTGCTAGTGGTTTTGGTTCCTAGTTCCAGAATGAGAATGAGAACCAAAGTGAAAAACAACTAAAAGCAGAAGACATAAAACATGAAATTAAACAAGAAATCTACCCCCCCCCACCCCCCTCTCTCCAAATTGCCTAAGTTTTCTCGCGAACCAAACTGCATACAAACGGAAAAAAAAGAGAGATCGCAGGACTTACAACTGGGAGTAGTAAGCTTCAGAGTACGGAAGCATATATCATAGAGAGCCTCATTGTCCAAAACCATACACTCATCAGCATTCTCCACGAGTTGATGCACCGACAGGGTCGCATTATATGGCTCCACCACCGTGTCTGACACCTTTGGTGATGGAAACACTGAGAAGGTCAGCATCATCCGGTCTGGATACTCTTCCCTTATCTTTGATATCAACAAAGTCCCCATCCCTGACCCTGTCCCTCCTCCCAATGAATGACAAACCTGAAATCCTGCACATACAAACAGAAAATTGTTTCCAAAAAACTTAAGCATACTCATGTATGTAATGCAGTACAACACACGTATTTACTCTTTTACGTACATCAACTAAGACTGCAGTTCTTTGTCAAAGAAAATGGAACACTCAAGGTCAATAACAACCACCGCTAATCATGTGATCCACCACTCTAGGTTTGGGATCATGCCATCAAAAGGACTTTCTGCGGAGAGCCGTGTAAAAAAATTACAGGTTTTGCTAATTATCATAAGTATTGGGTACGTGTTTTAAAAATTCATTGCACGTGTTACTGTTCACGTGCAATACACCTGTCCTTGCATATCTATTTGTGCTGTAAATTGCATATACACCCAGAAATGTCAGTTTATACAACTGCAAACTTCATTTCTACAGGCGTTATTGGTAAATTGCACCTTCTATGCATCACTAGAACTCGGCATCAAATTAAATTAACAATAGGAAAATTTAGCCTTCACATAAAAATAAAACTGCAGATCCAATTAGAAGAATTGTGGAAACAGGAATTTCCAAATAGACATACAAAAACACGAACACCCATAACTGGAGCATAGTCCTATAATCACAGTAAGCCTGACAGATTTAGGCTTCGCTGCAAGCATTTCTTGGCAATATAGCCTTCAGCAGCTCTACTAATGAACAGAAATTTAAATTAAACAAAAACAAATACAGAAGTAGGGATGGACACACAAAACTGCAGTACAGCCCTATCTGTCACTAAATGCCGGATCCTATAATTGAGAACACAGACTCGAATGGATGCATAGCCTAGATTCAGACAATCTGACCTTCTACTCATGAGTAGAACTTCAGATCTCACTCAAAAAACCGTTAACATATGGTGGGCACTTGCCCACCTTATGTTTTGAATTACCATTTTCTGAGTATTACTTTCTATAGTTTCGTAAGAATAAGGTGGAAAAATTGCAAAATGGACGAGGCTTACCCTGCCTTAGAATATGAACTTATTCTTCATATATACTAAACTTAGCGCACCTAATTCATCATTTCTGGACTAGCCACTGACCAATCATACTAGTGGACATAAGAAACAAACACGCACACACGCGTAGCTACAATTTGAGTTTATACAGAAGTGCGCTCACAAACACAGTTTAAAAAAAAAAAAAACAAGCATAGTTGCTTAAGTCGTATAATGAAAAAAAAACACCGACAAATAGCTTCATTACCGAGCCAATTCCTGAATAAATCTTAGTTAATATTAAAGAGCATGCACGCACACACATGATGAACTCTAAACCTATTTCTCACTAAAACTAGGGTTTCACGCACAAAATCAGAGTATAAGCCAAATATATATAACTCGAGTAATGTATAGGCCTATCAGTCGCTATATGCAGGATTTTGCACATAAAATATAACTAGGAGGCCTAATTTTAACTTCATCTAGGCTCTCACACACGAGAAAAACAGGTGACACATAACAGATATCCAGTTATACCTTGGAGGCAGTCACAATTTTCGGCCTCTTTCCTCACGACGTCCAGCACCGAATCGATAAGCTCAGCGCCCTCAGTGTAATGCCCCTTGGCCCAGTTGTTGCCGGCCCCGGACTGGCCGAAGACGAAGTTATCGGGGCGGAAGATCTGGCCGTAAGGGCCGGAGCGCACGGAGTCCATGGTGCCGGGCTCGAGGTCCATGAGGACTGCCCGCGGGACGAATCGGCCGCAGCTGGCCTCGTTGTAGTAGACGTTGATCCGCTCGAGCTGGATGGCCGAGCCGCCACCGCCGTCGCTGCCGGAGCAGCGGCCGGTGGAGTCGATGCCGTGCTCGGCGCAGACCACCTCCCAGAACTTGGCCCCAATCTGGTTGCCACACTGGCCGCCCTGTATGTGCAGGATCTCTCTCATCTTTTCCGATGTGTGTGCGTTTCAACCTTCTAGTGTGTGAGAGAGAACGTCGGAGTGAGGGTTATTGGGGGTAAACGAAATGAGAAGGGGTATATTTTATGCCGTCTGGGGGTGGGGTATATATCTAGTCGTCGGGTGGGGAGTTGACGGCTGTTTCCGGCCGTTTAATTTGTACTTGATTTCACGGGGGCGTGTGGACGGACGTTTGGTTTGAGTGGGAATTTGAAATTTTGAAATCGGGTTTCGTTTGGGTGTTGTGTATGGGGTTTACATAGGTGCGATTTGCCACGTGTCAGTTGGTCATTGGTCCTAAGTGATGAAAAAGACCTCCACATTGAACGATATGTGAAGAGTTCAAAATCTCGAATAAGCAAAATAATTTTGTACCGGAAGCTTCTTTTGTTGACTTAAGCGGCATAAGAATTTTTGTTCTATCAATGTATTACGGACCACATCAATTTATACAGAATAAACGCATTTTGTTTAACATCATCTCAATTTTCACCTGGTTCGATTTCTTCATTGAAGTCGGAGCAGTCTAATGCGACTTAGTACAAACATTGACTTTTAGTTAGCTTTAGTTACATTTCTTGCCTCTAAAATAGCATTCATGACTATGGTCTTAAAAGGAGGTGGAACATGGTGTGGCGACCAAAATTTTTTGACAGTCTCGGGCCGCTGCACCATATCGTCCAGGCCGTCGTAAATATAAGCTATAAAAGTGTCTCTCGCCCCTCATGGTTCCTCTCCCTGTTAAGATCGAGTGTTTTCCTATTAGCCCCCTCGTTCCGACAGTGAATAAATCGATCAATACACGGTCTGGCATCATAAAAGAATCCCTTCGCTATTACAATACCTTCCACCAACTCCGCCACTGCTCGCACTCGCGTAGTACTAACTTGTTTTTGACTCTGTAATGATCCTATGGACACGAGTGGCCTCTTCTGCGAGGTAAAGGGTCATCATGGCACCTCTTGCTTTTGACAGCTAAAGAAGACTTGTATTCATCAAAGTGATCTCAGACCAGACCCCTCGCCGAAGCCTTTGAAACAAAGCAAACTACAACCCCCGCCAGTCCTGTCAGGAAGGCCATGTCACCTGCCAATTGCCATCAGATTGTTTATACTAGGAGGTCAAAACCCTCCAAAGATGGAGGTTCAGGGGTTAATAAATAACATTAAAAGCTGATAACATCCTCATATTTCTTGCTGTACTTGAAGATTTATACTAGCATAAGTACCCTTCTTTTCTTATGATGAAATGATTACACATGATGACTATAACAAATAAGCAAAAGCAATTGAAAACTGCAGTAGGAATTCAGATATGATGTTGGTCTGCTAGACTGTGAAAACATCCATTGAACTTTCAACCCCCCAACCCCAATATCTCCCTTTTCACAAACAGAATAGACAGGGGGATATTCTCCATAGGAAACCAAACACCCCCCCCCCCAAAAAAAAAAAAGAACAGTTGATTCTGCATTGAACAGAGAAATTTCTGAATATATGTACTTCAAGTTTCCATATTTGGAAAAGCCATAGGAAGTTGTGACCCAAAAAGGGAAACCTGATTTTGGGGTACGTACGTGCAAGGAAAGAAGTAAATTGTGGTTCTCATAATGAAACTTTGGCCATCAAATTCTCTCTTCCCTCAAGTTCCCACCTCTCATATTTCCCAAAAACAAGGATCCTCCTTCTCTTTTTCGCTCCCATGTCTCTCATTCGTTCTCTTTGCCCCCCCAACCTCTCCGTTCTCGATCCCTATCACATTTCACAGGACTCCTCCCTTACTGGTGGACAACATGGTACGTTCTTCCTCTGTCTCCTCCGTCCCTCTACGACCCTTTTCATGTCATGGATGTTGGACATTGTAGAGTTGTGGCTGCAACTTGATAGTAGAAATGGCGCCAAACGATTTGTAAGAATGAGAAAAAAAGGTAGAGGCCTAGGTTACTTTATAGAAGAACACCATTGCTTTGAACGATCTTTCGTTTTCATGTTTTCGCCAAACATTATGCGGTGGTTTCTCATTATTTGGCTTTTGCAATGAATATATCGTGAAAATGTTGATGGATATCCTAAGGAATATGTAGTTGTACAATAACTTTGTTCTGTCAAGTTGTTGGACCACCATTATGTTGCATCGCATTCTGTGAATACACTTTCACATGCAAGAGGACACGATGAGAAAACTTGATACTGTGCTCGCAATTAGGCCAAAATTACTTGATAATGTGATAAGAGGCAAATCACCAACGATTTGCAGAACTAGTATACATGTTAAAAATGTCATGTCAACGTTAACTTAAATGATTACAAGGCGCGGTTGCGTTGATCGTTACTAGCATGGTGATATTCGTGATGGGCATTTTTGGGTATCACAAAAGGTTCTATGGACAGGCGAATTCCTCTTCTGGAATGGCTGTGAATGACGAGTGCAAGCTGAAGTTCTTGGAGCCGAAAGCGAAAAGTTCATCGTATTCAATCGAGGAAAGGATTCAACAGGTGACGGTTGAGAAGGTCGGGCATGTTGGAGAGGAATTGCATAAAGGAAGAAGAAAACGAAAATTCAATGGCTTGAGGCGCGTCTAAAGACACTGTCTTTAAGCCGATATTTGCCCCCACTCGATTCGAGTTTGCTACCGGGTTAATGGCAAATCACCTTCATGATTACTCAAACCAACAAGATAGCAATTCTGAAGATTCGTTTCAGAATTGCTCCTCGAAATTGTGTATATAACTGAAGAAATTGAGATTCAAAATTTGAAAAAAGCTTAAGTAAATTATTCTGAATTTCATATCAAAGTCATTAAAAATAAATAATTGAAAGAAACAATTCTGAAAATTAGTAAAAATATGGACCGTTAGATCATATATAAATAGCACACAATGCGTCACATGCGCGCCCACTAAAGCGCACACAATGCGCCACATGCGCGTGTGGTGCACCGCACAATAGTATTTCCAATCTTCCCTCCAAAACATCTCAAAATAATTCAAATAATATGTACCATGTGCTTGGTTATAAGAAGAGAGAAAGATCATTTTCCCTCAAATGTGGGACAAAGAACAAAACCCAAGATATTCTTCATTGCATGGTAATCAGAAAACATCAGAAACAAATCATATTTTTGTTGCCAATTTTTTTGTCCATCATCATTAAAAGAAATAAATGTGCTCTGTTGGTGGATAGGTCCCCTGACACATCAAGGGTGAGGAGTAAGATGTTGTATGCCAGTACCAAGGATAGGATTAAGAGAGAACTCGACGGGATTCAAGTTGAACTGCAAGCAACAGATCCCAGTGAGATGAGCATCGACATTGACAAGTCGCGAGCCTTATAAGCTTGCAGTTTTCTGCTTCAATTGCCAAAGACTGCTACAAATTTGTTCTTGGGGGCATCTTCTACATTTCCCTTTCCTGCAAACTTGGTTGACAAACTAAACCAAGTGGGCATGTAATACGATATTAGTGCAGTTCTTGTGATTCTCAGCCTTCTTGAGGTTCACCGTGACTCTTGAGATGATTTCGATCACCTAACATTCGAGCAGGCTTTTTCTGCTAACTTCAGAATTCAAGTTTCTAACCTTTACAGTTTTCCCTTGGATAACATCCAAGTTCATATCTGTGGTGTTATGCAACATCTTTGTAAAGTGGAGTTGGCTTCTGCAATCATCAATGCCATAGTGGAGTTGGTATCTTCCTACACCTGCGATATCAGATAAAGCTCGGGACCTTAATTTTTTCCCTGACCTTAATTAGCGTTGAGAGACTAGCTAATTCACTCTTTCTTTCTTAAGTATCTTTGAGAACTTTGTCGGCATAAGAACTTCATCTACTATAACAATATGACTTTTAGTGACTAAATGAGCAAGAAAATAAAGATTTAGCGACATATGTAACATGTTTAGATCGAAAGGGGTTTTGGGGCATTGAACAACAAGGCCTTGGTCACCCCAACCCTATAAAGCATCCGCCCATTTTTTTTTCTTTTTTCATCTGATAAAGTAGAGCTTTGTGCACCGACCTTCATTGATTTTGAGGCATTAATAAGTGGCATATCTATTTTATAACGACTCCAAAATAAAATATAAAATGCAGGGGAGTTTTTGTAGAATGTCACGGTGAAAAATAGAAAAAGAAAAAGGCAGCGGGGTCGCGATACGTCGCTGTTGCATACGGTTTGTAATTACACTGTGTAAACCATCCCTTAATTCCGACTAGGGTTTTGCTCTCTCTTTCTTCCTCTCTCTCAACCATGGAGGTTCCAACACCCACTCCATGCTGGAGCAACATAGTCAAGCAACAACCACCGCCCCCACCAAATCGAAACCACCACTCTTCCGCCGCTGCCGCAGCCGCCGCCGCATCCGCCGCTGCCGCCGAGCTAGTCCTCGTCGGGAGCTGCAAGTCGACGGAGGGTATAGTGGTGGCGGTGGTGGACGCCAACGCCATCATACAGGGCGGCGAGAAGCTGGCCCGCGCCGCCGGCAAGTTCGTGTCGGTAACCGAGGTCATGCACGAGGTTCGTGACCCCTCCTCCCGTCACAGCCTTAACCTCCTCCCCTTCTCCGTCGACCCCATGGAACCCTCCCCTGAATCCCTCAAAAAAGGTAATCTTTGGTCGCTGGTTCACCTTTTTATCGGCTAATGATGTGTTTTCTTGCAATCTGTGGTCTTTTCTATTGAAGATTGTGTAGTTGTATCAAGGTCCGGTCGCTAATTCGACTTTTAGCGGCAATTGAAGTGTTGAAAAGCATAGGTCGTGATAATGTGATTTTCTATTATCAGCAGTTTCCAACTGAACGTGATTCGTCAAATATGTCGCGAACACGCCTAAATGACTTATTTGGTCATCTCGATTGTGATTATGCAAATATTTGAAAACGCTAATCTTTGATCGCTAGTACGTTTTTTAGCAGCGAATGATTTTGAGTTGTGGAAAAGCCTGTAGTTATTGGTTCAATGGAGTTAAAGGGTTTGGTATTGAACTCCTTAGGCATGTAATGATGTTGGCATTATGAGGAATGATAACTACATTAGAGAGGAATATGGAGACAGTGTGGTCAGGCTGTCAGTCTTATGCTAATATTTGGTTCTTTTAAGCTGTTAGGATGGAGTTGCAGTAATGTATACATATCTATTGATATGTATAGCACATCTGCCATAAAGATATCGTTGGAAAAAGTTAATTTCTTGTTTGTTATTTGTTCTTTGTATACACTATAGTCTATAGCTTCTGTCAGGGCGCTTAAATTTGCCAAGGAGAAGACGCAGGTTCGATTTCTGCTATCAGCCCATGAGCCCCTAGTAGTTTACTGGATAAGACAACTTAATTCGTCTAAGACAACGTCAAAAACTTGATGTATATTGGCTAGATAATCCTTTTTTTCTACTCTCCTCCATCTAAACTCATGTTCTTCTGACACACAACTCGCAAGTAAGTACTCTTACAAATTCTCTACCTCTACCATTTCTTTATCTATCGGCTTGGCTCTGGCTTCTACTCTTAATGTTTAGAATAAAGGTTAAATTGGATGGCCTTATTACTGGTGTCTTATGTAGTACTTGCTATGGTACTGTTGTAAGCATATTTAGGGATATTTTTGGTTGACATTAAAATGTAATTAAAGAGTTGGATTTTGGTTATTGAAATTGTGTTAACGTGGCTTGACAGTTATCAACTTTGCGAGGGCTACTGGTGACTTACAGACGCTATCAGATGTTGATCTTAAGCTCATTGCTTTAACTTATACACTGGAGGCTCAGATGCACGGAACTAAACACCTCAGAGATGACCCTCCCCCAATTCACACTGTTAACGTGAAGAGGCTGCCCGAGAAAGATCTGCCTGGTTGGGGATCCAATGTTCCCAATTTAGAAGAGTGGGAAGCTTTAGAAAATGCAGTTGAGGATAAATCAAACCAGAATTCAAGGATTTTACCCCTAAAAGATTTGAACTTGAATGTTATCCATGAAGATAGACATCAGAATGCAGAAGATGGTTCGGTTGGAGATGAAAATCAAGATGATAGAGCTGGTAATTTTAGCAAGCCCAAAAGATATTTAACGAAGAAGAAAGAGATAAATATTGAAGGGAAGACGATGGTTGCTGCTGGAGTTGATGCATCTCAAGGACAATATGATGATAATGCTGATGATTGGCGCCCTGCTGTTAGTCGAAGCACTCATAGAAGATTTCTCAGAAGGAAGGCTAGACGTGAGATGTATGAGACATCATCTGAACAAGATGGTCAGCAAGATGAATCTGTTGATATGAAATGTGAAAATTCCGAGGACCTTAAATGCCCTGATCTGCCTATGCATGAGAATTTGAAGGAAACCCTTGTTGAAAATGGGAATCCTGAGGAAAGTAAGATTGTGGAAGGGGAGGATGACAATGAAGATCTTTCTACAATTTTGAATCAAATGAGGCTGGAAGAAGATTCTTTAACGGCTCTTCAAGATAGTAAGGAGCAGAATGTTTCCTGTGAAGGACAAGAGTCTAACGACTTCACATGTGGTGACAGTGAATATATAGGTGGTGAAGGTGATACGGTTGAAGGCGTTGACAAAGGATTTGAACACTTGGACGTTACAAGCCAGACCAGTGAAAGTGTGGATGCATCATACATAGATGATAAAAGTAGTGAACAGAGTTGGATGCTACGATCACTTTCTGAATCAACTGTAGCTTGTATAACAAGTGACTTTGCAATGCAGAATGTTCTTCTGCAGATGGGTCTACGTCTCCTTGCACCTGGAGGAATGCAGATCCGCGAACTGCACAGGTATGATCATTTATTTGTTTAGCTCACCAGGTAATTACATTGGGCTCTGGTATTTTTTTGCTCTCTCGATTACTGTGAGTAATCTATTAGGTAAGATGTATATTGTTTCATGGGAAACACATTTAAATGAATTGGTCCAACCCTTACATCTTTCTTTGAGGATCAATTATTTAAGTTGTCAAGAAAAAAGAAGCATATGAGCTTATTTCTAAGGCATTTAATATGGTCAGGTGGATACTTAAGTGCCATGCCTGCTACAAGGTAACTACTGAAATTGGTAGGATTTTCTGCCCCAATTGTGGAAATGGAGGCACTTTACGCAAGGTAGCTGTTACAGTTGGTGAAAATGGCATCGTTCTTGCAGCCCGTCGGCCCCGTATCTCTGTCCGTGGCACAAAAGTGAGTAAATAATCTTTTCAGAACATGTATCTCCGTTGTATTGCGAGTACCTCTAATTAGCTCCTCACGGTCTTGTGAAAGGCTGTCCGCGTTACTCTTATATCTGCATTGATGCCAACCTGTTTAACATGACAGTAGCTTTAGTTGAGGCTAATTATTATTTGAGCTCTCTTTGCGGCAAGCTTTTCTTGTCTCGACTCAGTTGGGGAATCTATTACTTTCTGGAGGCTTTGTTTGACATGGCTGAAGGTGTATTGTAGGATGATCATATACCAAACAGTGGATACATGGTGATCTTACCCGTGCATGCACTTGCTGGGGTGTGGGTGTGTGTTCTCTGTGTGTGTGTGTGTGTGCTCGTGTGCATGTGAGTGATGGAGGGAGTTTGTCTGAAATTGTCTCTCTTGGTTACCCTTTTAAATGTATGTGGCTAATGCTTCTTTTTGTTTGCAGTTTTCACTGCCTCTACCTCAAGGTGGAAGGGATGCGATCACTAAGAACCCTATCCTACGTGAAGATCAGCTTCCACAAAAGTTTTTGTACCCCAAGACAAAAAAGAAGAATAAAAAGGTTATATTCCTTTCTTCTTCTTGCTCAGTTCTCTCTAAAAACGTTTGGTTTCTTCTTTTTTTATAAGTTTATAGCATAAAGTTATTTGTCCACCTAAATTTATATATAATATTCATCTAAAGGCTTATTATATATGTACGTGCAGGAGGACGACATCTTTGCTTCAAATGACCTTTTTCTTCACCATACTGATAAGAAAGCTCCTCTGAGGCCTCCTGTAAGGAAAGCTCTAGCGGTTTTTAGCGGAAGGAGGAACCCAAACGACAATCATTTCTCACGCTCTATGCACTAGAATGTATGCCAGGCTACAATTTTTCAATGCCTATTCTCTTAAATATATGTTTTAAAAAGTTCCTGCCATGTTTTTTTTTTTTTTTGTAATTCTTAAAATTTTGGTTGCTGCCTATGTGCTACGGTTTCTTTTGTAATTCCAAACTTCTTCTCCATACTGATTTCTTGGTAGTGGTATGACGCATAGCCCATATGGCTCTCGAATTCGATGCGCGATGGCATTATCTATAGAATGACGATCCCGTGAATCAGAACCCTGATTCTCGACTGGCAGCAACCATCAATTACAATGTTGAACAGCTTAAGGATTTGAGGATCCAAGATATGGTGATTCCTGCCGTCTCTTGTTTGGACTTTTGCTGGCCTTGAATATGGCCCCTTACAGAAGCCAGAATGTATCTTGAAAATCTGGCCTATCAAGTGCTTCATCTACCATAGACTTATCAGGGAATATCATGCTGTTAGGTCAGTACGCGTCTTGACTCATTGGGCACGCATGTCACCTATGACTGTTGAAGAAAAATGAAGCATGCTCAACTGCTTTTCAATCTTTTCTAAAAGAAGCTCAAACGGGCATGCTTCGAGACCAAGGAAGAAAAATTTTGGCAATCAATTAGAGAGCCCATTTCAAGCTTGTGAAAACAATAGTTGCTTGTCACATTTCAGTGGGACCTACCTTTCCCCAAGGAGTCAATAATGACATATTAGCATTCCTAATCAATGGTCATATACTGTAGCATATGAATTATGAAGAAGAGTTTGTCACTACACGGAGTCTTTTCAAAGTTCACAATCTGGATAAGAGCCTCAATAGGTGACAAAATATCCCCCCCGGTTCCCAGAATTAATCATTTGGAAACTTTATTGAACATAAATTCCTATTTTCAAATTCACCCTCCAATATAATTAGGGTCAGATTTGGTAGATAATGAATTCTTCTAGGGTCTGCTGCCAAGTGCAAAATAGTGTTCGCAAGGATGGAGAACTGGTAGTTGTCATGCAAAACCAATGAGCAAGCTATTCATTGTGCCTATATAGAGTGATCACAATTTTATTCTCAAGTGCATTTATGGAGGTGAGGGAAAAATGCAGACACTAGCAGCTTATAAAGACTTTCTTTCAGTATTCACTAATTCTGGAACTTTACCAATCAGCCAATGGTATACAATGACATGAGAATTGTCAGGCAACACAACTCTATAATCTATGATTTCCTTCAGCGCACAGACATTTACAAGAAAAAGATTAATCTGGTGCCAAGGAGAGAAGGGTGTTACGATCGTGTATTCCTGATTTACAGTGTGTTAGCTTTGACCGAGTCATGATGAAAGCGCTAGCTCGGCCCATGCCAGTGAAGATGCCTTAAGTTCAGACGACACGGATGTGTCGATTCTGCTCTCCAAGATAGTGCATATTTCCTGCATGGCTAGCTGTTTGATTGGTCTTGGATGAATACAGAGGGCTACTACCTCACATATTGCTTTGAGGTCATCGTATCTGAAATGTTTTAACTCCGGATCGACCACATACGACATGACTTCAGGCAATTCAAGATATTCCTTAGCCTGCAGCAGAAGGAAAATGAGGATTTGTTGCATAGACCATAAAATATCCCTCTAAAATTAAGTAAATCTTACCCAATCTACCAAGCTTCCTTTGTCCTTGCAGTATGGAGGTCTTCCGCTGATTATTTCCAGTAAAAGTACACCAAATGCATATATGTTGCCTTGAACATCCAGATGGCGTCTATCTAAAGAGTTTTGAAGAATGCATATAGCACCTTCACTGCCGATAGCACCAGAGTTCTTTTCTGATCTTGAAAGAATCGTCTTCCAGCTTTCAAAATCAACCAGCTGCAGTAAAATTTAAGAAAAATTTTCCTCAAAAACCAGAATACAAATGGCCTCACTAATGACTACTGTGACAATCCGTATCATCTAAAAGGGAAGTAAAAGATGTCCTATTCAAGTCCTGAATGAAGTCTCCATTGGAGATTGCAGACTGAACTGGGGTTCCTAAAGAGCAAGATCGGTTCCAAAAAAGGAGTTCCTTTCTCAACAAGTGTGTAAATCAAGTACGAAAGCAGAATTGTATTAATGCCGGCTTAAAATTTTTTTAGGACAAGTGGAGCAGAAACCTCAGAGTGACCACTACTTCTGGGAATCATATAGGAAATCACCACCTCATACCTTGGGCGAAAAATCTTCTGTAAGATATACTGCACTGGAATTCAACTCGGATATAGTAAATGGAGGCTCTATTTCGGTGTGAAGATACTTTAATCCCTTAGCAATGCCTATAATAATTTTCATTCGCCTTGTCCAGCTAAGCTGACATCCTTCTCCATCTGCAACCAAAACAAGAGTTCTATGGTTCAGCCACTTTGATATGCCACGAGAAATCAACTGTAAGATATTGGACACACTACTTACAATGAAGGTGCTCATACAATGTCCCATTCGATGCATATTCAAAGACCAGCATCCTAGTAAATGGACTGCTCTCCCTACAATACCCCAGTAACTTTCCTGTATTTTCATGATTTAATCTTGCCAAATCTGCTACCTAGATATGCAGTAGCATAAAATGTAAAAAACTTGCAAAAAATCTAGTAGGTATATGCTAAGTGTTTACTGAATTTTGCAAGGTAAGCATTATGCAAAAGCTCAGTTACCTCTGTTTGGAAATAAAACTCAAGATACCCTGTCCAGTGCTCTTCTTTGATGCAAAGGGCTATAACAGCAACCTCAGGCCCTCCTTTCATGTTGCCTTTATAGACCAGACTGTCGGAAGAGGACCCAATTATGTTGCTAAAATCTTCGCAGGCTACTTCAAGTTCTTGTCTACTGAACCTGACTACATCCTTCAGCATCCCAGAGTCTGTAAAGAGACTCCATAGTTATAACTGGTCTGTATTACTAGATTAAAGTGAAATATGCACGTCAAAAAGATACTAACCTACATAGATTGCCATATGGTCCTTCTCACTAGCTGATTTCTTCCAAGGGATAATAATTGAAGATTTGCTTTTGCATTTCTGAACAGCCGTGAGCAGAGCCACGAGAAAGAGAGAACCCACCATGACTCCTGTCACAATCTCCAGAGCTAAAAGCCATGAAGGTTTGGAAGTAGCCTGATGCTTGGATCTATCTTCAACAGGCCTGTGTTTCGTGTCGACTCCTGGATGGCTTTTGGCGGGTGTAGTTGTACCTGTGTTACAAGGCTATTGTTGCTAGTAACGGTACCCAAATTTAAAAGGATATAGCTTGCAACCAATCATAAGGATCTGAAGTAAAATTTGTTCATTCAAATTTTAGTACAACAACTTTACAAAATGGATTAGATTCCTTCAAAGTGATTCCACCAGCCACTTTAAAATACATTGTTACTTCCCAATGTTGCTTAAAGTTTACAAAATTTGTCCTATTGGAAGCTTACCAACCCATAAAATTGAAAAATGTGTAATATAGCTTTAAACATACCACATTGTGGAGGAGTCCGCTGTTTGGGACCTTTGTCTTCAAGGCAATTACCTTGAAAGCTGAACCTGCATTTGAAACGAAATTGAGCAAAGAAGATTCACAGATGCAAAGAAACCAGCAGATCAGTTCCACAAGATACCTCGGAAGATAATCCAAGCAATTGGGGATGTCGCCAACGAAGAAGTTGTATGAAAAATCAGCAACTTTCAACTGAGATGAGCGACAAAAACCTGTAGGGTTGCTGCTTGAGACAAACCTGTAAAGAAAATCAAGACGAGGTATATTTTAAGAAAACAAAAAGATGTATAACCAGCCAAGTTGACCTAGGTAATACTTTCCCTGTGCCATCAAGGCCGAGATTCGAGTTGATTTTACGAGAAGGCATACGCTGACCACTACATGCTGCACACCCAAAAGGGCAAACAAACTTTTTAGCAAGTTCTCATTGGGTATCCTCTGAAAATGGTATACTACTTTTGAGCTTTTCCTGTCTAAGTTTCATAGTTATCTCGTATATCTTGAAAGCGCTATGATATCTCATTGTCAAGTTCACAGATTACAAGATAAAACCAAACATTCATATTAAATAGCATATGTCTGAATGTCGTCCTCGTTTTGTGCTAAATTGAATATCCAACAGAATGCATTTCAACTCAACGAAGTACAAACAGGGGACAACCAAATGAAGATATGAGGCCTTAATTTACCCTGAGTAGAGTGCTATAGTAACAAATCAAAGACTTTTAGCAAAAAAAAAGTGCAATAACAGAACTATTGAATTACCGCAGAAGAGGGTTGCGGAACTTACATCCCGTGTATGTTGGATGTAAAATCTGAACCATTACTACCAGGAACTGTTCCTTGAAGCTTATTCCTATCCAGCCGAAGTTCCTCAAGGTACTTCAGGTTGCCAAGCTCAAGAGGTAACCTCCCAGTCAACCCGTTGGATTGAAGGTTTCTGTATCAATTAAAAACTGTTAAGTAAGGGCAAAGATAAGACTTCCAACTCAAAAGACCCACACATCAAACTTACATTTTCGTGATGCTGGATAAATTCCCAATTTCAGGAGGAATTGGTCCAGATAGTTGGTTTACCCCCAAATCCAAGACTGTAAGATACTTCAAAAACCCAATTTCTTTAGGAATTATACCGCGGAGCTTATTGCCATGCAATATTCTACAAACACATGGTGCAGTTATATAAAGTACCAATCATTAGGGCACATAAAAATCCAACTTAGAAATGCAAGAGGAGTAAGAGGGAAGCATACAGCTCTTGCAAGGAAGAGAGTAGATACAATTCTGCAACAAGGAATCCCTCTAAAGAAGACTCGGAAATGTTTCTGCAAAACAGAATTCCACCAAGAATAGAAATTGAAATCGGCATTTAATGAGTTTCAATCATGAACCCTCAATTTTCTCCCAGTAATCTGCAGCAATTACTGAGACACATATAAAAACATTTATACGTAAACTAATTTTAGGTGGTTAGAGCAGTTCTTACATCTTGACCACATGATCTCCATTCATAGAACAGGAAATACCAGACCAGTCACAAGGATCTGCCTCTATGGAATTCCAATTAGACAAAACCAGAAGTGGATCCTCGTATATAGCTTCCTTGAAGCTAGAAAGGGCATAAACTGTGAAAAATCCCAAAATCCAAGTCAGAAACATGTGCAAGAACTAGGGTTTCTACTCTGAAACTTAATCACCATTTATTGTCAAACAACATCCAAGATCTTCCCAAGAAACAGCTAAAACCTATCCCACATTGATGTAACTAGCGCAACTGATATCAAATAACTTAAAAAAAGAAACCCATTTTTCGTATTTCAAGAAAATCGAATCAAGATCTAGTGAAAAGCAGAGAATAATGCATACCTTCATTCGGTGCAACGGCGTCAGAAGCGACGAGGAAGAGTCCCAAACACATGCATAGAAGTTGAAATGGAGCAAAAAGGCCCATTCTTCTCTCCGACGATTCAACACTACATGGCAAGAACGCTAGTGAGATCTACCCGGAAAACTCATCAAGAGAACAGCACCCACAAGATAACAGTAATTGAGGGAAAGAAAAAGAACTGAGTAAGTCGGGTAATGTGGGTCACAAGAACTAAAGAGAGAAATCAGGAACAAACCCTGCAGTACAGTGGTGGGTTTATGAACAGGGAAGGTAAGGGAAATTAAGAAGTACTTCGAAGAAGACTTGAAGAAAAGGGCGAAACTTAAGGAAGCTTATGCGTAAATCTAGTAACCTGCAACAACTGATGATGAGACTTCGACAGTAAAGTTTATCCACCTACTTTCGGAAAGCTTTGATTCAAAGTGAGCTTTGGTGTCAGTAAGGGGTGTGTGTGTGTGTGAGAGAGAGAGAGAGAGAGAGAGATAATTGATAGGGAGAAATCAAAATACAGAGAAGCAAAGAAATAGAGATACAGGGAATGTTTTGTTTTCATTTGATTAATAAATTGGCGGTTTTTGGAATAATTTTTTGGGTTATTAGAAGACTTAAAAAGGGCATAATTTTGCGGATTAGTGGTGTAATGGCCTAACACCACTAACCTTTGCTCCTAATGATTGTCTTTTAATGCGTGCACTCTAGCTTTTAACATTTGCAGTGTGCCTTTGTTGCTCAAAATTTTGGATATCATCTTTTGAGATTTCTAAATTATATTTATTTTTAGATCGTGACAAAAATGAGATATGCGCAGGTGAAATGTAAGTGCATGAAATTATCGTTAAAATTGCTTTTGCACCACCTAGTTTTACTTGTAAAGGTCATGTAGGATGGCCTAACTAACTCATAGCTTATATAGGCTAACAAATTTACGGTTGTATCTAGTTCAGTACTCAAGTGAGTGATCAATCCAATCGAGCTTTTTGATACAGGGAAAGGATATTAAGACAGTGAATTTTTTTATGTCAATAAAAGAATTTCAAATTCATAGCATAGTCCTTAAAACCGATGTTAGTCAACTAAAGTGCCCAATATTGTCCTGCCCTTGGAAGATTTTCAATCTAATCCCTGCTTACCAACAAAGCATGTGATTAGTCATTTCTTAAGCAAAACAGAGCATACCCTTGTTTCTCTCCTCTCTCCCTGTCTCTCTTCCTGTCAGGTACCAGAAAGACCAACAGGCCACATCCATGGAGGATGAGTCTTCCATCTTAATTAGGTGCCATGTTAAAAAGAATAAAAATCCTTTATGTTAGCACAATATAATTCAATATTCTCTACTTTTTTAATCAGATTTTGTTTTCTAATTTCGGGAATTAAATAACAATCATGCATTGGAGGTGACAGAAGACATTGAGATTGTTTAGACATGAAGGGTCCTCACTTGCCAATGCTTCCAAGCAAGACATTACATGGATAAGCATTCTAAATTGAAAAGCCCACGATTGTTTGACCTGGCATGATTCATCAGCCAAGGTTGACCTCCCTTACATGGTGAAACGTGTCAGTACTCCATTTGTCAATCAAGGGACCAGCTCTCTTTTGCAGACAAAGAAGCAATGGCATGCTGACACCTACTAGGAGGCATGAACCCTTGAGGCCTTTGTGTAATAGAGAATCATGGTTTCAAATAAAAGGCTCCAGGGTATGTTGTGCCCCCGTGTAGCTCAGGGATTTTGTGCTGCTTTTGGAAAAGCCATTTGTGTACATGTTGGAGTGGGTCACTTTGGCTTCCCCTTGCACCTGCACTTGCCATCAACACTCCTCCACGTGCCTTCTTTTTAGGTCCCTTGTGTTAGGTTTTCAATAAATTTGCTCCCCCACGATCTTCCTCTTTCCTTTTCAGAGATCAAAAGAGCAACCATCACTCAATAAAAACTATTTTGATACCTAAAATTTTTTGTAACAAAGTTCCTTATAATAGTCCGATCTTGTTATGATTGTGAAAAATTCGGTTCTATTTGACGTTGAACTAAAAAGTTGTTACTAAATGAAATATGCACAGAGACACATTCAAAAGTACTTTAGAGACGGCTGAATGCGCAGTAACCATAAGATTGCTACTATCATAAAAAGCCGAACAAGTACTCTAATATTGAATAGTCCTTAGAAGTGATTCTCTTGTGTTGATATCGGTTAGCTAATAAGGCTATTACTAGGCCCTGAGCTACCAGCTCGCTAAGTGAGGGCAAACGGGAAAGCATGGGTGAGAGCATGAAAAGCGGCAAAATTGATAATGTTTTTTGCAGTGAAAGTATGAAAGTGCAGCAAAAAAAGTGATTATTGGAAACAAAAGCGTTGACCACTTTAAGTGAAAATCTGATGAAATTGACATACATTAGACCTGTCTTATGAAATTGACATACATTAGACCCGTCTCGTGAAATTTCTCGTGAGACTTACATTTGCATGAAATTTAAAGTGAGTGGGCGGATTAATAAAGGAATTAAAGCAAAGTCTCTTTACTAATTAATTACACTCAATGCAACATCGTCGTAGCGCATTAGAAGAGGTCGTTAACGTTTTCATTTGTTCTTATAGTCAGGCTTCCTTAATTTTATTTGAAGAATCCTATTACCATGATTGCTATGCTTATTCTATTTGAGAATGAAGAGGTAGGTATGCTGTCCCCTTCGCAGTCAAAATGGATAAGCAAACAAGAAATTTCAAAGGCTTAATTAATTCTAATGAAAAGCTAGACTTTTCGGGTTTACACTTTGGCACTCCAAAAATATGAGAGGGGTTTCTTTTGATAATACGAGAATGGATCAAAATGTTGTTTGGTTATTATTTTGTAAAACTGGACCACGACGTTATTTTTGGATACCATTTTCGATTAATGAAGATAAAATAACGTATTTGGCTCACATTTAAAAAGTACGAAATTAAATTATGTCTTTTGAAGTAACTAAATTGAAACCAACCTATCCATATAACTAATTAAAGAATTAAACTGCAGAGATTAGGAATCCATATTTGGTTCCATGTAGAAAGTAAGTTGTTCTAATACCAGGCCATCCCGTAAAAATATAGAAGTGAGACATCATCATACCATGTGTTCGTCAAACAGAGAAAAAGTGTTGGACTTGAACTGCGGCGAAGAGAAGAGGGTGTAACAAGCTTTGAAGTTATGATTGAGCAGCCTAAGGAAGCGAAATTTTTTTGGCTGATACGGAGATTGAAGGAATTTTCCTCCTAACCTCTCATATAACGATAATTAATCAACGCTAAATATTTTTAGTGACTTTTATTTAGTGACGATAAAAAATACGGCTAAGAATTGTTTTCAAAAGTGTTAGTAGAAAAGTCATTAAAAATATTTTAAAATTATTTATTATCACTGTATATAGAGTTGAAAAAAAATTCTTATAACTTAAATAACGGTCAAAATTTATTCATGGACAAAGCTAAAATCTGGTGGATTTTCATTTAGTCACCGGTCGGTCATCTCTGTGGACTCTAACCTGAGCCTCAGCCTAACGAAACTTCATCTTTCGGGGAACCTGTTGGAAAAATGAGCAGAAGACCCAATTCCAAGTGAGAGCCCTAAGCCCCTCAGCCAGAACTTCACGCAACAGCACCGAATGTCACCCCAAGTATGCCCACTCAACACAAGAAAGACAAATCAGTGATGGATGAACCATCACTTAAGCAGGTTGTAAGTAGAAAGGATCAAACCCAGGGTCTTGTTTATTTTTGCACTTTTTTATTGCCCTACTTCAAAGTGAGAGCGAAAGGGAAAGCAAGGACGAGAGCATGAAAGCGACAAAATTGACAATGTTTTTGTAGTGAAAGTATGAAAATGCAGCAAAAAAAGTGGTAATTGGGAACGAAAGCGTTGACCACTTTAAGGTAAAATCTGATGGAATTGATATACATTAGACTTGTCTCATGAAATTGACATACATTAGACCCGTCTCATGAATTTTTTCATGGGACTTACATTTGCATGAAATTTGAAGTGAGCGGGCAGATTAATAAACGAATTAAAGCAAAGTCTCCGGACTAATTAATTACACTCAATGCAACATCGTAGCGCATTAGAAGAGGTCGTTAACGATTTCATTTGTTCTTAGAGTCAGGCTTCCTTATTTTTGTTTGAAGAATCCTATTACCATGATTGCTATGTTTATTCAATTTGAGAATTAAGAGGTACGTATGCTGCCCCTTCGCAATCAAAATGGACCAGCAAACAAGAAATTTCAAAGGCGTTTCATTATTTATATCTTTTTTTTGGATAATCATGAGAATTGCATTAATAATAAGAGGTTACGAAAGGTTATCGGTGGCAGCCTCTAAAGCTTTACATAGCAGTTTCATGACGATAATCGCTATATAAGCAAAATAGAAAGGAAAAAATTTAGCAGCTACTCCAGTTGGAGGAATCTTCCTCCTACCACTTATATAGCGACAATCAATCGTCTCTAAATATTTATAGTGACTTTTATTTAGTGACGTTAAAAGAGTGCTGCTAATAATTGTCCTAAAAGTATTAAGAAAAAAGTCATTAAAAATATTTAGTGACTATTAATTGTCACTATACACGGGGTTGAAGGAAGATTCTTACAATCCGGCTAAGAGCTAAAGTTTGTTCAAATAGAAATACCCAATGGCCCCTAGGGAAGCTAGCCTTTTTGTGTTTGCACTTTCACACTTCAAAACTATTGAAGGGATTTCTTTTGATAATACGAGAAGGGATCAAAATCCTGTTTGGTTATCATTTTTTAGAATGCGAGATCACGAGATTATTTTTGGATACCATTTTCGATCAACGAAGATAAAGTATCGTGCTTGGCTCACCTTTAAAATGTATGAAAACAAATTTTGCTTTTTGAAGTAATTAAACTGAAACCAACTTGTTCATGTAACTAAAGAATTAAAACGTGAAAATTAGGATGCCATTTTGGTACTGTGTAGAAAATAAGTTGTTCTACTACGGGGCCATCCAATAAAAAATAGAAGGGAGACATCGTCGTACCATATGTTCGTGAAAGAGAGAAAAAGTGTTGGACATGAACTGCAGCAAAGAGAAGAGACATCAAAGAGAAGTGGTAGTAACGAGCTTTGAATTTATGATTGAGCAATCTAAGGAAGTGAAAAATTTTGGCTGCAACGCTGGTCGGAAGAATCTTCCTTCTACCCCTCGAATATAATGATTGCTAAAACTTTTTAGTAACTTTTATTTAGTGACGTTAAAAAAATACCCTTAACAATTGTCCCAGAAAGGATTAGGAGAAAAGTCACAAAAAATATTTAGTGACTATTAATTATCATTACATATATGGTTGGAAGAAAATTCCTACAATACAGGTTACAGCCAAAAGTTATTCGGGGCAAAGCTCAAATCTCTCTGGACTCTTACCTGAGCCTCAGCCTAACCAAACTTTAGTGTTGGAAAAATGACAGAACACCCAATCACAAGTCCAAATCAGCTTCAGCACAGAAGTAGCCCAAACCACCAAGCAACTCTGTCTCTTCTGCATAGTTAGTCCCCCAAGAGTACAACTCCCCAAATCCAACATCTCTTCAGAATCTTTCTTAGTCAACAATTTAAGATGAATGATCTTGGAGATCTTGGATACTTTCTTGGTCTTAAGGTCACCTCTCGTCATACTAGATGCTTTCTTTCTCAGATCAAGTATGCTTCTGATTTGGTCTCCAAGTTTGGTGTCTCTTCCTGTGATACTGTTATGTCCCTTATGGAGGAAAATGGGGAGCATAGCACATTGATTGATGAACCTCTTTCTGATCCCACCCATTATAAACAACTGGTTGGTACTTGGTAGCCTGATTTATCTCACTGTTCCTCTACCAGACATTACTTATGTGACTCATCGGGTTTGCTAGTTCATGACCGCTCCCTCCATAATTCACTTGGTTGTCGTTCTTCAGATCTTACAATATGTACTGGGTACTATATATCATGGCTTGTACTATCCGCTTACTTCATCTCTACAGCTCATTGCCTTCTCTGGTGCAGACTGGGGATGCGATCTCTCCGATCATCGCTCCGTCACAGTTTTTTGATTTTTTTTGGGTGATTCTTCCATCTCATGTCGTTGCATGAAGCACTCCATTTTCTCTCGCTCCAACACCGAGTCTAAGTATCAGGCTCTTACTAACACTACCACTGAGTTAGTTTGGTTGTGATGGCTATTAGAGACATGGGTGTTCCTTTTGACTCTACTACTGCTATTCATTGTGACAGTCAGAGTGCCATCTGGATCATTAGCAACGATGTTTTTCATGAGAGGACAAAACACATTAAGGTTGATTGTCATGTCACTTGTACCTATCTCACTCATGGTATCCTTAAGCTCATTCATGTATCTTCCTCCGATCAACTTGTAGATGTCTTCACGAAGTCCTTCGCTGCAAAGCACTTCTTGCACTTCATTTCCAAACTCCACCTAGTCTTTGGTCGACCACCTTGAGTTTGAAGGAGGATATTAGAGTCAACTTCGTAAATTAAGGAACCTCCCTAATTTACTCACTGTCATGTCAATCTTGTATCTTATTAATCCTTAATTTGCTAATTGTACTTAATGCTAGGTCAGCTGTAATGCTTATATATACTGGCCCCTTATGTACTCTTTATACACACATAAATGTAAAAATAATTTTTGTTTTAACTGATTCTTCAGGCTTCTTCCTCTTCCGCTTTTCCCTTCTTAATTAACGTGAAGAGAATGCGGCCATATTAATTGATGGAAAGCACAACACGTGTCATCTGAGAAGGAAAATATGGACGTTGGACAAGTTACATCCAAGGGCAGGTGATATAGTCTGTGGTTGTGGTTAGTGCTCTTGGGGTGTGCTATGGTGGTTGTTAGTGGTGGAGGATTCAATGGTAATAACCTGAGTGTGAGGGAAACGAGAGTACTAAGACCGTGAGAAGAGAGGTGTCTTCTTGGAAGATTCTTTTTAATGTGATCACCATTCCATCTAGTCAAGAGGACATAAGTGCCAAAGCGTGGGGGTGAGCACATGCTCCCTGTGCTCTTGCCTTCCCTCCGCCATGGTCAATCAACTAAAAGTTGCCCTTGAATTTGTATCTTTTGTATATATTTCTGTTGATCAAATATTTGACGGTTGTCTGACACCGCCAAATATTTTTTTACAGGATGCAAAGAAAAGATACTTTTGTACAACTTTGAGCAATAATTTGTCACAAACATGATTATTGCCACTAAATTGCAGCTATAGATGCCATTAAAAATTCTTAGCGACACACTTTTTCACTAAGCAAGGGTTGGCAGAAAATGTTTATTTGGGTTAATTCACCATGATTTTTTGTTGGTCCTTTTTTTAAGCATGACTTTGCTTTTCAAGCCATCTTCCTTTCGGCTAAAGCCTTCATTGGTGCTGGGCTGGAAGCCCCTGCCCATGACTCAATTAACATTAACAAGATTGAGCTCATTATTTAAAAGGTAAATTACACATGGCACTTATGAAGTTTAGGTGTTTAGCCTAAACTACACACGATACCTACTAAGTATTTTTATTACTCTCCGACCCTTGTGGTTTGTCATTGTTTTACATAAAACCAACTTCCGTTAGGAAACCATTAAAAAAAATTAGGGCAACATAAATTTAATACGATATACCTAAAATGCCCTTTTACCTTATTTTCCGGCAACACAACATGCTATCCTATTTCTTGCTTTTCTTAGGACAGAATGATGGTGGCAACAAGGGTGAATGGCGACTAGGTAGTGGAACAAGTGGGTTATCGCGGCGAGTGGTGTGGCCCAAGTGGTGGTCGGTGACGGTCTACGCCGGTGGCCCAGGTGGTGGTCGGTGACGGTCTACGCCGGTGGGTCAGGTTGTGCAGATCTGGATCCTCAAAACCATAGTCGGTGATGTGTCTACCTCGTTCAACTTGATTTTGCCAATATTGAATGAGAACGAAAAGGCTTACGATCTCGGTGAAGATACTGATGAACTTTTTTGCATTGGATGGGCCGATGCTCTCACCGTCGAGTGAGATGGTTGAGGAAGGCTTTGCGCTCTGTGAACGGCAGCGGTGAAAATCTGATATAGATTTATTACAATAGCGTACTGTTTAACTTTATAGATCTAGTTTCATGTAGGCATTATCTCTTAATTGCTTTGGATTGTGTTTTTCTGTTCTTTGTGTTTTCATCCGGCAAAATTCTGCAGATGAATTGGCAAAACCAGTGGCTGATAGGTGCGCCGTCAATGAGTGAGGTGATCAATGGCATAACTCATCGACGACGAGGCTGTTGGTGATGAGTCAGCGGTGAAGAGGTCAATCGAAGGATACTGTAGAGGGTGATTGGGGGATCACTGGGAGATTTGACTGATCTGGGAGCCACCCTAATGGCCGATGTTAATGCTATGGTGGTTTAGCGGCATATGGTGGTGACTGGTGATGGTGGTGCTGCGGTGGTAATGGTGGTCTTGGGCTGGTGGCCGATGTTGGAGCCGGCGGTGCTGTGATGAAACCGGCGACAACGGTGATTTGGGTGAAGCAGTGGGGTTTCCGGCTGTTGAGTTGGTAAATTTTTGGATAAATTTTTGTTCACATTCATGGTAATGATTTTGCCACTTCAGAAATTGTAGCCAGGGAAGGTGATCGAAAATTGAACCGGTGGAGAGAGATATGTACAGTTACTGTGGGGGTGGGATGGTGTTTGGGTAGATTTATTTGTTTATGAAGGGTACTAACACCTTTTCATCAATTATGCTGACTCTGTTAACTGAAAGTAATAAGAATAATTAGTAGGCGCCGTGTGTAGTTTAAGCTAAACCTCTAGGGTGCTATGCGTAATTTACCCTTATTTAAAATGGTCTGTTTCTCGCGCTACTTGAATTGATGCTAAATATCGATGTCCACTTTTAACCCCCTTTCTCTCCCTCTCAAAGCTAACCCATACCCTTGTTTTCTAAACCTATTCCGATAACTTTTTCGCCTAACATTCTTTTACACATGGAGTTCAAATGCTATCACTGCAACAAAAATTTTACCAAGAAGAATGGCCTTCTTTGCCACAACGATGCAGTCCACCACAAAGCACATGTGCATCTTCAAGTGTGGACTTTGTTTTAACGCCTTCTGAACAAAGAGCGAGATGGCTTTGTATCGACAGTACATCCACCGCAAGGATGGATAACCGGAGTGGCCACAAGTACTTCCCTTCTCTCTCGTTTGGTTCTTTTTAAAGGTTCTTGGAAGGATGGGGGGTTGGAATAACTAGTTTCCAGAATTGGTTATTCAAGAATCAAGATTTCAATTTTTTCCAAGATAGCATTCAAGATATTTACGCTAAAGCATCTGGGTTTTTTTAGGGTTCTTGGAAAGGTGGGGGTGGGTGTTTGGAATAACTAGTTTTCAGAATTGGTTATTCAAAAATCAAGATTTCAATTTTTCTAAGATAGCAAATAATTCAAGATGTTTATGCTAAGCATCTGATAGTTACTTTCTCATAACTGACAAACTTTTGATTTTGTTTTCTATGTCCAGAATTTGAGAGCTCCAGCCTCCAAGTTGATGCAAATAGTCAAGGGAGAATGGATCTTGCACAGGAATGGTTGTGTCCGCAGAGGAACTAGTTAGATTTACTGTCTTTTACTTAAAGTTTTGAAGCAATAATGACAATAGTATGAGAATGGATGACTCTTATGAGTGTAATCACGCACTTAGTTATGAAAACTAGTATGCATTAGTATATTTCTTTTGATCTTCATTCCCGTTGTTGGATCTCACTCGATGGCCAAGACTGTCACAAATGCATGGGCTGACATTAAAATCCTATCGAGAAGTGCTTTATTTGACATATGATCAATCAGAACAATTGTAATAAAGTTCTTATTGTCACGGAACGAACTTCTTGACTTAGTTGAACCGTGCGACACTTAGCTAGCAAGCACCCCGCTTGTGCACTAAGTCAGCCTAACCGTAGAGCTGGGCAATGTTTAGAAGCAAATACGCAGCGGAACACAAGAGTTAGGGAATGATTCCCAATATATATTACTTGGAAAAGCTTAGTACAAGAATACACACACACACACACACTCTTGATGTCTAAGGATTGGATCCCTCTCTTGGATGCCTTGGCCAAATGCGGCCTTGGCCTTAGATACTACTCCACCTCCTCAACGGACGGTGAAGATTACATGCAATCCTATGGTATGCATTATCCCTCTAGAACTCTCTCGACTATTTACAAGCCTCTCTAGTATTCTAGACTACTTCTAGAATACTCTCCTACCTTTCTAGAGCTACCATCACTACTTTAGAATATTCTCATATTTACAAGACACAATGGTGTAGAGAAGCCTTGAACCTTCTGAAAGCCTTGCCCATTAATTACCAAGTAAGCGTCCACTAAGTGTTTCGTAAGCGCCTAATGAGTGCCCGCATGGTGTAACCTCCAAAAATCAACCTCCTTTGCAACGGTCCATGACATTATGCCTCAGTTCATTTTGATGAACAAGTTGAGTATTGGTACTCCACTTACATAAAGCCCTTGGGTAAAGTTACATGGAACCAGTTTGTGGAGGATCTACATGCTAGGTTCTCTAACCTTTCTGGAGACAGTTTTATTGGGGAATTCAACCAATTGAAGCAAGTAGCTACGGTGGGAGAGTATTACAACTACTTTGAGGAGTTGAGAGCACAGGTTATGGATGAGTTTGGTATACTGGATAAAGGATACTATGTGAAGAATTTTGTTAAGGGGCTTAAGCCAGAGATTCACAGCAGGGTGGAACAATTCGAAGTTACTTCTCTGTCTAAGGCTATTCCCAACCTATTCTGGTCGCATCCAAAGGCCTGCTGGGGTCCCATTTTGCACGACACGTCCGCACAAGCAACAGTCAATATTCAACGCTCCCAACTGGTCAAAGCATGCGCGTTCAAGTCACCCGTGCACTTCTCACTTTTGTTACGTGACTTCGTCACTAAGAACCTCATCTTCGCGTGACGCCTCATGACACTTCAACCATTGTACATCGCATGTCGTCCGTCGGTACACCATGGCCCTTGCCCAAGGAGGTTGGTCTTGGCCTCCCCTTTGGGGTCTGCCTCGGCCTCCCCTTTGGGGTCTGCCTCGGCCTCCCCTTGAGGTTGGCCATGGCCTTCCCCCAAGGGTTGGCCTTTGGCCTCTATCCTTAGCACCTTCATTACTCTTCAAGGGACCATGCAACGTCCGCGACCCTCGTCGCTCGTCTCCGGAACGTCATCTCTGCGGCCCCCATCCCTCGTTGTCCAGACATCATCTCCATGACCCCCGTTGCCTGTCGCCCATATGTCGTCTCAAAGACCCCCGTCGCCCGCGCGCCAACTCTATGACTCCCATCTCCCGCACGCCGTCTCCGTGACCTTCGTCACCCGCATCCGTGCGACAGCTTCGTTACTCCCGTCGCCCACTCCCGCGTGCCGTCTTTGCGACCCCCATCTCCGGCACCCGTGCACCACACCATACACACTTCATCGCGCCCATGCGCCATAATCATGTTACATGCCCCCCGGGCACCATACTCATTCACCACACCATGCACACGTTGCCTTGGTCATGGAACATGCTTCGACCCACTCTCCGGAGTTTACATCATCCTGCGGGGTAGGCGACTCCTCCAGGACACTATTTTCGCCAGGGAGCTCTAAGTGCTTTGGCATGAAGACTCCCCTTCCGTCAGGTAGATGGCTCCTCTGGGATGCTACCTCAGCTTGTCAGGTAGACAGCTCCTTCGGGATGCTACCTTGACGCGCTCCGAGTGCTCCGGCACAAGGACTCACCCACGGGGATAGGCGACTCCTCCGGGACACTATCTCTGTCAAGGAGCATAATCAAGGAGTGGAATTGATACAGTCATCAGATTCGATGAAATATGCTGAGGCATCAATGTAAGTACCAATAAGCGAAATATAAGAAAAATGTATATGATGATTAATTTGCCAGTCTTCCTGCTTTCTCTGCAATTTCACATGGTTTCATACCATCGAGGATTATATGAGAACTAAATCCAGATATAAAGTGCCAGCATAATTCTGTGGTACATGGTTGCACTTATTTAATATGTTATCAGTATTGCTAGCAACCATTTCTGCACATTTGGGTGAAATGTAAGTGAAGATAAAGATTAATCACTCTGCAAAAACTGCCACCAATTACACAAAAACTATGGAAAATTGCGTTGTCAGCATTTTGACCGTCTCAGTTGCCTCTTTCATTCATCTTTCCTGAGCTATTTTTTCTTCTGAAACTGAATAACATTCGATCCCTCTCTGCAGGGACAGCTTAATAAATAGTTGAAATGTGGGATCATCTCGTACAAAACTAGTGCTTTTTATTGTTGGGAATCATGTATAAAGAGCAATACTAGTGGTGGCTGTATTCTACTTAACATAACAGATGGTTTCCCTGCCAATCTAGCATGTGTAAGTTGACTGGAGTGGTGAAATTGAACATACTTTTGATTTAAGAGGAAGCAGCGGCTTGACTAGACGATTCTTTGGCAACTTGTTCAGAATGGAGCAGACAGCAAAGCAGTTAATGGTGGCCAAGCTCTGAAATTCAAGGTAGAGCATAAATAATAATAATAATGTGTAATAAAACTTAAGACCGGTCCACCCCAAATTTCAGTTGAGCCATCACTGTTTGGGCCAAGCATATAAAAATATCAAGAGCAGGCTTACAATAAATCCATACGCAATTTGGGGGTCAAACAGCTGCTCCATCTTGGGCCATGGCTAGCACAATAAGTGTATCAAATGCTTAGATCTTAGTCGAAATGTCAAGAAAGGTATAATGCCTCGAACTACTTAAAAATGATAAAGATGGATGACAATTAGGGGAAAGTAGTCCCCTGCAGTTTCGCTAACAATTTGTCAACTAAAGAGTCACGATGTTAACGTTTTCTAAAAGTTAGGTAAGACCAGTCATCCTCCTCTAGCCCGTTTCGTTTTGATGCACCATAATTGGTGGTAGGTTCTATCATCATCACGCTGCCATCGTTATCATGTCACGGATCCCGGCAATCAAAGACACTGCTCCTGCACTATCCTTGGATTCCTTCCACCGATTTGTTCGGTTATGATGTCTTGCCCCTCGTCAAGATGGTAGTGTGGGTGGCGAAGGTGGTGGCAGCGACTTCATTGGCACCTCACATGCGAGACGCAATTACCACATCACAATCCCCATTGCAGTTATTTTGTTCCTCTTTCGTTTTCAAAGATCAAAAGAGCAACCATCACTCAATAAAAACTATTTTGATATCTAAAAATTTATGTGTCAAAGTTCCTTTTGATAGTCCGATCTTGTTATGGTTGTAAGAAATTTGGTGCTGTTTTGACGCTAAACTGAGAGGTCATTTACGAATTGAATATGTGCTGAGGCACCTTTAAAAGCACTCTAGTGAAGGCAAGATGCTTTTAAGTGCAATGGCAATAAGATTACTACTATCATTCAAAGCCGAACAAGCACTCGAGCATTGTTAGGGAACCGCCTGCGCCAAGAAGATAGAGAACCGCCTGCGCCAAGAAGATAGAGAACCGCCTGCGCCAAAAAGATATGATCAGCTGAATTGATGACTTGATCAAAGTTTCATATTATGGGTCGAACTGTAGAGCAACGAGCCTCTGTGCTGCTGTCGGTGCTACTTGGATATTTGTTTAAGCTTGCAACACCAGAAATTGAAGGGTTTTCTGAAAGAAACCTTGTGAAGATATTGGTCGTAGGTCCTCTTGCCCCTGAAATACGTGAAGTTAAAGAGTAATTTACTCTCGAGCACAACCTTGTTTGCATTTGGCGCCGGCGAAAGCTAAGGCACCATTCTTTCTTTTGGTTCATAGGTCAGGTGATACCTTGGGTCATACTTCTTGTCCTTACTGGATCGTGAGGAAGGATGGAGGAGCAGATTGTTCGGGTCATGATGAAAGAGGTTAATGGTCATAGGTTAATGCCAAAGTTACGATGGCATGCCTCGTTAGAGTTTTAGGAAGGTGTTCGTGGATTTCCTTGGTCAGGTGTCCGTGCGGAGTCTTGAACAATTTGCGGTTGATGCAATAACATTAATCGTCGTTCTGTAGAGTATGAATGGGGGAACAATTATGATGAGATCGTCGTTTTTCCGATTTATGAGTATTGGACGTCACGTTGATGTTATAGTTTTATGTTGAAGAGATTGTTTGGTTTGTACGTTGAGTGGGCGTCGTGTGCCGATCACGATCTTAACGATGATCTCGATTGGTTCTCTTGAGCTGTATGATGTGACATGTTCTCTATCTTGGTCCGACGGATGTCGTCAATCTGTCACCGCTAAAAGTTTATTGGGAACCATAGCCTTGAAAAATAACCTGCGAGACAGAAAAATTGTGATCGCCACGTAGGAATTCTGGTAGGGACTCTCATATGCTTATATAACAGAGTGCAACTATATGGTGGAGCTCTAAACAAGCAAGAACCACTATTTTTTGTGTGTGAATAGTTGTTTAGGTACTTAGAAGAGCCCCTTTTATACATGCATGGGTGTGAAAATCCTAATTGAATTACGTGTGACTGGTGGGTCTCAGGCCTGATCCTTGAGGATCACATAAGTGTACTTTCAAAACCCTAATTTGTCAAGTAACATGATGACAGGAAACCAATTTTTAGCTATATCAAAAACTACAGGATACTTTGGTCTTTAATGTGCGCCAAACGTTTGCCGCCCAAAAGGTGTGTTGAGGTAGAAGGTATAATCCTTCCAATGTGCACATTTTCGGGAGTAGATGTATGTTTAATGCAACTTTCTAAAAAAGAGGAGGCCAAACTGTAAATGATCCAAGTACAAGAGGCCAAAATGCTTCTTTCCCTCAATTTTGAAGTCCTCCTTAATTAGGCCTTTACCAAAAAAGTTACAAAAGTTATTGTTTTATAACCTTCTTTTGTTGGTCCATAATTGTGGTTAAAGTGCCACATCTTGATAAAATAAGATGAATCATAACACCTCGTTTCAAAGTTTAAATTATGTCTTTTCTATACATTTGGTTGGCTTTTTCCTGATCCTTATAACTTTTTTTGTAACCTACGTTCTAAATTTTTTTTTTCCTGGTGCAAACCTACGTTCTAATGAAACTTAAATGTTCATGAGTTATATTTCTAACACTACCATATATATATATATATATATATATATATATATATATATATATATATATATATAGTTTAAAAATAATTAGGGAAAACTTAGACTATATTAAAAATACTTTACAAAATAGCATAGACAAAACAAATAATTCAAAACTAGAAATAATAATGACACAACTAAATGAAATTAGAGATGACATAAAAGGATGCAAGCTAAAAATGATACATTTAGAAAAAAGGCGTAAAAAATTAGAAGATAATATAAAACATTATATACAATTACAAGGCATTGAGTATAATGATTAAAGACTACGAAACCAACATAAATTATTTAAATGCTTACAATAATAGTATTCGATATTTAAGCCCCGGAGAAGGTTTAACTAGAAACAACGTAGGGACTCCTACTGAGATAATAAACAAAAAACAAAATAATATAATAATTATATTATTATTAACATGTTTAGAAAAAATAGAAAATTTACAAATCCAAATAACTGAGTTAGAAGAACAAATTAGAATAAAGCCTAAGCAAACATCTACAAAAAATATAGAAGATTTATGTAAAAAATTAGATAATATGCAAATTGATAAAAAGAAACCTTCTAAAACAAAAGAAGATTGGAAATTTTTAGTTTATGATAAACAAAGAATAGAAGAACTAAATAAACACAGAAAACAAAAAGACAAACTCATTTCTTAAAATGTTAAGAAATACAGGAAATATTTTAGGAAAAGGTAATACAGAAGATAGAAATAAGACAGAAGTCTTAGCCACAGAAACAAGACGTAGAAATGAAAATACAGTAGGCAATAGAGTACTTAGGCTATTTAGACAACCACCTGCACCTATAGCTTCTTTAGAACAAATAATAGACATAGATAGACAAATTGAACAATTTAGACAAAATCGATTAGATTTAATTTCCCCACAAATTCTTTATCAAAATAATGCACCTGTAAGTCAAACAAGACTCTTTATGCACTATAGAGAAACTCAAAATAGATGCATAGGAGATGAAGTAGTTAGTATAAATTTAATACATCCAGATTCAGAACAAGAATTAGTCAGAGGCAATTTTAATCTTACACATATAGGTTTAATTGTTGTAGGAATTAAAGGATTAACCAGAAGAGACACAGGAGCTAAAGTCTTAGTCCCCGGTTAGACCAAAAACCATCGTTGGAAAAAATAGTAACATTTCAGAGAAAAACAGCGCTATAGAGGATCGATTTAGAGAAGATATGGCAGAAAATAGAAGATGATGAGTTGCCGAGATGACCTAAACAAATTCTAAAATAAGATAGATGGATTGTTCTAAAAGGATTACCTAAGATGTTCCAGTTAGGCTAAAAAACTCAGGGCATGCGTTAGTCCGCGGGATTTACAACGCCATCACTCGGCTTACTACCCTATGACTCGCTCCCACTCTTGTTTAAAAACCTATCAAGTAGTCCTAAGTTGTCCTTTTTTGAAAAATCCTTTTTTTTTTTTTACAGGGCAGAGCTCATCATTTACACTAAATGCCATATGATCTCTAAAATCCTATCTCCTATATCATGTTTTAGTCTTTGAGATGTTAGAATTTTTTGAAAGAAATGTTTCCTTTTCAATTCATAGAGAGGTTTTCACCTCATGAGCGTGTTCACCCCAGAATAGCTAAACTATAAGAGTAAAGAAAGAATCTTACTTGAAAGCTCTAAACTTTACTGGAAGTCTAAAATCTAACTTGTCTGGAAAATCTAAAATTTTCTTAGATATATGTTCTTGTAATTTTATCTTGCCATTTCCTATTTCCATACCCAGAAATTTTATATTTGTTTTAAATAATTCTATTTTCTTCTTGCTAAGGATTAAACCGTGTTTTTCAAATAATTTAAAGGCTAAATCTAAATGGGATAAATGTTCTGTCTCATTTTTACTACAAATAAGAATATCATCAATATATACTAAAATAAAATCATTATAAGGTCTAAAAATATCATCCATTTTGCGCTGGAAGATACTTGGTGCTGTCTTAAGGCCAAATGGCATAACTAACCATTCATATAGGCCTTCTGGTGTGGTAAATGCAGTCATTTAATATCTTCGGGCCACATTTTAATTTGATAAAAACCTGACTTACAGTCGAATTTACTAAAAAGTTTTTTACCTTTTATCTTACTTAAAAGAAATGTCTTATTTGGAATATTGTAACTGTCATCTTTTATGTTGTCATTTAACCTTTTGTAATTAATTACCATTCTACTTTGTTTTTAAGAATCTTCGTGGGTCCAAGAGTCCACTAAGATGCTTTGTCCTTTTCAATATCTACTAGCTTTCCTTTGCCTTTGTCCCGTTTTTCTGATATCTTCTGGTGAGACGTGGCAGTATCTGGATCATCAGATGATGATGTCTTCAATACTTCATCCAGCTCATAGTCTAATCGCTTGAAGTCTGAACTTGTATACGGCTTCTGTGCAAATTCTTCACTATACTGTCCTTGAACGTAGTTTTTGTCAAAATCTGAGAAGATGCTGTATATCATATCAGCAGTTTGTTTCTTGATTGCATCGGCCATTAACTTCTTCTTTTACACCTGTCCCTCTACTTTCGGTGAATCACTTTACTTTTGCAAAAGTTTATTCCAATTAAAAACAGATTCCTGTACAACTTTTGACCATGTAAATTTTAGTGCGCCTTTTTGACATAAGAGCGCATCTACTTTTGTAAAGATAGATGTAGTGCGCATCTCTTTTTAGGACAGCTGTTACTTGTAATTATTAGAGTTTAGGTTTTCTCTGCCTTTACTTTACCTGTTACCTGTAGAACAGGACTAGCTGTCTCTTGAATACCAGAAACAGGAGGTGTGTGAAGAAGTTGTTTCAGCTGCTGATGTTTGGAAAATTTAGAAATTTGTTTATCTTTCCAATCTGAGGCATTTAATTCAAAAATTTGGCGTTATTCATGTAGGAAGCAAGTTTCAAATAAAAGACCCTAAAATTACTTCTCTTCCAATAGACCAAGTCACCCTTTTAGACAACATTTGGCAGTCTTTTATGCGTAAAGACAATAGTTGGTTTGTCAATGCTTTGAACGGATTAGCATCTTATTTCCACAAACTTAGAGACACTCGTAGATTTCAATTCTATTGTGTTTTTAGGGGAAAACAACCCGGCATTTACAAACATTTTCCAGAGGCAATGCATCATGGTGTGGGAAACCATGAAAAACCTTGGTTTAAAGGCACTCAAACATTTGAAGAATCTCGTAAATTAATGCAAGATCATTATGGTCTAAATTATTTTATAAGTCCTTTTTGTGCTAACCCTGACACCTCACTTGCTACTTCTAATTCAGGTCCCATTCCTTCTTCTCCTGGATCACAATTTTGCAAAAATTGTGATATTTTAATAAAACATTATAGTGATTTAAAACAAGCCACTGACAAATTAGCTTTTGACAAAACACAATTAGAAGTTCAAATTTCTGAGTTAAAAACAAAAGTACTTGTTTCATTTTTAAGTTGTCGAGATATTTGTATATTGGTACATTTAGATACTAAAATTTCAATCACTTGTTCTAAAACGCTTCCTAAAGCATAAGCAGGTTTTTTGTCTGATGGTTGTTCATAGGCTGGAATTTCAACAAGGCAAAAATTTATTAATATGTTCTACTTTTATTGGAAAACTTACACAAAATAGTCAAGTAGGATATCAATTAAATATAGAAGACACTGCCAAATTTATAATTAATCGTGGAATTAGACTATTACCACCTTATAAGGTAGATGCTTTAGACAACTCAGGCCAAGAATGGCAAATAGATAGAATTTTAGGAACAAGTTCTTCAACTAGCATAGTACCAACAGATAGCTTATGGTATAGAAATACATCAGGCAGAATGTCAGTTAGATTTACAAATTATGTTGAAGCAAGTAATAATCCAGACATCCAAGAAACAGAAGAAAATGAATAAAATAAAAGCTAAAATAATTTTAAATCAAAAAATAGGAACTACTTATTTTGGTCAAGGACTTAGTTGGTCTCAATATCAAGAATGTATACAAATGATAGAGAAGGAAGAAAATAGCCTAAATATATTTGAAGAATCTGAAGAAATAACACAACCTCAGAAAATAACTATTCCTGCTTTGAACGGATTAGCATCTTATTTCCACAAACTTAGAGACACTCGTAGATTTCAATTCTATTGTGTTTTTAGGGGAAAACAACCCGGCATTTACAAATATTTTCCAGAGGCAATGCATCATGGTGTGGGAAACCATGAAAAACCTTGGTTTAAAGGCACTCAAACATTTGAAGAATCTCGTAAATTAATGCAAGATCATTATGGTCTAAATTATTTTATAAGTCCTTTTTGTACTAACCCTGACACCTCACTTGCTACTTCTAATTCAGGTCCCATTCCTTCTTCTCCTGGATCACAATTTTGCAAAAATTGTGATATTTTAACAAAACATTATAGTGATTTAAAACAAGCCACTGACAAATTAGCTTTTGACAAAACACAATTAGAAGTTCAAATTTCTGAGTTAAAAACAAAAGTACAAATTTTTGAATTAAATGCCTCAGATTGGAAAGATAAACAAATTTCTAAATTTTCCAAACATTAGCAGCTGAAACAACTTCTTCACACACCTCCTGTTTCTGGTATTCAAGAGACAGCTAGTCCTGTTCTACAGGTAACAGGTAAAGACTCCTCAAATCCTGTGATAGCTGGAGGTTTGCTCAAAATCTCTGAAAATCCCTCAAGCTCGGGAGAAAGCAAATCAGGCAGATACAACTATAAATTTAAATTGTGATGAAGAACTTAGTGATGAATATTTTGATGATTATTTAGTATATGACCTTTATGATAATGACAATGATTATCCATGGGATGATGAAGCCCTGGCTAATCTAGACAATATGTTAAACGGTATTTAATGACTACTAAAGTGATAGATTTGCAAAATTTACAAACAGACAATAATAGTTTAAAAATAATTAGGGAAAACTTAGACTATATTAAAAATACTTTACAAAATAGCATAGACAAAACAAATAATTCAAAACTAGAAATAATAATGACACAACTAAATGAAATTAGAGATGACATAAAAGGATGCAAGCTAAAAATGATACATTTAGAAAAAAGGCATAAAAAATTAGAAGATAATATAAAACATTATATACAATTACAAGGCATTGAGTATAATGATTAAAGACTACGAAACCAACATAAATTATTTAAATGCTTACAATAATAGTATTCGATATTTAAGCCCCGGAGAAGGTTCAGACTTCAAGCGATTAGACTATGAGCTGGATGAAGTATTGAAGACATCATCATCTGATGATCCAGATACTGCCACGTCTCACCAGAAGATATCAGAAAAACGGGACAAAGGCAAAGGAAAGCTAGTAGATATTGAAAAGGACAAAGCATCTTAGTGGACTCTTGGACCCACGAAGATTCTTAAAAACAAGATTACTTTTACACCTGTCCCTCTACTTTCGGTGAATCACTTTACTTTTGCAAAAGTTTATTCCAATAGAAGACAGATTCCTGTACAACTTTTGACCATGTAAATTTTAGTGCGCCTTTTTGACATAAGAGCGCATCTACTTTTGTAAAGATAGATGTAGTGCGCATCTCTTTTTAGGACAGCTGTTACTTGTAATTATTAGAGTTTAGGTTTTCTCTGCCTTTAAAAGGCTTAGAGCTCTTCAATTGTAGACACGCTGAAACTACTGCATTCTCGAGATCAATAGAATTCTCCCATTACTCTCAAAATTTCAACCTCTCAACTCCCTTGTTCATAATCACAAATCTGCTCAGTTAAGAAGACTTCCAGTAAAGTTTAGAGCTTTCAAGTAAGATTCTTTCTTTCCTCTTATAGTTTAGCTATTCTGGGGTGAACACGCTCATGAGGTGAAAACCTCTCTATGAATTGAAAAGGAAACATTTCTTTCAAAAAATTCTAACATCTCAAAGACTAAAACATGATATAGGAGATAGGATTTTAGAGATCATATGGCATTTAGTGTAAATGATGAGCTCTGCCCTGTAAAAAAAAAAAAAAAGGATTTTTCAAAAAAGGACAACTTAGGACTACTTGATAGGTTTTTAAACAAGAGTGGGAGCGAGTCATAGGGTAGTAAGCCGAGTGATGGCGTTGTAAATCCCGCGGACTAACGCATGCCCTGAGTTTTTTAGCCTAACTGCACCTCAACATTACGGTCAAGAAGAACCTAGACCTAAATATACTCGTAACCCTATAAGACAATATAAAAAACACCCTAGAAAAACTTATTATTTAAGAAAGAGTAGAGCTAGAAGACCTTTCTTAAATCCAAGACATGTACGTAAATATGATAATAAACGTATTTATAAAAACAAAGTAACTTGTTATGCATGTGGCGAACCAGACCATTTAAGAACTTCTAGTCCAGCACCACCGGCGGCTGGTAAAGACACCTCAAGTCCGGAGACCCCTTTCCGTTTGGGCAAAACGGAACTCAGAAGACAGAAGATCAAAGAATCAAAGAAGAAGTTAATGGCCGATGCAATCAAGAAACAAACTGCTGATATGATATACAGCATCTTCTCAGATTTTGACAAAAACTACGTTCAAGGACAGTATAGTGAAGAATTTGCACAGAAGCCGTATACAAGTTATTAGTATTATCAATAACTGATAAAGCTGCAAAAAAGCGACGAAATTCACAGTAATAATTATCAAAAGCATAAAAAGGTGTTCCTTCTGGTGTACTCATGTTTGATTTAGAGGGGCTACTTGCTCGAGGTTACTCACTTCTCTCCTTTACTTAGAAAACTTTTCTTTCATCAAAGTGGCTCTGATACCAAAATGGAGGGGTTTGGCCGGAAAAACGATTTTCTAAAAATCTTAGTCCCCGGTTAGACCAAAAACCATCGTTGGAAAAAATAGTAACATTTCAGAGAAAAACAGCGCTATAGAGGATCGATTTAGAGAAGATATGGCAGAAAATAGAAGATGAGATAATAAACAAAAAACAAATAATATAATAATTATATTATTATTAACATGTTTAGAAAAAATAGAAAATTTACAAATCCAAATAACTGAGTTAGAAGAACAAATTAGAATAAAGCCTAAGCAAACATCTACAAAAAATATAGAAGATTTATGTAAAAAATTAGATAATATGCAAATTGATAAAAAGAAACCTTCTAAAACAAAAGAAGATTGGAAATTTTTAGTTTATGATAAACAAAGAATAGAAGAACTAAATAAACACAGAAAACAAAAAGACAAACTCATTTCTTAAAATGTTAAGAAATACAGGAAATATTTTAGGAAAAGGTAATACAGAAGATAGAAATAGGACAGAAGTCTTAGCCACAGAAACAAGACGTAGAAATGAAAATACAGTAGGCAATAGAGTACTTAGGCTATTTAGACAACCACCTGCACCTATAGCTTCTTTAGAACAAATAATAGACATAGATAGACAAATTGAACAATTTAGACAAAATCGATTAGATTTAATTTCCCCACAAATTCTTAAAGCTAAAATAATTTTAAATCAAAAAATAGGAACTACTTATTTTGGTCAAGGACTTAGTTGGTCTCAATATCAAGAATGTATACAAATGATAGAGAAGGAAGAAAATAGCCTAAATATATTTGAAGAATCTGAAGAAATAACACAACCTCAGAAAATAACTATTCCTGATGAACTAAAAGATTCAAAACAGCAAATCAGATGGTATAAGCAACTAATCCTTCGTGAGATGAATAGGATAAGAGACATACTTTGCTTGCCAAAAACTGATTGTCCTTGGGAACAAGAATACAGAAAAATGACAATTTCCCAGTCACAACAATATATAAAGTATATGAGGAATAAACTAAAAATTTCCAATCTTCTTTTGTTTTAGAAGGTTTCTTTTTATCAATTTGCATATTATCTAATTTTTTACATAAATCTTCTATATTTTTTGTAGATGTTTGCTTAGGCTTTATTCTAATTTGTTCTTCTAACTCAGTTATTTGGATTTGTAAATTTTCTATTTTTTCTAAACATGTTTCATTATATATATTTCCGCTTTGAGAGGCGAAATAATAATATTCTTGCATAAAAGGTTTAATATTATGCCAATTGTATAAATGTACTTGTTCTAATCTTCTAGCGGCTTCATTTTGTAGAACACCGTCTCCTGTATTAGGATTTCTACCGGTTAAAATTAATTGTATAGTGTTTACAAAATTATATGGATTAGGCCCTAAATCGGCCATTTCTCGTAAATCATTAGGATAAGCTCTTTGCCATTCTTCAAAATTTGCTTTAGCTATGGGTCCTAAAAACTGTGTCATGTATCTTATCATTTCTTCACCTGTTTCTAAGTTATCAGCTTGTTTTGTAATAAAATTGGCTACAACAGCATCCTTCCATACTTGTATATAATTTGTTCTTTGTTGTGGATCTACTGATGTAATATTTAAAATAAAAGGTTCTGCTGCCTTTTGTATTTTAAAATTTTGTTCTAAAGGATGTCTTTTTCCTTTAGGTCTATAATTAGGTTTATCATATGGTCTGTCTGATGCATCTATTTTAGCACTTTGTCTTGGTAAATTTCCATAAGTATATTGTGGTCTATAATTACCTCTGGTTGTATAAAACCTACTATCTTCAGTTAGGTACTAACTACTTCATCTCCTATGCATCTATTTTGAGTTTCTCTATAGTGCATAAAGAGTCTTGTTTGACTTACAGGTGCATTATTTTGATAAAGAATTTGTGGGGAAATTAAATCTAATCGATTTTGTCTAAATTGTTCAATTTGTCTATCTATGTCTATTATTTGTTCTAAAGAAGCTATAGGTGCAGGTGGTTGTCTAAATAGCCTAAGTACTCTATTGCCTACTGTATTTTCATTTCTACGTCTTGTTTCTGTGGCTAAGACTTCTGTCCTATTTCTATCTTCTGTATTACCTTTTCCTAAAATATTTCCTGTATTTCTTAACATTTTAAGAAATGAGTTTGTCTTTTTGTTTTCTGTGTTTATTTAGTTCTTCTATTCTTTGTTTATCATAAACATATATATATATATATATATATATATATATATATATATCGATTGATAGGTTTCTAGCCCAACAAACACCCAATCTAATTTTCTAGAATTTTTGATTTATTTTATAGCAACTTAATTATGTGTCACCAATTCATTGGCCAAAAAAAAAAAACAGCTTAACTCCCAAGCAAACTTCCACCACACCCACATCTCCCACTTCCACCGCTTCATCACCTTCCCTAAAAAAGCAAACCAACAGAAACAAAATTAGCCGAGTGTTATTTCCATTTTCTTGCACTTCAAGGGAGCAAAAGAAGCATTTCCATTGAGTATGTGATTTCTTTGTCAGTGGTTTTTGCTTTCCTATTTTGGGCACTGAAAGTTATTTCAATTTTTTTGCGTTTCAACTCTTTTCCTTGGCAGCAACAGAAAGCAAAAGAAGCATTTTTATTTCTCCCGCTGAGGTTATTTCTATTTTCTTGGAGTTCAACTCTTTTCCTTGGTTGCAAAGAATGGTTGCGGATGACATCTTTACACCATTTGCTTTTCTATATCTATTCATGTCTTTGATGGTTATTATTCTCGGTGTTCCCAGGTCTTTGCGATTTTGGTACTACGCATAAGTAGACAAGAAAAGGTTGGTCAGTTGAAACATATCTATTCATGTTCACTTAGCAGCATTAGTTATTGCTTTTATGTGTCCATTTTTTCCTTTGATCGTGATTATCTTTAGATATTTGCAACTTTATTTGGTGTTTTATAGATGACTTGGTCTTTTTACCTAAGAGACTTTCAACTGATGATAAAGCAGTTGTAGTTTTCTATTGATTATAACAAGAGCATATTTCCATTTTCTTGCAGTTCAAGGGAGCTCCTTGGTAGAAACAGAAAGCAAAAGAAGCATTTCCTTTTCTATTCTGGGCAACATGAGTATACGATTTCTTTGTCAGTGGTATTTGCTTTCCTATTCTGGGCACTGAAGGTTATTTCTGTTTTCTTGCAGTTCAACTCTTTTCCTTGGTAGCAATAGAAAGCAAAAGAAGCATTTCCATTTCTCCTGCTGAGGTTATTTCTATTTTCTTGGAGTTCAACTATTTTCCTTGGTTGCAAAGAATGGTTGCGGATGACATCTTTACACTATTTGCTTTTCTATATCATTTGCTTTCCTATTCTGGGCACTCAAGATTATTTTTATTTTCTTACAGTTCAAGGGAGCTCCTTGGTAGCAACATAAAGAAAAGAAGCATTTCCATTTCTCCCGCTAAGGTCTTAGTCTTCTCAGCAAGTCTTCTCTGCAATTGCTTTTTTTATTCTACCATACTTAACATATGCCATGTAAGAGACACTTTGAAATGTAGTGTTTGCTTATTTTCTAACAAACTGGAACTCTCCCTCTTTTGCTTTCTTCGTATTTTGTAAATATCACAATTGGAAACCAATATCTACCCGTTTCAGTATTTGTAGGAACTTTCATGCACGACCTTTTGTGTAATTATTTCCGTGGGTGAGCTTCTGCTTTGTGGTTGTAAGGTGCGGGATTGGGGGGGGAGAGAGAGAGAGAGAACACAAACAGTTTATGTGTGTCTATGTGTGGTGAGTGGAAGGGGGAGGGGGAGCCGTGGGTTGTGGGACGTGGGTACGGGGTGGTGGGGGTATTTCCGTGTTGTGGGGGTGGTGATGGGTTAGTGTGAGTGGGGGGGTGGTGATGGGTTAGTGTGAGTGGGGGTCATGGGGGTCTGCGTGCATAGCAGGGGGTCGTGGGGGTCGTGAAAGTTGCTGTTTGAATGGGTAGGGGGATTGCGGGGTGGTGGGGTATTTCCGTTGTTGTGGGGTCATGGGTAATGGGGTGGTGCTGGGGGGTGGGTAGCGGTCATGGGTAACCTCCCCGGGGTGGTGATGGGGGTTCGTGGGGAACGGGTAACGGGGGGTTTAGGGGTGGCTGATGTGTGAGAGAGAGGGGTGGTGGGGTGGTGATGGGGTTCGTGGGTAGCGGTCATGGGTAACCCCCCGGGGTGGTGGGGTGGTTTGGGGGGTGGCTGATGTGTGGGAGAGAGGGGTGGGGGGTTGGCGGAACTGTGTGAGAGGTACGTGTTGTGTGTTGTTGGTTTAAGGTGTGTGTGCAGTGGAAGGTGGTTGGGGGTGCAAGGTGGCTGGGTATTGCGGTGGTTAGGGTCGCTGGGTAGTTTGGTTTTAGCCAGGGGGTGCAACGCATGCACTTTTAGTGAACTCAAGAATGAGTTCGTTGCTATGCGACCCTAACCATGTACTATCTATCTACCATGTACTAGCTAAAAGCACTTGCTATCCTCAGAAAAATAGAATACAACTATCATAAACTTTGCTCTGAATCTTCAAAAAAGTAAAACTCTTCAAATTCGCTACTACACTATAGCGGATACTAAATGTTAAATTATGCTTTCAGATTAGTAACGTACTAATTACACTTTCGCACTTTAGTAATTCTTGGTTATGCAACAGGAAAATTACCGCTAAATATGACAATGAGAAAAAAAAAATGTAGTTTACATCTTCATACAATAACTGAAAACAAAATTAATCATCTCTTTGTAATGGGGAATAATTGAAAAACAAAAATTTGCAATATCTTTGGCTACATCAAACTATTTTTACACTAATAATTGACATAATATATTGTATAGATACATTATGATTGTTGGCCCGTGCATAGCACTGGATTTTAGCAAGTACTCTATATAATAGGATTCCATTAATAGCCTTAATGAGCAGCAAACTGTGAATCCTATTTTTTAGAATTTTTAATTTTATAAAATAAAAAAATAACATGTAGGCTCCTATTGGATCTTCGCCTCCTCCTAAAAAGAACATGTACCCCAATATTCCTAAAATCTCTCTATCTTTCCCCACGTCTCAACAGTTATTTTTACAGTTATTTTTATCTTTTTTTTTCCTGTTCTTCCCTTTACGGACGGTGGACGATCAACACCCGCTTCCTCCTCCCCTTCTCTCGTCGTCGTCTTCATCTCCCTCTATCTCGCCTAGACCAAGTCACGCGCCGACAACCAGGAAGATCGTCCATTTGTGCGGTTCATCAGCCTGAGATCTAAGTTGTGAATTGAGAGAGGTAAGGGGAGGAGAAATAGGGGTGAAAAGAAAGGACAAAGAGGCGGAGATCGAGGTCGATTGGAAGAGAGGAAGACTTTACGACATCGAGCGCAAATTGTGACCACGAGAGTTAAGGTTGGAGCAATTTTAATTTTTAAGCATATCCAAAATTTTGCTGATTTTTCTCTACACAATAATCTGGGTATATGTAGTTTAATAAAATAGTGTCAATATAATTCTCGCAATGATACAGATTTTGGAAAGCATGACTCTAGCCCAAATCTATAACAGGTGAGCTATATTCTCACTTACTTATCACGTTTACATCTTATGTTTTTTTTATTTTAGCTTCTCTTTAATCACTTCATGTTTGGAAAAGTATAACTTCGTGTATACTTGTGCAGAAAATAAGGAAGTACGAAAATACTGAAATGTAGTTTACTAAACAGAACAAACAGTATTAACGATAAAAATAACTCACAGCAAAATCAGATAAACAGCAATGGAGAATCGAGGCTTGAATTTGATTCACTGTCCTTAAGACTTTATTCGTCCCGCAACGGTGCTAACGGTCTCCTGACGAAAAGCCTCCCAGGATACAATGGTAGTACGTCTGGAAATAGGAGCACTCCAAATTTGCAGACCCGGCGAACCAAAACTATGGCACAGAACTCTTTCGGACACAGGAAAATACGAGACAGCAGAAATATTGCCGAAGAATTATTTTGGGATAAATTCGTTAAGTTCTTAAACTTCTGAAAAACTGACTCGTTGCAACTTTTCACAGAAAAACTGTTAAGCTGGAAAGGTCACAACTTTCCAGAAATAAAATAAATAAATAAACTTTATTTATTTAAAATATTTGTTCCAAAAAGATTAAAGCCTGATGGGCCCAAGCCACGGACCGGGACGGGGCGGGCGGCGCGCGTGGTGGACCTTAGGTCAACCTAGGTCCTCCCTCTTTACAAAAAATGTCAACCTAGGCCCCGCTTGACACTATTTTTTTTTTAGTTCTATAAACTGGAAAAAATAAACTCGTTTGGTAACCAGTTTTGTTTTGTTTTTTTTTTCAGTTTAAAAAACTAGTTTTTAAACCAAGACTGTTTTTGAAAACTCCAAAAATGAGTTTCGGTTTTCAATTTTAATTTTTTTTGGAGACCACCACCACCCTCCCATCACTGGCAACCACGCCCCACCACCGCCACCGCAAACCACCACCAAAGAAAAAACTCAAAATAAAAACTGGATTATCAAATACTCATTTGTTTTGTAAAAAAAAAAAAATTAACTGGTTTTGTTTTTTTTTTTTCGGAAACTGAAAATCAAAACTGAAAGTGTTGTCAAACAGAGCTAGTTCCCTCTCTTTTTTTTTTTTTTTCAGTTGGACAGTTGGTTGTGTAAAGGTTTTGGTCTTGGGCCGGCCGGAGGCTCCAGCAGTGGTGGAGACAATGACAAGCGACCAACATAGATCGGGTACAGTGATGTACAATCTTCCTTTAATTTTTAGTCCGCTTTTGTATATATTGGATTGCTTTCAACTGACCGAGTTGGTGCTTCCTGCCGAAAGAAGCTATTGTGATAATATTGAACAATACTCTTTGTTAACTCATATCTTATTGAAAACATCTCTGATGATTTTGCTATCAATCTATATTAGTTATGCTTTTTCCAATTTAAAACGTGTGCTATTGGTCTACTTTTTCATTTGTAATATGTCTACCCCCTCACCATTGATAACTCTAGACATCGCCTATTTTAAAAAGCTTTTATTATGTTCCTTCTTTGAGTTAATATACTTGCTTTAAGATGGATTTCCACTTAATGCATCATTAAAGTCAAAGTGTACAATACAATTTTATGCATTCTTCCAGGTGACATATAGAGTTTATCTTAATTTTGTGCTTATTTAGCTTTCTTAGAGGCTGTAGTTTCCTTCGGTAAGCATCTTTTACGTTAGTACCATCAAAATAATTCCATAAGAAATAGCTACCATATGCCTTTCACAGTTTTGCATTTGATGGATTATATTTGATAGGATAAGAGATACATGGAAAGTAGACTATAGGCACAAGCTCTTTATGTATTTCATATAATTGTAATTCTTATTACTGTTCATTACCAGATCCTTTCTTTTGAAAATTTAGTGGCATGGCTAATTTCAACATTGAGTATGAATTCGAGGGAGACCAAGCTTTTTTGCAATAATAATGTTATAATTGTTATTCTTAGGCCGAGTATGCCCAAAATCTACCAAGATTCATGCAACGTCTTCTACAATGATTTATTATATTGTGCTTTATTTATTAAAAAAATGTTAAATTGACACGCCCTGAGTAAGATTTTGTTTAGTGGGCTAAGCATACCATTTTTCGAAGAATTCTCAATCATCAAGAAAATTGTGTTAATGAGTGTGTAGATATATTGTCAAGTATCTTTGTCGCCAGCCTGATAGTGGGCGAAATCTCACAGTAATGTGCCGCTATAAAAAAAATCAAATGAAAAATGTGGAATGCAAACATCATATTTTCTAAATTGATATAAAATGTTATTGACTGCACTGCAATAAATCTTGCAAAATAGCTGCGTCCAGAGATTTTATCTTAGTGCATCTGTAGTGACAAAACCAGTTATAAACGTGTAAATACATATCTAATTTTTTTTTTCTGGTGCTCTAAAAACTGCAGTAGCTAGTAAAAACTGGTTGCTAAATTGATAGGAATCCACTACTTAAGAAACTTTTCTCGACAAAAAGGAGGGAGCTAAAATTTTTCCAAAGTTCTTAGACTGTTTTGACTACTTACTTTTTTATTCAGTAGCTCAATAACTTGATAATGTTAATTTTTTAGACATGGGTGACAATCGGTCATAAAATAGGATTGAGTTAAGAAAAGTCAAGCAACCAAGAGGTACCAACAAAATTATCATGAGATATCTCAAAAAACTAGGAACCTAAAACCAAAATCAAAGCATAGATCATCTTTGCCAAAAAAAGTCTACTCTCAGTAGCTACCAATGGAGTGAACAAAGAAAGAAAATTGAATGGCGGCAAAACTTCCACCAACAACCAAACCAAATCCTTTTGCTAGTTATGGAAAGCAAAACAGTCTAAAACGAACATGCAAAGAGAGAACTCTCCAAACAACATAAGTAACACATAGATTCAGTTAAAATCCTAGCACCGGCATAGAACCTTCACTCTATTTACCATCAGATCCCAACGAGATTCAATGTGAAGCCACGTTAGATATAAGTTGAGCAACGTTGAGAAATTAAAAAACAGATTTAAACTACTAAAACAAGGCGTGCACAAAGAGTGAGGACAATGGAGAGTAAAATGTAGATATGGAAGTGTGAGGGCCTCTAAAGATGGGAGAGGCACTCCCCCAAAGTATGACGGCTAGGGTTTCTCTAAGAGCAAGTGTTGCTATACGAGTTTGGTGAGAAGGTCATTATTAAAGGGGAAAAATCCATGAAAATTTTGTCCTATTAAATACTAATTTCATAATTATTTACCCCAATTTAGAAAAGTATGGTCACTCCAGACTCCATTTCTCACAAGCCATGAGATGAAACAAATTGGAGGGACTGAAGTTCAGCCCCACATTCCATATGTTTAATGTGACTACAAATATTACTTTAAGCTTGTGCCACTAATCACGAGTTGCTCTAATAAACTAAGCTATTAGAGAATGTCTTGCTTTAACATTCACTCTTACGCGAAACACATCGCCTCCAAAGTGCATACACAAATGTATCAACAGATACATGACACACACACACACACACACACACACACACACACACACACACACACACACACATATATATATATATATATATATATGTATATATATATGGGCTCAAATGCAAGTTAGAAGAACAATAAAAAAAACTGCCATCTCTGACACCATTAGCTAAAACTGCTAACATCATCACAAAAAGGGGTTTAACGCATTTTCGCTGCTTTAGCATAATTTGGGTGTGAGCTAAACTGTAAAGAGAAGCTCTCCCCTTGCCTTAACCGTCGTATTTCCTGGTGTATAAGAGATACATACTATACCCATCTTAATCCTTCTTTGGTTTGGGCTACAATGCCAATGAACTTTAAAGGCTAAATTGTGTGACGACGACACTATACAAGATTCCTAAGACTCTCTTCTATTATAGAGACCAAAGTTTGAAGGCAAATATTAGGATTTGGGACATAGGTGGTGGCTGGATTTGGGAAAAACTAGATAATTATGAGATCCTTTAGCCTTTTTTTTTTAACCATTTTATGCCAAAAGATGACAACTCCATCAAATTGTTACTTCCGAAAAAGAATACAAATGATCTGAGAAAAATCTTCCGTGCATAGCAGGGGGTTTTAGCTAGTATGTACATATACAAATAAATTGATAGGCCGGGTTTTTATCTTTCAAACCTCTAATCCTTTTTTCTAGAATTTCTTATTTTTAAAATACAACTACATAGACATTAAACTACAATGGTCAGAAAGTAACCTTCAACCCCATGATCTCTAACTATCCCACCCCATGACCTCCCCCCCCTCCCTTTCATACCTAACTATCTTTCTTCTCGTGCATACCACGGGGTTTTAACTAGTATGTCCATTTACATATATAATGCATAGAGGATGGTCTTTGGTGGTGTGTGACAATGTAACTTATGTAATTCATTTTAACCTTATGTGGTCACCATATTTATTCAGGGCCGATGTCTTTTCTTCGGCTTGTTGCCTTTTTGTGTAACAAACACCACCTTCAGATAGCATTATCATTTTCATGACAAATCATATCCTCTCAGGGGTGAATCAGAAAATTTAATCACGGGGTGACAAAAAATTATTAAAAAAAATTTTAATGGCTAACATAAAAGAATTCAGAAGGTTCACATAAAATACGAATAATCAAAAATACATTATAATTAGTGTCACTATTGAATCTGTTAGATACAAAACAGATTGCTTAATTTAACTACTAACAATAAATTTTCACTACTCAGTGATTTATTTAACTTGCTGATTTTAGTCGGTCAATAATAAAATTTTAATTTTGTATGAAAAAAGCCTAACTTTTACTGTATAAATATATTACTAATGTGATTATTAACTATATGAGTACATTAGTCACATATAAGTTAACTAACTATAAGAATTTAAACTTAAAAAAAAAAAGAACGAACCTTAATCTATTCCTTTTTCTTTTGGTAATGTGGAGATTTATAATTTGAGATTTAAAAGAATGAAGATAGAGTAAGAAAATGACAAAGATAAAGATTATGATAGGGCACAAAGATTAAAAAACACAACAAAATAAAATCCTAATAAATTAATATTACAATATAATGAATTTTATAAACATTTTAAATGTGTTTATCTATTATCTAAGAAACTAAAAGAAATATTCCAAAAATATTGAAGGGTGCCATTGCGCCCCCCCCCCCCCCCCCCCCCCCCCGGGCCCTGTATCTTGTGTAATGCATTGAATTGACGTCAATGAGGTGTCTTTGGAGCGTGTGATGATCTTACCTTTATCATTCATGTTTAACCTTAAGTTGTCACCATACAAACAAGACCTCCATATCGTACAATCATTTTCATCACAAGCGCTATGTGTTGAAGTGAAATGCCTTTTTTATTGAGACTATGTATCATAGTAGTGTTTGTTTTCCTAAAGAATTTGAGCAAAGAAAGTGTTATGTGAAGCATCTGCTTCACTCCTGGTGTAAGTTAAAAGAAGTTACAACAAACATAATCAGGCTACTATTTCATGAAGGCAGCAGGCCCAGTTCGTAGCAGCGCGAACCCCCTTTGTTGCTAAAGTGTTCGAGGAAGATACTTTGAACCCTTTACAGTACCTCATCTGTGATGAGCAATGTCATATCTTAGAAGAATATAGAGGTACGCAAACGTGTTTTTCATGCTCCCCGACTTAGAAGGTAAGTTTTCTTGTGTTTTTTTAGATTTCATTTTGTACGTGAGCTTGCTCTCATATTGTATTGATTGTGGCATAATTTGTCCAACAATAAGATGCATCACTTCCTACCATATTCCAATATGTTCTTACATTACACTGAACTAAGGTGCATATTGATGCAAAGGTGCATGGTTTTGAAACAGGACCCTTCTGTACTAAGCGCGGTTGTATTAACTTCTTCCCATTAGCATTACAAATTTACCTTACTGTTGGAGAAATTTTACGTTAACTCCTATAGGTTTTTCCAAGAATATGCTAATTATGATTCCTATGACTTGGGAATGAACTTGTTCTTCCTTTTCTTTTGGAATTTGCAAAATCTACTTTATGAAGGTAGCAGTTCCCGTTAATTTTTATTAGCTGTGTATTATTCCTGTACGTATTCATGAGTCTCTACTTTAAAGTCAATTACTTGCCTAACCAGTCAGGGTCTAACTGACTAACGTTGAGAAACTTCAAAATTTATTAGTTACATGAAAAGATTGAGAAACGTTGCTATTCTAATTTGGTATAAAGCATAGAGTGAGTGGTACAAGTGGATGATAAACTTTCTCAGCTTTGAATAACCAGATACTTCCGTAGAGAACTGTTCCTGATCGTATATTTCCACGAGGCTGTAGTTGATTTAGCAATAAGTACTTCGATCCCCGACAAGTTTGTGGGTGTAACGAATTAATGGCTGTCGCAAACAAGATATTATGATTACAGTTTACTTACACGTGTTACCTTATTCCTTACATGTGCACGTCTCGCTCATGGTGACTTTAACATTTCATGAGATTCGCACATGTAACACCCTGATCTACAACTTTGTAACCAGGACAACTCCAAATGTCTCTATATATACAATCCAAGAGACTAGCTAGGTTTTTGAACTATTTATCAAAGCACTAGACAAGTTTTTCCTTTGTCATATATAGGAGGATCTCTTGAAAATCGCCTACTTTTCCTTTCAGCTCCATGAAAGAGAGAGATTTTGAGGCAGGGCGCCAAGAGGGTGAGCCAGGGAAGAATTTCGACTGCTCTCAAAGAGCACAATGGCTAAGGGCTGTTGTACTTGGTGGCAATGAAGGACTAGTTTCGGCTACCTTACTGATGATGGGGGCAGGAACACACATTCATGAAACAAAGATTCTGATCATTACTGGGCTTTTAGGGCTACTAGCCGGAGCTTTAAGCATAGCAACTGCGGAGTTTGTCTCCGTTTACGCCCAAGTTGATATAGTCAAGGCTCAAAACAACAGAGACCAAAGAGAGGGAAGAGTTGGAGAAAAAACCGCGGCAGCGCCAAGTCCAACTCAAATAGCTGTGGCAGCTTCAGTGGCTTATTTGGTAGGAGGGATACTGCCACTACTAGCGGCCTTTGCTATAAAGGATCAGAAGATTAGGGTTATTGTGGCTGCAGCCACTTCTTGCTTCTCTATGTTGGTGCTGGGAAATGTTGCAGCTGCGCTTGGGAAGGCATCAGTGGCAAGGTCTTGCGCAAGAGTGCTTGTTGGGGGCTCGATCGAAATTGCTGTTATGGTAGGAAGGAGAAAAGTCCTTGAGGTTTATGGCTCCTAGGTTAATTTTCTGTTTTTGCATGTTTTGTTGCATTCTTGTACAATAAATAAATGTTTGCATAAGATCTGTATGTTATTGAGTAAATATACACAAAAAAAAAATTGTTTTCATATAGCAAGTCCTGCTATATATTTATATTGCATTATCTTGATTCATTTTTTCAGTTTCTTTTGTTTTGTTTCTTGTGTTTTTCGTGATTATCATGATTTTTCGTACTAGAATCCTCTACTAAAAATGTCGCTAAATTCATTTTAATGATTAAAAAGTTGCCACCATAAATTTTAACAACAACGAAAAACACGTTGAGTGGCATGTTTTGTCACTAAAAGATTTGTTGCTGATTGGACCAATAAAGCAAGAAAGTTTTTGCGTTTGCTTGTTTGCAATTCAAGCTTATGTAAAGAACATGTGTTGCTTAATTTCACGTGCTTGTATCTACAGAGGCTGATATACTGTTTGTCGCCAAAGTTTCAACATCCTGTGCAGCACTTGTCCATCTTCTTCCTTAGAATCTCAAGATTTTGACGCTTTAGGCTCTGTTTGACAACACTTTCAGTTTTGGTTTTCAGTTTAAAAAAAAACCAAAATCAGTTTAATTTATTTTTTTTATAAAAACAAGTGGACGTTTGATAATCCAATTTTTATTTTGAGTTTTATTTTTGGGTATTTGATTACCCAGTTTTTATTTTGAGTTTTTTCTTTGGTGGTGATTTGTGGTGGCGGTGGTGAGGCGTGGCAGTGGCCGACGGTGGTGGTGGCTAGCCCTCGGCGGTGGCCTTCGCCTGTCGCCGGCTGTGGGGTGGCTGCCGGTGGTGGGCGATGGCTGCCGGCGGTGAGAGGGTGGTGGTGGTCTCAAAAAAAAAAAATCAAAACTGAAAATCGAAACTCATTTTTGGAATTTTCAAAAACAGCCTTGATTTAAAAATTGATTTTTTAAACTGAAGAAAAAAAATGAAAACTGATTACCAAACGCGTTTATTTTTTCCAGTTTACAAAACTAAAAAAATAAATAAAAAAAATAGAGTGTCAAACGGGGCCTTAATTACTCTGAAGAAGTTTTATTCCACACGAAGAGAGGAGGCTTGCTAATAAGATGTGTAATGTTCCAAATTATGTTGCACCAAATTTGGTCGGGGCATTGGGACATTTTGGGGCTAAGATGTGTGCCGTTTCAATTTGTATACTTGGAGACAAGTACTGTAAATGGGTGGTAATTCTTGTAAAAGACATGTTTTATTTTTCACAGTTCATTTGTGGGTTGGTAATGCCAAAAATTGAAGTAGACTTTCTTCAAGAGTGGTTCTGGATTTTGAAGGAGAGCGATAAACAAGCAACTAAAACATGAAAATCAAATGTGCTCGCTCCATATTTATTGTTAATCATTTACCTCCAAAAGTTACCTAATAATATAGCAATAAGAATAGCATTGCACAACAGCTAAAAGCTTGGGGCAATCCACATAAATTTGATAATCTTGTTGGAAATTTGGTGGAAACTAAATCACAAGTACAAACTTTGAAGCGTGTAATCGCTTTCTTTAAGGTGCTATTTGTCCCCACCCGAATTTAAGTTATGAGTTAAGACAAATAATCTTGCAGGACATGACGAAGCCTCGGTGGAATGTGTAAAAAAATTAAATTCAAAAAATTTCCTTAAAATTCTTTTTGGAGCCGGGCAAGTCTTGGCTACATATATTTTACAAGAAAAAAAAGTTTAAGGATTTTCAGTGTTTTGGAAAAACATAATTACTCTGCACTGATAAAACCTAAAAGGATGTCTTTGGACAAACATAATTGTTAGAAAACAGTTACAACAGTTAAAACATAATTGCCAGAAATTTTTTGAAATAAATCAAAATATAAATTAAAATATCAGATTGTACCTTTTCAGCAAAACTTAATTTCAAAATAAAAAATAACATGAAACGCGCACTCTAACTTTACTACCGATATAAGTCCTCTTCAAAACTAATTTCTAAGCAATATAAGACTCTCCTCAAACTCAACACATGTTACTGTATGATTTGGGACGTAATACTTCTGTCTTGCATGTTATAGATCCCATGTCCTTGCCACCTCCTGCTAAGTCATCGTCACCCACATATGCTTCAAGAGCGTCAGTAAAGTAAATGCAATCAGCCTCGATGCATCCGTGGGCCTCAATCGAGAAGGAAGAATTATGATCCAAAAACAAGGCTCTGTCACCCAAATTCTTTACTTCTTTCCACCCTGGTTGCTAATTTCCACTTCAAAGACTTGGAAACATGTTTTTCCATAAGTAAATTAGTAGTTTTTCTTTGTCCACATGCCATCTTCATCCACAGGGTCCAAAGGATGAATCTCTACTTCTTTGCACGAAACTACTAATAGTTTTCCAGACAACTCCACATAATACAGATACCCGGTACGTGTTGTTCAGGAGGCAACCTTGTGACTAGCTCCGTCGCTGTTGGATTAGGCCCTTCCATATTGCAAACAATAGGATTGCACCTTGACAGCCTATTGCGCAAAACATCCACTTGAAGTGTGATGCCAAGAGAGTGAGTTTGTAGATTATGTGGAGGTGCCACAAAGTAGTCCAAAGTCCATTATTCAAAAGTATGCCTGTACCATTAGTAGACACATGGTGTTCCCTGAGAGTGCCATATCACCAAGGGGGACCACAAATGTCGGTGCTTTACCAACTGTCAGATAGCAAATTTGCCCTGCATGCCCCTTACAACTTCACTCTGCCTATATGAAAAAACTGACCACACAGCGTCGACATAATCGGAGAACGTCCTTGATCTGGTCATTGCTCCAAAGCCCGTACATAGTCTCATGGGAGGCATAAAGTGACGGGTAGAACCTAACAGTAGTGGGAGAGGGTCTACACACCCGACTGTCTAGCAGACTAGGCGCGATGCACTCTCGAGACCTGCTCTTGTCTTGTAGTGAGCCGGGGGTCATTATCATGGGGGCCTCAATGATCATCGGTAACATGAATTCGACGGGGTCACAGCTTAGGAGTGTCTAGTGTCATGCAAGTCATCCCATGAGAAGATAGTGTCTTAGAGAACGAGCATATCCCCCTGGGAAGGGTTCTTATGCGAAGCAGTACAATCAGAACCCTTCAGAATATTGCACACTTTGGAGAGTGGGTCGAAGCATGTTCCACATCCAAAGCAGAACATGCATGTTATGGTGAATAAACGGACCAATGGTGGGGGCACAACAATGAGTGTCGTGAAGGGCACGTGACACGACAATGACTCATGGGCGCATTTATAAGTGTTTCAAGGACGAGGGTTGTGTCGGGGCCATGTGAGATGAGGATGACGCTTGGACCCGGCGACCGGTATCGCGGAGATAGGCGTTATGCTGGGAGCAAGTGACGCAATGGTAGCACTCGGGCACGACGACGAGTGTAATGGAGTCATGTGTCGTGTCAAGCACTACAAGAAAAGGCGTCTTTTGCGACGGAGTTTTAGCGACGGCATAAATTCCGTCGCTAAAATGCGTTTTAACGACGGAAACCTCCGTCAGTAAAACTCCGTCGTAAAATATTATTTAAGCGATGGATTTATTCCGTCGCAAAAAACTCCGTCGGTGAAAAGGCGTTTTACCGACGGAAACCTCCGTCGGTAACACTCGGCCGTGAAATATTATTTAAGCGACGGATTTATTCCGTCGCAAAAAACTCCGTCGGTACAAATAGGTCTTCACCGACGGACTTTTAGCGATGGAATAAATCCGTCGCTAAAAGTCTATTAAATCCACAGATCTGCTTCTCTCTTCGAAAATCCCAAAACCCAACTTCCCTCTACCCCGGCGGCGACCTCCCTCGACACCGGCGATGACTTCCCTCGACCCCGGCGGTGACCTCCCTCGACGATGGCGACCACCTACAACTCCGGCGACCACGGGCCCTCACCTCCGGTAGATCTGTGAAGATGAGAGAGACTGAGAGAGAGATAGAGAGAGCAGCGTCGACCACCGGGACCACCGGAGACGACGGTTTCTCACCTCCGGCAGTATTTCTCGTGAGGTAAAGTTCTTGTCTTCCTCTCTGTTTGCTCTAAGCTATACCTTTTGTCTTCCTCTTATACATGTAAATTGCTGTGAAAAGTTAAAGATGATTTTAGATTGTTAATTGTGCATTGAGCATTTGAGATATTGAGATTATTGACGGAGGATGGGACCCAATTGGATTGAATGTGTGATTTTTGTTAATTTATTGTATTGAGCATTTGAGAATTGAGATTATTGACGGAGGATGGGACCCAATTGGATTGAATGTGTGATTTTTGTTAATTTATTGGATTGAGATACCTGTTAGTTAACGCAGACACGGACACCACGTCTGATCGACGGTGTCCGACATTTAAAAAACAAATTAACGTATGCCGATGTGTCTGGAGGTGCGTGTCCGGAGGCATCGGATAAGTGTCCGGAGGCATCGGACACGTGTCTGGAGGCGTCAGACACGTGTCGGTATGTGTCGGACACGTGCCCGGAGGTGTCAAACACGTATCGGACACCATATCGACACCCTATATAAGGTGTCAGAATTGAGGTTGTTGACGGAGGATGAGACCCAATTGGATTGAGATACATGTTAATTAGCGTAGACACGGACACCACGTTTGATCGACGGTGTCCAGTATTTAAAAAACAAATTAATGTATGCCGATGTGTCTGGAGGTGCGTGTCGGTGGGCGTCGGACACGCGTCGGTATGTGTCGGACACGTGTCCGGAGGTGTCAGACACGTATCGGACACCATATCGACACCGTCTATGAGGTGTCGGAATTGCGGTTGTTGAATGTGCATTAAATTTAGGTTAGTTAGGTTAATGTGACATTTTTAGCATGCACCCCCTGGAATCTAATCGTGGCTCCAGCGCTGGCTATAATTAGCCCTAATTAGTCCTGATTAACAATATTTTAGTAAATCAATTAACCCTAATTAGCTCTAACGAGCCTAATTAGTTTTAATTAACCCTAAGAACCTGATGAAATTCAAATTAGCTGTAATTACCTCAAATTAGCCCAAATGAACCCAAAACCCGCGCATATTGATTGTAGTTAGCCTAATTAGTCATAATTTGCACTAACATAACCCAATTACGCCCAATTCTTCGAGCCACGCCTGTACTGGAAGGACTGGGATGCCGCTGCGAGGAAGGCCCTATGGGAGGAGTGGCTGGTACGGTGAAGTATTTTTTTCAGCGTTAGTAAATGTTAAATTACAGTTTGTTTTATGTTGTTAATTTGTGTTATTGAATGCCTTACATGAGGGGTTTACGTTTGACATGCCTCAGCAGCAGGTACTGGGGTAGCAGGCTTTCTTTGCCTACATCGGCAAGAATTACCGCCGATGGCTCCACGATGCACGGGACCAGGCGAAGAAGGCGCTGCCCGCGGGTGCCCCGATGACGGACATGGCGAGATATCCCCCACATTGGATATCTCACCGTGTATGGGGGGAGATGATAGATCGGTGGGCTGCGGATCCAGGTTGGGACGCCAAGAGTAAGAGCGGGACTGAGAACAGACAGAACAAAGATCCGACGCACACGGAGGGGTCGGTGCCACACGACATCGTCCGACACAAGAACGTGGTCGAGCACCCGGATTTGGAGGACGATGAGGTCGTAGCTTTGACGTATAATCAGACGCACGTGCGGAAGAAGGACAAGGACGAGACGCACCGGGCGGGCGACTATATTTCAGATATTGCCCGGCGGATCGATGTGAGTCAATTTATTTAAGTTAATGTTTTTTCTTTCTATCCTCAATGTCTGTTTCGTTAATTAATGCCCTAACATATCGTTAAACCACTATTTTTGCAGGCCTCGTATGAACAGCTAAGGGGGTCCGAGCAGCAGTCCGGACAGCCATCAGCGTCCACTAGTACGGCTGCGAGTACTGGGGGGTTGAAGCGATGGCTGGATACGCCGGAGGTCGTGAATCGGCCAAAAGGCCGCATACGCGGCCTGCCTAGCACGACTGCTCGTGCCGTGATAGGAGCGTCCTCACCCCCTGCTGCCCCTCCACAGACACCGGCTCCTCGGCCTCAGTTGGACGACGAGGAGATCCAGCGCATTGCTACAGTGGTGTGCCGGATGATCAGGGAGCAGGGCACTGTTGGACAGGCCGCCCCGGCCCCGGATCAGCAGGATCCAGATCCGGGACTCGGGAACCCCTGATGAGCCCCTTCCCGTGCCCGTTCCTAGCTTCCCCCCCCGTGCCCGGCTTGTACTCTTCTCCCCTCTCCTAACCGGCTATATCCGGTTCCCGGCTTGTACATATATGAATTTTTTTTATTATAAAATTTTTTTATAATTGATTATATATATTTCTTTCTGTATTGATTATTGCGCGTTGTTGTTGAGATTTGAAAATTGTATTACAGGTCTGGGTAATTGAAAAATAAAAAAAAATTGACTTTTGGCGACGGAATAATTATTTAGCGACGGAATATTCCGTCGCAAATTATATTTTTAGCGACGGAATATTCCATCTCGAAAATATAAATCCGTCGCTAAAAAATATAATTCGCGATGGAATATCCGTCGCTAATTAAAAATAAATCCGTCGAAAAAAATGACATATTTAGCGACGGATTTAAAACATTCCGTCGCTAAACTATTAGTGACGGGCTTTTATACGAGGGATTTTTAGCGACGGTGAATCCGTCGCTAATTCTTTTAGCGACGGATTTTTCCGTCGCAAAAATCCTGTTTTCTTGTAGTGAAGGACCCATGAGGCGGAGATGGCTCTTAGGCGCGGCGATGAGTGTCATGAAGATGGGTGTCATGCTGGATGCATGTGGTGCAAAAACGGGTGCCGTGGAAATAGAAGCCCCCATGATAGTTGTGGTTGGATGACGGCCAAGCCCTTTGGCGAAGGCATGGGTCGCCATTAGGGGGAGGGCCACCACCAATCCTTTGGATGAAGGCATTGGCCGACCCCTTATGGGGGGAAGGGCCACGACCAATTCCTTTAGGAAAGGCATAGGCCGACACCTCACGGCCAAACCCTTTGGGGAAGGAATGACCACGGCTAACCCCTTTTGGGAAGGTGTGACCACGGCCAACCTTTTGGGAAATGTGTGACCATGACCAACCCCTTTAGGGAAGGCATGGGCCGCCCCTTAGAAGGGAGGACCATGGCCGACCCCTTACAAAAATTGAAGGCATTGTGCACATGACTTGATCGTGCGTTTGTGGTGAACTTTGGCCGTTGAAAATGTTGACATATGGTGAAAAATGAGACCCATGAACGGTCAATAAATGCAGCCAATATAGGTTGGCATAAAGTGAATGACATCATAATACCTCGGCGACCTTGTCTCTACCGTTGTCCACGGATTATCAATGCCAAGTTTAAAGAAAGCTAACTTGGAATAGTCTCCTTGAATAATCATGACGATAGAATCTGATCATGACATGCTTGATGATAGAACAGCCTTATGAACGCAAGTAGTATAAGTTAAGCCTTTGAACGTAAGTATACGTATAAAATGTAGAATACTTCTAAGAGAATCTGAAGGTTACAAGGTTAACTAGTGTGGAAGCACCTTATAGGAAATACTCAGCGGCACCATGCATGCGCGGTCACAACAATCCTAACGCATTAATAGTAAGCCTGCAGATAAAAATCGGGCCCCGTTACCATTCACGGGAGAAACACCTGTGGAAGAGCGACACGTGTCGCAACCAGAGAGTTCTGAAACTGCCCTGTGACTTTTGGAGAGGTGGGAAGTGGCATTTACCCACTCTCCCACTCTCCCATTATGGGTAATAAACACCCATCAAATTTGTTAACTCCCCATAAAAGATAATAACTGCCCATTATGTCAAGTAACTGACTCTTTAATACTTTCCTATAAAAGGGAGGAAAAAGGTAAGTTCAAGGGATCTAAGTTATTTTTCAGATACTCACTCAAAGATGCTTACTGACTTAAGCATCGGAGACTCTCCGCCGGAGCCCCCTCCGGGGTCCCGGCGCGTCACCGTTTGCTCGTGTTGTGCTTTGCAGGTCTGCTCGCGTGCTTGTTTGGTCCCAACCGACGCTTGTTCGGTTCCGGTCAATTTTTGGCCACAACATTTTGGCGCCATCCGTGGGACCCGACTAGCCAAGTAGACCTAGCAAACACGCAAAGCATGAGAGTTCAGAACGCTGAAAAAATGATCAACAGCACCGGCAATGCTCCAGACGGTCAAGATACCATCGGTGGGCCTCAACAGCATGACCACCCAACGACGCCCCTACGAGGCTACCATGACGGCATTAAGCAGCCTCAACTGCCATTGCCCAGTGCCGATGCACGATCATTAACGGCAACAACATCAGCAGTGTCGAGAAAATCACAACCAAGGGGCTGCCGTTACCGGCGCCTTTTTCTTCGGTCACCAACCCACTGCTCTCGCGACCAGCAGCGTTGCATCCCACCATTCAAATCCCCAGTGTCTCACTGTCATAATTGACGATATCGCACTAGGCAACTCCGCTGAGAAGAAGCGTCGCAGTAGATCCACCAGAAATCGGCCGAGTCAATCATAAAGCAGACAGATTTGCCACCGCCATGACCGGCCAGTGTCACCCGTGACACTATCGGATAAATCACTGCCAGCCACGGCCGGCCACCAGATGTGACAATAACCACGCAACCGGGTTGCCGCTGCACCAGATTCGCGACGATGCCGATGACACCGTCGTTTGATAGGCCGGAGAAGATCCTCCACCGCTGCGGGCTCACTTTACTCCGGCACTAACAACGACAACTCCGTTGATTACGCACCGTCGCAATGAGAGGCAAGCTACTAGCGTCAATCCGGCCAGCTCCCCGCCAAATTCATTCTGTCCAACTCTATGCCATTACCAGCGCATCAACCAAACCCATAAACTGCGGCCATCTACGACGGCACACCGTTGCAAGAGAGAGAAAGAAGAGAGAGACGGGATCAATAGCAGCGCTGTGCCGCTCAACACACACTGTCGAAATCGGAATGCCGTTGCCAAACAGCGGGCTACCATCACCGCAACCAAGAGCAGTGCCACCACAGCCAAGGGTAGCGCAGTCGCAGCCTCTAATCGACCGGCCACCACGGATCCTTAATCTAATCACTGCTTTAAATTCGGCAATGGACCAATTGCCCACAGTTACAGCGCCGGAACGGCCACAGGTTCGCCACCATCACTGCGCAGGAACAGTCACCAATCACCCACAACCGTGGGTCATCAACCCAACGATTCAAGCACCTCCTTACAAAATCTTTGGAGAAAGAAAGAAAAAAAAGGTGGGAGAGAAAACGGCAACACCGCCAGCACCACCGTCTTCAAGCGGCGGGTTTCAGCTGCCATACTAAATGTCCCACCGCCGTGGGTTCTGCAAGACAAAATACGGGCCTCCCATCGGCCATCGCCTCTTCGTCAAAATCCTTACCACCATGATCGCGACGTCGCTGCGTCGCCCACAGAAGACCCACGACCGCTGCCACAGTCAGCCATGAACTATCATGCCAATCGCGAACCAGTCTCTACAAATTGAGGTCACGGCAACCGCACGCCGTCGCCACCTAGCGACGGAATCCCGCCACTGCTCCGGCCCACTTTTTGCCGTAGTCAGACATGCCACAACCATCACTATTCAGTCCAAGCCCCTACCGCTGCGACCGTTGACGCTGAGCCTTCGTCTGTAATCGAAATACCCAAGAAGAAGTGGCCGAATCTACCTCACTTGGCGCCAAACCGCCGGCAGAGGGCACTTCCGGTGGCGGCGGCGCTTTGACGATGCTCTGACTGCCTCTTTCGTGAAGGAGAAAAGTCCAGCCATTGACTAAATAAATCAGGTCATACTTTCCTTTTAAGCAATTACGTTTTTGCCCTAAAAATGTGCATATTTAGACTTGAACCCACAAACTTCTTTTTATTTGATATATGCAACATATGTCTTAAAAAGCCTGCACTTATAGCCTAACATGTTTATCACACGTTCGTCGCTAAAAATAAGAGCTATGATTTCTAGCCCCAGCATGCTTAGCAGACACTTTTGTATTGCTTAAACATTATGGCCTAGAAGTATTCACTTTTTGGCAAAGCGCCTTTAGGCCATCTAAGTGCTCATAATTTTCTATTATGCCTCACTTGCGACACATTGTAACTACCTAATCGACAGGATAGTAATCGTGTCATAGAGTATGATTAGTACTGAAATATGGCTGCCTTTATTAGTTCATATGCTTTCTTGCTATATTTTCCCATGACATGTTACGAGGGTTTATATTACACCCTACTTCATACTTGAAGAAAATACACAGCCCATGTTGCTTTAGTTACGCTAAGAGCGTTAAAAGCAGCATCCTGCCCGCCAAGCATCATAAGTTGACTTGTGAAATGGAGACGCACACGCTAACACTAATCTGATAACCGCGAGAGCGTCACAAACTATGATTATAGCTTTGTCAGTATGTCTAGCAAATTTGAGATATTATGCCCGTATTCTTATTTGCCACTGTTGCACATCGCTACACAGCGTATCGACAAAGTGATGCAACGTCTTTATTAGTCATCTAGTCGCATCTTGCTCTGACGGTCTCCACGTTTGCTACTTGCTTGGACAAACCATGGTCCTCTTAACTTTATCTGCTCATCTAGCTGAACAAACAGACCACACTCCCTAGCTTTATCTACTTGTCTCACCGAGCCAGCAAATAACTGTTCTTTGCTGATGTGCCCTACACAGTGACTAAGAAGCCATCTTTGCATTTATGCCTTCTTAGTCAGGGGGGCTACATGTATATAATACTACGACCTTTCTTGCACGGAGCCTACACCCCCCTCATACGATGGCTGAGTAGCACGACCAACTCATCACCACTCATGCCTATCCTCTACTCGCCCAGCCGAGTAGACGAGCTCCATTCGAGGTCTAAGCCTCTGCTCGCAAAATCGAGCAGACGAGCACATTAGACCCCTCTACCTCTCTCGCGCGGCCGAGTAGACGAGCTCCATTCGAGGTCTAAGCCTCTGCTCACAAAGCCGAGCAGACGAGCACCTTAGACCCCTCTACCTCTACTCGCACAGCCGAGTAGACGAGCTCCATTCGAGGTTTAAGCCTCTGCTCACAAAGCCGAGCAGACGAGCACCTTAGACCCCTCTGCCTCTACTCGCCCGGCTGAGTAGACGAGCACCTTTGGTCTTAGCCTCTGCCGAGCAGACGAGCGCACTAGACCCATGCCTCTACTCTACCGAGTAGACGAGCGCCTTTGGTCTTAGCCTCTACCGAGCAGACGAGCGCACTAGACCCATGCCTCTACTCTACCGAGTAGACGAGCGCCTTTGGTCTTAGCCTCTGCCGAGCAGACGAGCGCACTAGACCCATGCCTCTACTCTACCGAGTAGACGAGCGCCTTTGGTCTTAGCCTCTGCCGAGCAGACGAGCGTACTAGACCCATCCCTCTACTCTACCGAGTAGACGAGCGCCTTTGGTCTTAGCCTCTGCCGAGGAGACGAGCGCACTAGACCCATGCCTCTACTCTACCTAGTAGATGAGCGCCTTTGGTCTTAGCCTCTACAGAGCAGACGAGCGCACTAGACCCATGCCTCTACTCTACCGAGTAGACGAGCGCCTTTGGTCTTAGCCTCTGCCGAGCAGACGAGCGCACTAGACCCATGCCTCTACTCTACCGAGTAGACGAGCGCCTTTGGTCTTAGCCTCTGCCGAGCAGACGAGCGCACTAGACCCATGCCTCTACTCTACCGAGTAGAGGAGCGCCTTTGGTCTTAGCCTCTGCCGAGCAGACGAGCGCACTAGACCCATGCCTCTACTCTACCGAGTAGAGGAGCGCCTTTGGTCTTAGCCTCTGCCGAGCAGACGAGCGCACTAGACCCATGCCTCTACTCTACCTAGCAGACGAGCGCCTTTGGTCTTAGCCTCTGCCGAGCAGACGAGCGCACTAGACCCATGCCTCTACTCTACCGAGTAGACGAGCGCCTTTGGTCTTAGCCTCTGTCGAGCAGACGAGCGCACTAGACCCATGCCTCTACTCTACCGAGTAGACGAGCGACTTTGGTTTTAGCCTCTGCTGAGCAGACGAGTGCACTAGACCCATGCCTATCCTCTACTCGCCCAGCCGAGTAGACGAGCTCCATTCGAGGTCTAAGCCTCTGCTCGCGAAATCGAGCAGACGAGCACATTAGACTCCTCTACCTCTCTCGCGCGGCTGAGTAGACGAGCTCCATTCGAGGTCTAAGCCTCTGCTCACAAAGCCGAGCAGACGAGCACCTTAGACCCCTCTGCCTCTACTCGCCCGGCTGAGTAGACGAGCTCCATTCGAGGTCTAAGCTTCTGCTCGCAAAGCTGAGCAAACGAGCACATTACACCCCTCTGCCTCTCCTTGCCTGGCTGAGTAGACGAGCTCTATTCGAGGTCTAAGCCTCTGCTCGCAAAGCTGAGCAGACGAGCACATTAGACCCTTCTGCCTCTACTCGCCTGGTCGAGTAGACAAGCTCCATCCGAGGTCTGAGCCTCTGCTCGCAAAGCTGAGTAGACGAGCACATTAAACCCCTCTGCCTCTACTCGCCCGGCCAAATAGACGTGCTCCATTCGAGGTATAAGCCTCTGCTCGCAAAGCCGAGCAGACGAGCACATTAGACCCCTCTGCCTCTACTCGCCCAGTTGAGTAGACGAGGTTCATTCAAAGTCTCAGCCTCTGCTCGCGAAACTGAGCAGACGAGCACATTAGACCCCTAATGTCTCTACTCGCTCAGCCGAGTAGATGAGCTCTTTTGGGTCTAAGCCTCTGCTAGTCAAGCCGAGCAGACGAGCACATTAGACCCCCAAAGCCTCTCTTTAGCTAGGCCAAGTAGACGGGCCCCTATGAAGGCCTCTACTCGGCCAAGCCGAATAGACGAGCACATTAGAGCCTCTAAGCCTCTGCTTGCCAAGCCAAGCAAACAAACACAGTAGAGTTTCTCTCTACTCGCCTAGCTGATTAGGCGAGCTCCTTTAGAGAGCCTCTGCTCGCTAACCGAATTGACGAGCACTTCTAAGGCCTCTACTCTGCCAATCGAGTAGGCCAGCCCTTCTAAGCCTGTATTCAGCAAGCCGAGTAGACAAGCCCGCCTTTGCCAAACCAAAAGTTTCTGCACTCTACCAATAGGAGTGAGATATCGCTTTTGCTTTAAATTCCTAACGCGGAGCATCCCTTAATAAAGTCTAAAATTTGATGTTAAGTCAATTATCCTGCTTCCACGTTCTTTCTCAAAAAGAACATGGAATGGGGGGCAAATGATATGGGTAAAAATATACACCTGTGGAAGAGCGACACGTGTCGCAACCAGAGAGTTCTGAAACTGCCCTGTGACTTTTGGAGAGGTGGGAAGTGGCATTTACCCACTCTCCCACTCTCCCATTATGGGTAATAAACACCCATCAAATTTGTTAACTCCCCATAAAAGATAATAACTGCCCATTATGTCAAGTAACTGACTCTTTAATACTTTCCTATAAAAGGGAGGAAAAAGGTAAGTTCAAGGGATCTAAGTTATTTTTCAGATACTCACTCAAAGATGCTTACTGACTTAAGCATCGGAGACTCTCCGCCGGAGCCCCCTCCGGGGTCCCGGCGCGTCACCGTTTGCTCGTGTTGTGCTTTGCAGGTCTGCTCGCGTGCTTGTTTGGTCCCAACCGACGCTTGTTCGGTTCCGGTCAATTTTTGGCCACAACACCATTCACGGGAGAAACGCAATACTGCTGCTACAGAGGGAAGATTACTGCGCCAGGGAAATGCTCGAAAAATATTCAGACATCTAAGCATCCAAATGCTGCATTTGTTGAAAATTCTGAAACACAGAATTTTGTGAGAATTTAAGTTATATAAGACGTTGCAATCTCGTTGTTTCGAGTTCGTTGAACTAACAGCGCGACATCATATGAAACTCTGCATCTTGTTTTTCGGGATGAGTCTGCTTTGTTCTTTTAGGCTGCATACGTCTTACAATTCGTTCCAAGAAACAATGATTTTTTAGTGTTTGATATCTCAAGCAATTTAACCTTTTAAGAAGTTAGTACCAAGAGAAGGAAAATGATAAAATCCATTGCCATGATGCCAAATACTTCAGCTTCAAACCCTAAAATCTACTTACAAGATGAGTCCCTCAACTGCTCTCAACAATTCACAACTAACAATGCATCAAATTCGAAGTCAACAGTGCGTAAATAGTAAATTTCATTATTACCTCAAAAGATCTCGTTACAATTTATAAGAACTTTGTTTGCAATGACTATGTATAATATAACTAGACATAAAAGTCAGAACAAAGCAAAGGGCTCTAGGCCTGTGGACGTATCATAGGCCCAGTAACTAGCACTATCCAGTACCCACTGCAGAAGAATATACGAACTCTAGGCTTATAACTCCAAGGACCCAAATCCCATCTATTGATCCTTAATTAGCAAGACTTTCCCAAATCTCCACTTGCTTCATTGAGTTGATTTTCCTCTTAACAAGAGTCCCAACAACGTGAGGATCATAGGGAGGAGGCAAGGTGCATGGGCTTGTAAGAGGACTCTTCACTAAGGACTCCATCATAAACTTCTTCTCATTACCAATTCCATTGCAAGCCATTGTCTCTGAGCACAATTCCTCGACTCCTTTGGGTACTCTAGGCTCAAATCTCAAGAGCTTTGCGTATTCGTTTAACAAATGAAACATGTAGTCATATACATTGTCCATCTTCAGGTCTTCTTGTATGAAGTCACTGGCTGCTTTGCCTATGGCCTGTGCCTGTTAAAGTCCATGATGCATTAGGGTTTCATCCCTTTTCAAGACAAAATATACAGTGTTTGGCCACGAAAAAATGTTTCACTACCTTTTGTTTGTGGCTATTGCCCCAGTCAACAGCAAACTTAATAGATTTGCATTTACCATCGTCCCTTATCGGCCAATAATGGTGCACCGGCTGTAGACTTCTCATGAAAAAATCGTAGAAATGTGGTTTTACGAGCAGTGTGACTGAATCACAGGCTAAAATATATTTCTCGCTAACGGACCATGCATATCCTTCAATATAGATCTTGTACCTGCACATATAATGGAGAGAGAACAAAGAAATTCACGAATAATACTGAATTGATAGGTAGTAGCTGCCTTTTTTTGTTGCATATGAAGAACACATCTCGGCAGATTCAATATTGAACAAGGCAAGCAAGTGCTGTATACCTGTAGGTGCATTGACTTGCCAGGTCTGACTGCTTGAATCCTTGCTGAGATTCAGAAATCCAATCCTGCAGATACTACCAATTTATACATATATCACCTAATATTTGGCACATAAGTAAAACACATCCGATCTTACAATATGAATGCTATGTGGGACCTAGAGAGTATGCATTTTTGCAATTGCTCCGAAGCCCGGTTAGCCCGTCCTTCTCAGCAAACAAAAATTTGTCGCTAAAACGTTGAGTAGACTCAACTCCCAGATTTAAAATAAAAGAAGAAAAAAGAGTAATATACCTGGACAAAGAGACGGGCGTTCCAGTCTTGGTCGTGGGAGACATTGCAAGTAAGAAGGTCTTTCCTGGTATCAGCGACAAAAGGGTTTCCCTTCCAGTAGGCATAGGGCACCCTTTCCATCCATTTGGTTCTAGCATTGCCTTGTTTAATTTCCTTCAGTATACTGTCCCATGGCTTTATGTTGATTTCAGCCCTGTAAGTAGAACAGAGCTCCTGCTAGGTTCAAACCATAACATGCTAATGCCAAAAGAAAAAATGTTTTTAGCCATTCAGAAGTTCAGAGTTATTCCATCAAGATTTATTGATGAGAAGAACCTCCGACATACCTGACTCCCTAGGGAAATATAACTAACAAACAAAATAATAAATGTCGTAACCAGAGAATTTAATTGTTGTGTTAAAAAATTGTTCTTATTGTAAAACTTAAGTCATAGTCTTGGAAAATTCTGACTATCATGTCATCTACAGTGGCAATTAATGAAAAGCAAAATATGGGTCCATATTTACACAAGGTCCCGTGTTTGGCTTGAATTAGGAACTGATATTAGCTGTCACTATTAATGATGGATGATGAATCCCTGCCAATGAACTTTTTTGTGCAATTGCCTAAAAAGTACGCTATGCAAGTATAGACTTTTCCTTTGTCCATTTACACAAAAAACTCGATGCTTCCTCGTCAATGGAAATTTAGGTGAGTATGTCGGTTTAGCAAAATGAGAAGGCATTTAAAGCAAGAAACTTGAAGATCAACTTATAGTGGCAACCGATGGGAGCTTGCTAACTAAACAAAGATATTATATATAGCATATGTTTGTGGATCTGCACTGGGTTCTGCCTTTACTTGGGTGACAAACAAATTGACCGGGACGGATCCAGAAAGTGTAACTGGGGGACACCAACAAAACATAAAAATGAAAGAATCTGTTAGGTTCAAATTAACATGAAACATGAAAATCAAAAAAAATAATATAAAAGTAACTTTTTAATATATATCAATTGATTTTAAAGCGAAACTCAAAGCTCATCTTTATCACAAAAGTCAATAATGATTGAATTTATAGTAAACGTCTCCACAATAAATCACTAGTCTTGATGAAAGAAGCTTAACTAGTATATTTATAGATGCATTAATTAATATATATTATCAAGATAACTAATCTAGAGAGAGATTCGTAGATTTTGAACAACGGAAATTACCATAAGAAAACCAACATTAATGTAATAGGGCCTGTCATTTAAAATAACTGGTGTTAGAAATCGATTTTTAAGAAGGAAGGCTAGAGTGGGGGTTACGTGAGTTAGGATTGATCCCTGATCTTGAATGATGATTAAGGAGGTGGGATGCTACAAAATCGACCTCAAAGCCAAAAAGATGAAGAGGTAGCCTCTGTTGAATACAGTAAGAGAAGAGAGATATAGTTTCGTACCCGGAACTAACTTGCCTTATCAGACTTAATTAGATGCGAGATCACAATGTCATGATTGGAATAAGGAAAGGACATGGCATCAGCATTAATAATTACTACTAATAAAGTCAGGAACCGTGCACAAAGAGATACATAGACGCGCTTAATGCTTAATGCTCCAAATTAGACTCAATTTTTTTTTTTACTCTTATCCGAGTTGAAAGAATTTTCTTCTTATATTCCCTATGTAGCGATAATTAATAGTTACTAAATGTCTCTAGTGACGTTAAAAAAAATGTTATTAAAAATTATTGCTGAAAATATTTACAGAAAAGTCACTAAAAATATTTAGCGACTATTAATTATCACTACAAAAAGAGTTAGAGGAAGATTCCTACTATCTGAATAGTAGCATCTAAAAACTTCAAGAGATAGCTCAACTGATGAAGTTCCTAATATTTATTGTCACACGTCTTCGGTTTACGGCTCGTGACTCAACCGTGGACCCATCTCATTGCACGCAAATTGTCCTAACACTTCAGGACTAAACTAAAAAATGAGCATACAACCTGTTCTCGCAAAACAGAACTTGGGTGACTGCGACCGCCTGATCACTCACAAATTGAGGACACAACACCTTTGGGTCCAGAATGCGACGTCTCATCCCACTCCAAGCAGTGCAACACGTTCTCCATCCTAGTGGGACAGTAACAAGTAGCCCCGCCGTCCCAATTGGGTTATTGCCCCTCGTGAAAAGTATAGATGCGTGCTTGTTAAGTAGCGTTTTACATGAGTTCTAACGGAGGTTATTACTAGAATGTACATGTTTTAGTGCATTTGGTACAACTATACACTGTTGTACAGATGATACACCATTGTACCTGTTGTGACCACATTATTTTAATACTATAAAGAACTATTTTGGATTCGAAGTTTGACACCTTCATTCAATATTAAATAGTATCAGTTTATACACGTAAGAACTGAAATGGGAACACAATAGCATAGATGTAAAGCATTGAGGTTCTTATAGAAAATCATTGATCTTGAAGACTCTTACATTACGTAGCACCCGAATAAAATATTCTCAAGGAAAATGTCAAGTCAATTACCCCCCCCCCCCCCCTCCCTTGTTTGAGCTCCTCACTTCTTTTAATATACCGTGAGAAGTTAAAGTTAGGTTAATATTGGCACAACTGGACTCGAAAAAGTAAAAGTTTTGTTTTAGTGAATGTCACACTCATGCATGTTTATCAATGTCTTATTTGTTGCTAAATAGTATAGTGAATTACTTCTCATGCACTTCTTAGTGACAAACAAAAGCATGAGTAAGCATAATATTATGTGAAAACAGACGCTCCCTTTACATTAATCTTTCTCGGTGAAGAGGCTGCCATCGTATAGCTCAAATCTAAACTGAGAAAGGATAATGGTGAGTGGTGACAGAGGTGGCCGAAGAAAGAAATTGTTTTTCTAGTGCACGCTTCATTTTGCCGCCGTAGGCACGTTAAGAGTTTATTGAACATATATAGGATGAAATCTAGTGAACCCGGCCTAACAAAATAGCTTACTATATTCCATAGTGCGTTCTTTGCAGAAATCAAGAGACTTGATGACCAAAAAGAGAAGCAAAAGTCAGAAGAGTTCTATGTCAGTAATGACTGATGGCCACTTAGGGGAACCCAATAGCATTACATGAATTTTTTAGTGATCAACCGGGGATAGAAGCTAGCTAGTCAACTCGCGACTCGATGCTTGATATTATTATAGATCTAATATTGCTTGAATTTCTAACCTTTAAACAATGCTAATTACCAAAAAAGGATACTACTAAGAAGGACTTACCAACCCCAGAAGGACCAATCTGGGAAGACTATATCCAGCGTCCATTGATCGCCACAATAACGGAATAATGGTGGCGGCGCCGTGGCGTTGGGTCCGCGGTGGTCACGTGCCTTGACCACCGGCCGGTCGTCGCAGTCGAACATCATTTCCAAATCCGGCAACCGCCCCGGATACTTCCGTAGTAGCTGCAAAAGCCCCCATATTGTAAACATGTCCCTAGTTTGTATTGATTTCCTGTACTTCTCCACGTACATCTTTCCCTTTGAAATAACCAGCCTAAAGTGTGCTGTTTTCTTCCCTCTCTCCAGCATCTCCCTGGTGATTCCGTTTGCTGTAAATGGTCGCAAATCTTCGTGTATCCATCGGAAATAATCTGGGCATGTCGCATTTGAAATCGAGGCATCATTCTCCGGCGACGTCGTCGGATAATTCGATGAACATGTCTGGGTTGCATTTCCAGAGGAGCAGTTCAGTGGGAATTCAATTCTTTCTGGGAGCTTTGCATGCTCTTTCACTGCTATTGTTGGCTTGGCTATCTCCTTGTTAACATATAATAATTTAGACTGCGAAGAAGAGACAGAAAACGAATCTACGTTGAGCGACAATGCAAAAGTCGCTTACTAGCTTTTCGGTAACTTTTAGCGGCAAAAGATCGTTCCTAGAAAAAACGAAAAGATTATGATTGAACTTACAGAGTTGATCCAAGAAGAGGAGATTAAGGCTGCTACGGTGAGGATGAGTAAGAAGAGGAGAGCAGTAGCAGCAGTTATCGGTGGTAGTCCCTTCTTTAACGGCGGCCTCCACGTCCTCGATATCGTGGTGGCCGAGATATGCCTGGCAAGCCCAGTCTGCTGCCATAAGCTGCTGGAAAATTGTTGCATGCTTCTTAATCCAGAGGCAAAAGATATTGCTGGAGAAGAAGACTGAACAGCACAAGTGTTTGTGCTTCGAGGCAAAAGATATTGATTGAAAGTGTTCTCAGTTGTGGGTATGAAGAATATTCGAAGTCAAGCAGATGAATACTCTACTTGCAGGTTTCTTCCTTCTACTATTTCATCTTTTTGTGACATGACCGTAGTCAAGATTAATGGGCATATTGTCTAATTCTCTATCACTGATATAGGTAGGTATGTTGACGCCTCATTTCATTGCAATAAAAATATTATATGATTGTTAATACAATATTACTAATATACTTTTTAACAACAAACAAGATGTATGTAAATACAATAAAAAGTAAAATTAGACTTTTTTTCATTTCACTATAATAAAAAAGAGGGTGCTTATTTGCAATGAATTGCAATAGACGGAACATCATTTATTTAACAGTAAAAGTCAAGCCAGCCAGCCATGATGGTCCTCATCTTTCCCTTTTATTCCTCGCTCTGAACCAAAAAGAAATTGGGTTTCTTGACATTATTGCAGGGTCCCGAGACAGGATGGTTACCAGGCAAGACGGCGATAGAATAGGATTTGGGATGTGCATGCTTCCCCCCCGACATTAATAATACTACTAAACTTTTTAAAGTTTGAATATAAATTAGGGGAAAGTAGGGAATGACCCCCTCTACTTTACACGTTGTGCGATTTGCCCCTCTCCACTTCAAAGTTAAGCACTAAACCCCCCACAGTTACAGAAAATGGGCACCTTAGACGAAAACCGTTAAATATAACAGCGCGTGGTCAACACGCGCGCTGACTAACGATTTCTTTTTATAAATGACATTTTTGCCCATTATCTCTTTTTAGAAAAGAAAATCAGAAAAAAACCCTAATTCTAACCACCCCACCCCCCACCCCCCCGCCACCCAACCCCCTATCCCCCCAACCCAATTCTGTCAACTCCCCCGACCACCGCACCCCTTCATTTCCCCGTCTGCCTCCCTCTTCCCTGTCGCCGCACCACCCTCCCCCTTCCCCTTCCCCGTCGCCGCGACCGCCCCCCCTTCCCAAGGCCCCGTCGCAGCGACCGCCCTTCCCCTTCCCTTTCCCCATCGCCGCGACTGCCCTCCCCTTTCCCCTTCCCCTTCCACGGCATTGATGAAAATTTGAATTGAATTGAAATGGAATTGAATTGAAATCGGCAGTGTGGGTTTGCCAAAGGGCTTGCCGGCGTGGTGGGGTGGGTTTGCCAAGGGGCTTGCCGGCGTGGTGGGGTGGGGCGAGTCTGCCGGATGGTGGGCCGAGAGAGGCTGCCGGCGGCGTGGGGTGAGGATGACGCTTGGGCTGCCGGCGGCGGGGTCAGATCTGGAGAAGGAGAAGAGAAACCCTAATTTTCAAATTAGGGTTTTGAAACCCTAATTTTCAAATTAGGGTTTTAAACCCTAATTTTAAGGTTTCAAAACCCTAATTTTTAAATCAGGGTTTCAAATCCTCTAATTTTAGGATTTCAAAAGCTTAATTTGCAAATTCGTTGCTAATCCTAACGGCAATCGCGGTTCCTTTTTTTTTTAACTCCCTGGTGGTCGGAGAAAAAGACCAGTGGTTGTGTTCAGTGAAGTGGTTGTGCTCAGTGAATCACCAATTGTAGTGGGGTTGACCAGAGGAGGAGGGTCATGGGCAAAAATTGTAATTTAAATTTGAGGCGGAGAAATTGCACACCATGCATAGTACAGGGGGTCATTAGCTAATAAAGAAATAAGGGTATTTTGGTCATTTCACGCTATTCATAACGGATCCGTCTAAGGTGCCCATTTTCTGTAACTGTGGGGGGGTTTAGTGCTTAACTTTGAAGTTGAGGGGGCAAATCGCACAACGTGTAAAGTAGAGGGGTCATTCCCTACTTTTCCCTATAAATTATTGTCGATTATTGTGTTTTATCATGATATTACTTATACTCTCTTGTTAGATAGCATGTTATGAAATTTGAATACTCTTTTGTCAGATAAAATGATTTGACATTTGAATTTTTTTACGAAAAAGCATAATTATCATCGAGTATTTCTTTTTCACACTCAAATTATCACCATTTGGGTTTTACTACCAATTACCAACTAACGCAAGTCACTGGCATATGGTCATCAACCACAACCACCTCACTACTCCAACATTACAAATCAAATCCACCAAGATTCAGCCAAAAATCCACATAGAAAATATCGAAAGATCCATAAGTCCAAAATTTCTGCCAAGAGTTATCACAAACAACCACACACAACTGACCCCCAGCACCAAACCACCACCGCGACACCATTAATCACAAGTCACCAAGACCCCCAACCCACCATCGCCACCCCCATATCCTCCATCACAGCACCACCATGGCACCACCCCGCATACATAATGGATCTACCATCTTCAACGCCAACCCCACCATTATATCCTCGATCACTCAACGACCATGGTGGCACCATTGCAACACACACACACACACACACAACCATCACCGGTCACTAAGACTCCCACAACACCACAAACCGTTGACGCTAACAGCCACCACAATCCTCCATCGTCACTATACCATAATCAGATCTAGCACTCACACGCATGCAAACGCCCACAATTTTGGAGATCAGCGCACGCGCAACTTAGTCACAACCTTTAAGTTCTTCAAATCTTTTCCAACCCTTGAAATGGCTTTGTGGCGCACCGATTGTGTAGATGAAAAGAGAGGGTGGCGGTGGCGAAAGAAGAGAGAGAAGGGCAAAAAGAAAAAGAGAAAGAAACGAGAGAGATGTATATCTATAAAAATCTGTATTTAGTGTCAAAATACGTATTAAGAAAAGTATTAATATTTTTAAATTACGAAATGATCATGTCAGCCAAATCGTTACTTAGGGTCACCGGACCGTAACATTCAATACATTAGATATAGGTGAAAACTGAGCCTTTGAGTGTAATTTTCCTTAGGAAGTTTACTGATATCATCCCTAACCAATTTTCTATTAAGAAATTCTCGCTAAGAAAATCTCTTAATGATGGAATTTTTTTGACAGAAAAGATTTTTGGCTACAACCTGGTTTGTATGAAGAGTGTACAACTTTCCATGTAGCAACACAATATTGTCATTAAAAAGTGTTGTTACAAATTATCCTAAAAATGTCTGCAAAAATGATAGTAGTAATATTTAGGGACCGTTAATAGTAACCTTACGGAGGTTGGTAGCCTTTGCAACCAAAATCTTTCCAGTTTGACAAAAGTCATTTACCCAAAAAAGTACTCCCCATTTTATTTGATGCAATATATGCTCCTAATTTGGCGGGTTCAGAAGGATCCCTCAGGATGGTCAATTCATAATGTGCAATATTCATGTTTTTTCATAGCTCCAAAATGTCTAATAGATGAAAGAATTTTTATGATTTTTATATCTTAAAACTTTTTTGCGAACCTTAAGAAGTGTTTTTAGACTCGCCGCTGATTATCAGTTCTCCGAAATCATTAACCTTGGAGATGAACCCAGAACAGATTATATACATATATATTATTATATAGATTGGTGAGAAGAAAAAAAAAAGGAAAACTCTTTTCAGTTTTTAAGAGAAAACCGAAAACTGTCTCTGCTATTGTCCTCATTATACTCATTTTTTTGGCAATTTACCAGCACTTCTTATGCACAATACGTGATGGATGGAGCTAATTCAAATTATTTTTGCAGTTTTCTAACACCTTCAGGCAATGGAAATAAAATCTTTCCCAGCAATAACATCATGGTACAAAGTTAATTAGAAAGTATAAGTCTTTTTAATTATAGAGATGAGGCGGTGTCACATGCCAACTTTACCTCTTCGATGTGTGGCATCTATTAGGGCAATTAGTTTCTTTTGGCCTGTTCGTAGAGATTCAATCCATAAACCTAGGGATAAATCCCTTGTATCGGTAAAGATTTATTGATAAAGTCTTTTTATGTTCCTAAATTGTCCGGTACATAATTCACTTTTCGTAAGAAGTAACTTTCTGGAAGAAAATTTTCTGCTATTACTCGAGTTGTAGTGTTGTCAGATTGTAGGAAGATACTTACAATCCGTTGAGCAATAAATTATTTTCGTTGTATACTTTTAGTGACATTTGTTTATTAATATTAAAAATGTACTGCAAAGAACTGTTGCTAAAAGTATCCAGTCATAAAATCAATGATTATGGACCGAAACCAATTTAGTCCTCTTACTGGGACCCAAGACGAATTGCTTGAACTGTTGAAGCGACAACATTACTGTGGGCTAACTTGGGCCATCATAGACAAGAGCCCTTGTCACAAAGTCCGTCCAAAACTTTACCGATGGGCCCAAAATTTTTGGAATTGTGCAACTGGGGACGTAAATTCTAGACGAAGAAGGCATTATGCAATTTTACCATACTTCTAGGGTCGCACCAACGATTACGTCTTTCAACCGGGAGTAGGGGTACACCATGTAAATTACACGCATGCAAATACTTAATACTGGAGTGTTGTTTTGAATTGTCTGTTTTCACACCGTATTATATTTTTTACACCCTTATCTGTCGTTGAGAGATTTTTGTTGTGTTATGAATATACTTTTTAGCGACAAAAATGAAGGTTGCGAAAGTGCATATTAGAAAATGTTTTATTTACCCTGGATAGGCCTTCTTTTCTTTCAATTCATGTTGTTGTTTCTTTTTAAACAACTGGATCTACTGCTATAGACATTGACTTTCTCCATTGCTCTTTCTTCCTCTACTTTGTTTAAGTAGTCATTAGTTAAGCTTTCTACATCTTTCATATTCTTGTAGTGGATCTGATGTGTCTTTTGGATCGCTTATTAATAATTTTCTGCCACCTTCACTATCGCTATATGCTACAATTTCTTCAAACATGTGTAAACTTGCAATTCTATTGCAATGTAATCTATTAGTGTTATAGCTTCTAAAGTTTAATATAAAGTTATGTATGTGTAAGTCGTGGTTTTCATATTTTGAACCGTTCTCTGATTTATTAAAATCGGATAATATTCGTAACTAACATCAATTTGCTATGATTTTTAACAAAGGTTCAAAATCTCATAAGATACCATATGCCCATTATTTGACTTTATAATCCGGTAAGTTCACTTTTTCCTATTCCATGGTGTACGTGTATAATTTATGTTACATGGTTTAGTAATAAATAAAAAAATTTACGTGGGCTTTCCGGTATGATTTTGCCTTTAGTCAGGCTCTTTTGTCAGTTTTGATGGGCCCATTTCTCTTTTGGTTAGGAAAGTTATGTAATACGGAGTAAAACTTTTATGAAAGTTAAGGGTGTTGTTTTCAATATTCCTTAAACTTGAAATGGGCTAATTCCAATTCCTGAAGAGATGAGGTATTTAAATCAGTTTGAGAGTGTGAAAAGGACAAGGAGAAGTGTAGTCACATACAGATTAATAAACGCAAGTGGAGTGTATTTTCTCAAATGTACAAGTAGCCAAGTGTAATAGAAGTAAAACCTCATGGAGGTGAAGGTAATTAACCCATGGTAAAATTGGCCTCTTATCACAATATTGTAAGGATTAATCCCTACCTAATGCACTACTGTATTTTTTACATAAAGGTCCACGCACAATGTCCAATTTGTCTTGTTGGCTTTTAGTTGTGCTTTTACTAAATTGTTATTACTACTACTGTACGACAAACTTTTTGCAGAGTCTGTTGTACTTCTCGGATTAGTCATGCTTGGTCCCTGTTAGCTCAGTTTTTGCTTTTTACTACTAAATTATTATTATTATTAGTTCCATTGTAGACTTTGCTTCCATGGTAATGACCTAGAGAAGAAGGTTAACTTGCTTTATTATTAGTTCTATTATATTATATAGACTTTCCTTAATGGGAATGACTCAGGGGATAAGGTTAACTTGCTTTATTTAGTGTGCTTACTTTTGTTAATTTGGTACTTGCTAGGGCTCACCCTCAGACAAGGTTTGGCACTTTAACCAAGTTTGGTTTGTTTTTGGAATATGATACCGCCATTCCAAATATACAAAAATTAAAAATTTACAAAAGTTGGCATTTCATCATAACCATGCACAATGCTTACTTTCGTCGCTATGCTATTATTTCGTATCAAGAGTCTTTATTCTTATCCTCGTATTGAGGTTCTTTATTCTTACCCTCGTGCTGTAATTAAGGTTCCTGATATTTTTGGTCTTCATCTAATCCTATGTTTCATGCGAGGGTGGATGTTTTGTTATTTCTACATCGAGTAAAAATAAATGGTAGATCTGCTTCTTCTACCTAATATGATTATTCTACGTGAATACTTTTAGATTTAGACTGAATGCTAGACTTCAACTTACAATTAAAAGAGATCAAAAGAACTCATCAAACCGACAAGGTTGGGAACAAAATGATGGGCAACAGATAAGATTTAGTAACCAAATAAACAATTGATGCATCTTCCTCTCCTCCATGACATGGGGAAACCTGACTACCTCCAGATTTCAAATGGCTTTACGGCTCTGAAATTGCTGGTACGAGGCTGGTCATCAAAGGGTACCAAAAAAATAAAGTAGTCAAAAAGAAAAAGGGCTGCTCTTCAAAGCAAAATTTGGGTCTTACTTTCTTGTAGGAAGCTACATACTTTGGCATATCTAAAACGTGGCCAGGTCACACATGACCAAAGGTTTCTCAGTGTCCATAGACATTACAACGTCCGCACCGGCCATTTTTAGTTGGAGATTGAATGAGCTCTAGTCCAGAGATCTCCATCTTCGTACCCCAGTTGCTCATGTCCTTTCAATGAGCAAGGTTTTTCCTACTACTACTTCGAATTACCTTACCTCCTCGACAAGAAAAACATTCACCATATGGATGAAATCCCTTCTTTTCCACGGGAGTGGATGCACTGTGTTTGATTCCAATGGTGATATTGCTTATCGTATCGATAACTATGGCAGATACTGCGGCGGCGAGGTCTGCTTCATGGATCTCCGAGGCGAAGTTCTCTTTTCTGTCAAACAGAAGGTACGTGTTAAGTTACAGATGCTTTATAAGTTTAAGCACTAAAGGAAAGGGTTGAACACTAAATATGTCATGCTTTGCAAGTTGCTTAATCCAAAAATATCCAGTGAGGAAGATCTTGCTAACCCAGCTCATATGATCTTCAGAAAATGACTACAGCTCTAATCTTCTTCTTGTTTCCACCGGTTTTTATGCAGAAACTACGAGTTTTGGGATGTTGGGACGGTTATCTATGGAGTAATACTGGTTGTGCAGAGCAGCCCTGGTTTCAAGTAAGAAGAAGTTGCAAGTTTGTAAGAAGGAACATGAAGTATCATGTTACTGTGGGGTGTGATAAAGCTCAAGCATCCTGCTACACGTTAGTAGGATTGGCTGGGAAATCAGCACTTCAGATCATTAATAGCCAAGAAAAAATTGTTGCAGAGGTAAAAATTGTGAACCTAACAGTTTGTACATGTAATTTGATGCTAAAAAGACAGTGATACTAAGAATTTCTTGTGGATATGATGGTGCAGGTAAATCAAAAACAAACATCTTCAGGAATTCTGCTGGGAGAGGATGTACTAACTCTAATGGTGGAACCCCAGATGGATATATTGTTGATTATGGCTATTGCGACTGTCTACGGACTAATCAACCATAAAATTTGAAACCAATGATTGAAACCACATTCATGGATTCTTTCGGGGAATTCCTGTTCCATACTACCCTTTCTCCATTTTTAATATTTAAGCTTTGATGAAAACTATGAGACACTATTGTTGTTCTTCATGCTTGTTGCTTTATTGTATCATTCTATTTGTAGTCAAAAGAGCAAAAGGATGCAACTGATTCCTTTTTCTTTAGGGGGGGACAGGTCTGGTCCTTTGACAAAGCTCTTTCCAGCTTGGAGAAATTTGATTAGTTAGTCGTGCTTTAAATATACATATACATACAAAGAAGGGGAAACAGAAATTGATACACTTGCTAGCTAGACATTTGTTGCCGTAAGTCATAGAGTAATGTTAGTCTTGATGTATAATGACGCTAAAATGATGCTGAATATATAGTTTGATTTATGTTTTTTGAGAAACGTACATACCGCCATGGTTCAATGTCTGGTCCAGCCTGGCTCAAGCCATGCCACTGCAGCTGAGCAGGATCTTGGCGGCCACCTAACTAGATCGTGCCAGCCTTACGTACCTAAATGAACTTAGATCCTTCAGAGTTGCTTGAGGAGCGAGGAACACTACGGGAGTTCCTCAATTTCATCTTTATTTGAACAGCTTTGAACTATTTCAGACATATGGATAGAAGAGCAAAAAAATGAAGTGGACACACCAATTCTCATGTTGCTCGGTAATGGAGCTCTCTTTTATCTAAGAATGGAAAGTAAGAAGAGTTTCTATGCTATGACATTGACAAATTTCTAATGCTTAAAGCCTTAAACGAGTCCAAATCTTGGAGGAACCAACTCTAGAAGATCCCCAAATTGGACTCTATGCCACTGGAAAAACTTACTATATCGACAGGAAAAAGGTGCCTAAGCCATAAAATCAGCCCTACCTGGTCATTTAGCCAACAGGAGTCACACCAGCAGACATCATTGTCTGCTCCACATGTAATGGCAATCATGGGCTGCCCTGTTACCATTTCACCTCACCAAAGAGAACTTGCACTCATGGAACTTCCTCCTATCCTTTAAATAAGTGCAGAAGGCTTAATTGGCTAAATAATGTCACCTTGTTTTTTCCTTATAGTGTTCATCCCATTTCTAGTGACTAGTTTGTATATATAGCGGCTCTTCCCTGTTCATATTGAATTTTATCTTTGTGCTAAAAAAAAAAAAACAGGCGTGGAATCCAATCATTACTAGTCAACAGTCCATTTAAAAGTGGATGTTGAAATGCACAAAATTAAGAGTCTGTTATGCTACATAAATGCAAACCAGAAATCGTCGAGCTTGGGCAGCCAAATAAATGTTAAACCTCTTTATTGTCAGAAGCTTCTTAAGCATGTTTTGGTACTTTTTTCTGAAATATTATCTTAATGAATATACTAATCGAGCTTACGGCATAACTAGTGTGGCTGCCAAGCATGCCATCAGCCAACGGTAATAATCAGATTGATATGACTTGATGGGGGGATAAGATCCCATATAAACTGATAAGTGATAACTATTACAAATAATGCACATGCATGTTCCTCGTCCCCATTGATATCAACAACTCCAGATTTTTTTAATTGCAATGTTCAGAACTTTAGAGCTTCCTTTGTCTTCACAAAGTTCTGGTTTGGAACTACTAGAAGAAAGAGACTGCAGAAACTAAAAGTAATCAAAGCTCCAAAGACGAAAAGGGCAAAGAAGGCTGCTCCAAGAAAGCAGAATATACAAAAGGGCAAAGAGGGCTGCTCCAAGAAAGCAGAATATAGATTTAACGTTGAAACGGACGGGCTGCAATAAACTACAGATATCCTTACTCTAATTACATGCGTGTACATGCCTTAAACGTGGCTAAGTCACCTCTGACCTATTATCCTAAGCATATTAGCCAACCCCGTACATCTGATGACTAATAATTTTGCGTATGCCACGCCAAATAATTGAGGTATGCACTTATATACAATGCACAAGAGATGAAAGAGTCGGATTTCTCGTTGTATAATGTTTTCTGACTTGAGATTTATCTCAAAAATAATTTGAATCCTTTAAATTATATCATTATTGTAACATATCTGGACTCTCACACTGATCATGTGGAAACATATGTATAGTCCTTTAAATAGGACACAATCCATGAAGAACTTGGTTTTCAGGGGTTTTCATGCTTGAGATGGCCAAGGTTTATCCTCAGACACACACTTGCTCTGCTTACATGACCTCCAAAAGAGAGAGTTTTACTATATGGATGAAGTCACTAGTATTCCAAGGAAATGGGTGCACTGTCTTTGATTCAAATTTGGATATTGTGTATCGCGTTGATAACTACGATGAAAAATGTAGCACCGAAGTCAATCTGATGGATCTCCGAGGGAAAGTGCTATTTACTATACGAAGAAAGGTACTAAAATATAGAAAATTCACTAATTTATACAAGTGCTGCTACAGAAAATGTATGTCTTTTTTTTTTTTTTCGAATCACAGAAACTATGACCCTTTGGACGTTAGGATGGCTACAAAGCGAGAGGTTTTCAAGTGATTAAAGAGAGACCATTGTTTCAAGCTACCAAATGTTGCCAGAGTTTAAATGGAGGGGCAATTTGTCATGTCACACTGGGATCTGATAAGACAAGTGGCTACAAGATTGTAAAATTGGCTGGCAAATCAACATTAAAGATAATAGACATGGAATGCAGACTTGTAGCAGAGGTAATTAGTCTTACATTTAAGGTCTTCCCATAAGCCATACCTAGTTATAGTATTGTCAAAATCCTCTTTGTGAAAGGCAGTAAAATGTTTTTGTGATTTGGGATCCATGCAGGTGAAAGAAAAGCAATCATCTTCAGGCATTTCATTGGGGGATGATGTGTTAACCCTTGTGGTGGAACCCCAGATGGATCTTTCGCTAGTTATGGCTCTTGTGACAGTATACGCATTGATCAAGCATCGACTCTAAACAATTTTGCAGTGTCAAGAGATTGTTTCTGCTCCCGACCAGGACCATGCACGATGAGCTTTTACAGGAAACTCTTTTGCCCTTCTTAGCTCTTATGAGTTCTGGATTTCTCTTACGCAATAAGATTCGGAAACCAGAATCCCTTTTTCTTCATGTAGGCGATAGTAAGGAAGGAAAAGTAGGAAAAGGAAGAGAAAGAAACTGAGTAGCACATGCAAAAGTAATTATATTTTCAGGCGGGACATTTTATCTAGAGAAAGTTTCTTCTTATTTTCTTAGTCTTGCAAAATGTTGGGATTCATCTTCAGAACATGTACAAGATCGATATATACGAAAGTACTTCTAGCTTATTTATGAACTGATAAGCAGCTGAATACAAAAATTCCTCCTTCACGTACTCACTGCCGTTAGCTTAGAGTTGTCAAAGGGCCGGGCTTGGGCCGGCCCAGCCCAAGCCCATCGGGCCTGCTGTGGGGCCAGTCCAGGCCCTGGCCCTAGGCCCAATATCTAGGGCCGGGCTTGGGCCGGGCCCGGGCCCTTTTTTTTTTCTTCTTGTTATTCAATTTTAAATTTCATCTCTAGGCAATATTCACAATTTAACGAACCTAATCTTTATCCTTTTATTTCATTATAAGTAATATACATATATATGTATGTATGTATATACATATTTATTTGTTAGCCATTATATTTTTTATTATATGTTAAACATTTTCATACTCTTCTTGGTGAGCTTTATTAATAAAATCTTAACACATAACAATTAAAAGAATGAACGAGTAACAAATATTAGAGAGTTAGTAATTAAAAAGAATTTAGCAAGACTAGTAATTAATAAACAAGAGTACTAATTAGTAAATACTAGTAGTAATTAGCAAGAGTAGTAATTAGAGAGGAAAACAGTAGCAAAGCTTGTAGAAATATAGAATGTTTAGGTAAGAGAGAGTAAGAAGATTGGTGTGAAAAATTAGAGAGAAATGGTGTGAATTTATAGATTTTAGAAACTTCACAAAAGACCAAAATACCCCTACAAACTATCCGTTTATAGTTGTTGGGGAGGGTAAGAGTGTAAAGGAGTTGAAAAATATAGGTTAGACTAAAATACCCCCCAAACTAGCCGTTATATTGCTGTTGGGGGGTAAAAGTGGAATTTTGGAAAAGGGGTGGAAGAAAGGGGGGAAAAACAAAAAATTCAAACAAGTGGTGGGGCCAAAACCGGGCCAAACCGGGCCGCAAACCGGGCCAAACCGGGCCAGAACCGGGCCGACTTCGGGCCGGGCCAAACCCGGGCCGTTTCCGGGCCGAGCTTTTTCGCAGAATCTGAAGGCTTGGTCCAGGCCCAGGCCCCAAGCCCGCTTGTGCTGGGCCGCTACTGTTCATGGACGGGGCCGGGCCAGCCCGGGCCAGAACCGGGCCGGGCCGGGCCAGCCCACAGGCCACCCGGCCCGTTTGACAACTCTACGTTAGCTACTGAAACAGAACTTCTTATGTGAAAGAAAACTAGTAGAGGACCAACACTTGTGTACTCAGACACAAGAAGCACAATTTGATGCAGCTCTTCCAATTTTAAGGTGTTATAGTCACCAGAAGGTGGTAAGCAAAAGTCACCTAAAATCTATCAGCGGGAAAATCAAAACCAACAAACACATCCACACTAAAAGAACGAGTACATGTCCATATACTCTCAGTACTTTATCAAATCAGCGCTATAGAATTATGACTGATAGTTGCTTAGGCAAAGTTGGTAATTTGTAATGAAGCGGTCACAGTAGGATATTCGTCACCATTTTCTGTCACTAAACGCCTTAACTTCTCGTGACTCATTGATCCTCTACTTTCTCAAAGTTCTGCATTTCTCTGCAATCATAACCTTGGTCTGAAGTTTTAGTGAGTCTAACCTGTTGACATGGCTAGAGGTACGTATAGTACTAGTATTCCCCCTGTACATGGTTGTACTGAGTTGCTAATTCTGTCTAAGCATAGTTAGACCAGGAAGTTTTTGGCTAAACAGCACAACTATTAACGTCTCTGATAATCATACAAGACTAATTAATTGATCCCTAAGGCCGACTAGGTAGTTGTAATCGGTATATGCAGGATTTCAGTCCACAATAGTTAGCGGTAACTGTAGACATTTGTTCATTTAAATAATAGGAGCTAGCATCAAGCATGTATCAGTAACCTTAATGCATACATTTAAAACTGTTCTAAACTTATCATCTATTCTTAAGTCTCAACAACCACACACGCTGATAATTTTAAAAATCCCGTCTTAACATGGACTGTGTATATAGCTATGGTATATGTATTTATACTGCCTACCAAGTACCAAATACGGTAGAGTACTAGTATATATCAGAGTAGAAAATTAGCCCATCTTCCAGAACTTGGGAACCATCTCCCGTTTACTTTCTAGATAAGTATATTTCTTGCTTGGTGTCAGTTCTTAGCAATAAAATACTAGCAAATACGAAAGTTCCCCTGCAACTTCCGATCTATTATTCTTTGGTAATTAGATTAGAACCTGAATATTTACACTGAAATTGTTGTATACTCTGAGTCATAGCTCTATAGAAAGCAAATACGTTCTTCTCGTATTCAAAACATGCCTTAAACATGATTTAAAATATTGCGAATACTTTGGATTGAATAGTCTTCTGATTTTTCGGTCTTATTAGACTACATTTAACGCTGAATTACTTAAATGTTTAAGCCCTTTCAAGGAGTGTTTGGAACATATAAAAGCAATGGTATGCTCTCCACTGAAAAGAGCAAGTTTTCTATCAGATGGCAAAAGTTCACCCCTGCATACCTTCTTCTTCTTCTTCTTCTCCATCTTCTTCTAATGAAAGAGAAACATTTACTATATGGATGAAATCACTTGTAATGAACGGAAATGGATACACAGTTTATGATTCAAACGGGGAGGTTGTATATCGTATCGACAATTATGATAACAAGTGTAGCAGTGAAGTTCATCTCATGGATCTTCGAGGGAGGGTTCTATGTACAATAGTTCGAAAGGTATCGTGTGTGTATGCAATATCAGCAGTCTGATGTAAATGTCTAACCAAATTTGACTTTAAACATAGCAAAACTGAAGTTAATTTTTCGTCCTTTCAATTGTGATGTGCAGAAGCTTCTAAGATTCGGGCTCTGGGATGGGTACAGGTCTGATGCTCCGAAATCAAAGAATTCTAAGCCATGGTTTCAAGTTAGAAACAACCACTTCTTAAGAAGAGGTTCAGCATATGATCTTACTCTGGAGTACGACAAGGCTCAAAGTAGTAAATATACCATAGACGGATCCGCTGGCAAGCCAAACTTCAAGATAACTGATAGAGAAGGAAGAATCATTGCAGAGGTGAGCCTTCTGAGTAGAAAGGTTTTCTATGAATATAGCTTCTCTTCACCCAAAAATGAAAGAACAAAAGAGATGGCAATACATGAATTAAGAATCATTATGTTACTATTTATGACACCAAGAATAACATTTTCTGATGGGTTTTCCAGGTAAAACAGAAACAATCATCTTCTGGGGTTGCCTTGGGAGCAGATGTATTAGATTTGACTGTGGAGCCTCTAGTTGATCATTCCTTTATAATGGCTCTTGTAGCCGTTTACGGATTAATCAATCATAAAATGTAAATTATGATTCCAATCACCACTAGAGAGCTTTCGGCACATATTCATCCCTGTAAACAGCAGTTGAAGTTACTAAGCACGAAAGATTATTTACCAGAGTGACAACAAGGTGGGCAGAGTTTCATGCATATACGCAGAACTAGGACGTTTTTGTCTGATAGATCTTCGTCCTGTTTTTTGATCAAAGAAAGTGTACTTCCTTAATGATTCTTTCTGGTTTTCATTGATTAGTTATCACTGCCTCAGCAGAAAGTTTTCTTTACTTTAAATTTTCTTTGGACTATTACTGCCGACCAGATCGGTTCAACTTGATTCTTTTGATTGTAGAGTCCCATCTACTCAACTAAGCAGCAGACTTGAATTATTGCAATATCACTGATAAGGGCAACAACTGTGCCAAGCATGAAGAGGATAACAGCAAAAAGTAGCAGTGGTAGAACTTAAGATACATGGTTTTCGTATTGCTGAACTACAAGTCTACAACAATATCCGACTCCTTTGACCTCCCACCGGTGTACTGAAACTCTCTTTATGCGATTTGCCACCAGTCTAGGCTATGCACCAAGGAGATTAGGACCATAGTGATAAAAAAACAAGAGAGGATTGTTCCGCCCCTCTAATATGCTAATCCACCCCTTGTTTGTCACTAAAACGTCAACGCTTGTCGCTTAAGTACATATTTAGCGACAAAAAGGAGGTGGAAAGGCATAGGAGGCGTGGAAATGAAGCTTATACAACTTTCCTATTTGGGATGACCCTCTCTTATGCTTTGCCTTTGTACATGGTGCCTGGGAGATGCTTTCCAAGTTGACTCTCTTTTTATGATTTAATCATGTCTCACGTTTAACGTCCGTCTTTTTGCGACCACCATCCCGATTCTCAAGAAAGCGTCGTCTTTGTGCTTTTTTTGTGACAAAAAACTAACACTATTTGGGAAGGTTAGACACACTTCTTTTTCTCCAACAGTGTGTGCATACAATGGCCAACAGAAAACTTGTCAAAGGGTCAAATATGTCTCTTTTTAATATCAGAGACAGGGGGACACAGGAAGAGGGCAGCTGTTTTTGCTTCCCTCAAAAAAGCTATACGACATCAGATATGCTGAATTATATTTGGATCAGATATGGTACATTGCTACTTGTTAATACCTGACGAACCAAAAGAAATCGAATATTTCAGATTTCACCCAACCATTCCATCAGATTTATAATACTAGACCACAAAATCAGATTCAGTTTACTATATGCAGATATGGTACTCGTTAAGACCTGATACACCACAACAGAATCGAATATTTCAGATTTTGTACAGCCATTTTGAACTCATACTGCTTCTTTGAAAGGTACGAAATGATCTAGAACTAAGAAGAATGTACTACCTAATGTCACAAGTACGAATCCAGCACTTTCGTTCGTATGTGTAATTTGTTGAATAACGGTTAATGAGCTACCACGTAATACATAGTGGGATCGGAAACATACCGTATGAAGTCTTCGAAAATTCCGACGATGGATTCTTGTTGTTACGAGCCTCCAACACGCTTGATCTTTTTCGCAGGTATGAAAACGGCTATTAGAGTCGAGTTCTTCGTCCAAGAACCAAATTTTAGAGCTTGGTGATTGCTCTAGAGAGAGTGCTATAAAGAGAGTGATTGTCTTGTGACTTATAGTTGCACGACTTATGATTTCTTGGAATATCTCTAGCCTTTATATAGAGATAGTATTTAGAGACATGTTTTACCTCAAACACTTAGGAGATAAAGATGTATTTATCTCAAACACCTATGAGATAAAGATGTATTTATCTCAAACATCTATGAGATAAATATTGTATTTATCTCAAACACTTAGGAGATAAAATTTCTCTAAATAACTGTATTTATCCAGACTAACAAATACACATTATCTGTTAGTGGTCGAATAATGAGTCTACTGACCCAATTTATTAACAGCTCCTACTCGCCCACACACAAGACAAGTAAATCGTGCAATCCCTCCTTATCTCTTGTCCACTCATCTCCTCATACAGGAAATAGAATGTGCGACCTACGAGAAAGGATGTCCAGTTGAGGAGTATTGTATTAAGTTATCACCAAACTAACACAATATATCACTCCAAAAAATCTCGTATGTACCCCAGATAGTTCAACTACACCAGATTAAACACTCTCAAATCCCGCATAGTGAGCAGTGTTAAACCTCTCATATGTTATGTATTAATGACTCATATCGAAACAAAAATCGACAAAGTCGCCCGGGCTATGAATCACACAACATGCTATACAATTGAATTTTCTTCCCAAAACTCTCATGTCATTCCAATTAGACCCAACCACTTTTCTAGACATGCCCGTGAGATCGCATCATCCATGATCCAAGGGTACATGCTCAAGTAATGACATTGAGTATCCTCTTCATGACATAGTCTAAGGTGAAAAGAGTACCATAGAGGATCAAAAATATTTGGATCCAAGTGACTCACACAGTGACGAAACATGGATTCATTCGTCACTCCCACTGTCGGTCTGCTTTTAGCACATGTAGTATGATTTGCATGCTATGGCGTAACCCGCAAGGGCGTGTCACATAAATGTATAATAAAAATATGCCATACGAATCTGAGTCTAGTCACTGTACAAGCGCCTAACCTGAGTTTTTCAGCCCAGTCACTCTCATAGTGCCAGCCTGAAATCTCATATTCGGCTGTAAACAGACTACATATAGTTGTGGAGATACTCTATAATCGACCTAACTTTATAAGTCTCATCTTAGCTCCAACAAAGGCGACATGTTTGTATTATAAGTTGTATCATTTTATTCGCCCTCTTAGCGCCTAAGACAGTTATGTCTCATCTTGCTCGCTATCTTAGCGCCAAGGTGAATTATCCATGTGAGTAGGTCAATTCAAGCTTGGTGACACTCTCAACAAGGATATATATGTAATCACAAAAATTATCCATTCATTCTAAAATAAACGCAAATCAAGGAATGAAAATTTAATATAATAAATAATGTCAAGTACATGAGATGCCATAAACATACCAAACCCTACGTAGTCCCATACTCTTAATGTGAGAAATGAAAACATCTCTAGCAATAGGCTTGGTCAAAGGATCAACCACCATTCTGCCAGTAGGTATATGCTTCATGGTCACCTCTCTTTGCGCAACTAAAGCTCTAATGAATTGATAATGAAAGCCTATGTATTTGGCCTTCCCATGATATTTAGGATCATTTACAAAATCTAGGGGCAACTGTATTGTCACAATGAACAGTGACAGCTCATCTGCATGAGCTGTAACCCCTAGAGCCTGTATGAATGACCTCAACCAAACAGCTTCTTGGACTGCTGCTAAACAAGCAACATACTCTGACTCCATTATGGATAGGGCGATGCAAGTCTGTTTCTTGCTGCACCAAGAGATAGCTCCACCTCCTAGAATGAATGTGTAACCTGAAGTGGATCTACGCTAATCTCTATCACCACCCCAATCAGCATCGCTGTATCCTCTCAATCTCAAGTCTCCACCATGATAACACATGACGAGATCAGCGGTTCCATGTAGGTATCGAAGAATCCTCTTCACCGAATTCCAATAAGAGGGTCCAGGATTACTCTGATAACGACTCACCATTCTAACGGCAAAGCAGATGTCTGGACGCATACACAACATAGAGTACATCAGACTCCCAACTGCAGCTGCATAAGGCACTTTGGACATCCGATTCTTTTCCTCATCATTCTTTGGGCATTAGTCTGTGCTTAGAGTACACGCCTTGTCCATTGGAGTGTCTATGGGTTTTGAGTTATGCATACGGAATTGTTCAATGACCTTCTTAATGTATGTCTCTTGAGACAAACTGAGAAGTTTCTTTGAACGATCACGTATGATTTTAACCCCGAGCACATAATTAGCTTCTCCCATGTCCTTCATCTCAAAAGTTAAGGACAGCCACTGCTTAGTGGCGACAATGAAACTCATGTAATTCCCAGCTAAAAGAATGTCATCCACATACGAAGAAAGGATCAGAATATTTTTCTTGGATCGTTTTACGTAAACGTAATGATCTTGTTCAATCATTTCAAAACCTATAGAGGTAATGGCATGATGAAACCTAAAGTACCACTGCCTAGATAATTGTTTGAGACCATATATAGAACGTTTGAGCCGACAAACTTTGGGTTCATGTCCCTTGACTTCAAAACCCTCAGGTTGAGCCATATAAATCTCTTCGTCTAGTTCTCCATTGAGAAACGCAGTCTTAACATCCACATGAAAAAGTTTTAAATCCTGCTGAGCAATAATAGCTAGGATCAAGTGAATTGAAGCAAATCTCGCCACTGGAGAGAATGTGTCTTCATAGTCCACACCCCGCTGTTGGGTGTAGCCTTTTGCCACAAAACGTGCCTTATACTTGTCAATTGACCCGTCTGTCTTGCACTTGACTTCTAAAACCCACTTGTTTCCAACAGTTTTGCACCCTGGTGGAAGGTCAACCAACTCCTAGACTTGATTCTTCTCCATTGAGCTCAACTCATCTTTCATTGCAGCCATCCACTCATTACTAGCAAGTGAAGATAAGGCTTCTTCCACATAAGTGGGCTCATCTTCATCAGTTGGAGTGCACATAAGAATTTCACCGTCAATCTCAAAACGACGACGTGGAACTCTTCCTCGTGCACCTCTACGCAGTTGAGAATCTTGTTGACCTGATGGTCCTGGTGGTGTGCTTCCACTGTCTAGGATGATCCCACTAGGTTGAAGATCACTTATACTTTCTTCAGCAACAACAGGATGAGGAACTAATTCCCCACCTTCGCTTAGAGACGGTAAATTGGCTTCAACTTCTTCTAACACATAGAAGTCAAGATTCTTATTTGTGTCTCCAGTGCTAGAAAAATTATTCTCTATGAAATCGACATCACGAGACTCTATTTCAGTCTTTTCACCATTTGGATGTTCACCATACATCACATAGCCTTTAAAAGTTTCAGAATACCTCAAGAAGATACTTTTTTTTATCTCTACGCCCTAATTTTTCATACTTATGAAAAGTACTGTGAGCATAACCTGTTGAGCCCCATGAGCGCAAGTTATCCAAATTTGGCTTTTGGCCATTCCAAAGCTCATATGGGGTGGATTTGACTGATTGTGAAGGCACTCGATTAAGTATATAGGCTGCAGTTAAAAGAGCATCCCTCCAAAAAGATATTGAAAGGTTTGCTTGCGCCATCATAGACCTAACCATGTCTAACAATGTTCTATTCCTTCTTTTTCGCAACACCATTTTGTGTGGAGTATTAGGAATAGTAAGTTGCATCCGTATCCCTTTTTCCTCACAAAACTTCTTGAAGTGATCAGACAAATTTTCGCGTCATTGGTCAGTGCGAAGAGTTTTTAAACTCTTCTGTTTCTGAGTCTCAACCTCTGCTACAAAGCGTTTGAAACAATTCAAAGCTTCATAGTGGTGAGATATCAGATACATGTAACCATATCGCGTATAATCGTCTATCAGTATAAGAAAATAAGGGGCGCCATGGCGTGCCTTTACACTCATAGGTCCACATATGTCATAGTGAACTAGCTTAAGTGGCTGAGTTGCTCTCACGGCCTTTCCAAAAGGTTTCCTGCATGCTTTACCTACCAAACAAGCCTCACATGTTTGTAGATTGACTCTTACGAGTGGGCCCAAAAGGCTTTCTCTAGCCAAATGAGTCATTCTATCTTGGCATACGTGGCCCAGTCTTGCATGCCAGGTAGTGAAAATCATTCCCAATATTATCATTCACCATATAAGAATAAGAGGACTGAGAATCAATTAGATCCAATTGAAAAATACTATCCATGCGAAAACCATGTCCGAACAAAATATCATCCAAAAAGATGTCCAACTTATTACCCCTAAAAATAAAGGAAAAATTAATGTCTAATAAAGCAGTAACTAAAAGTAGATTAAGCCAAATAGTGGGTGCAAATCGCACATCCTCAAGAATCAATGTGCGTCCAGTGCACAACTTGAGCTGGTAAGAACCAGCCCCTAGCACCTTTTCGGAGCTATTGTTTCTCATGAAGATATGTTTGCTTCCCGCTGGAATACGGTGATAATTTACAAATCCCTCTCGATCAGTGCTACATGTTTTGTTGCATCTGTATCCACACGCGTGCCGCATGGCTTGGCGCGTGGCTGCTCGTGGGGCGCGTGCGTGGCTAACTTCGCACGTGGCGCGCGTGCTCATCTTCTTCACTAGAAAATCCTAAATTTTCAACCGCTGCCATGCCCGATGATAACTTTCGAAGGCCATATCTCTCTCGTTTTTAACCCAAATAATAAGTACCATATATCATTAGAAAGCTCATGCGACATATTAATTCTGAACTAATCGATCATGATAAAAACTGAATATCATGCTCCGAATTTGAGTCCCAAACCTTAAAAAAAATCACAATTTTCTTGAAAAATAAAATCGTGATTTCTCACAAATCATGCATTCAGTACTCACGAAATTTTATGGAGTTCATCCTTAATCATAGGAGAACAAATCTATATAATTATTTTTCAGAAAAACATGGTTAAAATTTTCAAAATTTTCTTGATGAGTCTCATATATCATATTCAGAAAAAAAATTCGCAACATGCATATAATTTATTCTAGCATGTTAAAGGCGAATCAACAAGTAATCATGCTCTGATACCAATGTTGAATAACAATTAATGCGCTACTACGTAATACGTAATGGGTTCGGAAACATACCGTATGAAGTCACCAAAAATTCTGACGATGGATCCTTGTTGTTACGAGCCTCCAACACACTTGATCTTTCTCGCATGTACGAAAATGATTACTAGGATCGAGTTCTTCATCCACAAACCAAATTCTAGAGCTTGGTGATTGCTCTAGAGAGAGGGATTGTCTTGTGACTTATAGTTGCATGACTTATGATTTCTTGAGATATCTCTAACCTTTATACAGAGATAGTATTTAGAGACAGACTTTACCTCAAACACTTAGGAGATAAAGATATATTTATCTCAAACACCTATGAGATAAATATTGTATTTATCTCAAATACTTAGAAGATAAATATTCTCTAAATAACTGTAATTATTAAAACAGACAAATACACATTATCTGATAATAGGTCCACTAACCCAATTTATTAACATAATTTATGTTTGAGCTACAACTTAAGGAACTTGTCACCAAAGAAAAAATGAAAAGAATATAATGTATTCTGAAATTGTCACAAGAAGCTCGAGTGAGATTACAGAGGGATCGGTACACGGATGCCAAACGCACTCTAACCTACATGGTAAAGCTATATCGTAATTTCTATTGTGTCCAACGGAGACTACCAGTATCAGCAGAAATTGACAACATATATATTGCCAATGTACAAAATAGTTTTATATCATAACACTCTCGACAGAAATTGTTGCTCTGCGCAAAGACATCCGGCTGCATCAGAGGTATATACGTATCTTAATGTATGGTATCCGACTTCCAAATGTTCGGGGAGCAGTCCCTAGCTCTTTTTCGCATTCTTAACATTGCGTAATGTCATCACAAGCTGTTGTCTCTCACCCTCTACCTCTGCAAATTTGAGACTTATCTCCGAGTATCTCTCTTGCATGTCCTTCAACTCGCATTCCATTGATTTGTTCCTCTCCCTCATTTGTGCCATTTCATTCAGTAGTACGTCAAGATCTTTGGTACTGATAGCAGAGGCTTTCAGTTCCTTTTCAGATAAACTGTCATTTTTGCTGCAGGGATGAACATAGAGTTTAGTTGTTATCGAAAAGGGTAAAAGGAATACATCGTGGCCATTAGGGCCTGGAATAGAAGCTAAGATATGGAGCGCATTTCTAGCCATACCCATTCATTGATGGCAGCGGGCACTCTCTGCGTGACATGGTGCATGAGTCTTCAATTGCACTTCTTGTTTCTTGAGTTATCCTACCATTCGAAGTGAGCTCTTCAGCCTCTTTAACAACCTGTATCCAAGATCAGCATCCCTTAGTGTTCTTGTTTAGTAATAGTTGCAGGCATTAACAACTGACTATCCAAAATACTACCTAAAAAAACCTGCACTTGACCGTTCTTCAAACATGATAACTCAGTTAATACTACACAGCTAAACCTATAATATTTGTAGTCAGAACAAGAAAATTCTCACTGATGCAGCTAACCCCACGAGACACCCTCCAGCCACAACCAAATGAAAAGAGCAACAAAAAAAGAAGGAAAGGATATTAAAGAAAAGTAGAACCTAAATCACAAGTAGCAAAGTGTTCAGGTTAAGAAGTAGCTCTTTTCTTAATGCCCATCATGCAGAACGATATGAATCACAAAACTGCTAACCTTTGGAGAGTCACGTCCACTAAAGCCCGCAGTGCTTTGATTGAGCACTTCCAGTCTTATTTCTAGCTCTTCAATTTTATTCTGAAAATCTTTCTCCTTCTCCAAAAATGAATCTGTAGAGGTTTCAAGAGCAGCTTCCTTCAGCTTTATCTGAATCTGTTAATCACAAAGAAATTACGAATTCAGCGGACCATACAGCATCCTTTACAGCATGAATAGAACATAAGAAAATACTGAAGAGGCTGATGACAAGGAATTATTTATCTTGTCTCACCAAGATGACCTTTGTCTTTTAATGCTCTGAAAGCCCACATAAAACGAAAAGATACCTCAAGCAATTTTATTTTCTCCTTCAAGTTGGTGACCTTTTTAGAGCCACGAGGAACAGGAACAGACTTATTATTTCTTGGAGTTGCTTTTGTGCCCTCTAAAGCAGTTGCTCGACTGTTGCTATCCTCGAGCTTCTTCTCTAAAGTGTTGAATGCGTCTTCTTTCTTCTTTAAATCAGCTTTCAGTTGAAGTACCTGCTTTCTCAATTTTTCTTTCTCCAAATTATCCTCAGACAAAGTATTTTTGCATTCATTATACTGAGCTTTAAGCATTTCCAACTCCAGTTGCAGATTTCCAACTATAGACTCCTTCTCATTGTTAAGACTCCTCATTGCTTCTAGTTGCTTCACCGACTTCTCTGCTTCCATCTTCACTAGAGTAGTCATGTTTTCCCGTTCACTTTTCTCAGTAACCGTTTTTTCCACCAGTAATTCACTTTCCGTAACTGATGCCTTCATTTTTTCCAGCTCTGCTCCCATAGCTTCTTTTTGTTCCGCCTGCTCAGAGAGGACACTGTTTTCCTTCCTGAGCCTTTCTATCTCAGCTCTATGCATTAGGATTTCCTCCGAGAGTATCCTGTTATTGTCTTCAGCGTGCTGCCTAGCATGTTCAAATTCAGTGGACTTATCTTTCATTCCTGACTGCATCTGTTCCATTTGGCTAGTCTTTAATTTTACTTGGCGGGAAAGGTCAAGCAACTTTCTTTCATAATGATTCCTAACTGACTGGATCTCTTCTTTGGCTTTCTGAAACATGTCTTCTAGATGGCTTTTCTGTAGACGAAGTTCATTGGCTTCAGTCAGTGCACTTGAAGCTAGCTTCTCATTAGCATCGAAAGTAGATGCCATTTGCATGGAGAGCTTTCTAAACTCCTCCTGAAGCCTCTCTGCTGTATTAGCGTTTTGCAATCGTGTCTTTCTCAAGCTTTCCTCTGCTAGTACTGCTCTCTGCTCCTGCTCAACTTTGGCACGCGTCAGAGCTTCCAGATCAACTTCAAATCCTTGTTCCTGCTTTTCTAGCTCTTCCTCCAATCTCCTGACATGAGCTTCTAGTTCATTTATGGTGACCAAAGAGTCTGAAAAATCTTTTGATTGCTTCCTAAGCTCATTCTCCAAGTTCTCGATCTGTGTTTCAAGTTCATTTAGGGTGGCATAAGAAGTTGAACATTCATACTGCATTTTCAGTTGCTCCTGCAGCTGGCTTTGCTCCAATTTATATGACATGTCATGGTTTTCCTGCTTCAGGATCTCGTAATCAAGTGCAAGCTGCTCCATTTGCATCTCTAACTCATCTTTCTCTCTCCTGTGCATTTCTATTTCACTATAGAGGTCCATAAGCTTTTGCTCCATCTGATACGCATCATTGGCATTGCTGTGCTCCTTAACAAGCTCTTCCAGTGCTTTTTGCTCCTCATCATCATCAGTTTCACATTTGAAGTTATTCCCTTGTGACCCTTTGGCACTCTCACTTATCGCTGAGTTGTTGGAGAGAGTTAACATCTCCCTGTCCTTCTGTTCCAACATTTCATCCAGGTCACGCACAGCAAGTATCAACTCCGAGTTAGACTCTTGTGTCTTCTGAAGTTGTACGCGAAGATTGGCATTTAGATTCTTCTCATAGTTTAACTCTTGTCTGAGTTCTTCAAAAAGTGTGAGAGGATCCCCTCCCTCAAATTGCAATTTGTTTTTAATTTTTGCCTCATCTAAGCGTTTCTGAAAGGCTTGTAGCTTTTCACATTCTTCCTTGAACGCATCTCTCTCCTCTTTCAGTCTAACAATTTCTCTTGAGAGATCCTGCCCTCTTTTGCCCTCCTTCACAATTTGCTTACGGAGAGTCTGCAATTCCAATTCGGATACTTCTACTTGCCTGGCCAAAACGGCAAGCTCAGTCTTGAGCTTATCAAATACAATATCTGGGGCCTCTTGAGATCTTTCCCCCAAAAGGGTCTCCCTCGGACTGCTTGATGAGTCGTCTGTACTTGCATCAGGGGCAGAACCTCCTAGCCATTCCCATTGCGCTCTTTGATGCTCCTCATAGACTGTTGTCGACGCATCAGGATTTGGATTCTGAGGCACAGAGACATGGCTCAGAGATGACATAAAGCTTGTATCATCCTCGTGGATGTTATTGTTCTTCATTCCAAGTTCTCGAGGTGTATCAAGTCCAGAGCTGCTCTCAAGGCTTGAAAGTGTAACCTCAGATCCACTTGATGTCCTGCGGTTTTCTTTCAACTCAACGACGTGGGCAGTTGCGTTGTTTAAAAACCTATCCTGATACAGCAGAGAAAAGCAGCAAATTTGTTATCAGACCATTGTGATTGGTAAAGGTAGAACCAGAGCCCAAAGATAACATTACTGTTGAATATAATCATGCACATGGAAAAGAACGACTAGGCTAATCTTCATAAAAGAACAAAATTCTTTACAGGAGTCCCACTCCCTCAAAGCTGAAAGGAAAGGAGAAAGATTTGTCTTTTGCTAGCTTAATTGGGAACTTACTTCGCTATCATTGCTTTGAATGCTTCCATCTGTATTACCGCTGCTTAGCTGCGCCTTCAAACTCCTATCATGGATATTTTGTTTTGCATAATCTCTTTCTTCGACCTCTCTATAAAGATGCAAAGTTTGGTCAGATTCATATGCATAAGAAGTAACACTCAAACGAACAAGTAATATGCGTAAAATGTTTCTTTTTCCTCACCTTTGATCAGCAGATTCCTGCATCCTTTGAATGGATACCTATTTCAAAAGCAACAATTACACATAAGTCCTGTCTACGTACTTTAGGACTAGGACCACAATACTACATTCCAAAAATTAATGCATACTTATCATCACTTAAATTGGCAAGCAAAAGGTCTCTGTTTAAGCTTCAAGGAGACATGTTGTGACATTTATTAATGTGAGGAGTGAAAGAGAAACTGACATGCAATACGGCCTTGGATTTTGCACTCTTAACTGGAAGCGACACACAGGCAAGCTTAGTTGCCTCTGCATAATTCGCGAAATCAATGGAAACTTCTCCGATAACACCAAATTTTGACGTTCCCTGTGAATAATCACATATTTCTGCAAATTAGCCACTGGATAAGGAAGCGAAGAACAAATGTAATAGGCTTGAAACATGTCATACAGTTGCCACAACAAAGTGATAGATTCTTTCATGAACTTTCCCCGTCCTTGGCTCCCGTACAAACTTCACAGTTTCATATACCGGCTTCTCCCAATAACAGCTTCCATCTCGAACTACTGTTCTCTCTAATCTCACTGACGGCTTTCCAGCATCCGCAGGTATCACAGATAGCATCAATGAATCTCCTCCTAAATGTGACACCTGATACAGAAATCATGGTCATTGTGATTCACAAATTTCAGATAGTCCAAAAATAACAATATTTGGGAACCTAAATTTTCCAGTAAGATTACCCCGAGAAACAGATAATTCCGCTCCACATTTACCCTCATTCAAGCAAGTACTTGGTAATTGGCAAAATCTAGTTGTTTACCCAAACTTTCACCCATTAGCTGGAAATAATACAATAATAAAACGAAATGGTAACATTCTTGATCCTTTTTCCAATGAACCAAGAAAGAAGGTAAATTCCATCTTCCAACCACAGCTTTCATGATGTGTTCAAAAAGAACCAACAACGGAATAATAAATAGTAGCATTCGTGATCCTTTTCCCAATATACGAAGTAAAGGGGTAAATTTCCATGTTCCAATTTCCAACCACAGCTTCATAATGTGTTCAAAAGTGCCAACAACTGAACCACTGCTTCCAATAGCCTTGTAGGCTATACACATATGATAAGCAATTCAATGGGAAGCATATCAAATTGCAATTACACGAACATGCATAAACGAACACATTGTTGGATTAGATTGGAGTGTGTGATCTTGGAGGGTACCTGAGTTGCATGAAACTGTAACCTGAAGACAGCTTTGACCTTGTTCTTGTCGCTCCTCCATCGAGCCGACTTGAACATTGTTGCTTAAGCCCTCAATTCAACATGCTTCTCAAAATCCGGAGTTCGCCGGAGCTCAGCCGGAGACCACCTTACTTCACCGCAGCTCCGGCAAAGGCCAAAACACCACCATTTGGAAAACCCACTTCGAGTTTGACACTGTAGAGCTCGAAGATGCTCTCAAAAACACACACAAAGTCGCACAGAGACAGCACTGAGTTGACACAATGGATCAATGCGAGTCCAACTCGGTGAGGAAATTGAATTTTTTTTCTCTTTGAGATGCTTTTACATTGAATACTCGGGACTGAATTTAAGAATGCAGGGGATCTGAGAGAGATTGTATACTACTCTCTCTCGCTCTCTCTACAAATACTCTTCTCTCTCTCTGTAGACTACTATCTTTCTCTTTCTGTGTCTGTGTAAACAGTATGCCTTTGAAAGAGATGAACCATATTATATTGTATTTTGTTTTTAACGAATTAATTATTGAAATGATGATGAAGTAAATAAATAAATAATTGAAGGGGGAAGCTTCTTTGTGTTAAATGAAGATTTTATAGTTAGATATTAGGTGAAATAATGTTTAAATGTATTTTTTTGATTGTCTGGAGTGAGGCAAACAAGAAGCCAGCAGAGGCTGTGAATTGACATGATTGCCCTTGATGCCATTGAGGCCCATTAAGGCCTTCTTTTTTAAGCAAGTGCACTAACCTGTCATTTTCTTCAATTTTAGTAATACTCCAACACAAAAGGCTCAAATTGCAATGATTTATCATCTATTTTATGCATCTTGTCAAGATGCGAATAATCGGTCATCATAATCTTGAGGCAACCTTTTTTAAGTAAGTGCATTAATTTGACAAAGTTTGGTCTTCAATTCAATCGTGATCATTAAATTGTTTCATGGAATAAGATATATTAGTATAAAAATTTCAGCTGACAAGTGAGTAGCTCCGATGGTCAATGGAGCACTTCTCAAATACGTTCTCGCTTCCTCTTCCCATAGAGGAGCAAAAAAAAAAGGGAAAAATTTCAAGTATATTGCCTTATTTAATGAATTGCGTGGAAGTAGGGTTCTTCTATTATTTTGACCATAAATAATTAAACAAATAAGTTAATAGTACATTCTTGTTGAGTAAATAGTGCTAAAGAGAAGTACCAAGGAAGTGTGTGCGATTAACCAACTAGGGCCCCTAGTAGTAAATAAAGATGGACACAAATAAAGGCTCTAATCTAATCTCAATGAGAAAGTTAAATTCCGGTGGATAAGCTTTGTTGTACTTGGCAACGGCTCAAAAGGAGACAAGTGCATACAATATCTTGTGGGGTTGTTTGCATTGAAGTTAGCCAACACTACATGTCGCATGTAAGTTAGGCAAGTCTACATTGTCTTCATTTATGAAGTTTACAAGAGTAAAATTCAAACAATATAAGGAATTTATAGAATTGTTTTTTACATATAAATATAGATCGGATTTTTGAAGTTCTGTCTTCTGCATATTTTAAAATCCGCTTTAAAACGCAATACAATAGAACATAACCTAATAGCCTCGGTTTGATGTGGTTAGATGCGATGCAAAGGCCTTGCATCTCTCACTGTGGTAAATCAAACAATAATATTAGCATCTACCCTTTTAATAATTCTTGGGAGGTTTTAGAATTATCTCGTTAGCTGTTGCTTAGTTGTAGTTTTTATTAAGTACTTTATAAATTTTGATTAATAAAAAAAAGATGAGGAATTTACAAAAGAGAAAAATATAAAGCAATTGTTATTCGAACTTCATTTAACCATTTGAAATGTACTTTGGTCTCTAAAACAATTATATTATGGCACTTACAAACTTTTAATAAAAAAAATGGAGTTCAAATAATAAAGAGCAGAACTCAAATATTATTTCCAAAAAAGAACTAAAGTGAGGTTAGTACAGTCATTTACTTAGATTGAAAACTTTTGTTTCCACCGACGGATGGACTCGGAGCTGGTGACCAAAAGAGAGAGACATCGCCACGGTCAGCACTTTACAACAGAACACGCGGCTACGTAATTAAAGAATAATTATTTCGGTGGTTAATATATTCCAAAAGTGACCACTTAACCTTTAATTTTCCTTTTTTTAAGCCTCTTATCATTCATGTGGTACGTAATACTAAGGTCACCTTATTATCTTAGGCCCAATGAACTAGGAGCAAATATTCCACCGTATTGAATTATTGACATCGACCATTAAGGATTGTTAGCCCAGGAAGAGAGTTGGTGTTATAGAAGGAAATGTTATTTTACCATATTCTTGCGATAAAAAACATATATGTTTACTTTTAACTCCGTTCTTACATTGCTACTCAAGCATCCAAAGTACGTCTTGCGACTTCAATTCATGGAGCGATGAGAAATAATTTTACTGAGTGAAGTAAGTGACGTTTACAGTTATAAGTCAGGTCAGAATAATATGATGTACTATTTTGGGTGAGGCTAAACCAATACGGCGTTGATGTCAAATTCACATTTTTATGCCGCTAAAAATGTATAAGTGAAAGTTTTTAGCTACTTTAATGACAACATGGTATGGACCCAAAAAAAAAAAGGGCAAGTTTAACCTTACCCAGTCTCTTTTCAGCAAAAAGTCACAGCGGAAGCGTCCATCTCTTTCGTAGACCAGAAGCAATCTGGAGATTGTGCTTTGTACAAACAGCTCACTATCACATGTCATACACGTGCTTCCCTTCTTCCAAGTATAATGGCAAATCATCTTGGGTTACTATGTGACAGCTTTTTCTCTTTTATTTATGCACCCAATTACAATAATTTATATGATCCGTTAACATAAAAATTAAGATTAGGGACTCTGGAGTTACGGAATTAGAATATGTCGTCACCAATAATTTATATGATCCGTTAACATCAACGTCTATGATGTTTCTTTCACTCTTGAAATTACGGAATTAGAATCTGTAGTCACCAAAAAGGAGAAAAGAACAGTTCATGCTAGTTTTTACGAATCACTCTTGGTTTGACTTTCTTGACAATTAGGATGTTTGGTCTGATTAATCTTTTTCTCCATTTGCTCTTTATGGAAACCAAAATTTCATAATTAGTTGAAATATCACAATTGTCATACATAAGATCATTACAACCCTCCTACTTGATCCTTATAGTTTTCTGCACAAAAGAGTAGGTCAGAAGTTCCACTATAGTTCTCAACTTATGTGAGGTGGGTTAGATAAGGTTCCTCATTCCCCCCAAAAAAAAGAGAAAACAAGATGAATAAAATAACAAGGCACATTTAATAATTTGAAAAAAAAAATGAAAACCTAGGAAGCTACTTGTTCACCATTTTGCAGCCTAGTTCTTATAATGTAAGCCCAGGGCACGTGCTAAAGGTGCAATGTAGCTAAATAATTAATACTTGGAGGAGGAAGTTCTATTATATAGTTTTGAAGCTCCTTTATACTACTTACTTCTATCAAAAAGTATATCAAAACTGATGGATCTCATTGTCATTTTGTCACCATCTACGATACCACAAATCTGATTCTGTTAGAGATAGAAGTGAAGTACGTATATACTAGTATGGACTTCTTACTAACAATGTTGACAAACACCCACCGTTTGGTACTGTATGTTTGGTAGAAAATAGTTGTAACGTTCAAACTTGGCATGCTTTGATGAATTTATAACTCTTCGTATTGCAGAAGATGAATTCCTGAAATATGGGGGGCTGGGTGGTGGGGGGGCCGGGTGGGGGAGGAAGCTGGGTTGGTTCATATATCTACCATACTTTGCTTTAAAAGTGGTCATGGGTAGAGCGTGTGGTAGTCTTAACCATAGTTCATTCACAAGATTTCAAGAGTCCCCGTGACTTGAAGCTTTATGCGTGGCTGCCCATGCACGACATTGGACTCTTTTTTCTTCCATTTAGTTTGGATGGGACTTAACTGATGCATTTGTAATTGAGACTGAGGTGGTACTATTGTAACCTTGATTAATTACGTCATTCTCTGACCACAAAAGAAGTGGTGTTGCGTGCACAAAAATGAGTTGGAAGGAGTCTGAATTCTGCAGGGTGCGGGGAGCGACTCTCGGTCACATCAAGTCGCTCTTAATATTCTTACAAGAATCTCCGGAATGAATTAGTAGTTAAATAAAGCTTTCATCCCCAATTGTCTTTCTTTGGAAGGCAAGTTTCAGACGCAAGAAATTTACAGTGCATATCAATATTTATACCCTATGTTACACGGACTCAGTATGAGTGTCCCGGATCGTTCATGTGTCCAAATGTTAGATTCGTCTAATTTTAAAAACGCAAGACACGGGAATACGACAAAATGTTCATATTTGTTATTACTTTTTAGTTATTTCGAAGGCAAAAAGGTGTTTTATGTAACGCATTTGATTTTAATTGACAATTTGTCTCGTTTTAAAGTAATAACTAATTAAACAGAAGACTATAAGATAGTATCATAATGGCATATCTTATGAGATATGTCGGACACATATCTCATACACATGTTCAAGTGTCGAATGTCCGACACCGGTATTTTATGCAAACCGAAGAGTCCATGTAACATAGTCTATACCTAGTATGTGTGCAGATTTGCAACTAAAGTTGAGAGGGTTGTGTCTCTCTTCTGACTAAAAAAGTTCAAAAAATTCCTTTACAGTTTATAGTAGTATAAATCCTCAACTGCCAACCTAACCGAGCTTTACAAACGTGCCCACGCTAGAGTACACCCAAACCTGCTGAAGGGACCAGTACATTTACTAAAGTGATCTTCTCATATATCCCAATTATGCTATATTGGCAACAGTAGAATGAACAAAAGACACATGGTTGGACCACTTAGTTGGCTTGAAAGGAGCACAGACAAGTTCATGTTTGGGTGTCCTCACTTGGTGGCCAAATGAATGAGCTGTAGTGAATTGTATATATGCATGTGTAGCAGTATTTTCAAGCCCACCACGTAACGAGAGTGAGGGGCCTAAGCTTTCAATGAGGAGGTCGTTTCTGTTGATTCCAGCATATATACAACTTCCACTGCTAGATTCTAGATATGATCTCTTGTTATGCTCGATGCGAGACCCCAGCACGAGCTGTTTCAGCTATACAGCGGTCACAACTCGAAACGTTACCACATAATTGCACAATAGTTAATGATGTGAAACGATAATGCATGTATAACTGCACCTATACTAGGGCTCACAGTACATTTACATAAGTACTTTTACTTATGCCTTCCTATCAAGTTACGCTTCAGCAAACCTACTTATTAATGTGGTAATCAAAATAGTTAGGTACGTGGCTAGAATAAATTGGTTTCTTACATGACAGTAAGATGCCATTCCACTTTGGCCTCGTAGTTAATAGAGTAGAAACGTGTTTGACAGGTTTATGCATGGTGGGAAGTTCTTATTAAAGAGAGGAGAGCAGTCTGGAGAGACTAAGTTGGTGGTGGATGGAACAATAGTTTGGGGATAGGCCTCAATCTGCAGAAAAAGTGTCACGGTGATGATATTATGTGTAAAGAGGAAACATGGTTTTCATCAAATAGATGGTCCCTTCAACCTTCCCCAACTTTCTCGTGAAGGGACCTTTGGTCCACTTGCTCAACCATAATTTTTCACTTACACAGCTTTTACCATTACGTACATTGAATTAGTTAGGTCTTACGTAAATATGGTTTGCCTAACAAATCTCAACAAAAAGCAGTTTTTGGGGGTCATTATTTAGTCATGATGATATTTGACACGCAAGGTAACGCATGGCTTTTGTTGGTTTCTTAAAAGGAAACTACGTACAAAGAATTCTTGATTTTGTGCTATTAGACGCACTATGTATTTACACACAACACAAACAGTAAGAGGGTGTTGTGTGTCACTGAAAGTCTCTCATACGACCAGTAGTAACAATAGATTAGCATCGAGACTTAGCACGACATTCGAGACTCAATAGAAGATTACTTAGCATGTTATCGCGAGTCATTTTACTAATATTTCGAGATTTGAGCTTTTCATTGCTTGATGAAACTTTGCATTCCTTCTTTTTTGGTCACGAGAAGATACTTGCTCCAAATAAATGTTCACTTTATCTTTTGTTTTTTCTTGGTTCACATGATTACATGAGAACCATATTGCTCCTAAAAGTATCATTAACTTGAAGAAGAAGAAGAAAGATCAAAAAGCCCTAAAATTGTGGGCCGGGTGAAATCATGACATAATGTGCACACAGAGACAACTGAAGGTGCTCACGTGAAGGCGGTCGATCCCACCTAGCCTGCGCTCGCGCGCACATTGTCACACACTCTCACGCTTCGAGTGCAATATGTAAAAGTAGGAACGCGAATAAGAGGTGCAGACTTTTTTGCAAAGAACAGCACCACATTGACACCAAATGATTTGTTGGGCCAAGTTGTCCCATGAAAGTAGCTCATATCTGCTGGAAGTAAAGGGAAAGGTGACCAGAACAAGATGCAAAGGCGTCACGTGCTCAGACAGCCCATAAGTAAAGAGATCATAAAAGAAATTAAATCGGTGGCAACTTAAATTCTTTTATTGACACTATCAAGCTTTCATAATCGTGACCTAGCTAGGATTGACGCTGCAAACTAGGATTACTGGTTGGCCAATTCAGGTTGAAGTTGTTTCTTGGTGATATAGCTCAAGATGGCCATTGTTACATTACTAATTGGGGGAAAAAAAAGAGTGAGATCTCTAAAATCCTTGATGACCAAAGACGATGGAATGAGACTACACATTTTTTTTCTTTCTTTTCTTTTTTTGTAGCGGGTCATGAAGCCTTGTCGCTAAAAAATTCCGATACATGGTCTTGAACCACAAAATTTCTAGTGGTTGAAGGATTTGATGCCCGTTTGGTTCACTGCGGAATGCTAGTACAAGGAGTCGTGCATTCCTAGTAGGGTTAAATAGCCATTTTGTTCACAGTTTCATAAAGCCATATTGAATTTGAGAAAGGATGCTGCAAGCTATTAGTGGGAGAGATATCGGTATTCTAGCGTATGCTGCAATTTCAGCAACTGTTAAATTGTGGCATCGCATCGCCGTATGATGGTTTGTGACGATATAATAAGTGCAGTTGTTGTTAAAGAATGGTGTTGTCCTAAAAATGCTGCTAAGACACTTGGCGCCGATACCTAACTTCTTTTTGCTATGAAAAGGATTTTGGCATCGATGCATCATGGAAGATCACAAAATTGTCCCTGCGAGGGCCAATACCTAGTTCTTTTTTTTTCAGCAATTTGGTCACCAGCAGTCTAAAGGTTGTCCTAGTCCTCGGGTCTTCAGATTTGGCTCACTAAAGAAAAATGCCAAGTTGGATGAGAATGTTTCATGAAGCCCCCACCCCTACCATCCACCCGGAAACAAAACCAAGAAGAAGAAGGAAAAAGACCTTTTTCTTTGAGTTCTGCTGAGAAACATTGTGATGTCAACAGGTAAAACTTTTCGACATTTTCCCCCCTTCATCTTGCTACTTTCGTGCAATCTGTGTAAAACCAAAGAAGTCCCTAGTAATCCGCGGCCTCTATAGGACGGCACATCATGATAGAAACTTCATCAGCTGTTCACGATTCTTGATTTGGTTCTGCTTCTTCTGAAATAGTTTCATGCTGATTCATAGCCGCTTTGGGCAGTGGAACCCCATTTCTCTTCATTGAAGCAGTCTTGGTGAGGTGATTGTAGCAACCCTTCTCCTTAAACAACTGAGAAAAGTGAGGCTTGCAATACAGAAACCCATCCAGAGCAGCATACGACGAGGTTGTAAGGTTGCATCCTCCATGAGAGCACCTAAAGCATGACTTGTGGTAAAAGTCTCCCTCCACCGTGACCTATACATGCATAAAGAATGTTGCTCGAAACAATTGGTCAACATGCCATACGTACACATATTGCTGCATGTGGTGAAATCATCAAGACTTTGACAATCAATGCAGTTAAAGATTTCTTGTGTATGAACACACACACACGGGGGTTGGAAACAATTTGGCTTGAATGGCAATTTAATGTTGAATAAAAAGAGGGAAGTAAGTACAAAATATTATGACCTTCTCCAGCGGGTATACGGTTTTTTTGCAGACTGCACATTTTTCCTGGGTGCCAGAGAACATGGAGGAGAGCTTGCTAGAGGCCCTAGCCTGTAATGTTACATAAATTGTGCGTAAATTTTTTTAAATTTATGAAGATAGCATTAAGGAACAAGGAATAACGAAATGCAGACGAATTTGTGTACCAGCTCATTTTGCTTCCTAGCTGATCGTCCACATGGTAAATATTACGCAAAAAATGATAACAATTTATAAGCTTCTTGCGCAATCAATTATCAAAAACGGAACTATGCAATCAAGAAAATGACGGAGGAAATGAGAACATACTAGGTTGGAACTTTTTATTGAAATTTCCTGTCTCCTTAAAGAGTTGCTCAAAATGAGGCTTGCAATACAAGATTCCCTCCATGGTTGAATAGTTGCTCATCTGCACCATAAAAATCGATCAATTATTGTCTCCGGTGAATGTCTATTTATCCGTCTGGACATCTCCGAACGAATAAAAGAGCAAAGACGACGAGAGTACCACAAGAGTTCCATTGCAGTGGCTGCATTTGAAGCAGGTCTTGTGATAAGGAATTCCATCAGCTGACAGCATCTCAATGAAATGAACAGTCTTGTCACAAGCCTTGCATTTCTGTGTAGTCCCACTGAAGGCCATTTTCTCCTTCCCTTCAGAATTCCAAAATCTACCACTGCAAAAGATAATACAGATTCAACGACGATCGATTCAACGGAAAATGATTACAAGCTTCCTTTTTTTGGCTTTTTGTAATTAACATGTTTAAGTTAGAGGCTAAAAGAACGAGTTGATCAATGGCTGGAGAAGGTGAAATTCCACTTGTATGAAAGGACACGCGATATAGAGGCCTATTTTAGTGGAACAACTGATAGGGGATGTCCTAATAAATAGTATATTAGCCCAACAGATTTGCAATAGAGAGGTGAAAGACAATCTGACCCAGTCCCAAAAGGAAATTAACAGCTGAAAAATAAACTTGTGGCCGCTCTATGTTGTGCTTTGATATTGAAGAATTATACTTTGTTTATCGCTGAATAGTCTTTAGCGAGAGCTAGTGACTTACATTCGTGGCTGTTAACATCTGAGCTTAGGTGTTCGCTTCCTTTACAGTAACCAAAATAATGAAAAGAAACAGAGAAGATGACCAGAGGGAGAGTTGCACTATGACCTGGACGGCAAACCCATCTGGTTGGAAAATCCCAGACCAGAAACAAGAAACAACAAAGAGAACCCTAAAGAACAGAACCCAAAACACAGCCCACAACATGCAACGCTTTCTACTTAGGGAAAATTGCGTAAAATACACATGTGGCTTGGGATAGTTGCAAAAAAACCCCTCCTATTACAAAAATTGTAAGAAGACACTGGAGATTACAAAAGTCTTGCAACCGACGATTCCCGTAACAGAATGATAAATATGTCTAAATTGCCCTTTATATATTGCATTGTGAGCCTAAATCGTGTGACTAGAAATCCTTCGGTGACAGATCGAAGTTAGGGCCGGTTGCGAAAAATCATCCGGTGATAATCACGGCTGTCTGGCGAGCTTCCCACAGCGGCAAAGTCGATCTAGTGTCGACAAGGCGAGATATCCTCGGCCGGGACACTTGAACGGCATCAGCGATGGCCTATCAGTGGTGGCGGCGCCGGCTCAAATGGATGTGGTTGATGGCAGGCGACGACGTAGGTTCATGGAGGGTGGACGGGGCAAGTGGCGGCAACACCTGGCGGGGTTGGTCCTAATTGTAGAAACCCTAACTGTAGATCTAGGTTTGTTTTTTGAATTGTAGATCTAGGCATGTGGTTTGCGAATAAGGATGGTGGAGGCGGCGCAATAGGCTTGTGGTTGGTGACGTGGAGTTCGCGGTGGGTGGAAGGCACCGGTGGGGGTAGTGCACTTGGCTTGGGTTGATGAAAGGGCTAGCGGCGGTGGAACAGGGGTCTCTGTGGGTGGTTGGGGCTAACGGTTTCAGAGGTAGACGGAACTAGACAGTGGTGGCAGAAATGGGCGGTGGCAGAAAGGGGGGTGGTGGTGGTCGATGGGGCCTGATGAGGGTGGCGGCTGGATTTTGGGCTTGAGGAAGTTGCGGCTGCGGCGATTTGGCAGAGCAGATGGTTGCGGCGGCGACGATGGTACTGAGGCGGCGGTGGTGGTTAAGGCATAGGATTTGGGGAAGAAAAAAGACAGAAAGGGCATTTTTGTCATTCGTTAAGTTAATCTCTACCAAACGCACTCTTCAGGAGCGTGAACATTACATGTCGTTAGTTTGAACGATTTTTTTAACGGTTGCATGGCTTTTACAATTTTCGGTGTCCTTTTACAATTTTGTAACAGGAGAGATTTTTTTACAACTATCCCAAACCACATGAGTATTTTACGCAATTTTTCCTTGTGCTTACACCCGCTGAAGAAACTAGCAGACAATATAAGCTACAATGGCATCCTGTGCAGCAAGCTTCAATCGTAACAAGGACAAGCAAAATAATGTGCCACGCGATGAACAAATTGTCGATGTCTTGAAATAATTCTGACAAAATCAAAGGCCAACTTACCAGACTATTAACAGTCATTACTTTAGAATTCAAACAATTTACTATGGGATGATCAACCTGGCGCATGTGATCATCAAGATACTCTCTCTTCTTGAAGAAGAAGAATCAATATTCTTCATTTTTTGATCCATTGGCCATTGCATATGGATCCATCTTATCAAGTAGAAACATAACAGTCCCACTACAATTGTCGTAGTCCATGCTTGTCGCAAAACAACAAGCAACAGGCAACTTCCCCAATGATTCCATCACATAAGTATGCCGAGAAAACCATAAATCCGACCTCTCTACTAGCTTGTTTGTCGTAGTCCTTCCTCTTGTTTGTGAATTCAAAAAAAAAAAAAAACCCAATTACGTAGATATCTCAAATTATATTTTCATTATTCTAACAAAGAGTATGATGTGTGATCCTAAAAAGGAACATAAATTTGACAAGAAAATAAATTGGTCATCAATGACATCATACAAAGTTAAAACTATACTAGCCATACATCACTGGTTATTTTCACCGTAGAAAATACAAAAATTAGCATAAGTTGACTACAAACATCTCAATCCAAATCTAATTAATGCCAGATAAAAATTAAAACAATCAGTCATGAGTTAACTCAAACATCTAAAACAATCATCTGTTTATAAGTAAAATGGTCAGTCCTTGTAAGGACCTCTAAAATCTAAAAGTCATCAATTATTTAGTCTTTATTATTCCAAGGATAATATGGGTATTATCAAAATATTACTTATAAGAGTTTCATTTCTCTCCGTTTCTTCCTAATTTTTGGAGAAAAAATTTAGAGATAAAAGAAACTCAAACTTTCTTCCCTTTTCTCTCACTAGAAAAACTCACAAAGTAGAGAAAAGGGGAGGAAATGAGCCACTTTCCTTTCTTTTTCTCTCTAAAAAAACTTGCTAACAAGCTATACGTTTCAGAGAGGACATAACAAATAATTGTAATGGTTTAGTGTTAACTCATCTTCTCCTGATAAAAATACGTCTCCGAAAGGCTAGACGATAACACCGCCTTCCTTATAAGAGGCATGAGGTCACTAGCCCTCCATGGGAAGATTGACAGTTAACTGATCTTCTCCTATTGTTATCCGCTATCCATGGGAATACCTGAGAGTCCCTTAAGGCTGTATGTTTACTGTTTTTGTTTTCTGTTTACAATGGTGGGGAAAAGATGTTTTTTCGTGTACTTTTGTCATTTTCTGTATTCATTCCGGATACAATTATCCAAATAGCATCAAAAAACTGAAATACCTCAAGGGTGTTTTCAGCTTTTTCCGACCAAAGTGAATCCAATGTCAGAAAAACAAAAAAACAAAAAAACAAAACAAAACAAAACAAAAGTCTCACTAATCTGACACAATCACAAATTCATGCCCCGTCTCTCTATGTTCTACTAGCAGCATCACCTCAAAGAACCAAACCCCGTCACTAAACCACCATAAAGAATCACACCACAGCCACCATGTCTGCAACTAAACACTTAAACCTCATCTTCTCTGGCCATTTCGTCACCACACAGCCATTATAAACCAACACTACGCCAGATCGGACCTCTATAATGACATAACGACACATATACAGTTGTCACTCCACCACAAAACCACCATCGTAACATCGTCTATCTCCAATCACAACCTATTTTCGCCAATATCTAACCACTGTAACACCATTTCAAACAACAAGATTAGAGATCTGGTAGGTAAAGAGATAGATGTTGCTATGTACTCTTTGGCTGTGGGGATAAATATTGCACCGAACACCTCAGATTAAACATTCTTCGCTTAGTTTATCGTCGTTTGGACCCACCACCTGTGTTTCGGCAAGAATGTTGTACAATTGAAATTATAAAGCCATGGCAATCGCCCATCTTGGGGTGGAGGTAGTTGGGGAAGCTCATTGGGAAAGGGCGGAGAGTAGGGTTGTGTGGGTCATGTAGGGTAGTTTCACATATAAATAATAAGGATATAAGTACAAACTGAAAATGAAAATGGTATAAGTACACAAAACCGGCCAAAAAAATAACTAATTTTTTTTTTGTGAAAATGATAAAAGTACACAAGCGTATTTCTAACTTGATACGAAAATCATGAAAACAAAAACACAAAATGAAAATGCTAAAATTTAGGGCCTGTACGCTTACAAGATTTTTTTTCTGTATTCTATATTCTGTTTTTGGTTTCCAGAATTTAGTATTCAGTTCTAAAATCGTATTGTATACTTTTACTTTTTCCGTATCTACTTTTTCAATTTTTTCTGTACGTTTATCATTTTTATTTTCGTTTTCACCAACTTTTTTCTGAACTAATTCATTAATGGACCTCACTATGGAAGACTCAGTGAAATGGGTGGTCTAGTTTGGTGAGTGTTTGTTGAAACAGGGTGGTAGATATGAGGGAGAAGATGTAGTATTCTGATAAGGAGAATACTGTTCAAGGAAAAAGGTGAAAATACCCTTTGGGTGTTTTCAGCTTTTTTGATACTATTTGAAAATTTTATCCAAAATGGAACCGAAAAAACGTAAACATACACGAAAAAAACATCTTTTTCATTATCATTACAAAAATGAAAACTGAAAAACGTAAACGTACAGCCCCTTAGTTTTTCTTTCTAGGTATATTGTACATTGTGGATGCAAACAATGCTATTTGTAAGTTGTAATAGTGCTTTTGAAGTTATGAGAATATCTTGGACTGTTTTACTCTTGTGTTGAAATTTACTCTGCACTGTTGATTGCAATGTTACCTAAATTGGTTGGTAGACTCTTCTTGTAAGTGGCATCACGAGTGTCGGGAAGATATGTATAGGTTTCCTCAGGCTTTGGGTGAATAAGATCCTTGAAGTAGATCGTGGGCTTTGAGAGACTACATAATTTATGAATGAAGCCTTGGTGTCTTCTTCTGCAAGCATCAGCCATGGAACATGAGGAAATGATACACCGATGAAGTTCTTTTTAGAACAAATGTTGGCTACTATTAGACCTGGCAAAATGATGTCCGTACCCGTTACCCAAACCGTACCCTGTCCAAAATGCCGAGTACGGGTACCAATATTCAATACCCGCCGAAATTAGATCCGTACCCTAACCGACCCGTAAAATTAGGGTAAAATCGGGTCGGTTACCGGGTATCCGGGTTTACCCGGTTATTTGCCTATATATAAGACCTTCTAGGATTACAAGTTACATCTCATCCTCTCGTCTTCTCTTATTTCCACCGCCCTTCCTCTTAAGTCTCCCTCACAGATCTCTCTCTCTCAGATTTGCCAAAGTCACGACCACCCACGGCGCCACATCGGTCAGTCTCGATCCACCATATCTCCGTTGCCACCGGTCGGTCACTCCGTCACCTCGTCGCCACAGGTTGGTCACCCCTGGCCCCATCGCCACCGATCGGCCACCACTGTGCCCCGCCACGACCGATCGGTCGCCACCATCGCCGATCGTCACTTCACGCTTTGTGGTTGGGTAGATCTTGATGGTGGTTGGGTAGATCTTGATGTTGTTTGTTTTTTTTTTTTTCAGATTGTTCATATATATATTTTTTCCCGATGGAAAGATGTTCAGATTGTTTTTTCTTCGATCGAAAGATGTTTAGATTTTGTGTAATGAATGTTGATGGAGAAACAAATAATTATTTGATTGTGTTGGAGGTTAAAACGTCTAATTAGTAGTGATTAAAATCTGTTTATTCAAAAAAATAATTAATCAGAAATTAATGATTTACCCGCAGGTAATACCCTACCTGCAAGGGTAGGGTACGGTACGGGTTCTCACAATTCCTACTCGAGAAAAATCGGGTAAAATATACCCGATCCGATTTTACCCGGATCCGACCGGGTTTTACCCGTACCCGCACGGGTCGAACCGTTTGCCAGCTCTAGCTACTATCCAGGTTGTTGGAATCTTCCTCCAATCCTGTATATAATGAAAATTAATAGTCACTATAGGTCCCGAGTTGCTTTTCTGCTAATACTTTTACCTACAATTCTTAATAACATTTTTTAGCGTCACTAAATAAAAGTCAATAGAAACATTTAACGAACATTAAATGCAATTATATGGGAGTAGAAAGAAGATTTCTTAAACATAGGTAGCAGCCAATTTTTTTTCTTCTTTTTGGGCGCTGCAGATTGCCATGCAGTGCAAACTCCACTGGAACAAAGGAAATCTTCTTAAGAGCTTATCATGGGTAAGCGTTGAACAATTCCCTTGAGGAAAAGACTGCGGCCACCGACCTTCTCAGGGTTTACGCTACCGCGTCCTCAACCTTTAGATAATGCTAATGTTTGTCATGAAATTTCACGATACAAAGAGTACTGGCAATTGTTGGATACAAAATTAGTTCTTCAGTTTTGAGTGAATAGATGTTTGTCCTTAAGAAAACATGAGTGACCTTTTAAAAGTTGGTAGAAAACTGGGCCAATAATCCTCAAGATTTTTAAGAAATTTGATTGATACGAGGAATTCACTGTGAATCTTGGATAGTCCATGAATCCACTCTTGTGGGTCAAATGCAGATTTTGTGAAATCCGTACTCGCACCGCCCTGCGCCGCTCCAGTATAGGGTGTGTGTATATATTTTTAATAACGATATAGATAGTATTACAAAGTAGCACAACCGTCGAGCTGGAAGCCACCGCTGGCCACCAACATAGCGGAATTCACCACCAGCCTGTGGCTCATTTGACATAACAACGAGCAACCACCAGCTTAGCGAACGAGCAACGACCAGCTTACTAGCAACCATTTATCGCCACCACCGTCAGCCACTAGATCTAAGTTACTACACAACCAACCTACATATAAATCAAGCCCTTCTTTAGATCATTAGTGGTTTGTTGTCATCCTCAGAATCAAGCCCCTATAGTCATACCTGGCTATTTGCTGTGGAAGAATATCAATTAATCCTCAACTTGGTCCTTAGACAGAACACCTGTTGTTGGAATTGGTGGACAGTGGACGTCAGACGGTGGATGGCGGTCAGTATAAGGTGAATGATTAGAAATGGCGAGGTGGCCCATGTTGGAGGTAACAGCGGCGCAAAGAAGAGATGCATATGGGTGAGTGTGTGCGGCGGAGCATAAGACTAAAGAAAAGAAAAGAGAGAGATTGTGGCTAAGGTTTGTGGTCATATATTTATATGAGCAAAATGGACGCTTACAATTCAACCCTTAGATCAGATTTAGGGTTTAGTTATTTTATGCAGGGTGAGTGTGGGTAGGGCACCGAGCACGGTTATTTTAGATACCAAAACTGACTCGTACTCGATGCAGGTTCAATAATTAATTGCCATACCCGCCTATAACTCGGTTAACACACAAAAAAAAAAAACCCCCCGCTCATATAAGATCGAGGCGGGTCAGATATCTTCTGGGTGGAGATCAAATTGCCTTCCATAGTTTGAAATAAAAATTATTTCAAACTCTATTAGGTAGAGTTTGAAATAATTAATTTTTTCTTAGTTTAAAAAAAATATATTGGCGTTTAGTAAACAGTCTTAGGTTTTTTGAAAACTCCATTATAGAGGGTGTGTTTAAAACACATTTCAGTTTTCAGTTTTAATTTTTTTTTAAATCAAAACCTCTCTGAGTATTCTTTTTTTTATAAAACTGATGGGTTGTTTGATACATTTTTATATAATTAATTTTTATTTTTTTTTGTTTTCTTTTATATTTTTGTGTCTTTTCTTTTCTTTCATTTTTCAATTCTTGAGAGCTTCATCTTAGCTCTTATGTTCAACAACCAGAAGCGCCCCACCCTACCACGACCAATACATCTTCTTTGCCAACGTTCAAGTAATGCTATGACAATAACACACTAGCTTACAAATCAGGGGTTCATTGGTTTGATTGGGTGAATAGGTTTGATTGGCTTGAAATTATATACATGCACAAATCAAAGATACTAGGGCTAATTGATAGGTGAAATCTTTCTGTCGTGTCTGTTGCAAGTACAATGGTGGTTGATATGATGGTGATTTAAATTTAGAGGAGTGGTGGTGTCGTGATGGTGACCGATGTTAAAGATTTTGGTGTTCGGCAGTGTTGGTTAGTGGTGGTGATGGTGGTTGTTATCAGTGGCTATGGTGGTTGAGGGTGGTCGTGGGTGTTGGTCATTGGTGGTGGCGGCGACGATCTGTGGCTATGCGGTGTTGGCAAGTTTGGTGTTCAGATATGTTGATCAGTGGTGGTGGCAGATCGGTGGTCAATGGCTATGGTGGTTAACAATGTGTATAATTTGGTGTTCGGGGGTGCTGATCATTGGTAATGTTTATGGTGACGATCAATGGATATGGTGGTTAACAATGCTAGTGGTTTGGTGTTCTTGAGTGATGGGTATTCGTGACGAAGATTGAAGGGGATTGAAGAGGCATAAAATGCTTCTAACCGAAGTTGAAAGGTGGATCTAAAAAAAATATTGAAAACTCCAAAATGGAGTTTCCAAAAATAGCCCTATTTTGAAAACTGGTTTATAAAAGGAAAACGTAAACCGTTTGTCAAACAAAGATAATTTTTCTAGTTTTCAAAACTAAACAAAAACAAAAAACAAAACTATTTCAAATGCTATCAGAGTTTCTAGTTTTTAGTTTTGGTTTTATTTTTCCTAGATTAGCTTTTTAACTTTTGTCAGAAACATTTTAATAATTTTCTTCATTTTAATCTTCATTACCAATATCCATCATTGCCAATCACCATAACCACTGTAACTACCACCACCTCCAACACTGCCTGACCAAACCCTAAAAAATACACGGTTTTTCTTGTTTGTGAACAAGTCGATGACACTCCTAAAAACGTGGGGGAATGGCATTGTGTGGTTGATGAGCCTCTAAGTTCAGGTTTTTATTAGGGCGGAGTTTGGCATAGGGGTTGACATGGTTTTGCTAGGTGCTCTGGAGCATCTGTGGAGGATTGCCTTTGCTTGAACGGCGTTGATAGCTTCCACACTCGATTCATAAGATGATTGTATTGATTAGGCCAGTGTAATTTGAATCTTAGGGGATTAAAAGGGTTTATCTAATAAAAAAGGGTCAATGAAAAAACTGTCTCATGAGTTTTACACGTATTTGTATTTCACTTCCCGTATTTATAACTTTAACAATAGTGTTCCCTGACATTAACAAAACTATTGTAAACGACTCCAAAACCCAATATCCATCCAAAATAATCGTTGAAATAGTCATGTGTGTACCATGTGCTATTTTTTTTTGTGACTAAAGTGAAGGGCAAAATTGTAGCATTTGTCAAAAAAGTCCATCATCTTCATGCTGGAGGACTCCACGTGGAAGCACAAACTCTAGCAAGGCGCCGACGCTAGTGCTGCATATAGCCAGACCACCCACTGTTGGCAAGAGGTCATCGACACGCATAGCAAAAGGACCGCCACCCTTCGTCCAGATCTGCACTAGAGCAGCTGTAGATTGGAGCCATGTCGTCGGGGCACATATCGAGATCGGCTACATCGACCACCACCAACCCCTCGAGATGCACACTGCCGCACTCTACTGAGGCATATTGTCTTCATATTTGCCCCACTATTGCGGTTGTGACCTAACCGTCTAGTCAACGTCATCGCCGTCTCACCATCGTGACCGATAGCTGCCGATTCACTGTTGCACCACCTCAACACTGCAGGTCTGCGGTGCCATCTTTCATCCAAGACCACAATCATTCGGTAAAGTGCCACCACTAGAGACAACATCAGCATTGATCGATGCCATAACTGCGAATCGCAGTAGCACCTATCGGCCAAATCCCCTCCTCAACTAGCGGTTACACCATCACTAATTGGCATCATCCCCGCCACTGCAAACCATCGCAAAGCCGCCGGAAAGCTTATGGCATCATCACCACTGCCAGAGCACCATCATGACAGGCAACACATTCTCTGTCGAGCTAATACGGCCACTAGTTGTCTTGGATGTCATGGGTCATTCTTGGATGGCACGTGTAATAAGGGACTCCACGTGAAGACCTCCAGCGTGAAGATGAGGGCCTTTTTGTTTCGAATAAAGGTACAATCTTGCCCTTCACTTTAGTAAAAAAAAGTGGACATGACACGCACATGACTACTTTAACGATTATTTTAGACGGGCTTTGGGTTTTGGAGTTGTTTGCAATAGTTTTGTCAACGTCAGGGAACATTATTGTCAAAGTTGTAAACACAGGGAGTGAAGTGCAAATACGTGTAAACTTCAGGAGACAATCTTGTCATTAACCCAATCAAAAATTCAATCTGAGAAAATACTAACAAGTGGTGTGGTGGCTGCTTTCTGCAAAGGGCTTTGACGCGATGGTGGATAGCTTGGGCTTCCTCTGCACTTGCAACAGTAGCAACCCTACTATTTGAGTGGTGGTGATTCGGGTGGTTGTGAGTGGTGGTGTTGGGTGGTTACTGTAGGTGGCGATGGATGGTGGTTGGTAGCAATATGTTGTTGGACTAGGGACTAATATATCATGAAGAAAAAAAGGAACGATGAAAAAGGAAAAAACGAAAAGGATGTGAAAATTGATTTTGACAAAACTTCTACCAAACATCCATGTGTTTTTGTTCAAACTAAAAACCACAACTAATTATGGTTTTTGATTTTTTTGAAAACCAAAACTCAAAACAAAAAGAAAAAGAAAAAGAAAAAAAATTTGTCAATTGAATTAATTCAAGAAGAACTAGCAGGTTGCACAAACACAAATCCCCCACCCTTGACTTTTCAAGATGTGGGAACTATTGCCTTGGCCTTACTTGCCCAATTACCTCCTGAACTTGCGGTCCTTGATAGTAGAATTCAAGTGCTGCACTAGGATATTCAGTCTAGCTTGCCTGGCAGGCATAAGCCAAGAGTGCCTTGGTCAAATATAATATCGTTTGGTCTCTGATCTCCATTCCTAAACACTATTTCATCTTTCTTATCGCTGGTAGATCTACAAAAAACCGCCTTTCAAGCAGGGATAAGCTGCTAAGATGGGGGATAGTGACTGATGAACTTAGTGTTCTTCTCGGCAATGCGACTGAAACCTTTTCACGAGGTACCTACCACCTTCTTAACCAAACTCAGGACCTTCACATGCTCTGATTAAGTTCCGCCGTGATCCATTGCTAATTATGGAAGGAGTGGAACTTCAGGATTATGTAGAAGTAAGCTCAAACACAAGCCAGGTCCTATTCATAGAATGTTGAAGGGGAATAAAGGCACGATGTTAGCTCGAACCATTGCACGGAAGGAACGTCATAAAACTCGTGAAGAAAACAAAAGTTGAATTCTTTCCCCAAATTCCTTGTATGAGCCCCTAAATTTTAGATAATTACTTCACCTTCTTGCAACTTGAAATAAGTTTACTAACCGTCTGTTTGGATGAGGTAATTGAACAGATGATTTCACTTTCATAAAGGATTTTGAAATACATTGTATAAAATTTCTTGTTTGGATACTGATAAGATAGATTTATCAAATTATTGGAGAGATTTGAAAAAGGGATTTGATTAGTTATTTGTTAAATCCCTTCTACAAAAAGAGTCTCCATTATTTTAGATAACTTCTTCCATAAAAAAAGGAGATGTTTTCTCGTTAGTTTCTACCTATACACTATTTATCTAGGTTCAAATTTTCAAATGTAAATCCACATATGAAACACTCAATCTACAAAATTGCCCAAATACAATATTTATAATTTCATAAATTTGTAAATCAACGAATTGTTTTAGGATTTGAATATTGAAGTATAAAGTATTTTGAAAATTTTCATCCAAACACACTCTAATTGTTTTAGAATTTGGATTCCAAATTCGAAATTAGATTTAGAATTTAATTCAACTTTTTTTTTGTTTGGAATGGAAGGGATTTTAAATTGCAGAATTCTTATTTTGTGTTTGAGAACAAAGGAAATGAGAAGGTAATAAAATTTTAGACAATTATATCCTTAACTTATGATTAAAAATGAATTGTGGTAAGTGGTTTCAAGTGTTGCTAGTGCCACCATATGGTGGCGGTGGTGGCGGCACCACACAGGGGTAGCGACATCGACGGTAAAAGTGGTGGGGTGATCAAGTGATGGTAATAATGGTGGCAATGGTGGTATTAAGGTGTAACTGATGGTGGTCAAGTGCCTCCAATAATGACGTCGGTGGCAGTAGTGATGGCGGCGATGGTGGCAATGGTGATAGTAGTGATGGCGGTGGCGACGGTGATAATGGTGGTAATAGTGATAGCATGGGGGGGGGGGGTGTCAATGGTGATGATATCGATGGCAATGGCGATGGTGGAGGTGGCGACAATAATGATGGCAATAATGGTGATGGTGATGGTAGTTGTAAAAAAGTGATGTGATTTTAGCGGCAATGATTATGGTGGTGGTGGATTCATTATTAGAGAAATCCAGAAAATGGTAAGATAGATAGGTAATTACTTTTAATTCAAGTAAATCTAAATTCCATGAAATTCTGGAATTTCACACTATGGAAACAAATCCAATCAAATCCGATGAAATCCGATGAAATCCAATTTCAATTCCTTCTTTTAATGTTCCAAACAATAAAATTTAAGCATTTAATTTGAACCTCATACACTTACTACTCCTACTATGTTTGCTTCTTAGCTTTCTCTTACATTGAATTCTAGCTAAAACTCAAACATAGATTTACAATTGAAATGTAACTTATACCGTTGAACTCATACCAGGGTGATGCTACTATTATTCTCTTATGTGTAAATTCACTCTCTTGTTTGTTATAAAAATGTCAATACTTGTCGCTAGAGTGTATTTTTAGCCGCAATAAAAAAAGTGTAGCATATTAGGAAATGGAGATAGCATATTAGTAAGTAAATCCTTGAATTGCAGAGAATAAAGTATCTATCTTAATGAGGTGTTTAGATATGATGCTAATAAATGATAATTCGATTTACGTTGTGCGAAAGTGAAATGGTTGAACCATTCAATTTTGCTTTGCATTAAAAGAGTTGAACATTTTTCTTGTCAAACACGGAACTAAAACCAATTCCACGTGACCACGTACGTACCTTCGACACATTTTTGTCCAACCCTATGACCCCGAAGGTTCAAGGGAGGCAAATGGAGACATTGAAGTCCTTGACAAGCCTCCTACCACATTGACAAGCCTCGACGAAAGAATCCTAACTATTGAATTATCAAAATACCAAAGGCCTACAGTGGGTCGAAACTAGAACTTATTATTACCACATATGCGATGCCTCTTACAACTATAGAAAGCTTGAGTTCATAGGCGGTACGTGCAATATAATTCTCCGCTTCCTATCTAATCCTAAAAACGAGCTGAGCGACGAGCATCGACTTTCACGGAAGCTTTTTTTCATTCTAATCGTGTTGTGCGATTCTTACCCCGGTTCTAACATCAAAATAAAAACTCAAAAAAGGAAACAGAAAAGACACGAAGAATTTTACTCCGATATTTTCCAAAAAAAGTTTTAATCAACAATATTCTGAGGTGGCCAGCCCAATCTGAAAAGAGAATAATAACAAGGGAGGTCTTGATAAAGAACCTGGCCAATAGACCCAAAAAAAGTCCCATCCACATCAGCACACACCCACACCCACAAGCACACACGCACTGGACACCGGTGCACCCCTAACCAACGTCCCGGATCCGGTTTTCAAATTGGGGGGGGGGGGGGGGGGGTTTATTGTACTCTTCTCTCTTCCACCGTTCGCAGTTTCACTTCACTTCGGATTTAACGATCTTTTTGCACAGAGAGGAGGAATCTTCTTGTTGGTTCTCCGATGAACACTCGAGGCAGGTATCCGCCGGGGATCGGGAATGGCCGCGGCGGAAATGTTCACCCGAACCCTAGTTACCACAGCCAGAGTCGTAACCCTCACCACCACCAGCATCCGCAGCAGCAGTACATGCAGAGGCCTGTGCAGAACCAGAACCAGCAGAGTCAGCAGCAGCAGTGGCTGCGGCGGAACCCTAGCGCAACCACCGGTTCCAGTGCCAACGATGTTGAGAAAACCGTGCAGCCGGAGTCCTCTGATTCGAGGTCCTTTTTCTCTGATTCTTGGGTTTTCTTTGCTCTTGTTTGTTTAGTTTCTTGATCTCGTGCTTTAATTGTGTGCGTCTGTGAGGAGGCGTTTGGGGGGGGTGAGGGTTGGTGTGGTGTGTACTGTTTCTTTGTAGCTTTGATCCGATAAAGAAGACGGCATCATTGGACATTTGATTTTGCATGTCGATATCTATATGTACATGTGTTTTTGCTGTTATTTATTAGTTGGTAGGTTTTATTCTTGTGTGGTCAAATGAGGTGTGAGAATGACAGAACGTCGGAATCCATAGAGGATAATTTAGGTTATCTTTGCCAAGTGAGGTGTGAAATGACAGAATGTCGGAATTTATACAGGGAAATTTTGTCTTTGCCTTCTTTTGCTGAACAGAATGGTTTTTCATGTGGTCCAACTTTGGCATGTAACATAACGGCATTACGGATGTTGGTAACTACTGTATCTGGAAGAATGTCGGAACTTGTCTTTTCTAGATAGAGGCGCAGATGGATTTAGGGTTGTGTTGTTGGGAATTGTGATTTGTTATTTGACCATGGTGACATCAGTTTTACACCCCAAAGTTCTTTTAGAAAGACAAGTGGAGTGGTTAGTTGACGTAAGTAAGTAAATGCTGTTGTATGTTGGCAAAATTAGGGGAGGGTTGATGTGCTGAGCCTCACGCAGAATCTTGTGGAAAAGTCTGTTTCCATGTTTTGAAGCATGACCTCCGTGTCAGAATGGATCGTTTCGTCAAGACTCATTCTTGTTGACAAATTAACATGCCTAAGTCCATAGGTGTGTACTCAACCTTCTCGACGCTTTTTACTTTTTTACCTGGCGGTGCTTTGCACGCGCATCATATTAGAGTTGTGATGGGAAAAGCTAAGCAAGTGTTCAGTTTCTCAAAACGTTCCAGTTTGCTTGAACAAAAACAGTAGACCTTATGGATGCTGGGGATATATTGTAGTTCATGAAAACTGTATGATATTTGTTTTACCAAAAAGCTGTACGATGTTTGTTTTATTGAAACTCTGCGAAATTATAACCCTGCTTATCAAGTATAGTCTGTGGTAGGTTCATTTTAACTTTGCAGTGATTCATATACCGCGTTTCTAAAATTGTTCTCACAAAACGTTTATGCGATTCATTGTTTTAGCATATATGCGTCAAATTAACTCTATATGTTTATGTATGATGACCTTTAATTGATATCAATGTCTATCTTGGGCAGTTTGGAACTTTATGCTCGGTTTGTAACTCCACATCTAAGCACTCTTATTGGATAGATGTCCGACGTCGATATAGATGCAAATGACTCATAGTAGACATACATTTGTGTTTGTAACTCTGTCTCGGCTGTAAAATTTATGGGACGGATTGCCATGTGTAGATCTATGTTTGAGTTCTCATATTTAGGGTTTGTTTAAAAAGGAGGACAAAGAGGAGGATGGTGAAAAAAATCTGCACGCCAGAGGATGGAGGGAAGGAGTTTCCGCACATGCTTGTTGCTTTAATAAAGAAAGCTTTTGGATTAATCTAGCTGTAAACTTTTCTTTTTAAGTTACAGAAATGATAACCTTGAGATCCCTAATCTGCAAATGATAAAATCGGCAGTGGCAGGCGCAGTGCATCTCCTGAGGGGTATAGCTTATGCCCACTTTTTGTAGAGTGCTCGGTCTAGAGGAATATAAGTCTAACCTTTCCCGAAAGGCAGAAAGTTCTGCATGACCACTTTGTTATGATTATTATGAAGTGTTAGTTTTACTCCCAACTGTAATATTCTATTTCGATTTTGCTTTGGTATATAACTTTAATATGTTCGATCATTTCCTTATTTGGTTACAAGTATATTCTTCGGACTTGATCTTTTGATTCATTGGAAGCTTCTGCATTGAACCTCGTATCAAAAATTTTAAAGATGTGAGATCAAGATGGAGATGAATTGTTCAACAAAGTTTCATGGCAAGCCACACTGTCGAAGTCTCTTAACTCTTTAATACTTGCTTTAAAAACACTTAATTTCCAGGTTCAACTACGTGAAGTTTCGTATAAAGTATTCTTTTACCTTACACTTACCCAATTACCTGGTAAGTTCACTAATTTCTCGCCATATGAATCTTTATGCTTGCAAATGTAACTTATTTATGTCCCCTAGAATGGGATGTTCATCTTTGTGCGCGGTGCTTATTAGTCTAAATTATCCAACCTCTTTTTCGCAAAGAAAAACAAAAACACAGTTCACCAAATTTTAGATTACTGAACACACTTTCTTTTCTCATGGTGGATTTAGCTCTCAAGATTGGAAGGCTCAATTAAAGATACCACAAGCTGACACCCGTTACAAGACAGAGGTATGGGTGTTTAATTTTTGCACGATATGCATATTGTCATATATAGACCACTTATTGGACTATAAGAAATTTATTGTTTTTCTTTTATAATTTTTCTAGTGTCTTGACTATGCTTCTATTCAAGCTGAACTGTTTTCCTCATTTTCTGAATTACTGTTTCTGAACTTATTATTTATTATATCACACGCCCATAAGGGAAAGGATTCATCTATTTAAGTTCGGGATGAGACCTGACAGATATCTGACTTATGAAAAGATAAACCATGTCACCCAGCTTCTCTCATTATCCTTTTTTTCCCTTTCATAAATCTGTCTTTTCATTCCCCTCATAAGATGTTTGCCGAGAGCTTTATACCTACAAAAAGTAATGATTGGATACCTATATTACTATATGCCCAAATGGCAAATAAAAATTTACGTTTGGGCCACAATTTGAATTAAAATTCTCTATTCTATGTACAGGATGTCACTGCTACAAAAGGAAATGAGTTTGAAGACTATTTTCTGAAAAGAGAGCTGCTCATGGGGATATATGAAAAGGGGTTTGAAAGGCCTTCTCCCATCCAAGAAGAAAGTATCCCTATCGCTCTGACGGGGAGCGATATTCTTGCCAGAGCAAAAAATGGAACTGGGAAAACAGCGGCATTTTGCATTCCTGCACTAGAAAAAATCGATCCAGATAACAATGTTATTCAAGGTATATATATACTTAGCACCAATAAATTTCGCATTTTTGGTGTATCTAAGAATACGTCTATTCTAATTCAAATATTTTGGGGATTAGACATTCTCATCTTAATTATGTGAAGAGGCAAGCTCATTCTTGGACAAGAATTATCTTGCATGTACTTAAAATTTGTACTGTATGCCTGCCCACATGCCAGCTGCCCATGTGCATTAACTAGCAGACATTCTTCCTGTTGCTTTGACAACTTCTGGCTATTTTAGGACTAAATAAAATGGGAATCTTGCTGCATTCTTGTTTCATTACCAGAGAAGAGTATATGTTTGATGCAACTTGAGGTTGGCAGTCTAAACATATCATGTGCATGTTTACCTTGCAATAAAACACAATTAGATCGAAAAGTGCTTGCAAAATTTGCCCCTTGCCCTAAAACTTTTTAATATCATATATGTGACTCTCGTCCGTGAATCATTCCTCGCTATATATTATTACAATGCAAGAAGATTTTCTTAGTGGTAAAGAAATTCTTCGTAACTGAAACAATTCATGTTCAATTTGATTGAATCCAACTACTCTCTCTAACCCTGAAATATCGCCATTCTCTTCGCCGCCTTTCTAAATTTAGGCATAGTTATGTTTGAATTGTATTTTACTCAAAACTGGAGAATAAGTTGGTTGTTACTTGATTGCACCAAGGACTATGCCTTTCTTCTATCTTAGTATGTGTTGCTCGATTACTGACATGTCAGATAACTTGCATGTGCCAAACCACATGATACTTTGATTTGAGTTTTTTGGTTGAGAGACGTCGTTATTCATGCAAAAGTGTTTGATTCTATTATATCAAGACAAAAATATATGCATACAATGATGTGAGTGACATTCTTATAGGACATGTTGAAAGTTCATATCGACATGTTAGTTATAAATGTGTCTTGTTATAGCCTTGTGGCAAATACTTCCTTCTTTTTTCATTTAGTAAGCTGCTTAGAACGTAATGCTTGGAAGTAGTCTTGAAGAACACAAGCTTCTTGTTGCTTGCTGCGTTTCAGTTTTGGAAATTCCTTTTGGATCTGAGATGAATAGATTATTGGTCACATCTCGCAGTCCACTACCATGTCTCTTTCTAACTTATGCTTTCCATATCGATGCAGTTATTATACTTGTCCCAACTAGGGAGTTGGCTCTTCAGACATCACAAGTTTGTAAGGAACTTGGGAAGCATTTGAAGATTCAAGTGATGGTCACAACAGGAGGAACCAGTTTGAAAGATGATATTATGCGCCTATATCAACCGGTGCATTTACTTGTTGGGACTCCTGGGAGAATACTTGATCTTGCCAAAAAGGGAATATGTGTCTTGAACGAGTGCGCAATGCTAGTCATGGATGAGGTACGTTGAAGAGTAAATTCATATTTTTTTTTTCCTGTATGACTTACTCATCAGACGTGGTATATACATGTCATCTGGAATTTTTCCTCTTATTGCTACTTTTCTTGGAGGATGTAGTTTGACCTTTTAGCTGTTAGGAGAATCCAGTGAGAAGCTGGGTTTCTACAACTACCTGGCGTCCTATTATTGCTTTAAAGATGCTATTGTTATCCAAAATCTTTATAAACAGTCGGCGAGAGTCTTAACTTGACATGCTTCTCTCTCTCAGGCTGATAAGCTGTTGTCGCCAGAGTTTCAACCTTCAGTGGAGCAGTTAATCCATTTTCTTCCCGTGAATCGACAGATTTTGATGTTTTCAGCTACTTTTCCGGTTACCGTCAAAGAGTTTAAAGATAGATTTCTAGAAAAGCCCTATGTTATTAATCTAATGGATGAGCTTACTCTCAAAGGTATCACTCAGTATTATGCTTTTGTAGAAGAAAGGCAGAAGGTTCACTGCCTCAATACGCTTTTCTCCAAGGTTTGGTCTCAAGTATTAACGAAGGCATATTATTGATAATTTATTTCCTTAATAATAAGTGCATGCATCTTATGCTTCACCTGCAGTTGCAAATCAACCAATCAATTATATTTTGCAATTCTGTCAATCGGGTAGAGTTGCTCGCAAAAAAAATTACGGAGCTGGGCTATTCTTGCTTCTACATTCATGCTAAGATGCTGCAAGATCATCGCAACAGAGTGTTTCATGACTTTCGCAATGGTGCATGCAGGAACCTTGTTTGCACTGGTATGCTCTGGATGCTCTTTACTACAATGTTAATTGATAGTACTAAATTACTGTGCCCATATTTGTTGGATCGCTGAATTTATGCATTGTTTCTGCTCATTTCCTGTCTTCTATCTGTTTTACCCGGCACATGTTTTTGGAAATTGGTCAATAATTTGCGGTATTTAATTGCTTGTGCTTATTTTGTGGTTGCAATGGCTGGATGTATTCACAAAGTCCACTTCGAACTTTGCTTGTCAGATGTATATACTATATATGCATGCGCGGGCGCGTGTGTGCAGTACCTAAACTCTCAAAAAATTCAGTAAGTGTTCAAGATATCTTGAATAAATTGACTGATGAGAAGAGATTGGCATGAATACCTGGATCTTGTAGAAGAAATGGTTGCGATCAATCCTAGAATATTCCATTTCAGCTCATATCCTTCCATATTGAGTTGCACGCAGTGTGTTCTACACATTATATGTGATGGTCTCACATGTCTTACGATCTTCACATTGATGTCCTGAGTTCTGGTATTACTTTTCGACTCTTTGCCCTAGTGGAGCTGCAACTGACACGACTCTTTTGACTCTTTTCGTCTGATAGTCTCACACGACTTACGAACCTTTTGTTTGCACTTCTTCTTTGTGTTATCTGTTATGATTGTGACACAACTCTGATTCACTGCCGCACTTGACAATGTGGTAAGATTTTGTTCTGTAGGGATGAACCTACTAAAATCAAATTATTTTACAAAGACAGTTCAATTTTTTGGTTCCTTCTTTCTCTAACTCTTGTTTACCTGAATAAGGTGGGAGTACAAATAACTATAAGTGAAGCAGTTTCATTATGATAAAAAGTACATAGCAATCAAGGGTTTTGCTCCTCCAGAAATTTGTTCTTTTGATCCTGAAGTAGCTGTTGATAAGAAAGTTACATGTGAAGTTGTGAGAGTTTTTAGATGTCTGGGTTGGGTGGAGTCAGATGCTGCACGTGTATGGGTCATTTGGGATAGGGTGGGTACCTGCAGAAGGAAAAAAGATCACTTCCCATATCTTATCCCGCTTAATTTTATGATGATGTGATTACAACGTTTAGTTACACTTGACCATTTTTCTACATGGTAATAAGCTATTTTTTCTGTTTCATATGTTGACAGATTTGTTTACGAGAGGGATAGACATTCAAGCAGTCAATGTTGTTGTAAATTTTGATTTTCCTAGGAATGCAGAAACTTATCTGCACAGGGTAATGTTTTTCTCTATTTTCTTTACTCAAAAAGTGATGATAAGTTGTCCATTTTGTTCCTGACAAGCGCTGGTTTCTGATTTCAGGTGGGCCGTTCAGGAAGGTTTGGGCATCTAGGGTTAGCTGTGAATTTGATAACTTTTGAAGACCGCTTTAACTTGTATGTATTTGGTTTACCTTGAGGGAATTATAGCTTGTCATGGGTACACTTTTGGGTATATCATTACCTCTATTTTGACACTTCATTTGTCTTTTGTTTTAGATATAGGATTGAGCAAGAGCTTGGGACTGAAATAAAACAGATTCCTCCGCTCATTGATCAAGCTATCTACTGTCGGTGACCTGTGACAGAAATTTGAGAATGGTGAGACCAACGTCTGAGAGCATCATCATCTTGCCATATATAATCTACACATGGTAATCAGGACTACAACTCGACAGAATTTGGTTATGCTTGTTCACGTTGTAGAACAAGGTGTTCTTTGTTGATGCTTAAATGGACTCTTGCAACAATAAGTGAACCCGAGCAAGCCAGATTTGGCTTGGAAAACATGAAGGCTTGTGTGTATTTTAGGAAATAAACAGTTGGATATCGCTGTTGTCACATTTTCTTATTGTAGAAGTAGCATGGACGGGCAATATGGTGCTACAAGTTACTTGCTGGGGTTTCAAATTTGTCTTTAGTTATTGAAAACTGTTAGTGGATGATTCTGACTAGTCTAATCAATTCTACTTACAGTATGGTTCTGCAATCTCAATTAGGTATTTTCCGAATTCGAGAGAACTCCACATTCCAGCAATGGAGGTTGAAGAACCCGTGGAGTTTTGGAAAAAGAGGGATGACTCAACTGACTTGTAGAGCAGATGACCTTCTGCTTACCCAGGAAACAATATAGAGCTCTTGTTTTGCCTGGGTTTTTCCATCTTGTTTAAGTATCTTGTGTACTTACTGCATGTAATGCCTTGTGGTGATTGTCTGAAACTTGTTCTGAGGTATTTGGTACCCGAGGGGTCTTTTTGATGGACTTCTCCTTAATCCGAGTTCGGAAAATGGAGGAGGTTGGGTGTTCCGCCAGGTGACCATGTAAGGATTTAACAAAGATGTCTGTGTAAGCGCTGAGATCCTTAGTCCTTGCAAAATGTTTTGTTACACAGTCATTAGCATGTTGTAAGTTTGTCTGACCGTTTAGGTGATAATAACATTTCAACTAAAGAGAATGTACTAGCGTCCTCAAGTTTGTGGATCACTTCTTGGTGATGCATCTTTATGAGGAGGTACCAAATTGGTTGAAAAGAAAAAGGTGCGAATATGACTCAAGACTTCAATCCTGGAACATAGATTGCAGTCAAGAATTGTATTATTCCTCCTTATAAGACAGTCGGAACGCTGTCCGCGGATTCCAAGGAGTTGAATGTAACATCTCTTATCACCATATAAGAGATGAAGGCAAAAAGCGGTAAGTGGAAACCAATTTTCGAAACCAACTTGGCTTGTTCTCCCAGTTGCTTTCTGGTCTCAAAATTAGCAGCTAAGGCAGCCAAATAATTTTTTCGGGGTACTTCCAGTTGCACGGCATTTTGCAGCTATCTCCTCTACCTTTATTGCGTCCTCCCCGCGTTTGGCTTTGACCATGGCTCTCTTCTCTTCTGCTGCTTTGTGGATTTCTGCCATCTTGTTCTTCATCTGTTCTGCATATTCGGCCTTCTTCCGTTCAAATTTTTCCTGTTCAAGTGAGAGTTCATCATGAAAACCACTCGATGCAGTAAGACCCTTTGTATTTGGAGTGGCCAGACAGTTGGACAATGTTCCATGGGAGCAACTTTGAAGCTGGCACATTGTGTGTTGAGTTACAGAGTTAATAGATATATACCTCAATTTGCTTCAGCTGAGCCTCTACAGCTGCTCCCTGAGTGTTCTCCCATGCTCCAATGGCGGACAGCTTCTTGATTGCCCTGATCGATCACTTCAGCACGTTAGTTTCAACAATCGTTGACTGAAAATTTTGAAAGCTTAATGAGAGGGCAAAGATTACTTGTTGTCTGCTTTTGTTTTTTCACTGACTTCCCATGCTTTAACCAAAGCCAGTCTCTTCTCCGTTTCTACCCGCCCCAGAGCAGCATCTGAAAAGGATTAGAAGTTCACTTAACCTCTCTTTTGACCTCATTTCAATTTTCACAAGAGCAAAAAGAAGCTTCAAGTGCACACACCAGAACCAGTAAGAAATAAATGTACCACCTCTATCTGTTGAATCTGCTGAACATTTCTCGACAACTTCAGCTGTATCATCTGTCAAAAATTATCCGAGATTCATCTCGTTAAGAGTGGTTTATTCAATCAACTTGCGTTTTTCAGAAACAAAGAAAAGTAGAGATTACTCGCGGTAGGTTTCTCCACCGATTCAGATGCACTATCAGGCTGCTGTGATGTTTCTGCTTCAACCTTCTTTGTTTCCTCTTCTCCCATATCTTTCTGCGCGTCTGCTAAGTGTAGGCAGCAATACGATGATTTCAGTCAGTGATCCTAAAGAAAGATGGCGCGGGGAAGATGTCGAAAGGCTTGGTACAGAGAGAGAAGTCCACAGTGTGGTTGGGTTTATATAGGAGCTGGGAAATGCCAAAGCCGGGACATAGTGATCATAGACGTTGCTAACAAGGTATGTTGTGCTTCTTTCTTGTTATTGCACCTCTGTACATGCCATATAGAGGTCGGCTTATTTGGAAAGGCAGAATAAGAAGAGCAATCTCTGTTGAGAGAGTGTAATAATTTTCAAGCAATTTTTACCTATTAAAACTATCTAGCTGTTTCAAATGGCTACGAGAACACGGAATTATGATGATTATTTTCTCGCTTTCTACGTAGTTCTGCTTAAACTTCTTCAGTAGTAACGACTTTTCGGAAATATACGTATTATATTTGGGTTTTAAGTGCAAGAGCTGTCAGTTTTTGTAGAACTCTAGAAAGTCAAAGATCTAATATTTCTGCCTCCACCCTTGCATCTTTTGCATTATTTCCTTCACCATTCCTCCTGTTCAGATTTTCCAGTTCATATTTCCTGCCACCCATCATTCCGAAAGTAATGCCTCCTTATGGAAGGATCTTGGGTAATCCAGGACTAATGGTTAAGACCATCTGTACAATGTATTATAGCCCCTAGTTGCCATGTGTCCTGTCCCATCAGGCACTCACGATCCAATGGTATCAAACGGTTAAGATCATTGGTCCTGGACTTATCGTAATGAGTTTGGACAAGTTCAGCGCCATATAGACTGCCCTAATATCACCCTTTGGGAGAATTCTCAACACTTTTAGTTTTAGATTCAACATTTAACACGAAAGATAGAACTTTTTGCCACGATGTATAGGTAAGGTTGTTGAAGCGCTAAGAACGAAAATATGCACTGTCTCGGATCATGCAACATTACAAATCAAAGCTGCCACATCGAGGTAAGTAATGTTTAATGAATTTGATCCAAACTGGGAGAAAATTCATGCTTCTCTACTTTCCCTCGTTGAGAAACGTAATGAGAAGAGACATACTATGTATGCACTACACCAAGTACAGAACAAAGATATTTCAACTTCAATTCAAAGTTTCAGATGCCATTTCTTACCTATACACGTACAATGGGAACATCACACAAGAACAGTACAATACATACCAAATCAAAAGGACCCATAAGACGATAAGACTAAGTTATGAAACCTCCTTTTTCTTTATTCCTCCATTCACTGACCCAAGAAACTCAGCAGGTGAAGCATCCGACTAACCTCTTTGGTGTATTTCCTGTTGCCCGGAATTTTGCAGCTAACTCTTCTATCTTGAGAGTATCTTCCCCTCGTCTGGCTTCTACGATTGCCTTCTTTTCTTCTGCTTCTTTGTGGACTTTAGCCATCTTGTTCTTCATCTGCTCAACATGTTCTGCTTTCTCCCTATCGATTTCTTCCTGCTTATCCCAGAGTTTTGTCAGGGGAAGAAATTTAATGAACTCGAATAGAGGTCATTATGGTTCTAACTTTATACTCCCCAAGGACTAGTTTGTGGGGCACTTCGCACATATTGTAACTGTATGACGACTATTTGGACAATTACACAATCCTCTCTATGATCGTTCTCCTGTTTGCTGTTTTGTGATTCCGAGCTCATGTTAACATACCGAATTGTCTTCCTATCTTCCTTCCTAACTTATCTGTTTGCTAAACATGCTGTACATAATCAAGCTTGTCCTATGAAGAAAATTTTGCCTCAGTGCAAGAGGCTCATGTTTTGCAGGCTTTGGGGAATGCCAGATGCAGGCAGCCTTACTTTCACTTATGGGAAGCGTACGTATTGCTGGGTTTTGAATCTGTGACCTGTAGGCCTGGCCCGTGGAGGAGCCTTGTAGCGCTCATTAAGAACAAATATATACAACTCTTTTGTACATTTCGACATTAATTTGAACACTTGATTTGGTGGACTACTATAGTCTTCTGACTACTCGAATCGAGGCCTTACATAATGCCTTTCTGCAGAAGGCTCTATATGGAAGGTAAATGACTTAGTTTTAGCATATTAGAAGGAACGTTTGTCACAGTATATGGACTTCTTGTGTATCAATTGTGTATCGAGGACTTCTTGATACATATGCTGGCTGAATTAAAGGAGGTTGCATTTAGTATGTGTAAACTGGCAAAAAATCAGAAACTATAAAGCATCTGATCACCCGTGTTATCAACATCCGAATGATGCCCTTTAATGGAAATCAAACCAGTCATTTACCTCAATCTGCTTCAACCGAGCCTCAACAGCTGCTCTTTTAGCGTTTTCCCACGCTTCAACAGCAGACAGCTTCTTATATGCCCTGATCAATTGTCCCACCATGTTTAGTAGCCGTTTGTAGAAGTTCTTCACCTCTTATCTAATACAAAACTTTTGTACTTCCTAAGGAGAAAACACAATTGGAATAGTAGCGACATTTCCAAAAGGACCGAAACATATTCGCGTTACGGTTATTAATCATTGGTAAGATCTCGTACGCTAAACTCATAAAAGTTTGCAGAATTCAATCCTCAGGATAAACCACTAGGTGGACAATATATCTTTGTTTCGAGAGATGGGTTACAGAAACTCTGTTCTGCATCTATAAATATTGCTTACTATCTTTAACAGTTGAGCTAAGGATATCAAGAATGAAAATATGGGAAAGTTGGCAACAAACAACAATATCAAATCTCATACCTGTTGTCTGCTTTTGATTTCTCACTCTCCTCCCATGCTTTAATCAAGGCCATTCTCTTCTCTGTTTCCACCTGTGCTAGAGCAGCATCTGATAGAATAAAAGGACATTCTACCAATAAATCCAATCAGAAAAACAAAGAAACTTCAATAAATCAGTGGCCTCCCCAAGCATATTACCTCTATCAATTGAATCCCCTGGAATTTTCTCCACTGCATCATGTGCTAACTCTGTCAAGAGCCCCCTGGTCATATTCTCAAAACACCTCATGATTGTGTGTGTGCGTGTGTTAGAGAACAGAGAGAGGGAGAGGAGAGATTACTTTCATAAACAGGAGGGGATTTGTGGGGAGGGACCTTCTCGGTCGAGCGTAGAACTAGAGCTTTCCCGGAATTTTTTTCTTGAGCAGGGTCCTCTACTGGTGGTACGGCCATGGGAGGCTTTTCTGATCCAGCTCTCTTTGATTCTTCAGCCATTTTTCAGTGTGTTTGTTTTTGTGTGTGTGTTTAGGAGGAGGTGGGTGTGTTCAATCAGCACTGCTTTTGGAAGAATGAAGAGATAGGATTGCTCAAAAGCATCAGTGTGATGGAACAGAGGGAGAGAGGCATGGAAGGTGGTAGGTAATCCAGTATTTGGCAGGAAAAGGGAGTTGGAAAATGCCAAAAAGGGTTGCATAGAGATTATAGGAAGGCAGAGGCTTTAATTGGACGTTACAAACGTAGGATTACGCTGCTTACCACACGAAGGTTGGCTTGTCCTGAACAGGAAATGAGTGTAGACATCCCACTTTAAGAAGATACTGCATGTTTTGAGTTAATGTCTCAATTAACCACTTTGATCTGGAAAAGGGTGTTTCAAAAAGACCAGAAAAAGGTTACATAGAGATTGTAGACAGTGGAGGCATCCTGGATTGTGGCTCTATATCCGATTTAAGTCTGCAAAAACCTTTGTGGTATTCGTAAAATGCATTTGGCAAGAACGCGAGCGATTGAATATGAGAGCCGACGTTTTCTTTCATATATGTCATGAAAAGCATTTTCTCATCTAAGTTAATAGACTTGTGTATATGAATTTGTGTACAAATTATTCGCAATAGCAAATAAGTATGGCTAGAACTGTTACAACACTAGAATAGAATATCATAAACAAGCCTTCGACTGCCAATGCTAAACAAGCCCTAGAATAGAATATCGTAAAATTAGTACCACATTATGATTTTGTAACACGTAGGTGATTAATTGTAAGAGGGCCCACTTTATCCTAAGACCATGATTAGATCATGTGAAATGTCACATGTTTGCAGGCTATAAGAACCTTCGGTCCGACACCAAGTTCCGTGCCTTGTTGGACCTTAATCCCAGACATTATTATTATTACTAAACTAAAAGCTTTTCACTTTGGGCGTTGAATAGCTCATTCAATGTACCATCCGAAAGGAAATATTCCACTTAAAAATTCAACCGACCAAGTACGTGTCACACGGTTGATATTTGAAATTCTTGGTGCGTTCAAGCACTTTTAGGAAATGAAAAAGAAAATATTAAAGAGACAGTGATTGTGGATCTTATTATTATTATTATTATTATTATTATTATTGTTTGTGATAATAATTGATCGTCTTTCAATAAGACTCAGTGCATTAATTGAGGATTGCATATGAGTGATCTAACGATTCAGAGAAGTGAAGATCATTCAAACACATATAGAAACCAATTCGTGTGCAAAAATGTCCTTGTCAAGATGGATTGCTCCTTTAGCATGAGTTTTATATTTTTGTTTTTGCCTCCGAAAGGTATTGAAAAATAGCTCGAAGTTAACGCTGCAGGTGTTGTGTACCCTAGTGTCACAACCTGACTAATTTTGGAGGCTTGTAGGCGCTTATTGGGATGACGGGTGTGAACTTACAAGGATGCTTGCATGGAAGGAGTGCACAATGTTATACGATAATTTAAGATTATCTTATACATTCTTGATATATATATATATATATATATATATATATATATATATATAAAGTTGAAACATTTACTTAAAATTGCGACATGTAAAATTTTCTGAAATCTATCTTTGCGACAAGTAGGACTTTTTAAGAGTCTTCTCCTTCTAACACATAAACTTCAACTTTGCATGTGGTAGTCCCCTAACATAGTTGGTCTCTTTATTTAGAATCCAACTCATTTGAATTAGATATATAAAATTCAAGAGTCCTATTTGTTTTGGTATTCTTTTCTTTACTACTCTATTTAACTCTTTACTATAATTTATTATTAAAAAAATCGTAGGTATATTCTATGCAATATTTTAGAACTTTATAAAACTAAGAAACTAATTATACACCTTCTAAAACTCTACCTAATCAATATACTTATACATTAGGTCTTAATTTTGATTATTAAAACCTCAAATTTTCTTTTAAAATCATAATATAAAATATAAAATACGAAAATCATACCCTACTTACTAATTTTTTAGTATGATCTTTGGCCCAACTTTTCTACTTAACTTTATTATAAAAATTTGTAGGTATAATTTATGCAATATTTTTAAACTTTAAAAAACTAAGTATACACCTTCTAAAATTCTACCTACTTCAAACTTTACATGTGGTAGTCCCCTGACTTAGTTGGTCTCTTTATTTAGAATTCAAGATTCAAGAATCCTATTTGTTTTGATATTCTTTTCTTTTTTTACTCTATTTAACTCTTTACTTTAATTTATTATTAAAAAATTAGTAGGTATAATTTATGCAATATTTTTAAACTTTATAAAAGTAAGAAACTAATTATAAACTTTCTAAAACTCTACCTAATCAATATACTTATACAGTAGGCCTTAATTTTGATTATTAAAATCTTAAAAATGTAAAATGCAAAAATCATACCCTACTTGCTAATTATTTAGTATGATCATTGACCCGAATTTTGTAAATCTTATAAAATTAAAAAAACAAATCTACTTCTTTTAGAGCTTTACATAATCGAAAAAAGCTTCATTTTGGACTACTAATTTCTTAAAAATACTTAAAACAAATAAAATAAAATTTTGCAAATATAAATAAAATCTCGCAAATGTAAATAACGAAAATCATGTATGAAATTAATGATTAATCTTTACAAATTAAAAGATAAACTTTTCATAGCATATATTTTCGTTTTTACCTCAATTTTTTAGTTATGCAAAACATCATCCTATTTGTTTTGGCATTTTTTTTCCTTTTTAATGAAATCTTATTTTTCCATAAGTTTTATTGTAACTTTCGTCTTTTTGAACCAATTTTCTTAAAATCTAACATGTTACGCACAATATGAACAAAATATTTAGAACCAATTATATTGAATCTTCAAGATAAATTAAAATCGATTGAAGAATAATTTGTGACAAACTGAGAATAAGTTTGCAGAATAAAAGACACGAAAAGATAAGTTAGTTATAAGAATCTTTTACCTTTCATAAATAACTATAAAAAGAGAGAAGCCTGGGTGGCCCCAGGATGGTAATGGTACAACCGAAATGTCGGTACTAGATGTGAGAGTGTGAGGGTGGTAATATATACAATTATGCGAGTGATCAGTCATGCTAATTACGATTGTGATAATTGTTGTGGTAGAATTGAAATGTTGGTAGTGATATTTGGATTATGTAGTGACAACATGTGGCTGTAGCGATGTTGGTGTGTAGTATGCTGATGCTTGTGGTGGTGATAGTCATAACTAAACGGTGGTAGTGTAAGAGGTGATGGTTGTTGTTAGAGTTGTTGTAGCGGTAGCACTAAGGTGTTTTGAGGTAATATTAATTTACATTACAGTACTGATTGATAAGTTATGATCTAAACTGAATTGAACAAGTGATGATCTAAACTGAATTGAACAAGTGATGAACCTAAAAAAGCTGACGATAGAAACATAAAAGTGCACTGACGAGCAAAAGTTATGATATGGTGAAGGTAACTGCATTTGTAGTGGCAATGATAGCGCTAATTAAGGTAGTTGGAAGTAGTGTTAGTGTAGTATTCATAGACGAGTTACAGCGAGAATCTTATGCAGACAAGCGATAAACTTAAATACAGTAACTTGAAGGTGCATAAATTATATCCAGGACTAGAAGTAGTAAAAAAAATTTTTCCCTAGAATGACTTTTATCTTTCAATTTTGATTTTGGTCTCACATTCTGATTTCTTAAAGCTTTGTTAATTAGGCAAGACGATGTTTTGTGGTTAACCACTTTCTAGCCCCTAGCTACACTAAGCTAATATTCCAATGGTATTTTCATTAAGTCATGTTAGCAACAGTTTAATAAGTTATGTATTGATAGAAATACTTTCAATACTATTTTTCCTTTTCAACGGGACAAATAACATACACAAATAGTTTCTCATGAAGAAAGAAGGTGAGTGAATTTGACCTTTATGCTTATAGGAAGATTGAGAAATTTATATACATCACCAGTAAATAAGTTATAACACTCTTTACTCGATTAAACTCACAAAAAATCGAAAGTGATGGTACAAATAATTGGCTTTTTTTTCTTTGGGCTAATTACACCCACGTCCCTCAGGTTTGGAGGTAATTACACCCGAGGATACAAAGTTTCAAAATATAACACTTATGTCTATTGACAAACAGAATACAAAAATACTTAACGGTTTTGACAAAAAAGACTTGATTGCCCCTGCAGCCCCTTCCCGGCAACCCCTTCCCTCACCACCGGCAATCCCCTTCCTCGCCGACAGCCCCTTCCCTCACCCCGGCAGCCCCCTTCTCCGCCGACAGTCCCTTCTGTTCTTCCCCTAACAAAGCAATTCCACCGCAGGCCCCCATCATCACAAACAGATCCACCAGTCGCCGACCATCCGAGACTTCATCGCCCCCCGTCCCTTTCTGTTTTTCGCCGAAAAAATAGATCCACCTGTCACGACCATCCGAGACTCCATCGCCCCCATCCCCTTCTGTTCTTCCCCGAAAAAAACATATCCACCCGTCGTCGATCGCCCCCCGTCCCCTTCTGTTCTTAGCTGGAAAAAATAGATTCACATGTCGCGACCATCCGAGACTCCATCGCCCCGTCCCCTTCTGTTCTTCGCCAGAAAAAAACAAATCCACCCGTCGCCGACCATCCGAGACTTCATCGCCCGCCGTCCCCTTCTATTCTCTCTCAATCGACCGGTGTGGGTGGGTTGACCAAAATTCGCAAATTAGGGTTTTGAAACCCTAATTCCCAAATTAGGGTTTTGAAACCCTAATTTGCAAATTAGGGTTTTCAAAGCCTAATTTGCAAATTAGGGTTTTCAAAGCCTAATGCAAAGATAGAGAACAAATCAAGGTTTTAAAACCCTAATCTATAAATTAAGGCTTAAAATCTTAATATAAAATTTTTAAAAATATTCAGTATATACAGTACAAGGGGTAGTATCGTCATTTTAAAAATACGTATTGATGACATCATAAAAAAGTATACTTTTTGGAAGGAACCCTAACGGATGGACACGGGTGATACATTTGAAACACTTTTGGTCACGAAATGTTACATTTTGAAACTTTGTATCATTGACTGTAATTACCCCTAACCTCAGGGACATAGGTGTAATTAGCCCTTTTCCTTTTTTTATATTGGTTCCGGATATATCATTGATACATACTAACGATTATATCTACAAAGCTCCAAAATTAAACTAAAAAAAAATTCAGTTAAATAGTAGTACGAGATTGTTGTCATATGCCGTCGCAAAACGTTGATAAAAAGACATCCTAAGTCTATAAGACTTTTAATTGTAACGTTCACATCTTATTAAACTCATAAAAAATTGGAAGTGATAGTCCAAATAACTATTTTTTTTAATTATTTTGGTTTCGGATATATCATTGATACATACTAATGATTATATCTATAAAGTTCCAAATATTAGACAAAAAAGCTTAAATTCAGTTAAATAGTAGTACGAGATTGTTATCATATGTCGTCGAGAAACGTTAATGAAAAGGCATCCTAAGTTTATAAGACTTTTAATTATAACTTTTACATTTTATTTGTGAGTAAAAACTGATCATATTAAAACATACATTCTACCTTTGTTGCTAAGGTATACTTTTATAATGCTAATTTTTCAAAAGTTCTATTCAAAGGCAATATTCTATATAGTAAATTTCTTACTTGCAGTTCAAACAATAACAGTTATAAACAATCTATAAAAATACATTATAAAAAATATTTTTAGAAAGTTAAGAAAATTAATAGTTGTAAAATATCTATAGAAATAAATATTAGATAATATTTGAAAAATTAAAGAACGTCCTGTGCGTTGCACGGATCTCTTAGCTAGTAATATATATAGTCTAGTAGAATAAAGTGGGATGTCTGAAAGTGAACTTAGTTTAGGGTCCGTATGTTTGGACCCGGTGGACAAGGTGTTTTGGCCTTTATTTTCTTGTGTTAGTAGTTTACTGTGTACGAATATTTGGAAAGAATTCTAGAAGACAATTAAGGAGTGAATGCATGGAGAAATCTATAGAAGTTTTCTTTGGTGTGTGTGGCTTTTGGGTTGATGCAAGTACATGAAAAGTTGTCGTGATTCTAAGAATTTCCTAGAAGGTTCCAAGATGCCCTCTCAATGGGTTAGTTTAGAGGCATATTGTGCATCCAACTTAGCTATGCTACTGGGTTCTCTCCACATTATTTTCCACCTCTTTTTCCTTCATATATATATATATATATATATATATATATATATATATATATATATATATATATATAGCCCCTCTTTTAACGAGGAGCAACTAAAATGGAGTTGAGTTGAGGAAGGTCAAGAGAGTAAGCGGAGTTGAGTTGAGTGAGGTCAAGAGAGGAAGTGCGAGTCGAGAATGACTCAAATGAGTTGACATGATTTGTGTACCAAGTTAAGTTGTAACCGAGGTTGGTATCATCGAAAATCTTGGTTGTCTCATCTTCCATTAGTGTGTTCTCTCTGTGTTTGTGTGTCCTCTTATTCAATAAAGTGGCATTAGAGCAAAGTGTAATTGCCCTGTGGAAATTATATAAATCCAACATGCATGACAAGTGCAGTTCTAGTAGCTGCTTCTGTGCCTAACTACTGTAATTTGTTTTGGTCAGGTTTGCAGTTTATCTGTTTGGTTAAAGGCATTGGGTAGGTCAGGTCATCCCTCAAAGCCGACCATCACAGAGTGAAATCCTTTGCAGTTACCTGTGTACCGTACACATAACTTTGCAAGTCCAGTTCTTCAAAATCTTTAATATTTTTAGGATCGAATGACCTTGCTTGGTCCTAATCTGTAATGAGATTTTTGCTTTTTTTTTTCTCTTGGCAACCTCCTATCAGTCTACTAAAAAATTCAAAAATTGCTTAATGTGACTCTCCAATTAATGTAACGTTCTAACCCACAAAAATGCGAGTGGAGCCGATCAACACAACTACTCGTTCAAGTAAAAATCAAAATTAAGATAGAGTTTTATTGTCACTTATTTAATCGCGATTCTCCATTGATTAATTTCAAGAATGATGTTTACGTAAGAATTGACGGCGAGTAGCGTGCGAAGGTGATTTCTTTATTGTAGTTCAATTAAATTCAGTCATTGCGTGTTATAGAAAGACTAGTTTATTATGACATTAGACATAGTTTTTGTCAATAGCCTTCGGGAATTGGCCTCTAGCGGATTGCATGCATCAGCACCCTTAATTAATTGAACAATGCAAAGCTCATTCTGGAAGGATATTAGGGGTTAATCCAAAAATAGCCTGTTGTGGGCATACAAGAGCTGAAAACTTGACTGTGCTGTCAATGTCTTCCATTAAAAGTTACTAACAAAGAAATCGTGTTATCTTTTTTTGCTGCATATAGAGTTAAAGTCAGGTATACTTTTACAGACATCTTTAACAACAAATCTTAATCCCAATCTTTAGTGTCACTAAATCTTTGCTATCAACTGTCATTATAGTAAATGTTGTAGCCGCTTGCTACTTCTAATCCATTCTCATTAAAACAAGAACTACCATAAAATCAAAAAAAGAAGAAGAAAACTTTAGCATGACAGTTAAAGAATTGGGAGCTGAATAAAATTCAAGTTCCATGGCTTCTCTTCCAGTGACTATGACATTCAGGGTCGGAGCTCGGACAAATTTTCAAGATGAACAAAGTATACTAGTGCAAATATACTCTCTCTTCAACGAAGGCTAAGATATTTTGACTAAGTACGATACAAAGAAATGTTCTATAATGTGACTAAGCTATAACGAAAGCCCAACAATTAAACACATTCTTTAAGACTTATCTGCTCTATATGTAACTAAATTATATTGTGTATGCCTACTTCGAAACAAATTTGCTACCCAAAGGTATACCAAGAAGGGCGTGAATTAAGTCTCAAAGGGATGAATTTAGCCTTAATTAATAAAAACGAACATTGATATTGCACCTTGGAATTTTGAGCATGAGCGTCAAAAGTAGTTCTATGATGATCAATTAATTTTCATAAGGTGTGGGCCAACCTTTTCACTATTTGGTTAATTTAAGCTGGGCACTTTAGAATTTATCCTATTGTTTCCTTTAGTTGTTTAGTAGTATTAGTGACAATTATTCTTTCAGAAAAGTGAGGGAAGAAAGCATTGGAAAATTTTCCAATTTTGTGGACTCAAAATAGACAATTAATTTATACACTAAATGTAAAAAAAAAATTATTGAATCCTCTCAATTTACAAAAATTTCCAAGGGTTTTACAATTTTGGTGACAACCGATCACTTCCACGACTATTTAGTTTTGTCAAAAGCATATAACAATATTCGCCACTAAATGTAAGAACCAAGAAGGTAGAACCAGGAAAATGAAAAACTAAACAAGGAAAAGAAGGAAGACTAAGAAGAACACAACAGAGGAGTTTCTCTCATATTTCATTCCAACCATTTTGCCAACATATACCTGATATGTTCTCCTCTCTTTTCTGATTTTGGGGCTTGCCATCATATCTATATATCTGTTGGTGCAATAAGAAACACAAGTTGAAGAGCGCTTCATTGAAGAACATTAGGCATACAAGATATATACTTACTATTGTTGAATGAATTGGATCGGATTCTGTTACGTCACCGATTGCTCTATCTGAAAACTTTAAGTTATTACAATGGACAAATGTATATCATGTTTTAACAGGTTACTTAACGATTTTTACTCCAAGAAAAGTAGGCAAAAGTATACATATATGCCTAGATACAATGGAGAAATCAATAGAAAGGAGGATACCCTATACACTTGCTATTGCTCCAGTGCTGCTGTAGGAGGTGTACCCTGGGAATTGCCAGAAGAGTCAGAAACCAAGGTGGCAAGAAAGTCGAACACATCAGTGGCCATAACAGCAGAGGCAACATCTTCCTTGTGGAGCGTCCTCCTCTTGCCTTGCATGGTCATCATCCACGACCTCCTCGTGATTTCTTCGATGAAGAGCTCGCAAGCCTTGGAGAAAACAATGGGCGCCTCGCCGGATATCATCTTGACATCGTCGCTCGACTTCTTCATGATCTTCTTGATCCTTGCCAGCGGCAACAAATGGGGGCCCGTTCGCCCCGATATCCCTCCCCCCGACAGCATCCCTGAATACATACCCGGCTGCCTCATCTTTTGTTCTTTCTCTTCTTTTCAGTTTTGCTGATGAACTCAAGATTTTATGGAGGGTTGCATAAAAGGGAATAATTTCAGAACAAAGAAAGTGAGGAGATTGGTGCGATGAATATTCAACATTTTACTTATAGATGCAAGTAATGGTTATGGTAGAACAGTTGAGGGCAATATGAACTATTAATAAATAATAATTCAATGAGTACATACATGTGAAGAGTTAAGAAATTAGAGAAATTATGAGAGGCCGGCCAGCCTGCTTGGGGCCGGCTGGAGACAGTACACTAAAATTTCCATTACAAAGTTTTGTAACCTTCTACGTTTAGAGTTTCATTAGATATGCCCCTTCGTATAGTCGAACGGTCACAAAAGGAAACGATTTAGTATCAGAAATGAGGTATCAAATGTTGAAAGTGTGGCTACAGCGCATGCTATAGAATGATAACTAAATACATAATCAAGATTGTAACGTAGTTTAGCTATGCCTTCAACGGTCAGAGAAGGTTGTAGGATCTACTAATCACAATGATTCTGATACGCAAAGGCCAAAAATATCGCTTTCTAGCGGTCACGCCCAACCTCAAAATGCACGATGAGTAAACGCGAACCCTAAAAGCCTTTAACGGCCGTAGAAATCGGGTCGAGCCAAAGGAAGGAAAGAAGCTGAGTCAAGAATATTTGCCCTTTGCTTCATGCACAAAAGCTCAGCAAATATCCCATCAAGTGCATGTGTACCCCAAAACTGCGTCGAACAGGGCGGCGGTCAGAGCACATCACTACACAATTCTTTTGTTATTCAAGCTACAGTGAACTATAATTCTTGGTAATGGCATTCATAGTTCTTAGTGACGTTTAATGAAAACTTTTTTCCAATATGAAATTCGTATAAGTAATAAACACCGCCCCCAGTCCCGAGGATGAAAGGACAACAAACACATATATCTCTGTTAATACTCTAGAAGATTTGTTGACTTATCAACGGTTTAAAGTAATATGCAAAGATGAATTGTTTAAGAATGGACTCTACCAATGCATTGACTAATACTCCTTATGTTCTATGTGCAGTGTGCATCCAAGTATATATAGAAAATTCCCTGAGCTTAACATCTAAACTAGCTAACCTGTTACTGTATTTCCTATGCACCCTTAAAATTGCAATTCAGTTTCTTTAGCGATAGCTTAAACTTTAGAACAAGCGACTGTTGGACACACTCGTCACCAGCTCTTTAATTGTGCTAGCAGTGCTATTTACATAATCATGCACACGCTTTCTCGTGAGTAAAGTAGGCGCAGCGGTCCAAAAAGTTGGATCATAAATCCAGCAACGAGGTGAGAAAAAGATTTCCCGGCTACAAAGCAACTGATAAATTTACTCCTCACAAAAGTAAGAGTTGATTGACAAAACATTGCCGGGTGGAGGAAGCTGTCAGGTGCAATGAGTGAGTATCATGGTTGTATAATAAGGCTCTCGGACTAGACTGGTTGAGATTTTGTCTAAGTATCTTTGCATAAGTAATTACGTCACTTTTTCTGGAAAGTGGTATAATAATACGTCTGGTTGAGATTTGATCTTAAGCTTGATTGAGTAAACAATTACGGTCAATGCGTTATATTGATTGGTTAGAGAGATTCATGAGTTCTAATGAGTATTTGTTTATGCTTACTAATTAACAAGGCATATTGAGGAAATTTAGCAGCTAATACTCGAAATGCAAAACAGCTGTTAGCATTTCACCTTCTATTTGATCATGGAGACATGGGCCTTCTTAGCTGCAGGGTGGCTCCCGAATCGCGCACTCGCTCCCACTCCCACCCAAAACCAATTTCACTTCGATTGGAACCTCCCACCCGCTCCCACTCCTGCCCACGCTTAGTGCGACCAAGACCCACAAGGTACCTACCGATCAAAGGTGTGTAAACGTCATTTTCTTGGACATGTCGCTAAGGCTATATATAGATCGCATTAATTTCGGGGTTGCGATTGTGTAAGTATAAAATAATGTCTTAATAGAAAAATTCGACTTAAAAACATTATTGGGTTATGATGTTTGAAAAGATAAAAACATAATTATTTGTTTGAACAAAATTTTTAAAAGAATGAAAATGATATCTTGCAATTAAAGAGAGTATATATTTGAGGTCTCATATTTTGATATCATGCTCCCAAAATGAACCTCCCCTCACCGGGTATGTCAAATTACTGAAACGCCCCTAGGGTGTAAAATTACCGAAATGCCCCTCTCGGACTTAAATTATCCAAACGGCTTTCCCGTAAGTAGAATCACTGAAATAAACTTTTCGTATGTAAATTTATGCCAAAATACCTTTCTTAGGTCAAATTACCAAAATACCCCTTCGGGGTGGCAAATTACCAAAACACCCCTTGTTACACTTAAATTCTCAAAATGACTTTTCCAAAAGCAAAGTCACTAAAATAATCTTACCGTACGTAAATTTACTTCAAAATACCTCTTAGAGATAAAATTACCATAATACCCCTTTGGGGTGGTAAATTACCAAAACACCCCTGGGGTTTCCGGCACCAGAAAAATCTTAAAAATATCTTAAACCGCTACTTTAAGCATCCCGATATTATTTCTGGCCTAAAAAGTATTTTATAACATTTTCGTCCGAAAATCCCGAACCGGTGTCCGGACTGAACGCTAAAAGGCCAGTTTCACGAAAAATACCTATCGGCCTCAGAATGACACAAAATTTTAGATACTGAATCATATCTATAAAATAGAGTTTCCATAAAATTTTCAGGTTAAAATAACTTGGTTTTATATGCTAAATAAATTGATAAAGTTCTTTAATCGGTGCCCCAATTTAGCGTTCTTTGCGGATTCCAAAAATTCCCCAAATTTTCCAGAGCTTATGTCTTGTGAAAATATTTGGGGTTACTGTTTTGTACTTTTTCTAATTTTGAACCTAACTATTTATAAAAATTCGAGGGAAAAACTGCCTAAAGTAATTCCTATCCTAGCATTAGCGACAATTACGTCTACTGTTCAAATCAAGGCACCTACTCTTTCACCTTCAAACACACACAGCTCGTCTTCAACCTTCAGCCGCACATACAAACACACGTTTCACTCACTCACACCTCAACTGCTATCCCCAACCACACCTCAAAACACTCAAAGACACCATTAACCCACCTAACACACGTAAATCACTCACAATCACACAATTTCTTACACACCCACACACCCGAACATACATACACACAAGAACACACACACGGTTTCACCATGAATACACCCACGGTTACACACTCACTGAGCACACCCCACATGCCCTGCATACACACCCCGCATACACCATTTACCCTACTCGTTAAACATACACACATATACATCAATCTCCTTCCATTACCCCACTGAAATTCACACACAAAACACCTTAAACACACACTGAACACACACGACACACAGTGAATTAGCTCATGAGAAGGGGTAAGAGATTACCCTTCAAGAGATCATTCCTAATCTCTCTCTGTGAGTGAGTTCTCTGCTTGATTTCTTGCCCGTGCCCCTGTTCCCGCGAGTTCTGCGTTGGCTGCTCCTTCTCTGTTTTGTTCTTCTTTCCCGAAAGGGAAAGGTTTCCCCTTTTAGACTTTTTTTTTCTCTCTTTAAACTTATCCTCCTCTTCTCACTTTTCCTCTCTCTTTTTTTTCCTAGCTTAGTCATTAAGCTAGTAGGAGGTGGCACTCCCACAATTTTTTTCTCAAAATTCCAAATTAACCCCCAAGATTTTCCAACATTACAAAAATGCCCCCAAAATTTCAAATTTTATATTTTTGCCCCAAAATTCTTTTAAGCTTCCACAAGCTTCTAATGCTCGAGTATTGCTCAAAATTAGCAACGGTTTATTTTTCAGAGCCCGGATGGTTATTTTAATCGGCTCCCGAAGTTCGGGATATTACAGGAGGTGGTTGCTGGCAGTCTCCGGCGGTGGTCGCCGGCGGCCGGTGGTGGCTGCCGGCAGTCTCCGGCGGTGGTCGCCGGCGGCCGGAGGTGGCTGCCGGCAGTCTCCGGCGGTGGTCGCCTGAGGTGGCTGCCGGTGGTGGGAGGGTGGTGGTGGTGGTCTAAAAAAAAAAACCAGTTTTTGGAGTTTTTTTTTTACTCTTCAGTTTAAAAACTGGTTTTTTAAATTGAAAAAAAAATGGTTACCAAACGCTCCTTTTTTTTTTCAATTTTTAAAACTGAAAAAAAAGAGACAAAACAAGAGTGTCAAACCTACCCTAACTTAGCCGATCAGAGATTTTTTTTTCCTAGTTCTCTTTACTTTTTAACAAGAGGCACATTCATAAATCCCATAAGAAATATGGCTCTGAGCAAATCCTCAACTTAAAAATATGAAACCCAGTAGCTACAACAAGGGTCAAATCTTATGACCCCAACGACAATAACATAGCCATTTGTTTGTGTGTGTGTGTGTGTGGGGGGGGGGGGGGGGGGTGAGCTCGGCTGACTCGAACAACTAACACAAGATAAACCAATAGTTTAAAGGTCATACTTTTCAGACCAACCGATGGAATGAATTGAGAACTCTAATACACAATAGTATCTCTCGTTGTAAAATGAGGGGTATTCTCAAAACGAACCAACAATACGTTTCACTATTAAGTTTATTCTACGTCGGCTAGAAATATCATGGATCTGATGTTGTTCAAATAGTATAACTTGTGTGTATTTGTGCAGAAAACAAATTCAAAAATACACTAACATGCATATGTTAAGGTTCCAAAAACAACAGTAACGTAAGGAAGGAAATACATATACAACTTACAACAAGATTGTAGAACAGCAAAGAAAAAAGTTCGAGGCATGAATTTGATTCACTGTCCTTAAGACTTATTTGTCTTGCAACGGTGCTGACGGGGTGAGCTCGGTCGACTCGAACAACTAACACAAGATAAACCAATAGTTTAAAGGTCATACTTTTCAGACCAACCGATGGAATGACTTGAGAACTCTAATACACAATAGTATCTCTCGTTGTAAAATGAGGGGTATTCTCAAAACGAACCAACAATACGTTTCACTATTAAGTTTATTCTACGTCGGCTAGAAATATCATGGATCTTATGTTGTTCAAATAGTATAACTTGTGTGTATTTGTGCAGAAAACAAATTCAAAAATATACTAACATGCATATGTTAAGGTTCCAAAAACAGCAGTAACGTAAGGAAGGAAATACATATACAACTCACAACAAGATTGCAGAACAACAAAGGAAAAAGGTCGAGGTATGAATTTGATTCACTGTCCTTAAGACTTATTCGTCTTGCAACGGTGCTGACGGGGTGAGCTCGGCCGACTCGAACAACTAACACAAGATAAACCAATAGTTTAAAGGTCATACTTTTCAGACCAACCGATGGAATGAATTGAGAACTCTAATACACAATAGCATCTCTTGTTGTAAAATGAGGGGTATTCTCAAAATGAACCAACAATACGTTTCACTATTAAGTTTATTCTACGTCGGCTAGAAATATCATGGATCTGATGTTGTTCAAAGAGTATAACTTGTGTATATTTGTGCAAAAAACAAATTCAAAAATATACTAACATGCATATGTTAAGGTTCTAAAATCAGCAGTAACGTAAGGAAGGAAATACATATACAACTCACAACAAGATTGCAGAACAGCAAAGGAAAAAGGTCGAGGCATGAATTTGATTCACTGTCCTTAAGACTTATTCGTCTTGCAACGGTGCTGACGGTTCTTGACGACAGTCTCTCAGGATACAACGATAATACGTTTGAAATAGGAGCACTCCAATTTGCAGACCCGACGAACCAAAACAGTGGCACATAACTCTTTCGGACACAGAAAATTCAAAGATAGAATATTACAGAAAATAATTTCGGGAATCAGTTTTCTATATAACTTTTGTAACTGACTCGTTTTTATACACAGAATATTCACTGGGGGTGCAACTCTTCACATAAAAAACTGTTAGTTAGAAATGTCACAACTTTCTGAAAAGAAAATAAATAAATAAATTTATTTAAATGTTTTTGTCCTAAAAATAATAAAGTCTGATGGGTCCAAGCCAAGCCACAAACCGGGATGAGGTGGGCGGCGCGAGCATGTGTGGTGGACCTTGGGTCAACCTAGGTCCTTCCTCCTTACAAAACATGGGTACTCCCAAGAGGTCCAACCCTTAGCTCAAGACTAAGCCTTATAAGGAGATGACTTGGCTTTATCTCTTCAATGTGGGATACTCTTTTCCCTTCAAGGTGAATCACCAACTTTAACTTTAATTTTCTCATTTACCTCTCATTTGTTTTAAACATGTGAATATACCATGATCATCTATTCCAATAGAGGATCATGAATCAATTTGTTCCTAACCAAAATATGGTTTGGAACCAATTTGAAAATTGAGTCAAAGTTGCTTCTCTACAATGGGTTTAAAACTCAATTCCAACATCTGATTCTTATACCTGGTGAGCTTATATTTTTACGAGCCTGCTTTTGAATTAGAGACCGAGCTTTAACATGAGTATCCTTATGCTACCGAAGTTCGTACCGAGACTCTTTTCCTTGTATTCTCATACTTCATCCTTAAAATTCCTTTCCTTGTGTCCCCGAACTTCGAGCCTTAAAATTCCTTTCCTTGTGTCTCCGGACTTCGAGCCTGGCATGGCTTTTTTTTCTTGTGTTTCGAGACTCTATCTCGGGATTCCTTTCCTTGTCTATCTGACTTCACGTCAAGACTCTTTTCCTTGTTTCTACAAAATTCATCTCAGAACATACTCCCTTACTTGTGTCCCCGGACTTTGCACGAAGACTCGTTTCCTCGTGTTTCACAAAGAACTTTGAGCCAATGTCTTTAATCGTTCTCTCGAGCGCGGAACATTTCCAAACTGTTATCTTTTGAGAATTAATTTGAAAGAGGAAGAAAAGTCTTTTCTAGACCGGCAAGCCAGCACATGCATCTCCACTGTCTAGAGTGCCCCCTTGATGCTTAGCTTAGGCTTTGCAAAAAAAAAATAAAAAAATAGGGGGTCCTTTTGATCATCCATTCTTTCTGGTGATCCACAGCGGGAGAATTTAATTTCTGAGTCCAACAATGCACGGAAGGGTTTTCCCATGCACTTCAAAAAAAAAATAAAAATATGTCGTTCCTCCGGAACCACAATGCTAGTGATATTTTTACGTTCGCTTGTTGTAACGATTCTTAACGCTATTTTTCAGCATCACCGACTAAATGATACTAAATGTATCTATTAATCATTGCTTGTTGCTCTAGGAGGAGGGACCAAGTCGCGACCAAAATCTTTGGCAAGAGGTCATGGCAATGATAAAACACAAGGAGTCCAAAGGCCAAAGAGTTGATTAGGACTAATTGGGCTTGGACTAAGGTACCTTCGTAAGCCCAGAGTCCTTCGCGTCAAGTGATAAAATACAGAAGGATAAAATAAAGCACCATCTCCCTCTACTAGCAAGCGCTCTCTCTCTCATCCCTCTGCTGCAAACTTACTGCCACACACACGCACGCATCGCTCAAATTACACGCATAAAACACACCTACGAGAAGCTTGAAGCAAACCCATATTAAATTTCAATGTGTTGTACCACTTGGTGAGCTGAACTTTGATTTTTCAGGGATGGATGGTCTCTCTCACAGTTCCAGTACTGTCAGTTCTCCAGTCTTTAAGTTATTGCTGCCTTCCTTTTCTCATCCACGAAGATTTTCGACCCTTTCTTTTCCTCGTAGACCTAAGAAATTTGTAGTTTTTGCCGCTAAAGATGATCCCAATCTTGACAAGTGGGACCTAATGGAGCTCAAGTTCGGCCGAATGCTCGGTGAAGATCCCAAACTCACCCTCGCCAAGGTGTGTGTATGTGTGTGTCTGGAAGTTACTTTTTTCCCAAATGGGTGGCGTTCGGAAGGATAAGTATGAGACACGGATACGTCTCATAGTTATTGCTTTGAAACGAAATAAATTATCAATTAAAACTAAATGCATCACATAAAACACTTTTTGGCCTTTGAAATTGCCATGTCTCCGTGTCTTGCATTTTTAAAATTAGACGAATCCGACACTTGGACACGTATTTGATCCGGACACTCGTACCGAGTCCATGTAACATAGCTCTTGAACATGAGACGTATTTTTTTGTTATGAATGCAAGTTTCCATTTCAAAATTTTTGTCCTTTTTGACCCTTTATGGTTCCTGTAATTTGAACATGACTTAAATCATCGTTTTTGCCCTGCAATTTGAGTTTAATCTGATGTTTAGATGCTAGAAATTCATCCTAGAAGTTTGCACGATGTCAAAGGGGTCAAAACTGTGAAAAGGAGGGAGTTATTGCTTTAATCAAGTTTGGATAGCTTCTGATAGATTAACAAACTAGTATAACTTAGATTACGGGGTTAAAATCTTTTAATTTTCTTCGTTTTGTTTGCAGCCATAAGAGGGTAGCTTGTTACTTAACTGTTTTTCTGGTTAGTGCAAGATAGAATAGATTATTCTAACTGGATTTTCAATTTTATGCGTGTTCAGATAATGAGCAAAAAAGTCAACCCTGAGATGTCTTACTTGGATGTTGAGAAAGCATTCAACAAGAGAAAGGGTAAACCATTAGATATAGAGGAGGTACCATTTGATGGGTCTAAGGAAAGGCCCTCGTCGAATTCATTGAAAGGATTAAACTTGGTTCGTCCTGTGCCCAAGAAAGGAGTCAAGTTTGAAGTTGACGATAAGCCAAAACTAACTGAAATGAAGAGACCTAGACAGCCTGTTGTGAATTCAGTGGATAATGCTAGACGGACCATTCCTGACGTCATTTTGCGAAAGCCAACCGTGTTCAGTGATGACAATATTGGGGCTGTAAAACCAAGATTTAGTATTAAGCCGAATTTGTCATTAAAAATGGGTGTGGAACAGACAAGGGAGAGGTTTACTGATATGACATTGTTAAGAAAACCTGCACCTGTTAATTTGAGTCTAGATAAAGAAGAAGCCTCTTCTGGTAATGCTGAAGTTAAAGTCAGTAATGACGTTTCACTTCTGGAAAAGCCCGAAATGATGAATTTCAGCTTGGACAGCGACCCGAAAGAAGAAGCTTCTGCCGATCAGACTCGATCAAGCTCTATAAATGATGTTCCACTTTTGGAAAAGCCGGAGATGATTACACTCAATTTGGATAGTGATCAGAAGCAGGAAGCTGCTGGGGATTCGGGAAGTGGGAACTTATCCACTGGAATGGAGAATACAACAAGTGTCAGTCTTGACCAATATCTAGAATCTGGAAATGCCTCAGTCCCAAGGGATAGTGGGCAAGAGAACGACTCTGTAACAGGTAAAGCTAGTATGTTGCAACCAGGAAAATTTCGAACTGGACGTTTTGAGATTTATGCCCTTTTCCATTTTATCTTGTCAAGGATTGCAGCCGCTTGAGCAGAGATCTGCTACAAATGAAGCTTCAGAGAAAAATTTAGCCGAATCTTGCTTCAAGATCTCTGTGGAAGCTTCCCTGCAAGGAAAACCAGAGAGGTATTTCGCGGTCAACCTCCTTCTGAATGTTATGCATTCTTCTCCAACACTTTGGGTTGTTTACATGGTGACTATGTTATAGATTAGACTCATCTGTAAAAGGGATGTCAAAAATTAGTGAGGAGAAGACGGATATTCGGGATCCTGAGAGTTTTGGCAATGCTGCTAAGCTTGAGAGTTCCCCTGCCACTTCACCCTTAAAGGTCTGATTAATATTTAACTTTCACCTTAATTGCTCATTATAACATCAAGTTTCAAACTATGACTACTGAGTCTTGCACACACGTAGGAACGTGAAGATACTGACTGGGCAAGGGCCGAAGATTTGGTTAAGTCGGGAGGAAGAGAAGAAGTGGAATTGTTAAGCTCTAGTACCAGGGGATTTGTTGTAAGTTCACTTAAGACCGTTGTCCAACAGGCAAAACCGTTATAAGTTGACTGAAGACCGTTATTAACCTCTGCATATTTTTTTGTTTTTACAGGTCTCTTTTGGTTCTTTGATAGGGTTTTTACCATACCGCAATCTTGCCGCCAAATGGAAGTACTTAGCTTTTGAGTCATGGCTGAGAAGGAAAGGCTTAGACCCATCTATGTATAAACAAAATTTAGGTGTTATTGGAAGCTATGGACCTACAAGCACTAGTAATCTTGATTCAAGTGCAGATTCACAAATCGATCACAAAGTTGAAGGAGAAATTTCACCAGATATGAAACTTGAAGATCTTCTCATGGTCTATGACCAGGAAAAACTCAAGTTCTTGTCATCCTTTGTTGGACAGGTTGGAAACTTGTCATTTTGGTGGAACCATTGATCTCTTACTTTATAAATATTGATAACTTTATGCTTTGCAGAAAATCAAAGTGAATGTGATATTAGCTGACAGAACATCTAGGAAGCTAATATTTTCTGTGAAGCCAAAAGAAAAGGAAGAATCAGTTGAGAAAAAGAGAAGCCTCATGGTGAGAGACCTTATGCAGTTTATATTGTCGAGGCTTTTTTATTAACTTATTTGCTTTCAGTATAGTCTACGGCTTCTAAGCTCAAATAAATTGGGAAGAGAGTATATTTCTCTTTTGTGGCTAGGTTTTTTTTTTTTCCCTTTTTTGGTCCTTTTTTGATTAGTTTTGTGGCCATTTTTTTTTTCTTCCAAGGATTGCATTTTGACATGGTTTGACTTTCTGATAAAATTGTTCTGGATAAAATATGAAGTTACATGGATTTTGTTAAGCATAGTCATGTTTCATTCCTCTTTGCAAACAAGTAATTGTGAAACCAACAGAAAGGATTTAGCCTGACAAACGTTATTAGATGAGTTCAAATGCAAACGAGTTTTCCTTGTGTAAGAAAGCTATCTGCTTGCCTACTTTCATGAAAGTTGCTCCAACTTTATGTGAAGTAGTTTAGAGAAAGATATCAAAAAAAAATTGTCGAGAAAAACATAAGTGAATCAATCTGCGTGCACAATAACATACCGAGTTGCTCATCTTATTATAGTTGAATGTTCTCAATAAAATACAGGGGGAAAGACCTTCTTAATCAATTGATCATGGCATCCATTTGTAATGGTGTTGAATTTGAGTTCATACTAGTTGGCATCCATATCTTTATCCCTAAGATATTAAAAATTCTTATAGGTGACTTAACTTTCCTGGCCTGACAAGAAACAACCTATGCTTTTGAAACTGTAAAATTCAAGATGGTTGTGGGCCTGTGGCCCCACCAATCTGTGTGGGAAAGTTTGCCATCACTCCTTGGAAGATATAGATATCCTAGCTGGAATGACTATTATATTTAAGATGATTTCTTCAATCAAACTCTAGTAGGGGCATGAAGTGAAATAATAGTTTAGTCTTCCTGCTGTTTATGGGCTTTCTAAGCAATCTCAACAGTAAGGTTTATTCTGAAAGGAAAGCGGAGTCTTTCTTTTTCCTTTTTCCCCCTTTGAGATGGTATTAAAGGCTTTTTCTTTTTTAATTTGGATTTCTTAGTTTCCTTCCTGTTTTGCTGTTTCATAGCTGGTTCTATTTTATGGAACAAATTTTGAGTCTTGAGCCTCTTACACTATTCTTCGTTGCAGGCTAAACTTACTGTTGGCGATGTAGTGAAATGTTGCATCAAGAAGATCACTTACTTTGGCATTTTTGTTGAGGTATATCAAGTTTTACTGCTCATGTTACTGAACTGTACAATGTTTTTGATAATTTGTCTTCTTGGATAAAAACCGTTTACAACCCGAGCGAGAGCGACTGTTTACGACCTGACCCGTTTGTGTTTTGCCGGTTATGTTGTGACTTAGTCTTAAGTATATAACTCGCCTTATGTCGTTCTTTAGGCTTTAGAGAGTGGGGCTGTTTTGAGAGGGTTTTCGAGAGACAGAGATCTGTAATCTCCATTCACTTACATAGTGAAGTCGCTGCTACCACCATGGATAAGGCTTTTGCCGAGCCACGTGAATTTTGTGTCTTGTATGCCTTTACATTCTGTTATTGCCTCCGATTCTTTTCTTTATTTCTTGGTACGAGATCTAGTTTATTTTTTTCAGAATGTATTTACTATAGCGTGTTCTTATCTCATCTTATCAGCGTCAGAATGTACTTGATGCGACCTGTCGATATATTGCATAGATCCCTATTGATTTTTGAGTTGTTACTTATTGTGGTTACTACTATAAGTTTTTCACTCTTTAGTAGCCTATCATTTATCATTTGTGAACTCATATCCTGATCTAGGTTGAAGGGGTGCCTGCATTAATTCACCAGACAGAGGTTTCATGGGATGCCACTTTGGACCCTTCATATTTCAAAATTGGTCAGGTACTTGAATATACTTGCTCATCGAAATATATTGGATTTGTTATCATTCAGTCTTACCTACAGTACGGGCACCGTCTGTACTCTAGACAAGGATGGTGAGGTTATTAGGGATGGGTAAAAGTGAATAGGCCTATGTACTACTTGATAACATGGTTTATTGATTTATTTTGCTAGCTGCCTAGCTCTGCTAGGGGCTCCTAGCACTTTGCATGTCATAATGATTGAAAGCCAGTTTCTCGGGTGTTTCGCCTGAGAGCTAGATATATGCACCATTGTGTCAATGTATTCATCTTGAGTTCTTAAGACAATTGCTTGGGTTGCAGATTGTCGAAGCCAAAGTTCACCAATTAGATTTTTCACTTGAACGCATTTTTCTTTCACTGAAGGAAATAACGGTAATTTTTCCTACTTTTCTCACTAGTCAAGTGTATTTTGTTGATTAGAGAAGCTTGTATGAGCTGTTAATACACTGTCTTGCTTTGTGTCATGGCAGCCAGATCCACTGATTGAGGCCTTGGAGGCTGTAGTTGGAGATCATGATTCATTAGATGGGAGATTAGAGGCAGCACAGGCAGATACTGAGGTTCACCTTTTCACCCTTATGAATATGAATAAGATCATGCTTGACCTCTTATGGCATCCTGTTTTCACTTTTCACCGAATATGCTGTAATCTAAAAATCGTTTTGTTCTGTATCTTACTGAGATGATTTTCTTAGATGCCCTTAAGCAAGGTTAAAAGTAACCATAGATTTGACCTGCTGTCACCTCTTAAAATATATGTTTTTATTGTTGATGCTAAATTCCTCTAATCAGTAAAAATCCAACAAGAACCAAGATTAGAATTTTAAATTTGCACCTTGTCAAAGTAGACAGAGAAGAGATCTGGTTTTGCAGAGAACCGTGTCCCTCTAAAGAGAAAGGCCACAAAAATATTTTTATATTCATAAAATGGCCCTTTGGACATGTACGAGTGGCACATTGACCAGTCAATGCACAAAAAGTAGAAGGTAAACTGGAAAATAAAGTAGATCCCAGTAACAGCTCTATTTTTTATATCCGCACATACGTTTTGACGTGAATGCACATGTTGAGGAGAGCCATTCCCACATAGTTGTGACTCTGCCTCTTATTTTTCAGAATAGTCACACGTAAGATTTCTTTCACTTGTATTGATTATATGGCAGTACATACTGCAGCAGGCTTGCTTCCACACTGTTGCCACCTCCTGTAACATTTTCAGTGCTTAGTTCCTGTCTGCTTTGATGTTTTATGAGATGGAAATGTGGTTCTTAATTTCTGTGCTGTAATAAGATGTCTTTGTTTCCAATTTTTCACTGATTTGAATATTAGTTCTTGCATACTTACCAAAAGAGTATAAAGCCCATGCATTTTATAAATGGTTAGAGAGAAATCTTTTGGAGGGTTGGATTGTCATTTTCCACTGAGATGTTTTTCATTTGAAGTACAGCAAAGACTTCATTTTGTGTCTCATTGGTTATAAAACTGTAGCTTATTTATCATGTGCATCTTTGTTTGGCATATCTGTGGCTGGTTCTTGTATACTTGAATTATGTGGATAGTGGGCCGAAGTGGATTTGCTTATAAAAGAACTACAGCAGTTTGAAGGCATCCAGTCTGTATCAAAAGGCCGCTACTTCTTGAGCCCTGGTTTGGCCCCAACATTTCAGGTACTAAGTGGTCTGATGTACCTTTATTAATTAAGTGGTCTGTGTCGAACTTTAATGCTGTTCCTTTGGTGTTCATGATTACATACTGGCATTTTTAGGGAAGATATAGGTAGTTCTATGTGTCTTATATTTCAGGGAGTTCTTTGTTCTAGCTGCGGACTGCGGTCCTGAAGTTCAGAATAGTGATCAAACAAATCTGTTTATGTAAACCTTATTGTCTTACAAGAGAGATTAGTTTTTCATAATTATATCTACTATGCTGAGAACATAATGGTTTTCTTCCATCCGTCCCTCCAAATCAACCCTATCGTTAGTTTCTTTACTGTTATATACCATCTTTAGGTGCTAGACTTGTGCAATATCCTCTTGATGGATGGGAAAGGAAGAACGAGGCAAAAAGACTTGGTGCAGGAGATAAAACAGCAATTTGATCTACATTGTTCTTTTTGACTTTTAACTACCGAGAGAATATCATGCGGGCTCATATCTGCATATTTCCATCTTTTGGCAGGTTTATATGACATCCGTGTTTGAGAATCGGTACAAGTTACTTGCTCGATCGGGAAAGCAAGTACAAGAGGTAAATTTACAATAGACAAGCATTGGCCTAAGTTTTCAATAGCATGAGACCATTGCAACTTTAGTAGCTTTTTCCTTGATTATGATGATCCACTAGGTCAGTTTATTGGTTTTTCTTCATAATGAGCATGATCGTAATGTTTACTCGCCTTGTTTGTTGTGGTCCTCGTGACCATCCAATATGATTTAGTACATCGTCAGTCTAATTCTTTTCTTCACTTAGAAACAACCCATACGACTCTGAATCTGCATCTTATGTGTCATAGTTTAATGCCTATAGCCACGGAAATACTATTTTAAGATGAATACTAGAAGATGCAAATTTATTGAATACTCTCGGACGCAAAATTTCCTCAAAGTTTGCATCGGCACCTATCTCCTTGATTAGGGGAATTTTCGTGACTTTTCATGCTTTCATGCATACGGTTGAAAATTTTCTAACTTGGCCCGCGCCAAAGAGCTGGACAAAACAGAAACTAACTACTATCTAGGATCTAAAATCTAAATCCCTTAGCCGTCCTGCCACCACGCCAGGAATGGGAACTCAAAGGTCAAATGTGCTGGTATCCGAGCAATCTAAGCTAGTTAACGGCTGACTGCACGCCTTATTAGAATGTGGGGCTATAGGTTTCAGCTGTTTAGGGTTCTTTATCTGCATGGCACATATACTTGGTTCATTGCATTGAAGGTCTGTTCTAGTGTATTCAGTTTGGGAAGAATTTAGGAGTTGATGATACTCACATGAACTTTGGCAGGTGATAGTTCAAACGTCCTTGGGTAAAGACGAGATGAAATCTGCAATTTTGACCTGCACCAACAGAGTTGCTTAACTTGCTTTTGGCATTACTACTTGTACAGTTGTGCTCCGCATGAATCGATCCTGATAGAATCCTCAGTAAAGAAAGAGGAAACCATCCTCCTCCAAATTTTGTAACCTTCTTTCTCACTCCTAGCAAAACGTATAAACTGGTATATTACAACAGTTTTATGTAAAGCTTTCTATCCAAATGATGTGGTCCTGTTGTATTTTTGGTGAGTGTGTACTTATTATGTGGAATGTAAGAAAAGCAATGATGAAAGATGGAACTCTTTAGCGACAATTTCTGTAGAAGTGTGCCAAATTTCAAACCAAGCGTTAATCTTTGCTGCTACTTAGGAATGTATAAGATAGCTGCAATATGTATGAAAGTCGAAGCTGAGAGAATGTGTCAATGTCACTGCCTACATGGACACTTTCTTTTTTTGCCACGTGGATTAAAAATTTTACTCTAATATATTTACTTCTAAATTTATATCCCTAAAATTTAGTCATTTCAAAGGTGTGATTGAAGACATTCATTTATACACATTAGCCTTAATTGATTTTTCTTTTAAATTTAAAAAGCTTACCATCATCATCTTTTCTATGAATCTCCTAAAATCTCTCAAAATTAACTAATTGCAATATTATAAATATTTGTTATAATTGTCTCATCAATCCTATCATCTCTTTTATTCAACTTTATGAACTCACTCTCCACCTCAACCTTTTTTGGCATGAAAATTGAAAGTTTTAGGAGTTGGACGCCAACATCAATTCAAGAAAAAGAAAAAGTTTAGTGCATTTCTTAGTTGTATAGAATTTAATAATCTTATGTTATCCACAATATCTTTACATAGAAAGAATGGAGACCTAAATTTTTATTTTTATATTACTTCTTTTAGCTTCTCATTTGTTACCAAATCTGTTTATTTTATTTTTCCGTATGTTCAAGTGTTATCCGTTTTCTTTATCCCATGTACAATATTTCACGACTTTCTTTCTAATAAAAGGGTACTAAATTTTACTTTTTTTATTACTATTATATCACAACATAGGTACACTTCAAAAGTATCGGTTATAATCATCTAACGTCCTATTACACAAAAATTCTTTTTAGATCTCGCTTATAGTTTTGACATTTGAAAAAATTCACGTTCCTTTTTCTTGTATTTTTTTATATATAATAATTCATAACACAGTTGTGTTACAAAATCCATTTAAGTAGTTAAATAATTTTTACACAGTATTTCGTGTGCAACACACGGGATCAAAGCTAGTGATTATTATGGCTGTAATAAAGTTAAACAAGTGATTTATTGAACTGAACAAGTGGTTCAAATCTTCAGCGATCCAGCCCAGACCCTGATCCAATCCAATCCAGTTTTATTGATATGCTTGTTTCTTCCTCCAAGGGGGCTTGGTCACCCAATTGTAGATATAAATCCAATCCAATCCTGCCCTTTTGGATCAACCCGACCCACTATAAAATGAATTGAGAAAATAGATTATGGTTTAAAATAAATCGAATGCAAATGGATCTTGCATTGAACTTTTCGATCCAATTTGAATAAAATGCAAACCACATATGGACCTACTAAAAATTGTTGTCAAATGTATATAAGAAAATCTCAATAGCCATTGTTGCTAAATAAGTGTAGTTTTTTTTTATTACCACTCGCATTATAATTAAAATTTATCTCTTTACTGAAAAATCTAGGGAAGGAAGGTAAATGAATGAGATACCCCCCCCCCCCCCCCTTTTTTTCCTGTTGTATTGTAAAAATAAAATTAATAAAGTTATAGAGTTTTTCAAGTTGCCTTAAGAATATACACACAGATTATAGGGTCAAGACATGGATTTGAACATGACCACAGAGGTCAAATTGATAAAAGGTTACCTAATAAGTCGGAGATAAATTATAATCAATATAAAACAGATAATATCTTACATTTCAACCTAACGTATAACAACCCGTCAAAATCTAGAGGTTTATAAGTAACACCAGAAATCCGGTGAATCCAAAAAAGAGTAGAAAATTACGCAAAAGTTTATCTTAATAGATTGAGATAAATCAATTAGGCACCTATTCAAACGAAAAGAAAACCAAATGAGACATGAGGTAGCTTCCTTCCGAGGGCAGATATAAAGGTTGGCAAGTGGGTGCCATAGTCACCCCAAGAAAAAAAAATAAATTCTGGAACTTAGTTGGAATATACCTAATTTTCTCATCCAATTTACCATAATTATCTTCTTGATCCCCTTAATTAGTCAAAAACATACCAATGCATGTCATCTTATACGGAGAAGTCAACGGGATACAATATTGTTTTACTTTCTTATTGGTTCATTTGTTCCAACTACTTCTGTCCTTGTAATACAAACATATTGTAATTCACCTTTAACTTTGCAGCATTTTTCACTCTAATCAATAATTTTAATGTCCATGTTATGTCATTGTTATTTTGAATATCCTTCAAATGTTAGTGCTAAATAACATTTTAGTATAACGATGAAAACATAAACAATTACCTGATGTTGTCCCGTCTACTTTAATTTCTAAGTAAAGTTTTTCATCCGTCACCGCTTTCTCGTCATTTCTCACGTGTTATTTCTTTCTTCCGATCGCCAAAAAAACCCGCAAAAGTAATCTACGTGGCGTAGGTAGGCCAAAGACACGTATCTGTGTAGAGTGAGTACACTCTATCCATATACAAGTCTTGCACACTACACCCTCTTTCCGTTATCCCAGCGTTGTCTTCTGTCGTGTCGTGGCTTGTTTAAGGAACTTAAGCCATGAAAGAACCATGTGCAGCTGTTTCTTTTGTTCCCCAAAATACCCCCACCACGCACACGTTATCTCATCAAAGTCCCTCTTTTGCCTGCCGTTATCCTTTTTCTTGCGGTGTTAAGTGCCACTTCATAACTCCCTTTCTTACAAGCTCAAACCCCTTCTGGGCTCTGGCACAACCCACCCCCTTTGCCCAGAAAGAAAAGAAAGGTGCTCTCCTCTTGCTCCCTGTCTTTGAGAGGAATTTAGGGGGGCCAAAACATGGGTGTAGGAACGAGTACCTTTGTAATCAGATGGATCAACTTTCTCACCATGGTGATGCAACTCTCTTGCCCTTTTACCCTTTTTCTTTATCGCCAGTTTGATTCTGTACTGCATTGCCAATTACCCATCTTTTTTGTACATTAAAGGGTGTGTATTTCTTTTGTGCCTGTGTCTTGTGGTAGCAACCCATCTGCTTTGGGTATTAACTATCAAGATACTCTGGTGTTTGACTCGGTTGTATTGATTTGACTGCTTCTTGGTGTGCATTTGAATGCTTTTGGTAGCCTATTAATGGTTGATTTTCGGAATCTTGAAAATGTAGTTCATTCACCATGTTGCATCAAGATGAATTTTTTTGCTTATTATTCAAGTGTTTTGTGAAATTTCCTGATTTGTTTTTACATATAACAACTTTTGAGTTTGTGTAGCAGAGAGTAAAAGAACCAAAAGGTTTGTTTCCTATTAGTTTTTAGATGGTTTATGCTTACTTCCAAATGTTAATTCGTGTGTAGCTATTAGCCGTGGGTGTGATGGGTTTTGGGGTGTGGATGAGCACTCATCATGACGGATGCCGAAAGTCTCTCACTCTCCCTGTTCTGGGCCTTGGTGCTGTAATTTTTGTAATGTATGTTCTTTATTTTCCCCTGAAGTTCGTATTGCATTGGCCTTCCGTAGACTGATAATAATATGATTGACTTTCAGATCAATTATTGGGTTCTTGGGTGCTTTGAAGAGAAACTCCATATTGTTATGGCTTGTATCCTTTTTTGAGATTACTTTTGACCGTACATTATGAAGTTTACTGATTTTCTGGTCGTGGGTGTCTCTCCACACTGGGTCGGTTCCTCCTTAAACATTTTTACTTGCAGTATCTGGTCATGCTGTGTCTCGTTTTGGTGGCAATTTTGGTCTTCACAGTTTTGGCGTAAGTATCTATGATTCAAGTTTATTGTCCTTTTGTTTTACCAGTGCTTGTGGTAGTCATTTGCCATCTTTGTTTTTGTTATTGAAAGCTGTAACGTGAGAACTTTTCACGTCCTAAATGTAGTGAATCAACTGCTGTTATGTAGTGTATGAAACTTAGCATTTGTATTTGGCGTAATTTCTTGCATATGTATGCGTGTATTCGATGAATTTATGCTTTGCCAATACTCCTAATATCCCTGTATTACACTGCGTGACTTTAGCAAAGACTTGGTATTAACAATGTATACAACTTCTAAACATTAATATGGAAGCAATTGTTTCTTCTGTTTTGGCTAATTGTCACTCTTCACACAAATTGTATGAGTTTTCCACAAATTGTATCTTAAATTAGCTTAGGCACATGCCGAGGTTTTCCACAAATTTAGCATGAGTTTTGTTACTTGGGTTTAAATTATGTATTTTCTTAATTCTTTTGACTTTGTTATTCCGGTATGGCGTATGTCACCTGAAGTGATTGTGGCTCCGTCCGTGCATTATAGGCTTATAAGTCAAATCGTTAGCTATTGAGATTTGAGGGCACGAATAATAGGTCAATGCAACCCTTTCTTCTCATGCTAGTGGTTATGTTCCAAACGCATTTTAACCACAATGTTCCCTCAAACTGCAAGCCATAAATTTTGCTATAATATACCCTCAACTTCCTGTCAAGGTTATCATTTGTTTCCCTGGCACTGTTACGGGACCGTAGCTTAGTTGAACCTCGCCATAGAACCACTAGCCATCACATAAACCTTCATTACATGGAAGCACCAGCAATTGCTGCACCTTCTGCTTTGGGAGCTATTTACCATTATACGAGGACAGCCGACTAAGGATTCTGTGACAGCCATGAAGCTCATGGACATGCTCTAGAGCAAAACACGTGTATCCATACAAACTTTTAACCTCAAGTCATTGTCCTCAGTTTTCGCATTGTTGAAGAAACTACCCTAGTGTTAAGCTGTACCATGGTGAGTTTTAACTGTATATGAAAACAAAAACTCAGGAGATCACCAATGTGGGATCCCTAACACTTCCTCTCACAGAGCAGCCCAAGCAAATGTGCAGCACCACGTCTGTTTTATTCATAACATTATCTACACAACAGCTGTTTAGCAGCCCCTTGACTTAAGGTCAAGTCAGTAGTCCAAAGCGCGACAGAAACAGTTTGAAGGCCTGCAAGCAATTTGGTCTATTGCACACGGATTTCAAAAATGCCACAAGAATGGGCAACAAAATGGGAAACACTAGGGAAATACCAAGGTAGAATTTATGTTGGAAATGCTTAAGCTAGTATGTGCAGAGACTCAACTATTGCATGAAGCCTTATGTAGCAGTCCCTGACAGATATTTCTCTTACTTTGATGCCACCCTTTTGCTTTCTATCGAGCAAATGTTAGAACTCATTGCAAAAGTTTTGGTGAATCCTTGAAATGGTTGCACAAACCTAAAGAGCTACTTAATTGGTGGAAAATGATATACACTAGGTTGTATATTGAAGATCCTAATGGACTTTAGGATCTCCGATGCAGTACTCTGGATAGTGCAAGGGTTTGTCGGAACCCTAGGGAGAAAGGAGAAAATTGCATTTGTTTTAACATGGCTTTGACTGAGTACTGATTTATTGATTGAAGTTAGAATTGTTCGATTCTATTAAAGGAAAGTTGAACCAATGCCCCCAAACCAAGTCTGTTCAGTTTTTGAAATCCTAAACTTCTGGATTGGGCTATTACATAAGGAAGATAATACAGGAGCCCCGAACGTGCAAGTAAATAAGGCAATGGAATGTATTCTTTCCCTTACGTACGTCAGATGAAACTAAAATGGTTTATAATGAAAAGGGATCAAGAAAGCAATTAAGTTCAATCCTGTTCGTTTATTGGTAAAACTGAAAGTTAGGTCATTCTGGTTTATGGACGAAGATCCAAGGAGCTGTTGAGATATGCAAAACTAACTATGTTCTAAACTTTATGGATTGTACAAAGGCTAAATTGCAAATAATCCCCTCAAGTTGGCAAATTTTGGCAATTAAAACCCTGACCTTCCAATTTGTGCATTTAAAACCTTGAGTCTTCCAATTCGAAGCAAATTGGAAGGTCAGGGTTCTAATTGCCAAAAGTTGAAAACCTTAGGAGGTTATTTGCATTTTTGCCTTGTACAAACTATATTTACTCATCGGCTAAGAGCTGGCTTACGGTTAAAACCTCGAGTTCATGCCTCTTTAATCGACTAAAGTTTGCCCTATGTGCATGTTGAATTTATGCCCCTGTATACTGCAGAGAACCGCAAGGATATGGCAAGCTTTAAACATCGGACAAAATTGCAATCTTTCTGAATTGGATAACTGTATTTCCATTTATATTCGCTTACTAATCGGCGAAGAGGTGACCTCTCCTCTTTTTGATACTTTCAAGTTGCCTCTTCGCATACTGAAGTTTTGTAGTGATGAAAAGCAGCATGTTATTTGTTACAATGTCATCCAACTTACTACCTCTTGAACTCTATTTGACATCCATTTGACAATTTTCTCTTCAACTCAACTAACTTTGCTTTAATTGGTGGTTCACTGAGGCAAAGCCAATGCTTCAATTACAAAAATTTGCTGGATGTAACATGTCCCTAAATTATAATACTAAAGCTTATGCTCTTTTTTTTGCCTTGCTTGTGTAGGTTTATCGTTACTAATAATGGTTCTGGCCATAATGTAGCTGGTTTAAGGTAAAACTGAAAATGCTATTTTTCATGCTTTCAATCTTGTTATCTCATGATTTATCGGCGGTTAGCACATCCGTGTACCTACTCCTTGGTATAAATGTCAAGCTCGGTAAGAGGTTGCCTTTTTCTTTGTTGAGGGGGTAGGAGGGTGGGTGGGGGGGGGGGGGTGGAGGAAGAGCGTGCATGTGTGTGGAGGAGATAGAGAGCTCAGTGGTTAGTTGCTTCATGTTATGAAGGAGCATGATATAACGCTTTTTATTGAAGGGGAGAATGAGTTCACACACTTCATGATTGAGACATTCTTCATCTCCTAATTATTCTCTTCTCTCTGGGTGATCTTTGATTTTGTTGTCTGGTCAGGTACAAGGAGTATCAACTTCAAGATTATAGTTCATGGTTTTTAAAACAAGTAAGCATAAGTTTTAATCCTTGATAGCAGTTCAGATCTGCAGGAGTCTTCCTAATTTGCTTGTTGCGCAGTTTAGGGCATCTAAAAACAGAATTATCCTTGTTATTCTTCATTTTTGTCGTTTGTTTCAGCTGAACAACACTAATAACTGGAAGCATCTGAAGAGCTGTCTTGTTAAAACTGATGATTGCAGCAACTTGTCAAGAAAATATAAGGTTTCACATTTTAAACTCTTTAAGAGAATATAAGGTCCACATTCAGGAGTTTTAGTCACTCTTTTATGGAAACCAATCGCAGTGTTTGTTTATGTTTACTGCAGACTCTCAAACAATACAAGTTAGCAAAGCTAACTCCTATCGAAGCTGGTTGCTGCCGGCCGCCATCTGAGTAGGTGCCTTCATCCTTTTTCCCCATTAATTTTTGTCTATCTAATATCCTTCCCTTCTCCTTCCCTGGTTTGAAGTTTAAGCTCTAAGGTTGATGGCCGCAAGTCATTACTTGTGCCATTCCATATAATATAACCGCAAGATAGCGCTATATACAGTTACACAAGCTAGCCTGCCAACTTGCACTTTTAACTGACAACACAGTTTAAAAATTGTCTTTTGCAATTACAACTAGGATCGGATGAACGGTTTTTGCGATATTAATTGGTACTGGATTTGGTGTCGTCAGGTGCGGTTATCCTTCTGTAAATGCGTCGTACTATGACTTGAGCTTCCATCCAACCAGTTCCAACAAGGACTGTAAAAGTTACAAAAATTCCAGGGCCATCAAGTGTTACAGTTGTGATGCCTGCAAGTAAGCATCTACTGTTCTCGTCACCTTTACCTTTCCTCTGCTGTCATTGACTTTGCTTTCCTTCCAGGGCTGGAGTTGCACAATACATGAAAACTGAGTGGAGGGTGGTTGCAATCTTCAACTTGATTTTGTTTGTTGTCTTGGTTAGGCTTTCATCCCTTTTGTGAAATCATTTTTATGTCTCCCATTGGAAATATGCTATTGAGAGCAGACAACCAAAGTATCAAAATATAAAGTGGTGCTGATGATTATTCAGTATATGTTTACTTAACTTGCACTCTTTGGCTTCATGCTTTAAGACAGCTCTGCCATAGCTCTTGATGGCTATATCCTGACTTCCTTTTTTTTTTATGGTGCTAGTCTATAGTCTACTTTGTGGGATGCTGTGCAAGACGAAATGCTGCAAGGAGCCGCTCAAAAGTTTGAAAGGACTCTGCTTCTCTAAAAGTTCTCCAGAAGAAGAAATTAGCTCGTGTTCCTTATACTGCTCCTAATCTCTCTGAGTTATATTCTTTTCTAGTGCTATCATCAAGTGCGGAGTCGGAAGTTTGTCACTCGAATCTGTTGCTTGAACATATAAAATTTGTTAAGGTTTTCCAGTCTGACCTAGAGACATGATTGGTTTATTTCTGTGGTCTCTCTGCCTTTGAGGTTTGTGGGTACCATTCGTTCCTTGCATTTGTGACTCAGAACGCTTGAATTTTATGAAGTTGTAAATACCCTTTAGATGTGGAAATGCAACATATCTCTGACTCGGCCTTTTAAATCTCAGTAATTGAATAGACCATCAAACTTCTTTGTGGCAATGATACTGTAGTAGGAAAATATGGTGGCGAAGATGATGGCAAAGTCACTTATGGTGTTTGTCTGGCAGTCCTATGGGTGCCGTGGTAATGGTGGCGGCAGCCCAGGTACTCAAATTGTGATTCGCTAACGAACAAAACAAGAAAGCGTTAGAGGGCAAAGATGTGTGCTGCATTTCAAATGTGTTTTCTCTTCAACTGTATGATCTATAGAGGGTAGTAAATTTATCGGTATACCAGTAACCTGCAGCTTGAGCATTTGTTGCCCTATTACATGACAGAGCAGGCATTTGGATTTTCATCACTGAAGAGCTGCGGGGCATACACAAGTCCAGGAGGATAATTGTGGCAGGTGGAATCCTTTCTCCCATTCCTGTCCCCTTCCCCTTCATTTTTGTCTTCCTTCTTATTCTTCCCGTCTTGCTTTTGTTTCACAATCTCTGCACGCCTTCCTGCTCGCTTATCGACAAACTCTACAAGCTTCTCTGCGTCAATTGTTCCCGTCACTGTCACAAGGTTGTTCTTCATGTCTGGCTCCACCGTATGCACCCCTTTCATGCATAATTCAACAAAAACTTCTGGTCAGTGCATGATGTTTGCTGTACTAGGTCCTTAGTCCATGACCAGGAACAAATAGATAAACCTCTCACAAATCAACCAAACATTCAGCTGCGTTTGGTCATAGGTTTTTGTCAAAAAGGAGTATCTATAGCACCTGCATTTTAGTATGTCAGATTGTACAGGACGCAGCAACGAAAAGAAGTACTCGAAATCGAAAGAAGTTCAACTACGATAGACGAAAACCATCAAGCATATATGTACCTTCCATCTTGTGAATGCAGTGCTTGACATCCTTGGCACAACCCTCACAATGCAAGAAAATTTTCAGCACAACTTCCACCACCTTTGGCTATAGAAACAGAATGAACATATCAAACATTAGGACCAGGAAACCACTTGGTGTATACATGGAAGCTCTTTCAATCCTAAAGTCGTTTGGATATACATAACAGACCTCTGGCTTCTTCTCTTCCTTCTTCTCTTCTGTTTTAGGCAGAATCGGAGAGATGAGGTCCACGTGCTTATTCATCTTCCTTCGGAGCCTTTCTGCAACCCTGGTTGGATCCGCATTTTTGCCCCTCACGATCACGTTATGAGCCTTGGTATCAGTCTCAACTACTTCAACGCCTGCACATCAGCAATCAAACATTATATGACCAACAAAGACACAGGATCTGGATCCGCTCTGAATTTGCTCCTCACTCGAGAGGATCTAATGAAAAAACCTAAAAAATTGCACCATGTACCGTCAAAGCCTCGCAGGCATCTGTCGACCTCTTTGGCACAGCCTTCACAGTGCATGTAGACTCCTAACACTATCACTCCCTTCGGGTTCTGCTTGTTGCCAGCGTTGGTTCCTTCATCGTTCTGTTCTTGAGCTTTTTCTTGCCGCTTTTTCTTTCTCTGGGCAAAAGATAGAACTCTTAACTGCTACAACAAGTAGAGACACACATGAAAATTTCATTAATGATGATTCTGGAGTTCCTGTTTGGTTGCCTTGAAAATGTAGGAAATGGAAAGATTTAGGACGACAGAGATAGGGGAACTTCTCTCTGTAGACACAGTATATTTTCCTGTCGTACCATTTTCTTGGCAACCAAACAGAGACATAGCAGCCTATACCTTCCCCATCGGTGCGAAAGATAATTGCACTTGCGAAGCTCCATTGAAACATTGAGCCTATATATACAAACTCGTGATCTCTCACTCTCTCTCTGTCTACTTGATCAACACGCTTGGACCTTCTCATTTTTTCACGGGGATAATGTTGTTACCAAACATGGAGAGATATGCTTAACACATTTGCCCACAACAGTTTATGATGTTACCAAACGTAGAGAAGTAAGAATTGGGTTACCATATTTTGTTCCCAATTGCAAATGATTTAGAAGGAAACTATTGATTATGGATTCTCCAAACCTTTGCAAGAGAGAAGACAAAATAAAAACATGATTAATTTCTGCTAACTCAGCTTACTTGGCCAACTCAAAACTTTAAGAAGTTCCCAATTCTAGCAGTCAAGCAGACAATAACACGAGTAAGAAAATTTGATTTAAAATAGGATATCTCTTTATGCTAAATATTACAAATTCCTAGTTTGATTGCACCCATCCCCCCCCCCCCCCCCCCCCCAAAAAAAAAAAAAAAGAAAAAGAAACCGAATCAAAACAAAAAAAACCTCCTGCCCTTAGTTATTGACAAGTGAAAACAACCCAAAAAACCAGATCAAACAACAGAATTTCAAGCTGAGCTAATGTGTTTAATCTAAACCATTTCCGATCTTAAAAGGCTGATTCTTCCATCTGGTAGAAAAATTTTCCAGAAGGACCGTCAGCAGGAATTAAAGCCATCCTCACAGGACCTCTGGCGCCTTCTTCGGCCGTAAACTGCCCATTATTGTGGCTCAAATCCGTTTTACAAAAACCAGGACTGACAGCATTTACGCGGAAAGCCGTGAACTTTTTGGCCAAAATCCTGGAGTAAGCATTAAGAGCAGCCTTGGAGACTATATAAGCAGACAGATTAAGCCAGCCTTCTTCCTCCAACAGATCCTCTTTAGCATCCTTCAGAAACTTCTTCACAACTTCATCTACTTTTTCCTCTGAGAGTCCATCAACATCACTTAGTACCTTGTTTGCCCATTCATTTTTAACGTTCTGCAAAACGATGTACGATTTGTATGAGAAAAACGCATTGTTTTGCTCTCCAAAATTACGAAAAATTTTGGTCTGGTACTGTTTTACCAACCAATTCACCGTGCACTGCATTACCAAAATCATTTCCAACTAGAGATATGAATTCATCATTTGCAACAAAATTTCGAATAAATGGAAAGTTTTGTACCTTTAATTGCCCCAGGGTGGAAGAAATGTTAACTATGCTCGTAGAACTGGATTGCAGAAGAAGTGGAATCAGAGCTTGAGTCAATAGTTTGGGTCCATAGTAATTTGTCTGCAGACACCCTTCTGCTGTCTCATAAGTTTGTCGCATAACCCTTTTGGCCAAGTCACTCTTTGAACCTACAACCTACATCAGTTAAACAAACTTAATCTTTACAATTGAAGCGATCAGCTGCACACTGAAATGTTTACTGTCCGAAGAAGATCAACTTTTCTTAATTGAAAAGCCTTACCTCACCAGCCTTGAGATTCAAGCTAGTAAAGGCTTCTGCATCTATCATCACTCCAGAGACCCCTGCATTGTTCACCTGATCATAGTCACAAGTACTTACAATAATTCGTTAGGATCCCAACTCAGATATGGAATGAATAATAACAATTTGTTCTCACCAGTATGTCGAGCTTTCCGAATGGTGTTTCGATGTCGGCTACTAAGGAAGCAATGCTAGCAGGGTTTGTCACGTCAAGCTGATGGAAAACTACATCAGAAAGGCCAGAGGCTTTGAGGAGATCAACAGCTTCAGTACCCCTCTTCTCATCTCTTGCTGTTAGTATAAACATGACATCATTAGAAGCCAATTGCCTGCATATCTCAAGCCCAACGCCCAACAACTGCTATCCTGAAATCCAGGTACACAAGACATAAACAAAGTGGGCTTCCTGATGTAGCTAGAACTATATGGTTTATGTTATACTCTTGCCGTCCCAAAATCTGAGTCTTTTTGACTTTATAACATGTAGTGCCGATTAACTTTAAATACCCAACTCAAAAATAGTAACAAAAAGTTAAAAAAAACATCATATGACAAGTCAAACAACGTTAAGAACGGTAAATTAGCCGGGTCAAAAGAACTCAAATTTTGAAACTGAGGTTGTACAAATTAACTATAAAAGTCGAGAAAAATACTTTTTAGCTGCTGGGGTGGTGAGCTTTGTTGCCATGTCTCGATGAAAAACAGATATCTAAAAGACACAATAAACCAAGAGTAGGCTAAGGTAGAATGTTGTGAAAATAAATAGGATTGTTTCTGCACATAATCCACGTAAGAGATGACACCATAACATAGTTCCTCGGCGTACAACGTATGCTGTGACATGTCTATGGTACATAAATATAAAAAATTAACTGTCTTAATCAGCCATCGGCTTCAATGCACTTCGTCAATCAAATGGTGGACTAGTTGCCTAACATATGTTGTAATTAAGTGAATAATTTTTTCATTTCCTCAGGAAGAGTGACCTACTCTTTTCTTCTTCTTTCTTTTTTTATTTTTTATTTTTTTATCCAAAGGGATCCTTTTATTGACCACATGAATGAGATCACCATAAGTTTGCAGTTCTAGGTATCCTAGTTGTAGCTATTCTAGAACTTGAACTGCACATCAAGATTCTGAGAAGAACGACAAGTTTGAAGTTACCGAAAGGCCTCCAACCCAGTCAAAGAAATAAAAATATTCCAAAGGAAGGGCATTTTGATTTTTTGTGCGTGTAGGCTCTAGTTGTCTCAGTTTTTGTCTCTCTCTTTCCATTGCTTTATCTTCACATTCCTTTTTTTTGTTTTGGAGTTTACGTTCTTATAATATATTAACTTATACATGCATAATTGTTATCATGTAATATAATAATTACATTACTAACACGTTAATTCATGCAAGATTAGTGATTTAAATAAATTATTATGGCGGTGTTTATTATAAACTCAATCATTGATATTTTTCGTGACCGTAGAGAACACTGAGTTCCGCTTTAACACTGATTGATACATATCAGAGAAGTTACTTTTCTTGTGTTTCCTTTCTTCTAAAGTCTTGATGAACACCTTCTCAATTCTATATTTCTTATTTGTCACATTTTACGTGAATTTGAACCTTTCGAATTTTTTTACATTGTTTTATATCTTTTTGATCTCCCAATTACAATTCCTGGCCCGCCCCTGAAAAAACTATAGGCCTTTAACAGAAAAGCCTCCTTCAATCCGTCAATCTCCTCTTCCTCCACTGTACACAGCTCGATGCTGCCCTCAAGCTCCAACTCTACCTTAACGTCGTCGTACACCTCTCTTTATCCGTCTCGATACCAGGTATCCCGCTCCTTTAGACAAACCCACAAATCTGTTTAGCTGCCTAGATTCTATTCCATAGACAAGGCTCCTTCAATCCATCAATCCTCTCTTCCTCCACCACACCTTTGCCGTCTTTATACCAGGGGACCTTCTCCTTTAAGCATAAAATACAATTGAATGCATGAATTGATGTTATAGATTGTAGAGGAGAATTGGAAGTGCATGCACGAATAGATTTTGATTTGAAGCAATCTATACCAGTTGTGCTTTATTGAATGGATTGCTCAAAGCAATCTATACCAAATTTTGATTTGAAGCAATCTATACCAGTTGTGCTTTATTGAACGGGTTGCTTTGTAAATCGATATGCCTGATATATTTCTCTGTTATTACAAGTAGGAATCGCTACTGATCTGAAGATGTCTATAAGTCCGAGTTCTGCTCCAAAATTAAACCTTTGATTTGCCTTTCTAGCGTTTAAATTAGTCAGGTTTGTTGCCTATGTAAGTCTACCATACTATTACTATTAAAAGTTGAGCACCATGGGTATTCCCCCCCTGTTGCTTGATATTAACTCCTTGCAGATTGTGCCCTATTTTCTGTTAGAATGGGTTAATATATTTTCCTATTTGAAAACATGATCTTACTCTTGAGATTTAAAAGTTTGCAAGATAAACATATACAGAACTGAAAATGCTTGCTAAGTGCCCAAGTAAGTGTTGAGAGATACACGGCTTCCCTCTTTTACTGTAAGGATCCATTTTGATGGCTCCAAATTACGGCTTCCCTCTTTTACTGTCTCGTGATGGTCTCCTCAGTTTTAGCTGACATTGAATAACCCAGAAGCGAGGGGCTACTTTTTCCCCTTTCAGTGGGGAATGGCAGCACCATTGGTCCGTTCATGATCATAACAATGCATCGATAGTTGCACCTCAATTTCGCATAAAAAGATCTCTTTTGCCTGTAAGTCTAGCCTGCTGGCATATATTGTTGATCAAGTATTTTAGGTTAGAAAAGAACTCGTTATTATGCATAGATAATGATCACAGTTGGCCTATATAGCTGATCAAGTATTTTAGGTACATTTATCATATGATTATCCTCAATTAAATTTTATGATGCTTAAAGTTTTAGTTCGAGAGCAAGTGGATTTTATAGATTAAACAATTGCATAAGTTGGATTTAGCACCATGGTTTCCCCTTAATGTCACAGTCATACTGTAATCTATGTTACATGGCCTCGGTGCAAGTGTGTGGCTGGCATACATGTTTAAGCGTCGAATTTGTCTAATTTATAAGATCAAAGACACTCGGGCACGACAAAAGATTCAAGTTTTTTTTTTCTTTTATAAATGTTCCTAATAAGTTAAATTGATTTTTTATGTGACGCATGCCAATATTAAAAAATTTATCTCACCTCAAAGCAATAAAGAATTGTTTGACGTACAATATAATAGCTTTTTTACGAGCATATCCTATAAGATGTGTCAGACTCATATCACATACACATGCCGAAGTGTAGAATGTCTACCATAGTACTTCGAAAAGACCAATCGACATATATATACCACAATAGACTAGGCCTAACCCCTTCTTCTTTCACTAATTAAGTTTTTTTAATTATAACAATACCTGAAGTAATTAGGCAGTAGCTTGGAAGGTTGTTTGGAGTTCCACATATTCGTTGGAGTGACCTTGTACATGTCTTGGATGTCACGTTGGAGCTCGTGATAAAAGAAAAGGAGAAGTTACATATAACAACCTATTTTAGTTGAATCAAATTTAAGCAGGAACACTCTCAAACCATATATAATTGGGAGCATCAATTTTCAAGCCCTATATACCGTTCCACACCCTTTTTTGTTACTAGAAAGTACATTAATGACAAAACGTATATCTTTTAATGACAAATGAGAGGTGTGAAAATATTCATTTTCTAAATATTTCACATCTACGTCAGGCACTTTAATGTCCCAATAAGAATGTCATGACAAAAACCATTATTAGTGCCCTCCATTTTATTTCCATGAAACATGGAGCATATTTTTAATGTTGTGGCCACATTATACTTAATGTAACTTATTTAGGTACGATTAACTAAATACGAATATTAATTTCCTGTCCACAAGGTAAAAACCCACCTTTTCTGACATATTTGTGGTTAAATGAACTTAGCAAAAACATTTTGTAACTATACCTCACCTTTCTATATTACAGACACATAGTGATGTAAATGTAATCTTTAAAGTTATAAAGAAAATTTACTGCATTAAGTTATAGATGGTAAGTAGCATCTTCTGCAACCAATTGTTAAGCCAAGACCCAAATGAAGAGAACTGTTTTGGTTGGGTGAATTTGTTGAGAGACACAATCATGGGCGGCGGTGCTTAACGATAGCCAATGATTGGGGTACGAAAGATTGAGGATTGATGTAGTAATGCCCAGAAAGGTTGTGGTAATTGTGCAGTTGTTTAAGTTTTTTGGTGTTGACAATCATTTTCTTAGATGGAATAAGTTGATGATTGAATGTGGCAATGGTTGATCAAGTGATAATGCTTGGAGTGCCCGGTGATCGGATGTTAATTAATACTCATGGTGGCTATGAAGGTGCACATTGGCAACAAATGGTCATTGTAGAGGAAGAGCATGTCAACAATATTAGAGAACCAATAAGACGGGCAGGTAAATGACGGTTACTTTTGTTTCTTACCTTCACTTGAGAGGAAAAGAGACAAATGCAAGAGGTGTAGAAACAATGGCAACGATGAACTTACAAATATGACAATGGTGGTGGTTGTGGGAAAATGCCATTGGTAGAGGTAGAAATTGTAGTGATAAATTGACTAAAAAATAATACAGCCCATACCTCAATTTTATATCTAACTAATTTACAAGAAGGTAAATGTTAGCTTTGGAGTTCACAAAAGATGTTACTAAATTACTCTAAATATTCAAAAGGAAAGATAGACGAGGGAAAAAGATAGGGACATGAATGCTTATATTGTGGTTGTGAGATGACTGTTTTGGTGGCTAAACATTGATTTGTAGAAAGATATGACTCACGGTTGTGATTCTTTGATTATGGATTTCCAGAGTTTGTAGTTAGTATACAGATCAATTCCCATAGGTTAAGGATTGCGGTTGTGACGACCCAAAAGGTTACGGTGGCTGTTGGTTTCGAAAATGGGCGTGATGGTTAAGGATTCATGGTGATCGTAACTTTTGTATAAAGAGCTTAAATGGATGATTAAAGGTGGTGGTAGTGGTTGATGGTACGACTGGGTTCTTGAAAGAGGGTGTGATGGTAATAACCTTTACTTCCCGTAAACCACCCTGAAACAGTCAAACACCACCGCTACGCACCAACCCACCAAAAGCTCAAATTCAGACCACCCAAAAAGCTCAAAACAGCCATCCATGGCCACCAAAAAAAAGAACTCCATGGCAACTTTCAACACAGTATATGAGAACAATTTGTACAAAAGATTTAAAATTTCCGGAGTCAAAGATAAGTGGCGACGACACAATTGGCAAAGGAAGCGTCCGATATGCCGCTGCAGCAATGGAGAAGCTTCAGTGCCGAACTCGAGGTTTCACGTGGTGGAGATGGGTAAGTGACTGGCGGAGATAAGCATGGTGACCGTGCAGCACAGAGCGGAGGTGACTGTGGTGGTTAGTCCGTGGAGGCCGTGACCATGCAGCGTACTGACATAGAGCCGTGACCGTGCAGCTGGAGAGAAGAGAGCAGATGCGGCGGCAAAAGAGAGGAGGCACAGAAAGAGATGAGTTGGTAGGGCTTTTATCCACCCTTTATACTATAAAGATGGACGGTTGCGATTGCACAGATTTAGGGTTAGGCAAGAAACTAAATATAAAACATATAAGGAGTGGGGCATGGTGGGCGCTCAGACTAAATATCAAATCAGGGTAGGGGTTTTAATTTTAAATACCATACCTGTCCCATAATCCGGTCAAAGTTAAAAAAAAAATAAAAAATTCCACTCTCATAGGATCGTGGTGGGTCAGATATTCGTCGGTTGCGAATCAAAATGTCATCCCTATATACACGTAACGACCACAATGTTCTCAATGGTACTCCATATTTTTATTGGGTTATACATGTTTAAATTAAATAACTTTCAATATATAAAAACTCTAAGAACAAGACAAACACACTTTATTGCACAAACTGTGGTTGCATTGAACGAGGCAATACTTGAGGCATGTGATAGTATTGATATGCAAATATTTTATAGATTTTTATATGCAAAACAATCAAGGATAAAAAAGAGTAGAATCAACATTTTGGCAAAATTGTTTTATTCTTTTGAATTGATAATTATCTTCAATAAGATTTTAATTGTCTCAAGTAATTGCTATTTAATTTGAAAATAACTATTTAATTGAGTGAAGTTAGTTGTTATGCCTAAAATGAATATATTTATTAGCTTATACACTATGTTCACACTCATTCATTTTTCTTTTTGGAAGTTTGATACAATTCCCCTGTGTTAAAGTACATGATTGACACTAAAGTAAATTTAATGTGTTCTGTGCAAATTGGTGCATCTGTACAGGTACATTAACTAGTTATTAAATACACACTTTATTCTTCCCTTTTTGTCTCTTCATCTTCTTTTCGTACCTTCATTTTGACATATAACATAAACCCAAAAACACATTTGGACACTATATTTTTTTGGAGAACACCAAAAAGAGAATCATAGAAGATGCGAATTTTTCTAGTGCATGATAAAAATACAAGTTTTTCTGGTAATTTGGATAGCAGTGGACTATCTGTTGAAGACAAATTGTCACTGAAACTCACACTCACAAATATACGAGGAAACGATGAAAAGATATTTGATAGAATATTTTCATTTCACTTGATTAAAATTGTTGAGATACATGAGTTTATATAATGCCTAAAAGTAATTCTGAAAGGTACAATAACTACACCACTCACCCCATTATATACACAATTACTAGACCACTTATCTTCATAACTGCACTAGTAATGCATTTGTAACATATGTACCACTAATACATTATTGACACACCATTAATCCATGACTAATGACCACTAACATGCCACTAACACGCTAACTTTATTAGTAACATGTGACTAAAAGGATTAAGGTTATTTTTATTTCAATACTTCCCCTTAAACTTGATCTTTGACTCCAAGCAAACTTCTCAATTTGTGAAATCCCTCAACTTTGAGGGGCTTGGTATAAGTATTAGCAACTTGGTCGCGTGGCTTCACATACTTGAGCTCCACGGCCTTTTCAGTGATGCACACTGTATTGTAGTGATACCTTGTATTGATATGCTTGCTTCGATCATGGAACTCCGGATTTCTGGTCAATGCTATTGCCGATTTATTGTCGGCGAAAATCTCGGTTGACTCTTTTTGTGGCAATCGAAACTCCCTGAACAATAATCTAAGGCAAATAGCTTGACAAACACATGATGTAACAGTGATACACTCCTCTTTACAAGTAGAAAGCGTCACAATGTGTTGCTTTTTTGAACTCCATATAAATGCCGTATCACCCATGAAGAAAAAAAATCCGGTGGTACTCTTTCGATCATCTAAATCTCCAGCCCCATCACTATCACAATAATCCAAAAGTTTGAAGTTGTTAGAAGGATAATAAAATAAACTGAACTTGAGTGAACCTTTGAGCTTTGAAGAAGCGGCTAAAGAAAAGAAATGGAAAATTGCGATGGATGAAGAAATTCAATTGATAGAGAACGCATGGGAGCTGACTACACTTCTAAAGGCGAAAAAGCAATTAGAGTCAAATGGGTGTATAAAGCTAAGAAGAATACAACAGGTCAAGTAGAGAGGTACAAGCATGGTTAGTTGCGAAAGGCTATAATCAATGCCATGGCATTGACTATGATGAGGTATTTGCCCGTTTAGAAACTATTAGATTAATAATTTCTTTGGTAGCATAAAATAGTTGAAAATTTTATCAAATGGACGTGAAATTGACATTCTTTAATAGCTTTCTTGAAGAGGAGGTATATGTTGAGCAAAAACCATGGGCTTTGTCATGCAAGTGCAAGAAGACAGTTCTTAAGTTGAAAAAAGCATTGTACAGGATAAAGTAAACACCAAGAGATTGGAATAGTAGCCTTGACAAGTATTTCTAAACAAATAACTTCTTCGAGTGTCCTCACGATCATGCTCTTTGTTGGAAACAGAGTATCACTCAAACTCACTCTTTGTCGCGCTCAAACTCTCACTCACAAACTCACAAATATATGAGGAGGCAATAGAGAGATACTTGAAAGAATACTTTCATTTCACTTGATCATAATAATTGAGATATATGGATTTATATAGTGCTCGAAAGTAACTCTCAAAATTACAATAATCACACCACTGACTTCACTGTGTAAACAATTACTAGACTGCTACTCATCTTCATAACCACAATAGTAATACATTTGTAACATATGCACTATTATTACCACACCACTAATACATGACTAATGACCACCAACACTCCACTAACACACTGACTTAATTAGCAACAGATCAAGGTTATTTTTGCTTCAACACTATCTTCATCAAAAAGGGGATACATCCATCCGATCGAAGTAGAGGCCAGAAGGACCTCCATCAGGCAACAAAGCCACCATTACAGGAGCTTGAGCACCTTCCGCAGGTGTCAAGTGTCCTATATAACGTGTAATATCTGTTTTGCAATATCCCGGATGGACACAATTAACAAGGATACTAGGAAATCTCCTTGCTGTGAGTCTTGTATAAGCATTGATCACAGCTTTTGAAACTTTATACGCAGACAGTGTCATAGGCCAGCCACTAGCCTTCAACCTGTCCTCCTTAAAATCCCTCAGAAACAACTGCAAGATATCATCGATTTCGTCTTCTGTTAAGCTATCAATGCTTTCCAGTTCTGCTCTCACCTTCTCATTTTTTATGTACTGAAAAAAAAAAAAAAAAGGAGCAAATGATTTTAGCTTCTTGTCTGTGCTGCTAAGTGCTAATCAAGCTGGAAATACGATGTTTTGACTTACATTTAGCTGCCCAAAAGTGGACGAGACGTTTACAATTCTGGCAGGATCTTTCACATCAAGCTGATGAAAAACCACATCTGAGAGCCCAGAGGCCTTAAGACTTGCAGTAGCTTCGAGTCCTTCCTCCTCGTCCATTGCAGTTAAAATGACTAGCATCCCTTTAGATGCTAGTTGGCGACATGTTTCAAGTCCAATTCCTCTGTTGGCCCCTGTAACAACAGCACACCTGAAATAACAGGGAAAGAGCGACATTTAGATGAAGCACCTAAAAGAAGTGATATTTTTAAGGATGGAACAAGTGGTTAGAGGGGGATACCTTTTTTCTGTTGGATTGCAGGTGGGTTCTTCCATTTCTGATGAAGAAGAAGCAGTTTATATCAATGCAAGAAAAGTTAACAGCAAGTTATCAATGCAAATTTCTGCTGCTAGTATTCATAGCTTCCGTGTGAGATCAAATTACACCTGTACTAATCACCTGTACTAGTCATTTCCTGCATTTTGCTTTCATACCTACCTCCTTTGACTATGTGGGGTATGATGATTTATGAAATCCGAGGTTTATTGATTCGTGACTAATTTATACAGAACAGTGTTGGGTATTCTGTCATATCCTAAGCAACTTAACTTGTTTTAAGTGAATCTTAGCTAAACCTAAACCTAAATTCAGCTTGGATTCGACAACGGAAGTCGAGTGTCCTACGTAACCCATCAAACAAGTCGGGATCAAAACTTCGTACGACCTTAGAAGTGGCGACCTAAATCTCTGCGATTTCTTAGAGGCTTGATTCAATTCAACTTCTTCTAAATGACTGCTTTAGAACTCTTTTTGACGAACTCTTCTAGTTGCTTTAGATTCTAATGAAAACAGAAGTATAATCCCAACAGATTTCTAATCCTAACATCTTCTAGTGGCATTTTATCACAGACCGGGGTAAGAAAATAAAAAATATGACTACTCTACTCTAATTTATACAATGTGATAGAACGGTGAAGAATCTTACCTCTTGGCCTTAACTGTCTGATTGTCAAACTCTGGGTTATCCACGATGCGATGCAAGTAAAATCTGGAGCCTAGTTATTTCTCTTGCAAATCTAGCTTTCAAAATTTGCAGCCTTTCTGATAGAATTTTTCCTCCCACCAAGTGTGATAAGAGGCAGCCAGAAGAAATACAAAAGAAGATAATGCTGAAAAAGATCAAAAAGCAGTCACTAACAATCATTGTTTGTGACCACTCGGCCGTTCATCAATCCTTGTCGTCAGTAGCTTCTCCTCCTGACAAGGCTTAAAGCAGTCGCTTGATCAAACTTTTCTACTAACTTTGCCATTGTAAAGCCATCCATAATGAAAACGTGCGCCTTGTGAAAAAAAAAAAATTAAATTTCATATCAAGCAATACAAAAAGGAAGTGAAGATAATAAAAGAAAATAAAGGCACTTAAGACACAAGATTTTCGTGATTTGATAGCAACAATTTCACTATGCATGTCAATAGAGATTATAGATCTTTGTCTTTCAAAAAATCACTCAAAAAGTTCCTCTTTCTTTAACCCTAAAAATTAACATAAGACGACTTATATATTTAAGGTTAAGTCGTGACTCGCTCCGAACAGCCAGCGAAACACAAACCGGTCGAATACATTACCCAATTTTCGGATTGCTAGGACCGTAAATAAGTTTTTATCCAAGACAAATTATCACCGTGCCTCTTCTCTAATTTATTCGGAACTAATTCTTGATAGGGATTGCATTAGGTATTGTTTCCTGCAGTGTACAACATATAATATGGTCTGCACTTTTATCTCCATAGACCGATGATCCATCAAAATGCTCAAAGAATCTGTTCAAGCACTTCCAGGAGTTGCAGATTTAGACATTGATTCCGAGCTGAGAAAGATATCAACTTCTTACATATCAGATGTCACAGGACCTAGAAACTTCACCAAAGTGATTGAGGCATATGAGTCCGGCACTTCAGGGCAACAATATTCCCGCAAGGAGGAAGAGGTTCCTATAGACGGGAGGAGATTGAGCATTATTATAGATCCTTTATGTGGAGTTTGGTTTTTACCGTACCTGTATTTTTAACATTCATGATCTTTATGTATAATATTGTAGTCAAGCGTGAATTCGATATAAAAATTGCGAACATGATGAACTTTGGGATGATTTCCAGGTGGGTACTATCAACTCCAGTACAATTCCTCATTGGTCGGATAGGTGAATTTAGAATTCTGTCATTAAAAAGCAAAGAAGGAATCAGGCATGCGAGTAGGGTGGAGGGCCCTTCTTGCTTCAATGACCAGGTGGTCCCTATAACCCTTTCTCAACCTATGTTTGAACTTGGGGCTGGATGATAATTTTTTCTTTCTGGGTTGCCAAAAATCACAGTGAGGATGGAGTGAAGCAGGTGTTAGAAGGAGCATTAGAAAGATCTAAGCACGCAGCTTATAACATAACATCAGAAAGGAAATGGTAATGAAATGTTGCCAAGAAATGATTTATTTGTTTGTATTGCTCTTAGTTCTTTTAAGGAAAAAGTTGCTATAATTATTATCTTGTTTGTTGTACATTTTTTCACAATTTCATGATAAGATTGTCTAATCCTTGCAATGTACTGTAGCTAGTGAAAGCTTGATCATCACTTTTAATTTCATATTCGATATGAGTGAGAGGGCTATTTTACTATATATACAACATAACAAATTTGACTCACTTTTAGTTTATATATATATATAGGACTGTGATCCATTGCTAGCGCTAGCACCGCCCGCTATATAATGTAGCGGACGGCCAATTTTCGTCCGCTACATTATGTAGCGGACGGCCAAACAGCGCTAGCAACAGTGCTAGCGCTAGCAATGGATCACGATCCATATATATATATATATATATATATATATATATATATATATATATATATATATATATATATATATATATGATATGAATGAGAGGGTTATTTTACTATATGTCCAATGATCCTAGATGATTGAGAGTATCAGTCTCAGGTCAAAGTGTTGAGTTTGAGAAGATATTCAACATGTAAATATTTTTTGTATTGGCCAATCAGAAAATAACTCTTTCGTATTTTCCAAGGTTAGTCATTAAAGTTTTTCTTTTAGGTCCTGGACTTGCTTTATTCTTCCTTTGTATTCTAAAGTTATTCCCAGCTATCAATATAAATTATACTAGAAAGAGTAAATCATAAACTTTTCCATAATTTGATATTCGTTACCATATTATCGTCATTTATGACCCTTTGTGTATGACTAACATAATTTTCTTTTTGCTATCTTTTGATTTGGGTGAACCTGTGCGTGAAGCTTGAAAAGTTGGTTACTTCTAGATAGGTTTTAAGGCGTAATGTGATCCTAAGTATGTTTTCGTTAATGGTGATTAAGTTGAACCAATTACTTCAATATTAATATATAAATTAATTTAGTAACATGTACTATAGCTTTTGTTAAGAGTAAGATCTCATATTCTCTCTCTCTCTCTTTTGGAACGTGGAAAAACCTAGAAGTTAAATAAAAAAGATGTGAGGAATCTCAGTGGGGTTGGAGTTAGAAGTTTCTTCTTGGAATACATGAGTAGAGACTAAAATAGCTTAAAGATATATTTTAAAAAATATTTAACAATTTTGTCTTACAAGATGTTGGGCAGAAGTTGGGGCCTTGCTTGCGGCCTAGGAGAGGAGTTTTAGATGAAGTGAGTTCCCGATGAGGTTTTAAATTTTCTATATGCCGATAAACTTTGTAACCATATGTCCCTTTTCCAACAAAAAATAATAAAGTCAGAGACACTTTTTCATCTTTGCATTTTCTTGGTAGCCAAAGACACTTCCTATATCTAAAAAGTCAAGGTGTTTACATTAACACGGGCATAGGTAACGTCAGGCATTGGTGGTGTATCAAGAGATAAGGCCGTAAAGCACAAGCTTTTAGATATTGCTGTAGTATTTAAACTTAAAGTTGGTCTATTTACATCAATTATCGATTGAGATCAACTTACAGAGAGTGGGGGTTACTTGATGTGTCAGTAGAAACGGAATAAATTGGACAAATTTTGACTGCAATTAAGGAGCTATTAGTCGCTTCAATTTAAAAAATTATTTAGAAATCGTTTGTTTAGAATTTAAGGTAATCCTATTTTATGAATAATTGTATATTTTATACTTATAAGAAGGGCACATATTTAATCTTGTGCATTTTCACGGGTTCAATAACTAGTAGAATGTGAATGCCAAATAAATTAGCTCGATAACAATCGCATTGACAATAGGTCTTTAAGAAACTTAGAAAATTTTAGATTAAATTTCAGATTTATCAATCTATAATCTAAAAGTACTATTAACGGGAAAAAATTTATCATAAGTTTCACCAACATGTTGATTTCTAGTCACTTTATCCCCCTTCATTTCTTTGTTCATCAAAATCTAGTCTCACTCAGTCTTTCTTTTTTTGCAGTATATCAACCAAACCACCATTTAGGCGAATCCATAAATGTCTATAAAGTCGCCTTATATCTTTCTCTATAAAAAAAGGTGGTCCAGATAAAGACTCTTCTCGCAGAAATTTTAAGAGTTCCAAATCATAGGATATAATTTACACGATTTCAAGTTCAGTCAAGGTACCACACAACTATAATCATGGATCGCCCACACCACCACCACCACATAAAAACGTGATCGAGGGAAAGGCCCTTCTAGTGAAAGTTTTAAGAGTACCAAATCGTAGGATAGAATTGCACGATTTCAAGTTCAGTCAAGGTACCATAACTAGGATCATGGACTGCCCACGTCACCACCACCAAATTGGTACATGGAATAATGTTATATTTGTAATTGAAGTAAAAGCTGTCTTGTACCTTTTCATTTTTCTTCTTCAAACTCATTCTCAACTTGTTACAACTTATTCACTAATCATTTCTATTTCACTCTTGTGATTTAATTTTGAAAAAGAATTGGTTCTATACTGACTGTAACATGTTGAAATTAGTGGATACGACTACAAACTTAGGCTAAAGCTTACAAAATAAAAAAAATAAGATTCCCCTCTACTTTCAAGGGATAGATTTTATTATTCTCTTTCTTTTTCCTGTTAGTGTTTTTCGTGAAATCAACAGTATAATTTTCCTAATCTGATATTGCTTTTGTTGCTCTTCCTTTTCCGGGATATGCAGTTTAATTATTTTGCTTTTGAGTCCAAGAGATTGACTGTTGCAGTTCACCTTTTACCGATTAATGTGTTCTTTGTAGTTCTATCCTAATTTAACTTTTTATCCAATTAAGATAATTCATCTCATGTAACGAAATGCTACACAGACAAACTAAGATTTTACCAACAATATGAGGAAATTGGCATCCTACTCTCCTAAGGTCACCTTTTCATTGACTGAGATTCCCTATAAGAGAAATAGGGACTAATTTCACTTTTTTATTTTATATCTGATATTGCCAGCATGATAGCATACATGATACACAATACATCTAAGGATGACTTTTTAATTTTAAACTTTTCTTCCATATTTTTTTCACATATTTTTTGCTGAAAAAAATATTGGTGAAGAAAGGAAAGATATCAATGAATCGAAATACTTTGAGAGCAAACCATAGGAATATAACAAAAATTCTAGGTTTTATTAGTACTTTACATCTACTTAACCTATGAAAAAGCTTTACAATATACGGTTTTAGACAAACTAAATACAAATAAAGTTTTGATATTACTCTCTTTTATATGGATCATTGGTATGATAGCTTTTGAAGGAAAAAAGAGGAATAAAGCAAGGACAAGGAGCCAAAACAGAGAAAAAAAAATATTTTAACGACTAACCTTGGAAACATGAAAAAGTTATTTTCTAACGGGTCGATATGAAATTTTGACATTTGCATGTCAAGTATCTTTTCAAATTCATAACACTTTGACCCAAGACCAATGCTCCTAACGATCTAAGGCCGTTGCAAGTATCATAAAATAATTCTCTCACTCATATCGAATATAAAAACTAAAAATGAGTCCGATTTTGTTGATATATGTCTTGTATTCCATATCGGTTACTCAAAGAAAGTTGCAACTTGGCCCTTAGTATGTAAGACAATTTATCCCACATTGCTTGGAAAGGGAAGATTCCTGCTTATCTCTAGTATAAGTAAGTTGTCTTGTGTTGTGTTGAAGAATAAGAGAGGAGAGTCTTTCTTTGAGTTGGAAAACTAGTGAGAGAAACACGTGACGGAGTGTTGTAAATCTGACTTGTGTAAAGTAGATTTGAGTTCTCTCAGTTTTTTTGTGCTCTCTTGTTTGGAAATCGTGTTCTGTACATATTTATCAAGAACGATTTCGTAACAGATTTGTTACAAAGCAAACCTACCTTTCCCATTCATATTATCTTATTTCTTTCTATTATATGTATGGGTTTGCATTTCAAGCTGCACTCGAACCAGCTTCTTTCCCTTTTGTTTCCTTGCTTTCTCCTTCCATTTGTAGTATACAACGCCAAGTTTGCTGCCACCACTGCATGGAGTGCATGAAAGACCTAATCAATTAGAGAGTAAAATAGTTAAACATGGTTACATGAATAGGACGACAATCAGGCCTTTGCTAATTAGATTGCAAAAACTAAGCAATGGTATCGGGTAATTTTGGACACATCTATATTTATATATATAGCTAATTCATATATAAAATGACAGATAGGATTAAATGGCTATTTTTTTCTTTAAGATACTTTTTTTTTTAAAATTGAAGTCTTCATAAAAAATTAGTGGTGATTAGGGGTATTTTTTACTTAATTTTTTTGTATTAAATAACCTTTTTGAATTAGAGTATTATTAAAAAATGAGGTGTTTTTGACTTCTCATATGACATCAAGTCTCTTACATTAAAATATCCTTATTGAAATATAAGCTTAAATTAAAATAAAGGGTTGTTTTGACTTTTATTGAGAAAAAGGAAAAAGATCGTTTGAAAATTTTATAAAATTACCCATGAACTACTGCATGCTCTGTGATTACTTAAAAAGTTCTATCACCTCCATTCACATTAAAACTAGATTACCTTAGAACTGTTACATATTTCTATCATATTCGATTGAAAAATTAACTTACAGAAAACAGGATTCTATTGCCTTTCAAGAGAAACGTAATATACTTAAACTAAATTGAATATCTAGTAATAAACTCATTTTTTTAATTTCGTATTTCATATTTGGATGTTGATATGCAAGCTAAAATTTGAATTATTGTGCATGTATATGGATTTTAATATAAACATATTGCTATATCGAAGCTATTGTAAACCTAAAGTTTAATTGTACATTTTGAATACGGTGATATTAAAGAAATAAGGGTGTTTTTTATTTCTCATAGGATATCAAGCATCTTTCCTCAAATACTCTTATTAGAATGTGTGTTTTTAAGAGTTAAGGTTTATTTTGACTTTTTCTAGAAAATAGAAAAAAAAATCCTATCTTAATCCTATAAAATCATCCTTGAACTCCTACAAGCTCTATGATTATGGAAAAATTCATATCAGAACTACTGCTCCCCTTAGAGCTACTGCATCTTCTCCGTCAAATTTGTGCCACAAACTCAATCATTTTTCAATTTTGTATTTCATATTTATATGCTGCCGCGTGTACTATAGATCTGAATAATTCTGCATGTATATATATTTCAATACTAACATATTACTATATTAAAACTAGTGCAAAACTAAAGCTTAATTTTAGGCTTTAAGTATGAACATATTAGTGTAAGAAATCTATCGTAAAACTAGAATTTTTTCAAAAATTTTAAAATGCATAAGAACCGCTAGATCATACATTCTACTCCTAATTATAATTTGAATCTGTGGCAAGTAAATAATCTTATGTTTGTATTAGAGTTCTTCGAATACCTTTATTTGTATGACAACATATTCCTTATATGGTCTTTTTTATTATTATTCAGTGTACTCTAGAATACCATATATTTGCATTATAACATATTCTTCATATGATTATTATCTTCATATATTCTACTCTTATAAATGATAGGATTAGGTGAAATCCAATTGATAAAAGACTCAAATTTATTTGAGCTCAAATAATTAGTAGTTTTTTTTTCTTTAGCTTGAGTCTCAAGTTCTGGTATATATGCAAGGGGTTAGATGACTAAATATTCTCTCTTTTTTTTAAATACTCTTTTTCAAGTTTAAAAGGTTTCTAAATATTGAGGGTTCTTATGGCTTTTAAAAAGTGAGAATAAATTACAACTTTTTGGGCTCACATTAAACATTTTGTCGCTAAGGATATTAAAAGCTCATTAATGCATATTTTATTATAAAAAGACATTGAATATAATTAAAACAGGTGACCTAGCATACAAAATAATCTCAAGTAATTAAATGACTAAATATTTTCATTAAAAAAATATCCTTCTAAAAATAAAAGGTGGACCGATTATTGCAGCTACTAACTTTTACATATGACTACAAATTTAAAGTTACTGACGTCTAGAAGTGACTGGGCCTTCTTGGTCCCATTTTTATGATGAATTTGGGTTTATTTTGTGTTTAGTAAAATGGTGGGCTGTCATAAATTTCTTAACTCCCAGGACCTTATGTCATAGGTAATTTTTATTTTCCTTACAGTTCTTACTACCCGATGAATAGGGTTAGAAATTATTCTTGATGAATTTTTTCTATGTATTTATATTATAAAAGTAATGAATATGTATATAGGATGAAAAACTTAGGTTTGTGAACATTATTGAAATTATTTCATTCATTACTATTATCTTATATCAACTTCACACATTCATTTCATTGTGTACATTTTAAAAGGACACACACACACACAAATATTAACTTTTTAGACGAGTAAGTGTGGTATTATTATATAAATTTGTGTTAAAAGTAAAAGTCTTATGACAAATATATGCTAAATTACATGCACAACTAAACTAATAGTCTCATCCTACTACTAAGATGAATAAGGTCATGCCAGATAAAAATAAAAGAGAGCTTTAGAGTACACTATCAAGAGAAATGTATAGTAAACTTTTGATTTTTTAAATTGAAAAGTTTAAAAAAGAAGGTAACATTAGTACTAAGCGTAGTTTTAGACAAATAATACTTGAAATTTTAAAGTTAAGCTAGAAAATTTTAAAACAGACATGTTATGTACTTTAATCTTTAAATAAGAGATACGTTTAAAATTATAATAGACTATATCGTTACCCAAAAAAATAAAAACTGCAAGAGGTACCTGAACTCCTAACAATCATCGCTATAAGAAACGATTATCACTGTATAGAGAGAAACAAGATGAATAATGAGTAATACTGAAAGTCCTAAGTGATGATATTTTGAACTTTAATGATGATAGTTGTACAAAAAATGGGTAAAACTCCAAAAGTGCGATAGAAATCTTTAGACATTTTGTTGAATACTGCAAGTACTAGATTTTGAACTTTGGTTAATATCACTTAGATATAGCTAAAAGTTCTTGTCAATTTCACTTCTTAGACTTATATACGTGCATAAAAATATATGACAAGAAATTCGACAACTTGAATATATACACTCGATATTGCTTATCTCTAAATTGTTATTTCTACTTTTATTACTGTAATGTCAAGCTTGTAGTGTTTCGTGAGAATTATATATTTGTAGAAGATGTTTGAAATTGATTACGATGTCAGTGTACATTGAATAATAAGATATAATATACATCAATCAAGATTCTCTTTAACGGCAAATTGATGTGACAAAAGAAATAAGTATGAAAGCTAATGACATATATTGGAAATAAATGACATTAGTAATTCAGGTTTCAAAGTACAAAATCATGTTTTATGCAATGAATTTTTCATAATTCGAATATTTGATTAGCAGTTAACAATTAATTTACTTATTATGAAATCATATTAATTAATTCAATTGTATTTTTACCAAGACTCATAACGTTTTTATTTCGAAATGCTATATAACGTGCAAAGCACGTGAACTTTACTAGTATACAACAAAAAAGAAATAAATTTATTTCAACACCTAAGATAAAGTTTCTTAAAAAATGTTTTGATTTCGGATTCAAAGTTCACGTATCTTTCATGTGATTTTTTAATGAACTAAAGGCATATAGGCATTTTATGTACTTACCTTGCATTTATGTGATGTGGACCTCGCCAAATCAATTGCAAAATTATCCATAGAGGGTGAGAGACATATTTGTCGAGTAAGAGAGTAAAAGATTAAAAAAACATAAAAAAGAGCGATAACGCATTCGCCCGGGAAAGAGAGTTGGAGAGGGAGATGGTAGAGAACGTAATTACATCATGATAGTGAGATTAAGCAAGTACGTATAGTGCATTTGAATAAGTCACTAATTTCAAGTCATTTATCTGGCTTACAAAGTAAAAGAAATAAGAGGGTGTGTTAATAAAAGAACAGGAGACACGTAGAAGGGAATTAGGCGAGGGGCTGAACTGTGTGCAAGAGTAATAAGATGTTCCTATTATTGTAACAAAAGTAAATGGACTAGAAGTCTAAATTAATTGTAAGAGTAACAGAAATTCCAGGTTAGAAGTCTAAGTTCAAGATATGATAAATAGATTAGAAGTCTTGATTAATTGTCACAATAGTAAGTATTAGATTAGAAGTTCGTATTCTAGTTCAGATTTAAGGTAACCTCAGAGCTAACCACAAAGGAAAATATAAATGAAAAACTCGACTTTTATATAGTTATATATTGATTGATATTGATATCGATTGATTCAATTATTGTTATAGAAGTTAATGGAGTATAAGTCTAGAATAATTGTCCAGATTAGAAGTCTAAGTTCAAGGTATAATAAATAGATTAACAGTAACCTCAGAGCTGGTATAGATTAAGTTAGAATAGAAGTCCAGATTCTAGTCTAGATGTAAGGTAACCTCAGAGCTAACCAGGGAGAAAAGAATCAGGACTCAGCTTTTATATTGTATATATATATTGATCGATATTGATATTATCGATATTGATAGTATCTTCCAATCCAAAAAGAGGCAAAAATTAGAAAATTAGTTTATAGCAAGCTCGATATCAAGAGGTTGGTTGTTATGTTCGATAGAAACGTCTTAGTTGTGGGATTCTCAAATTCTAGTGAAGCTCCCGCACTCGTTCTCGTTCTCGTTCTCACTTCTTGTGCTCCTGCTCACGTTTCAAGCAACAAAGAGATGGCCCAACATAAGCGCCCTAACCCTCACTCGTCGGATAGATTCTATTTCGTCGCGACTTCTCTGAAGATGAAGCGATTTCCACCTTCAACCTCAGGAACTGAAATGGACTTCTAATCCATCTAATGAACTCAATTCAAAGCCTAGCTATCAAAGAAGACAGACAGATTCAAAAGGACTAGGATGCAATTTTATGATCTTCTCTTGATCCTTACTTTTAACAGTGAGACACATGGAATTTCTTGTACAGAATAAGGATACAAGTCCTTCCGGTGATTTAGGTACCTGCGGACAACCTTCATGTCAAAAAGTAGATACATCCATCTGATGTAAGTAAAGGCCAGAAGGACCTCCTTCAGGCAACAAAGCCACCATTGCAGGAGCTTGAGCACCTTCCTCAGGGTTCAAGTGTTCAACATTACCTGTAATATTTGTTGCACAATATACTGGATGGACACAATTGACAAGGATACTCCGAACTTTCCTTGCATTGAGTCTTGTATAAGCATTAGTGACAGCTTTTGAAACGTTTAACTTGGTATAGGTCATTTAACTTGTATAGGTCACAAATGACTGGGTCTTGTATAGGTCATTTAACTTGGTTCGTGCTTTTGTTTATAGTATAGATATGTGATATGTCCGAGTAAGAAGTATCCTACATGTTTAAAAGGGGACAACACCATCATAAGTTGTTAAAAGATGTATTAGTGACAAAACTTTATTGCTTAACTGCGAACAAGAGTGGAGAAACAGGTATTGGTAAGAGGACATTCGTAAACTAATTAAATTTGTAACTCTGGGTGGCAAGATAAGATGAGCAACTAAAGCCATAAAGCCAGATATGGAACGTGCCGAGATAAAGGATATCTCTTTTAACGGGATGGAAGAAGTTCCATCGGTTAAAGTCATTCTAGGAGTTCAATCCTTGTTACGATTGATTTCTCCTAAACTTATAGCTGTTACCAAATTTGCTTCATTAAATTAGTGAAAAATATATCTACATAATTCTGCATAGTTAAGCCAAAGCCATCTGTATGTTTGTCTTGTCATTCGGGTGTACTCTTGGTAGAAATGCATTGTTTATTGTCTCGTATCTTGTTTCTGCTCGATTTAATTGTACAAAATCTCTTTGGTGGGATGTCCTTGTTTAGCCTGAGGTAGGAGGCACCCCTGCCTTTTGTATTGCTCCATTTTGTTGTGGGGTGCATGTAAAGAACAAATGTTTGTTGTTCTACTTCCTCTATTCAAGATTCCTTTTACAATAATATATACAGAAGGCTCCACGTGAGGTGAGTGAACTATGGAGAGATACATGGACTTTGGTTACATTTGAAAACATTTGAATTGTGAAATCTAAATCCAAAGAGATTGAGGCAGTAGCACGACTATGTGGATAAGTCAGCTTCACGGTTGGAGTGTTACTTGGCAAGGTGATTGCTTGCATGGCAGGATATTGTTAACACGCCCCCGCAAGATCGAGACGCCGTTGGTGACTCCGATCTTGGATTTTAAGACGATGAAGTTGCGGACGATAAATCGGCTTCGTAAGGATGTCAGCGAGTTGATCTTTGGAGTTGACATGATGGACACGGAGTGAGCCATTGCTGACACATTCTCGAACAAAGTGGTAATCCAGAGCGATATGTTTCATTCGGGAGTGGAAGACAGGATTGGCACAAAGATATGTAGCTCCAGTGTTGTCGCAAAAGAGCAGGGGTTTTGGAAGGTGTGACGCCAAGCTCATGCAAAAGATTGGTGACCCATAGTATTTCAGCGGTAGAGTTGGCAATGGCTATGTATTCAGCTTCAGAGGATGATCGAGAGATTGTTTTTAGTCGAGTCGATTTCCAGGAAATTGGATTAGAGCCAAGGTAGAGAATATAGCCAGTGGTGGAGCGGCCATTGTCATGGTCAACACCCCAGTCAGAGTCACTAAAGGCCTGAAGTGTGAGAGGGATGCCGCGACGGAGATAGAGGCCATGATGGATGGTTGCTTTTAGATAACGGAGAACATGTTTGAGAGCTGTCCAGTGACGTTCAGTGGGAGAGTGCATGAATTGAGAGAGACGATTGACCGCAAAACAGACATCTGGCCTAGTGAGAGAGAGGTATTTGAGGGCACCGACCAATTTTCGATATGGTGTCGGATCAACATGTGAGGAGCCATCATGGATAGTGAGAGAAGAGGAGGTGCACATGGGGGTGTGGACCTCTTTGGCCCCTGCCATGGAGAATGTATGCAAGAGGTCATTAATGTGACGATGTTGGGAAAGGAATAAGCCATCGTTGGTGTTTATGACTTCGACACCCAAAAATTGGTGAAGTGAGCCGAGATCCTTGAGAGAGAATCGGTGATCCAGAGTTTTGACAAAAGAGTCCAAGAATGCAGAGTTGTTGCCCGTGAGGATAATATCATCAACATATACTAGAAAATATGCAGTGATAGCATCCTTGTTGTAGATGAATAATGAGGCATCGGCAACTGATTTAGTGAAACCGGGTCGTAGAAGATAGCCCTTAAGTTCTTGATACCAAGCACGTGGTGCTTGCTTCAGTCCATAGATGGCTTTACGAAGCTTGCAAACATGGTGAGGTAAGGAGGAATGGAGAAATCCCGGAGGTTGAGCCATGTAAACATCGTCATGTAGAGTGCCGTGCAGGAAGGCATTGTTGATGTCAAGTTGTTGAAGTGGCCAGTTGTGGGATAGTGCAAGACAGAGAACAACAGGAATGGTGGCGGGTTTTGTGACCGAACTGAAAGTGTCAGCATAATCAAGTCCAGGATGTTGGTGAAATCATTTCGTCACGTACGAGGCGAGCTTTATATTTGGCAACGGAACCGTCGGGATGACGCCTGATGTGGAAAATCCATTTGCAACCTACAATATTTTGATTGGATTTCGGAACAAGATCCCAAGTACCATTTCGAAGTAGAGCATCAAATTCTTCGAACATGGCATTACGCCAATGAGGATCATTTAGAGCTTGAGAGAGACAAGTGGGTTCAAGGGCGAGCGGCAGAGGATGAGTCGTAGTGTGATTAATGAATTTTGGGTTGAAGTATTTTGGGTTTGGGTGTCGGTTTCGTGTGGGGCGTGAGTTGGATAAATGTGTAGAAGTGGGAATAGTGAGAGTAGAGGGAGAAAATGATGCAGGCGTGGAAGGAGTGGCTGATGTGCAAGGAGGGCGTGTATTTGGTAAAGTGGAAATGGGTAAGCGAGATAAGGATAAAGAAGGAGAAGCTTGTGGAGAGCATTGTGGCAGATTTGGTGGGGAATTTTGTGGGAATTCGGAAGAGGTGGGATTTGTTTGATTTGAGGGGGATGGGGACAAGTTTGAAAGCGGCAGATTGGATGATGACAAGTTTGAATTTGGTAGATTAGGTGAGGACAAATTAGAAGGAGATAAAGTGGTTGGTTGGATAAAGAAGGAGCTTGAATTTGAATTCAAATTCGGTGAGTGGTTGTTGACAGAATGGTTGGCCAGAGAAGTAGGAGGTGGTGCGTGGAAGTCTAGCTCATGCGGAACCAAGCCTTGCGTAGGAAGTAATTGATGTTTACGGCCACCACCTTGCATGGGAAAAATATGCTCAACAAATTTCACGTGACGAGAAATATATATTTTTTCGGAAACGGTATCGAAACATTTGTATGTTGCTTGGGTAGTGGAATATCCAAGAAAAATACATGGAGCGGAGTGAGGTTGTAGTTTGGAGGAAGTGTATGGACGGAGCCAAGGGTAACAGAGGCAACCAAAAATTTTGAGACGAGTGTAGTTGGGTTGCCGGTGATGTAGCATTTCAAAAGGAGACTTGAACCGGAGAACGACAGTGGGAAGGCGGTTGATGAGATAAACGGCAGTGGGAAATGCGTGTGGCCAAAATTTGAGCTGAAGAGAGGCAGTTTGAAGAAGTGTTTTTCCTGTTTCAACTGTGTGCCGATGACGACGTTTGGACGTACCACTATGTTCAGGTGTGTGGGGTGGAGTGGTGAAATGAGAGATGCCATTGATAGCAAGAATTTTGTTGAGAGATTCATATTCACCACCATTGTCGGAGTAAATGGACATTATTGGTAGTTGGAAGAATTTTTCAACGAGGGCTTTGAATTGAGGAAATAATGTATGAACTTCTGATTTTCGTCGCATAGGATATAGTCAAATATATTTTGTGTAATGATCAACGAAAATAAGATAGTAGCGAAAACGTTCATATGAAGGTTCAGTTGGTCCCCAAACGTCTGTGTAAATTAATTGTAATGGCTGAGAGCTAGTGAGAGAATTGGTGCGAAAAGGTAACTTATGACTTTTATTACAATCGCAAAAGTTACAATGAAGGGAGTTAGGATAAGATAAATGAGAGCCTAATTTTTTAGACTCAAGGACTGAACGTAGAACACGAAGTGATGGGTGACCAAGTCGCTTATGCCAGTCAGTGAAATTTGACTTGGAGATAGAATGTGCTTGTGGAGCAGGTAGGGATGGTAGGCAGTAAACATCATTTACATTCTTCCCGCGAAGAAGTGGCGCCCCGTGCTGAGATCCTTCACCAAAAAATAAGAAGGAAAAAATTCAAGTGAGACACGGTTGAAATGACAGAATTTTGCAACATAAATAAGATTTTGATTAATAGAAGGAGCACATAAAACATCATTTAAGGCAAAAGTAACGTGAGGGGTACGCAATTTTGCATGTCCAATATGGGATATGCGCAAATCTGAACCATCACCGATGTGAATTTCATCGGGACCACCATAGTCCGAATAGGAATGAAGGTTAGAAGTATCACTGGTGACACGATGGGATGCGCCAGTGTCAAACAACCAAGGTGGGGAGGTGGGACGGTTAAGGGAGGTGACATTGACTGTTGGGGTGGCAAGTTGAGGTGATTGCACTGGGTGAATGGTTTGAACGTCATTTTCTCGGAGAAAGCGAGCAAGCTTGCGACATTCATTTGTTGCGTGCCCGGCGCGGTCACGGAAGCGACAATAAAGAGAAGAGCGAGGTATAGATGCACGGTGTTGGGTGTTTGGGCGTGACCAGTTATTACGGTTGGTAAGATAGGTTGTGGATGACTAGAGAAGGACTCATGGCTGCGAGGAGTGAAATTTTCAGAGTGGCACCCAGAGGAGGCGTTACCATGAGGTGAAGAGTGCTGTGACTGGAGTCGATGTTGGTGGTGACTATAGTTTGCAGTGGCGATGGAAAGTGAAGGGGTAAGATCATCCTTCTTGAGTTGGAGTTCATAATCTCCAAGCTTGTCATAAAGTTCATCAAAAGAGATGGGTGTGTCCCGAGCTCGGAGAGCAGCAGCAATTTCCTTAAACTCAGGGCCTATGCCGACAAGAATATATAGGACAAGATCATCTTCAGAGATAGGATTGTCGACGATAGCAAGATCATCAGCGATAGCCCGCATCTATTGTAGATATTCTAGAATAGAACGGTTGCCGCGAGGATTGTTGAGCAGTCGTTCTTTGAGAGACATGACTCGCGAACAAGATTTGTTTGCAAAGAGAATGATGAGACGTTCCCATGCTTCCTTCGAGGAGGAAACGGTGGAGATGTGAGGCTGGATAGTATCAATACAACTGCCAAGCATGGCATTGAGAATTAGTTGATCTTGGCGATGCCAGAGGACATAGTCCGGATTTGGAATTTTTGCTGTGGAAGTAGATGATGCAGGAATTGTTTGAGGTGGTGGGGGAATGGAACCATCAATAAAACCCAGCAAATTGTGGCCAATTAGACCTGAGTAAAGCTGAGTTCTCCAAATTGTGAAGTTGGTATATGTGAGTTTAGTGGGAAGGTGTGAGGGTGCATTGAAGAGAATTATAGGGTTTTCCATGGATCGAAAAAATAGAGCTTTAACTCAAGGAGGGCTTCTAATACCATGTAAAGAACAAATGTTTGTTGTTCTACTTCCTCTATTCAAGATTCCTTTTACAATAATATATACATACGGCTCCACGTGAGGTGAGTGAACTATGGAGAGATACATGGACTTTGGTTACATTTGAAAACATTTGAATTGTGAAATCTAAATCCAAAGAGATTGAGGCAGTAGCACGACTATGTGGATAAGTCAGCTTCACGGTTGGAGTGTTACTTGGCAAGGTGATTGCTTGCATGGCAGGATATTGCTAACAGTGCATACATAAGGAGAAGAGTGACTCTTAGAAACTTCTTCACAACTTCATCTACCTTCTCCTCTAGGAGTCCAACAACATCACTCAGTACCTTGTTTGCCCATTCATTTGTGTTTGAAATGAAAGATCTGAATTGACTTTCATTCATCAACACTCTTTGTACAATCTGACTTGTATATATACATGAAGTACACATTTGAAAATGACTTGATAAGGTTACTTCCTAAACAAGATAATGTGATTATCTTGGTTTGACTTTATCTATCATTGTATTTTGAATGTGATTTTCATCACATGGCTGTGACTTTGTACATGGTCCAATACCCCCCCTTCCCCCCTGCAAGCTCAGCATATCATATAGGCAGAGCTTGGACCGAAGAAGTCGAAGCCGAGGCAGAGACAACGGTATGGTGAATATATCAGCTAGCTGGTCAACAGTGGAAATGTAGCGTACATTCAGAGCCTTTCGAGCAACACGTTCCCTCACAAAGTGATGGTCAATTTCAATATGCTTGGTGCGAGCGTGAAACACAGGATTTACTGAGAGGTAGAGCGAGCCAATATTGTCGCACCAAAGGGTGGGAAGACTTGATGGAGTAAGGTGGAGTTCTGACAGCAGTTATTTTATCCAATCAATCTCAGAAGCTACCATAGCGATAGCCTTGTACTCACCTTTAGTACTAGATCGAGCAACAATAGGTTGTTTGCGTGAGCTCCAAGAGATGAGATTGTGACCTAGATAAACACAATAACCACTGGTTGAACGACAATCATCATGACATCCAGCCCAATCGCCATCTGAGTAGGCAGATAACGAGAGGTTCGAGGTTTTTGAGAGAAGAAGGCCGAAGTGAAGGGTGTCTTTGAGTTACCGTAGGATGCGTTTAACAGCTGACCAATGATCAGATGTGGGCGAGTGCATGAATTGGGCAACTTTGTTAACTGAGAAAGAAATATCTGGGCTAGTGAATGAGAGATATTGGAGAGCGCCAACAACACTACGGTAGTCAGTGGGGGAGGGATGGGTTCACCATGATAACGAGAGAGTAAACTACTAGTGGACATGGGGGTGTGAACAAGCTTGGCAGCAACAGGGTGGGTGCGGGTGAGGAGGTCTGTGATGTATTTTCATTGAAGAAGCATAAGACCATGTTGGGTATGAATAACTTCAATGCCAAGAAAATAGTGGAGCTGGCCAAGATCTTTTACAGAAAATTTGGCATCAAGATTAGTGACAAGTTAATTTACGGCTGGTAAGGAGTTACCAGTGATAATTATATCGTCAACGTAAATGAGTAGACATAAAAGGACATTATTTGAGCAAAAAGTGAATAAGGATGTATTAGATAGACAAGCCTGAAAACCCAGAGTGAGAAGGCGCTGAGACAAACGAGCATACCACGCACGTGGCACTTGCTTGAGGCCATAAAGAGCCTTCCGAAGTTTGCATACACAGTTAGGAAATTCTGGATGTTGTAGGCCAGGAGGTTGGGTCATGTAGACATCTTCATCAAGATAGTCATTGAGGAAGGCATTATTGACGTCAATGTGGCGGAGGTTCCAACCAAAAGAGTTGGCAAGAGAAAGTATGAGTCGAATTGTGGTGGGCTTAACGACTGGACTAAAAATCTCGCCAAAATCCATGCCTTCTTATTGCCGATAGCCGTTGGCTACAAGACGGGCCTTGTTGCGGTCAACTGATCTGTCAGCTTTCCATTTGATGCGAAATAGCCATTTACAACCTATGAGATTGGCATTTGGCAGAGGAGGCATGAGATCCCATGTATGATTGCGCAGTAGTGCATTATATTCATCCTGGATGGCATTACGCCAATGAGCATGCTAAGCCGCTTGGGAGTAATTGGTAGGTTCAACTTCAATGATGAAGGCAATCAATGGATATTTAGAGGCAAGATATGTTTTGGGTTTGCGAGTACCATCTCGGGATCTAGTTATCATTGGGTGCTGGGAGATAGTTGAAGGTTTTATGTGTGGAGATGAAGGTTGATTGTCAAAGGAAGAAGGAGACTTACAGGCCGTTTGACACTCTTCTTTTTTGCTCTTTTTAGGCCCAATTTTTATCTTTTGGAAAAGAGCAAGATTTTTAGGGTGTTTGGTTGGGCCCAGGCCTTTTTAAAGAGGGGCCATTTTTAAAAAGAGCAAAAAGCTCTTTCCTCTTGCTCTTTTTTGTAGGTTTCACGCGGGCCTGAGGAACCCATTTAATGAGGTTGAGGGTTCATGCCGAGGCAGCAACAACAAATGCATAAATTATTTGCTGGTATAAAACCCAAAAAAACTAGGGTTTCTTTCTTTCCATCTCTTTCACCTTGCTCGACCGGTCGCACCGTTCACCGTGACTCCGCAGCCCAACGCCTCCATCACCTCCACCTGCCACCGGTCACCGCCACGATCTTGCAGCGCCGCCGCCGCCATCTCCTTTATTTGCGCCGGGTATTAGCTAAAATAGGACAACGGTGGTGCTCTAGATGGCAGGCAGATTTGTGGGTTGCGTAGGTTGTTGTGCGGTGGTGGGTGTGGCGAGTTTGCCGGCGGTGTTGCTGATGGGTGATGCTGACGGGTATTGCCGACAGAGAGTAATTGTCGTGAGTTTGCCATGGGTTTGTATCGCCGATGGTTGTGACCTCCACTGACGGCGGACAACGGTGGCCGAATCTGGGTGTCGGCGGTGTGGCGATGAGACCGGTGGTGATGGGGCGAATCTGTGGGTGTGTGCAGCTTTGGTGGTAGTGTGGCAGTGGTGGTCTGCCGGTGGTCTTGGCGCCAGTGGTCAATCTACACTTGTTTAGGATTAAAATGAGCTAATGTTGGTTTAATTATGTTTAATAATGTTGGTTGTTAATCATTGTAATGTTGGAAAATTATGTTTAAGAAATTGTAAGACTTGCTTAATTGCCATTAATAATGTTTAATTATGTAAAAATGTATATTAAAAAAAATAAACCCAATGAGTTGTTCTGTCAAACGCTTGCTCTTTTCTGTTTTTTGAAAAAATAAACTCTGTCAAACAACCACCAGTTTTTTAAACTGGTAAAAAAAATCAGAACTCTTCTATTTTTTTTTAGAAAAAAAAATTAAAAACTGACAGTCATACCCAGTGTTATTAAAAGCGTGCCTAGGCGCAAGGCGCGCTCAGGCGCACAACCCGCGCCTCGCCTAGGCTAGGGGCAGCACGTTCAACTAGGCGTGCGCCTTGTGAGCCTAGGCGCCCAGGCGCATAGATAGCGGGGCGGGAGGCGCAAAGCTAGGCGCCTGTTCGTCCTTGCTCCCAAAGTCTAAAATCCCCAAATCCAAATCAATTTTACTCTGCGTGCTACAGTTTGTCCTTGCTCCGGTGACCTCGTCACTCCTCATCCTTTCTCCGGTGACCGGTGGCCGTCGTCGCTGCCATTGCTTGTCCCCTCGCTGCCGCCGCTGACTGCTAGTTGTTCCGCTGCCTCTGTCGACACCGTGGCTCTGCTCTTGCCGCTGCTACTCCGCTGCTCCATGCCTCAACCCCGCTGGTCTCTCTCCCCTTCCCCCTCCCTCCTTCACTCAGTCCCTGTTCGTCCTTGCGCCTGTTTTTTTATGTATGTATGTATATATATATATATATATATATATATATATATATGGGAGCTGATCCATTGATAGCGCTAGCAAATGGAGTTAAGTTGCAAGCGCGATCTGACCGTCCATCCTGAAAGATGGACGGCCCAGATCGCGCCTTTTTCGAAAACTGTCAGTCGTCCGCGACATAGTGTCGCGGACGAACTTTTTTACCTTTTTGCCCCTCCACCCGTCCGCTACATAATGTAGCGGACGTTTTTGACAAAAATACCCTCATGTTCCATCCGCTACATTATGTAGCGGATGAGTAGGCAGACACTATTTTTTTTTCTGTCCTTTCTCTCATTAAAATTCTGACATGGTTCTCTCTCTCATTTCTCTCGTCAATTTCTGACACACTCTCTTTCCTCTCTCTCTCTCTATCTCTCATCAATTTATGACACTTTCTCTCTCCTTTCTCTCTATTTTCTCTCACCATGATTTCTTTTATGGGTTATGGATGTAGCACAAATTTTCATAGCATGGATCTTGTTCAGCCGCGAAGAAGAGACGTCAAAGAGCAGCGCCGGAGCATTCAGGCTCGAAGAAAAGGCATTCAAGTAACAGTGCTACTGCCTCACGGCAGTGTCCCTTTGTTCATTTCTCCCTCACACACACACACATGCACTCTCACGCAAGGCAGCAACCTGATGCTACTTCCCTCTCCTTTTTCACACACAGGTGCACTAATCCCCTCACCCTCACCTCCTCACGGCAGCCATGGATGCTTACCCACGAACCCATCACTGTGTGTGTGTGTGTGAGGGAGAATTCACAAAGACAAAGCAGAACATGAGAGAAAAAAATTATGATTCCAATTCATTAGAGCCCGTTTAACCCTCTCTTTCTTACTTTGTTTCTGCAAACTTTTATCATTTAGGTAACCATACAAACAAAAAACATTATCTGAAGAAAAAATGTTTCCAAAAGGCCAAATTCACAAAGACAAAGCAGAACAGGAGAGAAAGGACAGAACAAATGTTTCCCAGAACTTTTATCCCATCTGTGCACTACCGAGACAAAGCAGAGAAACGAGAGAGAGATGTCAGAAGGACAATGAGAGAAAGGACAGAGAAAGAAAAAAAATAGTGTCTGTCAACTCGTCCGCTACATAATGTAGCGGATGGAACATGAGGGTATTTTTGTCAAAAAAATGTCCGCTACATTATGTAGCGGACGAACTTAAAAAAACGTAAAAAAAATATTTGGACCGTCCGCGATATAGTGTAGCGGACGGGTGGAGGGGAAAAAAGGTAAAAAAGTTCGTCCGCGACACTATGTCGCGGACGACTGACATTTTTCGAAAAAGGCGCGATCTGGGCCGTCCATCTTTCAGGATGGACGGTCAGATCGCGCTTGCAACTTAACTCCATTTGCTAGCGCTATCAATGGATCAGCTCCATATATATATATATATATATATATATATATATATATATATCACTCTCTCTGTATCTCTGTAGAATTACACAGAGAGAGAGAGAGAATGGGCTGTTGGTTTTCAGGGACGATGATGAAATCATGGGCTCAGATGAAGGTCATCTTTGACAGAGAGGGGCAACCACCCATGGAAACATCCCATTTCTCTCTGGAGCCTCATTCTTTGAGCACAACAAACTCTGTGATGAGCTTCGTGTAAAGTGAACTGCTGGTAGTTCTCCATTTATTGTACCTTCAACTTCAGATATGCCCTTCATTGACCACATATTTACACCTTTGTGGTTGTAGTTCTCACGAATCTCAACAAAAAAAAGCTTGTAAATATGCTTTTAGTGACATTTTTATTAGCTCTTTCAAAAATAAGAATTGTCTATTTTTCATGTCATGTGTATTTTTTATATTCTCGTTTGTCGCTAATAGATTTATCATCATAAAATGAGGATATTATTTAATACGCTCATTATCGATAAAATGGGGATGTGAACGACTTAAAACATATGTACAAAAATAAGGTACAATATCTAGTTCTTTGTGGTTCTCATAGGAAGTATACTGAAAAAGAAATATTTTTTTAAATGTAATTTTATTGTTGTAATGCACTATTATTTATTTATTTATATTTATATTTATTTTAATTTTGCGCCTTGCTTCGAAAAGGCGCCCGCATGCGCTTTGCGCCTAGGTTTCAGGGACCTTTTGCGCCTTAGGTGCGCCTGTGCCTTTAATAACACTGGTCATACCAAACAAACCCTTAGTGTGAGAGTTGGGTGAGTTAAGTGTCTGAGTAGGGGCAGGGTTGGTTGAATTAATTTGAATAAGATTTTCGGATGACGAGGGGTATAAGGGAGCAGATTGAGTAGTTGTTTGAGTTTGAACGGAGTGATTTATGGGAATTGAGTTTGATGGGATAGATGGGGATAGTTGAATTAATTTGAAGTGTGTTTTCGGATGTTGAGAGGGATAAGGGAAAGAGTGGTGGTGACAGATTGGGTGAGTGAGGGAAGACGGGGCGAGTAAGCGGGGATTTTAAAGATGGAGACCGGTGGACGGGATCTGTGGATATGGGGCGATAACGAGGGGATCTTGAACTATTTGGAGGGGTGGGCAGTTGGCGTGAAGCAGGGGGTTTTGAAATATTGAAGAAGTGAGCAGGTAGCGTGAAGGAGGGGATTTAAAATTTGTGAAGATGCGTGATGGGGATTTGGTGCATGATTCTGTGTGTTTTGAATTAGAAGATATGGCATGTGAGGACAAATGGTTGGCGTAAGGGGGCATGGGAATCTGATGAGATGATTTTGGTGGAGAATTTGGTGAATGTTGAGTGAAAGAACAAGGGGCCACGTGAGGAGATATGGGAGAAATCTGGGCAGAATTTGTGGGAGGTAGGTGAGGGGAGTGGAGGAGAATTGTTAGGAGGATTTATGAGTGGAGAGAGGGGCTGCGTGAGGGAGTGACACGTGGCAGAAAGGTGGGTGTAGCATGAGAGACATTTGAGGCATTATTTGGGAAATTAAGCAGCGGATGAAGTGATGGCGTGGGTTTTAATGTGGACGTGGGAAGTAAAGGTGGTCCGGCAGAGTTTAATTTTTGATCGTAAGGAAATTCATGTTTAGAGAAAATGACGTGAGGAGTAATATATATGGGTTTAGTGGCAGGATCAAAGCAGCGGTAGTCTTTATGAAGTGGACTGTAACCAAGAAAAATGCACCGCTTTGACCGAAATTTCAGTTTATGTTTAACATATGGTCGGAGATGTGGATAACAAAAACACCCAAAAACTTTGAAGCGTGTAAAATCAGGTGTGGTGTGAAACAATTTTTCAAGTGGACTAAGATTCTGAATAACTAGTGACGGAAGACGGTTAATGAGAAAAACGGCGGTACTGAAAGAATCATCCCAGAACTTGTGGGGGAGTTGAGAATGTGCAAGCAGTGAAAGACCTTTTTCAACGATATGTATGACGATGTTTACGTTCAGCAGCACCGTTTTGTTCGTGAACATGGGGACAAGAGTGGCGATGAAGAATTCCATGTTCACGACAAAATTTTTGTAGGGAACGATATTCGCCACCCCAGTCGGATTGAACACATTTGATATGATGGTCAGTTAAGTTATCCACTAATTGTTTAAACTGAATAAATACAGTCATGACATTGGATTTTAGCTTGAGAGGAAAAATCCAAGTAAAGTGACTAAAATCATCAATAAGGTAAACAAAATAGTGGTAACCTTGATGAGAGACAACCGGGGAAGGACTCCAAAGATCGCTATAAATTAATTCAAGGGGAGATAAGGAAAGTACATGAGATGATGCGAAGGGGAGCTTGTGACTTTTGCCTAAGCAACATGCTTCACAAGTCACAGCTGTACATTTATTTGGGACAACGGGAAGAGAAAATTTGTGCACTATGTGCGAGACAACGGATGACCAAGACGATGATGCCAGAGCAGCAGAGGAGCACGAACACCAATTAGTGCAACAGGAGTGCTTTTATTTGACGACGACAATGGGGACAGATCAGTGGACGAAAACTGGTAGAGTCAATTTTTAAGGTGGCCTTGAAGTAGTGGCTTCCCAGAAATTTGGTCCTTAACAAAAAACAACATTAGAGTGAAATTCAAAATAAACATCATTATCCTCAGTGAATTGACGAACATATAGTAAATTTTTGGAAATAGAGGGGACATGAAGCATATTTGTTAGTTTAAATTTCCTAGTGGGAGAACGTAACAAAGAATGACCAGTGTGATGAATAGGCAGAGGCCTGTGCCGTCATCGATGCGAATTTGATCAGGGCCATCATACGGTGCATGCTGAGAGAGATTTGCCACATCATTGGTGATATGATTCGTGGCACCAGAATCAGGATACCATGCCGGGTCATAGGATTGTGGGGATTGTGGAGTAGCTAGATAGGCGATAGGAGAGGAGGAACGAGGTGGACGGTACGGACAGTATGGTCGAATGTGACCAGATTGATTGCAGTGATGACAAATAATGGAGGTAAAGCGGTTTGAGGGCTACTGGGAAGAAAAATGACCAGATTGGCGACCGCCACCACGTTGAAGATTACGCCCCTTATATTTGCTGCCATTAGAGGAGGGTAGAGGGTATGGGTGTTGAAATTTAGGAAGTGGGGCTGAAGGTGAGGAGGGAGGAGGTCGGGTGGTAATGGCCGCATGTGCTTGAGGTAAAGATAGTTCACGTGCATGCTGTCGTTCCATCTGAGTCTCATGAGTAAGAAGGAGAGCATACAGGCTATCCAAGGAGATGGAATTGGTACGAGTAGTGATGGAGGTAACAAAAGATTGGTATTCATGACCAAGACCGGCTAAGAGAGCATTAATGAGGTCGTCATCAGAGACGGGGTGACCAATTACAACCAAAGTGTCGCGAATTGTTTTGCCTTTTTGAAAGTAGTCAGTCATGCTATGATCATCTTTGCTGAGATGATGAAGATCATAGCGAAGGTTGAAAATTTTTGCTTTGGATTGAGAAGCAAACATTCGCTCAAGGGAGAGCCAAACAGCAGCAGAGGTGTGTAGACCAAGAACTTGTGCTAGCACAGGTTCAGTAAGTGATGACAGAATCCAGCTTAACAAAAGTTGATCTTGTTTTTGCCACAGTATGTAGGATGGATTTTCGGGAGGAGAATCAGGCCCAGATGACGTAACAATGATATCGGAGGTAGGTGTAGGTATGTCAGTGGATTCAAGGTGTTTTGGAGGGCAAAGGTTGGTGCCATTAACAAAACCAAGGAGATCATACCCACGAAGAAGTGGGAGAAATTGGCTTTTCCAGAGAAAGTAGTTGTTTGTGGCGAGCTTAACAGATATTAGGTGTTGGATGTGGTTTAAGGGAAAGACAATATAAGAAGAAGAAGAATTGTAAGGTGTAGAAGATGACGCCATAGTGAGAAAAAAAAAATGCAGTCAGTTGACTTTTAAGCTCAAACATGTTTGAAATGAAAGATCTGTATTGATTTTCATTCTTTCATTCATCAACACTCTTTGTACAATCTGACTCATATATATATATATATATATATATATATATATATATATATATATATATATATATATATAAAGTACACATTAGAAAATGACTTGATAAGGTTACTTCGTAAACAAGATAATGTGATTATCTTGATATGACTTTATCTATTATTGTATTTTGAATGTGATTTTCATCACATTAGCGTGACTTTATACATGGTCCAATAATTTGAAATGTTGTTATCAATAACTCCCACTTTAAGGATGTTGAACATCATTAGCGAGCGTCAGTCTGTTTTGTATCATAATTTCTTTACGACTAGAACGTTGTTATCAATAACTCCCACTTGGATTTCTTTGCTCTAAATTGAGGTGTTCTTTCAATGCGACTCCGTCCCTATCCATGTGTTATCCATGTGTTCTTGGTGAAAGAAAAGAGGTGTTAATGGAGTAGTAAACAATGAAAGGGCATGATTTTCTTTATCTACCATTATTACATTGAGAATGAGAATCATAGAACATGAAATTTTCTGGTACAGGATAACAATATAAGTCCGGATAATTTGGATACCTGTGGACTATCTTTATCAGAAAGGGGATACGTCCATCCGATCAAAGTAGACACCAGAAGGACCTCCATCAGGCAACAAAGCCACCATTACAGGAGCTTGAGCACCTTCCTCCGCTGTCAAGTGTCCTATATTAAGTGTAATATCTGTTACGCAATATCCCGGATGGACACAATTAACAAGGATACTCGGAAATTTCTTTGCTGTGAGTCTTGTATATGCATTGATCACAGCTTTTGAAACTTTATACGCAGACACGGTCATAGGCCAACCATTAGCCTTCAACCTGTCCTCCTTGAAATCCCTCAGAAACATCTGCAAGATATCATCGATTTTGTCTTCTGTTAAGCTATCAATGCTTTCCAGTTCTGCTCTTACCTTCTCATTTTTGATATACTGAGAAAAGAAGAAGAACAAATGATTTTAGCTTCTTGTCAGTGCTGCTACGTGCTAATCAAGCTGGAAATTAAACGTTTTGACTTACATATAGCTGTCCAAAAATGGACGAGACATTTACGATTCTTGCTGAACTTGAGAGTTGAAGAAGGGGAAGAAGTGCTTCTGTGACTTTCTTAGTTCCATAGTAATTGGTTTTCAAACACTCTCCTGCCAATTCATAAGTCTGCTCCACGATTCCCGTTAACAGATGCAGATTCTCGTCCGTCACCTCTAGCTGGCCAAAGCATACAATTACTGTTATGCTGCTGTCCATCAGATACTCCCCTTAATGTGGCCAAAATCTTTTTTTTTTTTTGACCTCTACCTCACTTGTTAAAAGAATCCTTCTTAACTTGCCGTCGACTTTGGAAGAAAATGCATAGCTAACTGTTCGTATTGTTAAAAATGTTGAACAATCCTTTAAGGACAAAATGAACTGTAAAAGAAGTTGAGCTCTCACGCGTTCAATAATCCTGATGCTCACAGGATCAGTTTGTCTACAAGGTCACCCGTGGAAAATCTTGAACATTCAGATTAATCTCCAGAAAGTGGCTTCTATAGCGTTATCTTGTGATATTTTCTGCCCGTGCAAGAACGTGGATTTCCACATGCTCAAATGCTTGATCATATCTCAGTTTGTTGCGAAAAGTGAATTAGTGATAAAAATATTGGCCGTCTCGCGACAAATCATGAAGAGGAAGAGCATTTGAGGTCTGAAAGTAGACTTACCTAATGCCTACACATGTTCATGTCACTTTGAAGAACAGTCCTGAGTCTACCTTTTCTTCAAACGTATTCCTGGATTTACTTTGCCCATTTCGGATAAAAACTGTCTCATACCGGAAAATGTACTTGATAATCGCTACAAGTGGAAAGTTAAAAATACTTACAATCCCTGCTCCATCTTTGTAGGCTTTAAATGCTTCGTCGTAGTAATGAATTCCACTTTCTGCTGCATTATTGACCTGCAAAAGTTTTAATTTGTAGAAATTACACAAAGTCATGCTTCGGTTATTAGCCGAGAAACTGAAATGCATCTAAAGTATTCAATTTCAAATTTCGCTTTCCTCCTCACCAGAATATCAAGTTTTCTGAAGTTGGTTTCTATAAATGTTGCCAATGATGCAATGCTGGCAGGATCTTTTACATCAAGCTGATGAAAAACCACATTTGAGAGCCCAGAGACCTTCAGATTTTCAGTAGCTTCAAGTCCTTTCTTCTCATCCCTTGCAGTTAAAATGACTAGAATCCCTTTAGACGTTAGTTGGCGACATATTTCAAGTCCAATTCCTTTGTTGGCCCCTGTAACAACAGCACACCTGAAATAACAGTGTAACAGCCATAGTTAGATGAAGCACCTAAAAGAAGTCATATCTTGAGGAAGGAACGAGTGTTTAGAGGGAGAGACCTTTTTTCTGTTGGATTGCTGGTGGGTTCTTCCATTTCTGATGAAGGAGAAGCAGGCTGTGCCAATGCAAGAAAGTTAACGCAGGTAATCAATGCAAATTTCTGCTGCTAGTATTAATAGCTTTAATGTGAGATGAAATAATACATGTGCTATTCATTTCCTGCCTTATACTTTCATACCTGCCCCCCTTGACTCTGTGCTATGTGGGCATCATAACTTACAAAATTGGAGATTTAAATTGATATGACGGAAAGGTGTTATGCAGCATGTCATATCCGAAACGACTTCTGACTTGTTTTTACTATTTTTTTTTTGTGATTTTTATTCCAAAACGCAAATTAGACAAAAACACAACTAAAGGCAAACAAAACCTCAGCTAAACCTAAATTTGATTTGGATTCAACAATCGGAAGTCGAATGGCATACGTACTCCTCCGGACAAGTCGAGATTAAAACCTTGCAGTTCGATTTACCCATCTTACCTCTTATTCTTGACTGTCTGATCGTCAACTCTGGGTTATCCACGATGCGGCACAAGTAAGAGTTGGAGCCCACTTCTTTCTCTTGCCGATCTAGCTCTCAAAATTTGCAGCTTTCAGATAGATTTTTCTTTCCCACTGAATGTCATAAGAGGCAGCCAGAGGGCCAGAAGAAATATGAACGGAAACCACTTGGTTGTCCTAGTCACCTCTAAAAGATAATGCTGAAAAAGACCAAAAAGCAGTCGCTAACAATCCTTGCTGGTGACCAAGTAATTTCTTCTCTTGACGGAGCTCAAAGCAGTCACTAAGTTTGATTAGTCAAACTTTTCTGCTTAATGGAAATGCGTGCCTCTTGTCTTCTGGATTTATACTGAACTAATTCTTGATAGCCGACAGGGACTGCATTGACTATTGTTTCATGCAGGGTACACGATATCTTGATAGGGGGCCGATCCATATTTACCGGTGGGAAAATAACAATTTTCCCACCGAACCGCAGGTAAGAGCAGCGGTTGGTCACGTGGACGGAAAAAAGGACGAAAAAGACCAAAAAGGACCAAAATGGCACGAGAAATTCACCAAAATATCACGAGAAAATGAAAATCTCGCGAGAAAATGGGCATAATGCCCAACCGCGTGTGGGAGTTGCGGTTGGCATTAATGCCCAACCGCAACCCCTACATGCGGTTGGGAATTATTTGCCAAGTTGCATTTTTTTTTAAAAAAGGACACATATATATTATAATAATAATAAAAAGGACATTTAAAGGACACATATATATTATTATAATAATAAAAAGGACATGAAGGACAATGGAGAAAACCCCAACCGCCACACTTAGTGGCGGTTGGTATCATTGCAAATTTTTTTTTTCTATCGCTAAATGTGAAAACTTAATTAGACAGTTTTTAACAAATTTATAAAAAATAGCTAGAGCTAGATCTTGCCAAATTGCAAAAAAGAGACCGTAGTTATTTTTAAAAGATCTATATTAGGGAAAAATTTCAGATTTTTTCAAAAACTGGAAAGGGGTTAACTGAAATGGGGAACCTTGTAACTTTGCAGTATAATTTAAAATATCAAGCTAGCGCGATTTCATGCGAAACTTTTATGAGAACCCTAGGATGTTAGGAAGTTCTATTTTCCAGGACTTCGGGCCATTCCGAAGTCGTTAGCTAATTGTTTGGCCGAACGGGCTAATTTTTTTAGGTCCATTTCCCAAAAAATTGCACCGTTAGGCCAAAAAATTAGCTAACAATTTCAGAATGGCCCAAAATCCTGGAAAATGAAACTTCCCAACATCCTAGGGTTCTCATAAAAGTTTCGCACGAAATCGCGCTAGCTTGATATTTTAAATTATACTGCAAAGTTACAAGGTTCCCCGTTTCAGTTAACCCCTTTCCAGTTTATGGAAAAATCTGAAATTTTTTTCTGATATAGATCTTTTAAAAATAACTATGGTCTCTTTTTTACAATTTGGCAAAATCTAGCTCTAGCTATTTTTTATAAATTTGTTAAAAACTGTCTAATTAAGTTTTCACATTTAGCGATAGAAAAAAAATAAATTTGCAATGATACCAACCGCCACTAAGTGTGGCGGTTGGGTTTTCTCCATTTTCCTTCATGTCCTTTTTATTATTATTATAATATCCTTTCATGTCCTTTTTATTATTATTATAGAATTTTTCATGAATTTATAAAAAATAGCTAGAGCTAAATTTTGCCAAAGTGCGAAACAGAGACCCTAGTTATTTTCAAAAGATCTGTATCAGGTAAAAATTTCAGATTTTTTCAAAGACTGGAAAGGGGTTAACTGATACGCGCAACCTTGTAACTTTGCAGTGTAATTTAAAATATCAGGCCAGCGCGATTTCACGCGAAACTTTTATGAGAACCCTAGGATGTTGGGAAGTTCCATTCCCAAGGAATTCGGGCCATTCCGAACCCGTTAGCTAATTTTTTGGCCGATCGGGCTTTTAAGCGCTCGATCCGGACACCGGTTCGGGATTTTTAGGCGAAAAATCCGTAAAATACTTTTTAGATCAAGAATGAACTCAGGAAGCTTTAAAATAGCTTTTTAAAGCACTTTTGATATTTTCTCATGCCAGGGGGCATTTTGGTAATTTGCCACCCCGCGAGGGGTGTTTTGGTAATTTTACCGTGTCAAGTTTTTTAGTCCAGAAATATAAGTAAAACATCTGAAAGGTTATTTTGAAGCTGGTTTGATGGGCGTTAGGGTGACAATGAACCCCCGGGGGCATTTCGGTAATTTGCCCGCAATGACGGGGGCTATTTTGCTAACTGAACCAGCTTGAAAAATTTCCCAAATGATTTTTAGTTATAGGATAGGGGTGTAAGACACCCGGAAAGTTATTTTGTTCCAGTTGTTCTGAGATGTTTGTTGGGGCGATGGCTGCCAGGGGGTGTTTTGCATACGTAGCGGGGTAATTTTTGTTAACGCATTCCCTTTTAAATCTTCGGAGGAAATATTTGGTATATAATTGATGTGATACATTTAAAAAGTAGTAAGCAAAGCGGTTTTGAGACTGCCGGTGGTGTAGCCGCCATATGGGGCGTTAGGGTGATAATGAACCCCCGGGGGAATTTCGGTAATTTGCCGCTCATCGGGGGCTATTTTGCTAATTTTACATTACACAAATTTGTGCTTAAAATAACTTTTAGTTCATGAAAGGGTGTGAGACACCTGAAAAGTTATTTTAAAGAGTGAATTCAGGAAGCTTAAAATCCCGTTTCAAAGCTTAAAATCCCATTTCCGAAAAAAGTTGTAATTTTTTTGGTCACGTTTTTTTCGCTCATTGCACCTCAGGCACGCTAGTTAGCCCATTTGTAAGAATTTCGGCGAAAAACGAGACACATTATTTTTTGGGTTTTCCTAGGAAGGGCCTATTCGGGCACACTTTAGGCCCCAATTGATAGCTTCCGAAAAAAGTTGTAATCTTTTTTGTCACTTTTTTTTCGCTCATTGCACCTCAGGCACGCTAGTTAGCCCATTTGTAAGAATTTTGGCAAAAAACGAGACACATTATTTTTTGGATTTTCCTAGGAAGGGCCTATTCGGGCACACTTTAGGCCCCAATTGATAGCTTCCGAAAAAAGTTGTAATCTTTTTTGTCACTTTTTTTTCGCTCATTGCACCTCAGGCACGCTAGTTAGCCCATTTGTAAGAATTTCGGCGAAAAACGGGACACATTAGTTTTTGGGTTTTCCTAGGAAGGGCCTATTCGGCCACACTTTAAGGCCCAATTGATAGCTTCCGAAAAAAGTTACAATTTTTTTTGTCACTTTTTTTTCTCTCATTGAACCTCATGCACGCTAGTTAGCCCATTTCTATGAATTTCGGCGAAAAGCGAGACGAGTAATTTTTTCGAATGCGTCATATGAAAGGTATATTCGCGCACATTTTAACGCCAAATTCATAGCATGCAAAAAATTATGTACATTTCTTTTTGGTACAGTTTTTTGTAACATCACAGCAGCTAGCCACGCACGTCAGGATAATGGTAATGAAGGCGTCTAGCTTCATTCTTTTTCAGCTCCCAGGCTATCCTATACCTAAACGTCAAGGCATCCTTCCTAGTCCACGAGGAGTGTTTGAGCACTTCCGAGCGAGCAATGTAGTCAATGTACTTGAGGACGTAAATCCCGTAATCGTGACCGTTATATTGCTTTGGTCGGTCCTTTATCATCACGACCGTCCAAGGGTCCCCCTGTGGCCGTTCGCACGCTAGCGAGAGGACAGTAGTCTGCATCCAACAATAAAAACGAGAATCAAGCCTATGAAACAAGAACAATATACTATGAGCCAAGGTCAAAAAATAAAAACTAACCACTAAAGTGATGTACTCGTTGTACATCTGTGCCAGCAGCTGTCCAGACTCGTCCTCCCTTAGGCTATCGTATATGTGAACTGTTCTGAACGCTGGATGGAAAACTAATAGGAACCAGTGGTTTGCATGATGACAAGGTATCATGATAAGGTTCGCATCAGCAGCGGGACATTGATAGTCTGCGTTCATCATGCGATAAATTACCGAAATGCCCCTGGGGGTTCACTATCACCCCAACGCCCCCGAACCAGCTTCAAAACAACATTTCAGGTGGTTTACTTACATTTCTGGACTAAAAAGTCGTTTGAAAAACTTGACGCGGGAAAATTACCAAAACACCCCTCGCGGGGTGGCAAATTACCAAAATGCCCCTGGCATCAGGAAAAATATCAAATAGCCTTAAAATGCTATTTTACGCCTCCTGAGTTAATTCTTGATCTAAAAAGTATTTTACGGATCTTTCGCGCAAAAATCGCGAACCGGTGTCCGGATCGTGAAAAAACTGTCTAATTAAGTTTTCACCCCTAGCGCCAATTAAAGGGCCGTTCGGCCAAAAAAAATAGGTAACAACTTTGGAATGGCCCGAATTCCTGGGGAATGGAACTTCCCAACATCCTAGGGTTCTCATAAAATTTTTGCGCGAAATCGTGCTAGCTTGATATTTTAAAATACACTGCAGAATTACAAGGTTCCCCGTATCAGTTAACCCCTTTCCAGTCTTTGGAAAAATCTGAAATTTTTACCTGAGACAGATCCTTTAAGAATAACTAGGGTCTCTTTTTTGCATTTTGCCAAAATCTAGCTCTAGCTATTTTTTATAAATTCGTGAAAAACTGTCTATATTTGGCGCCCTAAAAAATCGCTATTTTGGAATCTATAAATGTAATACGCTGATTTGTATAAACCTAACATTGAATTATAAGGAAATTCAAAATACTTACTTGTTGTGACTTGATGTATTTAAAGAAAAATCTACCGATCTTCTAGCGGTTATCCACCGATCTTTTTCCCAAAAAAATTTTTGGTTTGTATTGTTGTGGAGATTATGTAGGTGAGATATGAAGTACGAAGGAAGTTGGTAAAGATGATAGAGTGTAGAAGAAGGGTTCGGGGGAGGGGATTATAAAGAGAGAAAAGTGAGGAAGAGAGAAGAAAAAAGACAGAAAAAAGTGAGGAAGAGAGAAGAAAAAAGACAGAAAAAAAACTCGTGATTGAGCGGTCAAAGGCTGCGGCAAAAAAAAAAATTTGGCAGAAGGACAACACGTGGAGAGGGGGGCATCACCGGGGGGGCGCCACGTGGCAGGCCATCGCCCCCAACCGCGGGTTGTTTATGCGGTTGGGCCACGTGGCAAGGGGAGGGGCCGCCACGTGGCAGGGCCATCGCCCCAACCGCGGGTTGTATAAGCGGTTGGGCCACGTGGCAGGGGTGGGGGGACGCCACGTGGCAGGGGCCATCGCCCCAACCGCGTATACAACCCGCGGTTGGGCCACGTGGCATGGGTGGGGGGACGCCACGTGGCAGGGCCATCGCCCCAACCGCATATATAACCCGCGGTTGGGGCACGTGGCATGGGTGGGGACCGCCACATGGCAGGGGCCATGCCCCAACCGCGGGTTGTATACGCGGTTGGGCCACGTGGCAAGGGTGGGGGACGCCACGTGGCAGGGCCCATGGGGTTGGGCCACGTGGCAGGGGTGGGGGACGCCACGTGGCAGGGGATATTAATGCCAACCGCTGCTTCTTCATGCGGTTGGTGTCCTTTTTCTCCTTTTCGCCATTTTCTCACCATTTTCTCATGCCTTTTTTGCCATAAATGCAGTGTCAGTACAACTTTTTCCCAACCGCTGCTCTTACCCGCGGTTCGGTGGAGAAATTGTTATTTCTCCACCGGTGGGTGTGGATCGGCCCCCATCTTGATATGGTCTTTCTTTCCAAATGGACCATATCTTCGATTTTTCCACTTTGCAAATGGTTGGATGTGCTTGTCTTTGCCTGAAATAGCTGGCGCTCCTGCTTTCTGCATCGCTCCAATTTGTTGTGGGGGCGCATTCATCTTAAGAGTACTGGTCCAGAATCCGTGCCAAACCCGGAACGGTTTATTAACAGTGATTTATATTAATAATTTAAAAATACATAATAAAATATATTGTATAATTTTATAATTTTATGATTATTTCATCAAAAATAGTTACTTTGAATTTTGGCTTGAAACTTTCTTGTAATAAAATAAATTAATTTTTCTGGTAAAATATCGCAATAATGTCCTTGTGCATATTTGCTAATTATGATTTGATATTATATAAATTTTATTTAGCACACAAAAGGAGAAAAGGTAAATTCTACTGCTAAAAATATGATGAGAACGTATTGAGATCAATTTGCTATTACACAAAATATTTTTATTATTTTCTAAGTATCTTTTAGAAAGAATTTATACATTTCAATAGGCTGTCCATAACATTAATTATACGTTAGTTTAATTTTGATAGAAAAAATTTTGGTCCATATATTTGTTTATAGCATGTGATTTATAAAAGTTAATTAACACGACTAATTAAGTAAGGATGATGTGGCATTTTTAGAAAGCAAATGTAATCCACTAACAAAGTATACAGAGAAAATAGTAATCACTACATGAGGTAATTATATGAAGTTTAAAAAGTTTAACCAACATGACTATATAAATAGCTCAAAACCTCGTAGTCAATAAATTGTTGAACAAAATTTAATCAAGATTTCACAAATTATACAATATGCATGCTTACTAAGTAAAATTGATCTTCAGATACAATAAGCTTTTCATTCTAAGTTTTAGTCTACATTCATCAAAGCATAACTAATATCTTTTTTAATTTTATAAGCAATTCTATTCAAAATTATAAAAGTTAACATAAAATCATAAATGGTTTATTGCTAATGCAGAATTTAGAATGCTTGAGAATTTAATTACTCACAATAAAAATACCATAGAAAAAAATTAGTTCAAAACTTTTCCAACATAAAATTAGTTACATTTAAGAAATGCTCACATAATAAGATTTTAAATTTATACTTTTTTTTAATATATCTCATATAGAATCTGCATATCATGGTATTTCTACAAATAACCAATGCGACTAAATAGGATAGAGCAAAACCTTAGAGTAAGGAAATTATTGACCAAAATGTTTAACCAACATATTTATCAAGTTAGATTCATATTTGAATTTACAGAAAACTTAAATATGAATATGAAATAGTACCTAATTTTTCTTATTAAATCTCTTAAGTAATTTTTGTTTTGTAGGTTAATATTTCATGTTAGAGAGCTTTTTTTATCTATAATATTCAAATAAAGTCATAATAGATTACTATGTTGGTTAGAAAATTTTGAATGTTTAGAATTTATTTTCAAATTCCATAGGGCTTATTATTTAAATGTTTACTATATTTGTCAATTTAATTAATTACAAAATTAAGGACCCTTTCAAAATATTGTTTGGAGATCTTTAGCAACATTAATATATTTAACATTATTTTTTTAAGTCTTTCAAAATTAAGTCTCCTAACTTGAAAAGTTAAGAATTCTTTATCTTTGGAATTATACATGTCATAGTTTATTCTTATCTTCTTCATGAATCATTGTTTTAAGACATCGCCAACTTATAATTAAGATACGAACATGATATCCAGTAGAAGATTTTTTCGTCTCAGATACATTTAAAATTTAAGTCTGATTAGAGGGGCATGCAATTGTTGCACAATATTTGCATAGGTATATATATATTTGCTTTAGTTCCTCTGAACTGTAAGCTTAAAGAACAATGAGTAAATTGTATTACGGTACCGTTGCAAAATTTTTGCATTCTTTAAGCTTTTTTTTATATAGTTAAGCGATACTGTAACACAATGCACTCATTGTTCTTTCAACTTATAGTTCTAAGGAACTAAAGCAAACACATATGCGTATGCAAATATTATGCAAGAATTACATGACAATCTAATCAAGGTTTTAATAGTCAAAATCAAAGACTAATGCATAAATATATGTTTGTAGCATAGAGTTTAAATATTTTACAATTGATTTTCTAGATTTAAAAAGTTTACAAATATCGTGACAATTATACCATGAATTTGTTCAACAATAAATTGTTGTAAAGAGATTGATTTGTTTTCTAAATCCTTATACATGAAATATAACTAGTTTGGTGGTCGTGAAGTTTTATTTAAAAATACTGACTTATACTTCGTTTATTAAATCTATATATCACATCATTCATCTTAAACGATGACTATCTTATGTATATTATGCATATGTCTATATATATGAATAATGATAGTACATTTAACTCAATTAGAACCTCATTTTTTTCCTTCTAAATCTAATATGTAATTTTCGTTTTCTAGACATATGAATTTTTATATTCACATTAAAGAGGTGTTTTAAAAACACAATAGTCAAAATTAAGTCATAATAAGTTAGCATATTGATTAGGTTAGGTTCTAAAATATTTAGAATTAAATTTTAAATTATACAACCCTCATTATTCTTGCAAAATTAATCAAATATAAAAATAAGATACCTATCAAAATTCAAATCAATTGTTATATCATTTTTTTTAAATCTCATAAGTTGTTTAATCTTAATTGTAACATTATTTTTTTCTTCTAAATAAAAAATATTATAGTTTTAAAATGATTAGAATTAGTTTTCGAATTATATAGAGCTTACAGAAAACCCTCATTACTCCTGCAAAATTAATTAGATATAAAAATAAGAATCCTATCAAAATTTAAATTAATTTTCAAGAAACACTTTTAAGGATATAATTGTCAAAATGAAGTCTTAATAGATAAGTACATTGACTAGGTGGAGTTTTATAATGATTAGAAATTAGTTTTTAAATAAATTTTTTCTTCAAAATCGAAAGTATTATTTCGTTTTTATATGTATGTGTTTATATTTATATTGTAGAGTAGTTTTGAAGATACAATAATTAATATTAAATCCTAATAAGTTAATATAATGATAAGGTTGATCAGTTTTAAAATGATTAGAGTTAGTTTTTAAATTAAATAAGACATACTAGTATCGAAGTTAAATTGTAAAAAAGATAATAGATTAGTATATTGATTAGGTATAATTTTAGAATGATTAGAATTAATTTTTAAATTATATAAGACATATTAATATAGAAGTTAATTAATCTTAAAATAAGGATATGATGACGTGTCATATAAATAAGCGATGATGTGTCGTGCAAAGAAGTTATCAATACTTTTGTTGCTTCGCTTATTATATATTACTAGCCCAGTAACCCGAGTTAAGCTCGGATCAGTTTATAAAATGAAGTATATTATAAGGTTTTAGAAAGTGTATTAATGTGTACTGCATAGACAAAAAAATTAACAGTATAAAAATTATATTATTTGGCTATAAAGAATAATCTTAGTATCTGAATTAATCACGACTAACTTAAGTAAAATATGAAAAGTTGAATTCACTTGCATTGCTCCTTACTTTTGACTATTAAATAGCATTATTTATTTGATTAGACTGCATGCAATAATTATGAGATATTTGCATATACATGTGTGTTTACCTCTAATTTTGTTATATTGCAAGTTGAAGGATAAATAGTAGATAGCGACACAGTGGAGCCGCTATAGATATTTAACTTTTGGTTTGTAATTATTTACTATATTTCAAATGAATATTGGCTTAACACACAGTAATAGATTAATTATGCTAGTACCGTATAGAGTTAAATAGCGAATATGATTATATTTTAAATTAAAATATGGCGACGCTATCAAGTATCCCTTTTGAATTGTAAATGTTACATATAAATTTAATTCTTTAACTTCAGAGAGTTTTAAAGGTATTACATATATATGTTCCTAAGGTTAATATAACGATTAAGTAAAAATTTAAAATTAATAAAATTGTATCTCAAATTTAGCAGGAATTATGTATGCACCTCATTACTTTCAAATAAGTTATTACTTTTTACAAACATAAATTTAGTATAACGATCATATAATATCTAATATTTTATTTATATTTTTCTTTAAGTCTTGTAAGATACTAGTAATAAGAATATTCGATTGATAAACATGACATGTTCTTATTTTGGGGTGTTGAAATTATTTTTCACATCTTCTATGACTATTATTTATCGTCAAATTATAGTTTCTATATCTACTAAATACGTCCAATGATATTTTCTCATAAACTACACTTGTTTTATCACAACATAATCTAACATTTATATACCAAAATATGTCAGGCTAAAGCTATAATTGTAATGAGTTTGCAAAGGATAACAAATATCATTATATTAACCTAATATTATAAACCAAGTGTTTATCAACTATTTGCTGTTTAACTCGCACAATAGTCACCAGTTATGGTCGTAATCAATTCCATGATAATCAAGATTAAGTTTTAATGCTTATAAGTTGTTTAAAATTTACTAATTAGTCTTTAGTTTAATAAAAATTTAATCAAGTATAACTGAAAAAAAAAGTCTTTTTATTGATCATAAGGGCTCTATATAAAAATGAATTCGTAAATCATTAGATTTGTAGAATTAGATGGAAATTTTGTTGCATCATAAAGGGTTTTAAATGTTCTCAAAATAAAGTAATTAAGAATTATTTTATTTAATTGTACCTTATTTTTTTCTTTTAAATCATATGTGATTTGTTTTCAAAATTTCATATATGCGATATAGCCACTTGTTGATCCTGCGGTCATATCAACGCAAAAAATTATTCTATAAATTGATTATTGATCTTATACAATGGGTAGATAATGGCAGTGATTATTTTGTGTAGGTTTATATATATATATATATATATATATATATATATATATAAAGTTATCTTAAAATTAAATTAACTGTAACATATTTTAATTTTTCTACTAAATTTTTTATGTTATTTTTGTTTTCTAGATACATGATTTTTTATTTTTGTATGAGAGAGTTAGTTGTAAGGACATTGTCAAAATTAAATACTAATAAAATTAGTACACTTATAGTTTTAAAATTAATTTTTACATTATATAAGGCTTCCTAATATAGCCCTCATATATTTTTGCAAAAATAAAAAACTTAAAAACAATAAAATTTGCATGCGATTAGAGACACTAACATGTTTACTCTACAGCTTTAAATCCTTTTCAACTTTCAAATTTACGAATAAGTTTTATCATTACTACAGTTTTCATTAACAATAATTGTACTGTTATTTGATGATAGTGTGGTCCCATCCAAAAAATACAGTCAATTTTTTATTTTACCAAAAGATTATAAAAGCGATACATTATATTTGTAAATCTTTACATCCATAATGGTAAGCATAACTAAAATAAAATAAATATGAATCAAGTATTATATATATATATATATATATGTATATATATATATATATATATTAGAGAATCTCCTAATTTCAATCATAATCAAGTCATAATATGTAACATCCCTGAATTTTTCGGAACGTTAACGCTCGCTCGATCAGTTCACTAAGATAATAATTCATCAATTCAACCAAACAATACCATCAATCTGTCAGAGCAACTATTCTTCAATCAAACTATACTCTCAATCAACTATCATAATTGAAATACCAAGTCTAAGTCTAAGAAAATTTAAACAATAATATTTACCCACGCAGGGGTTCTAACTATCAATACTAAACTTAAATTCATTAGCTAGCTCGGCTCTAATCCATGCTCAGGTAACCTACGGCTAATGCTGGCTATCACCTGCAGAAAGGAAGTCAAAGGAGAGTGAGCTTTCGAGAGCTCAGTAAGGTCGGTCAAAGATTTAAAAACAGTAAAACGATTCGGACAAGTTTTCATATAAAAACTTTTTAAAGAGTATTTTCATTGAAATACAGCATTTAGACAAAGATGAACAAAACAAACGATTTTACATTGAAGTCCAATAACATCTTTTTGAGAGGTTTGCTTTCGATGAAATCACTACAATACGATATAAACATAGGGATGAGTATTTAACTCAATCCCTTAAATAATAGTCATTTAAAACACTTCGGGCATAATAAAGCATGAATGGATAATATTCAAAACATTTCAAGTGAAATAAAACATAAATAGGAAACATTGAACATGAGCAGTACAGAAGCAAAGCCACCCCGGCAGTGCTCGATCACTTTACATATGCATATGTACACTGACTAGTCCATCTAGGTACTAGTTAAACCCATCCAACAGACCATCCTTATAACGCCAACAATACAGACCATCCTTATGGCTCCCAAGTTACTAACTCATGTCAACATTGAGAAATAATAAATAGAATTCAAAATATTTTATGATAATTGAATCGATAAAACATATGAGAATAAATAAATTTCGAATTCCAAACGATCGCTAAGGTTCAAGTTAGGCTTTCATGGACAGGTTTAAAACATCTTTTATATCAGCATAAAATCGAATTGATTTAGTTTGTAAAACTGTTCTATAAGCATTTGAAAACAAAATGTCGAAATAGGGTTCGGATAGAATTCCTTACCTCGATCCAAGCTAAGCGATGCTACCAATCCTCGATCAATATTTTCTAAATCAACCTAAATTTATAATTTAATGGTTAGAACACAATTTATGTCTAATATACTAGAAATCCTAATATCGACTATCCACCACGTGCTTACTTCTAACCCTAAAATCATGCGATTCGAAACGTATTCCACACACGACCAATGTAGCTAACCGGAAATCTTGTACGCTACTTAACGCGTAACTATATTTCAAAATTTATAATAAATTTCAATAAAATACTTTTATAACTTAAAAAATTAATAAGAGTCAAGATATGAATTTTCTGAATTTTTGAATATTTTTGAATTAAAATAATTTATTTAACTACAATAAAAACCCAATAATAGCCATAATTACTTTCAGCTGCAAAATAAGTCCCATAATTTTTGTAACAACTTTAAAATATGTAAAAAAGTTATATAAATTTAAATCAGAAATAAAAAGTAATTAAAACTATTTAATTTATTTATTTTGCTAAAACCAATGCGATATGAAAATCTTAGCAAATAAACTCCAAAAATTATCAAATTCAAACTGAATCTTATTTATACCATAAAGACATTACTCTAATTTTTCCAAAAACATTTTCAGGGTTTAAAGGCTCCAAAAGACTTTTCCAAATCTGAAATTACAGAAAATACTAAAAACTCATAGGATCTCAGAAAATGATAAAACTTTTCCAGAAATTCTAATTTAGCTTGTAGTATTATACTTTAAAATTTTATGCATTAACAATCACTATACGCAATCCTTTGCACGCATTTCGCTCAACGCTAAACCGTTACCCATTATTTCACAATTGCACTCAAAACAGCACTACTCTTCAAGCTACTCCTGCATATTCACACGTCACAATTGCAACTCACACTCTGATATTCATGCACTCACATATGCTTGCATCACCTACCCTCCATTGTCTTCTCCTTCTACTTTATTTCTCCAACACCCACATGCCCGCTCAACATCACTCACATACAGAATATATATACACACACACTGCACACATACATGTTAACACACACTCTCCTGTAAAACCTCACTCACTCAGTTTCCTCGTCTCATTGCATACAGCAGACATGCATACATTAAGACACATCCTTCACCCATTTACTCATCATTCAAACAACCCAAAACCCACTATACATATGAACCTATGAGCACGCACACAACTCACATATTTCTCAACCCACTGCCTTGAGACATAGCTGCTCCAATCTTCCTTAATCCAGGGCTTAACCCACATGCATAGCAACATATAATCACCCATGAAACACTCACACATAGAGCACTACAGCCCACACACACAGCAATACATACACTCTATCATAAGGCTGCATAGCAGCTCACGCACACATGCATCAGACACACTAACACAAGCACACAACTCACACACACCTAGCTGTCTCTTGGCAACCTTGTCACTCATATCTATACACACAATTGCACACACGAACACATGCACACACAGTTGTCTTCAAGACAGCCTTTCCCAAGCACACATATTCGCACATTTGTGCACGCAACACACGCACTCAGCACACACATGCACTAGGCTGCCTCTTGGCAGCTTCACTATACCCCAAAGCTATTTCTTGACAGCTTTTAACACACATATGAACACACAACACAAACCCAAGCACACAACTCTCACACACATACGCACATAGCTGCGTAGTAGCTTCACTCACACACACACAAATAAACACCAATGCACCACGCAGCACACATAAACGCACGCACACACATGGCCGCACACCTGCACAACACTTACACCAAGCTGCCTCTCTCTCTCTCTCAACACATGGAGTCACAAAATCAACAACACTAACCAGGGACAGCCGTGGCCATCTCCCACAGGCTTCACGGCAACTCTTCCACGGCAGCCATGGCTTGGCATAGCCCACAACTGTCATAGCAAATCTCGGTTTCCTTCCCTATCGCAGTCACCATCTTCACAAATCTATTTTGCTTCACTCATCATGGCCACGAACCCACAACACTTTACAGATTAACCTAAAACCTATATACTTCTCTCACTTGGCCACAGAACCATGTCAAAACCATATTCCCGTTCCAACCAACACTCCATATTCTCATAGCAAACTCTCTCTCTCTCTCTAAGTCACGGCCCATCTCACAACAAAGCACAAACCATTTTGCAGGGCCATGATAGCCGTAAACCCATAAATTCGTGAACTACTATTAAAAGAAAAAGGTTTTAGGAAGCTTACCAAGAAATCAAGGCCGGTCGCCGGAAAAATCTTCTTGATCTCTTCCCTTGTCTTTCTTTCAGAATATCTCTATGAATTCTCTCTAATTGTCTGTGGCGGCCTAAAGGGTGGCTTCCCAACAATGCTTTATCTATAAATATATATACATGTGAACAGAAACCTTAATTGATAAAAATAAAACCCTACACCTCCATTTGTTGCTAAAACTTCTTTCCAGAACTTATTATCGCAAAAAATAGTCCAAAATAATTGTTTATACTAAATTTATATATTAGGAAAAATTAATAGTCGTTACGTAGCCCCGCTTCGCTAATCGTCGCTAAAGGTCACTACTTAAACTATTGGTGCTAACTAAACATTTCATCGTTAAAATTTTAAAAAAATATATCGACGCTAAAAATTTATTCACTATTTTAATTAATTCGGAAAAAAAAATGTTGGGGTGTTACATAATATATTAGTTTATTAATTAGTTAGAGTTTCATAAAACTTAAAATTAAAATTTTCAATTATGTAAAGCTTATTGGTATGCAAATTAACTTATCAAGAAATAAGAATGTAACACCCCGAAATTTTTCAGAGCGTTAGCCACTCAATCGATCAATATTTACTTATTCAATCCATTCAATATCGCTACGGATAACCCCAATAACCTCCAGGTCAGAGCTCTACAATAACTCAAATTCTCGATTAATCATTCCCAAACATATAGACGAAAATTCAAAGTACTTAATTTATTAAGCCACACTCTAATTCCCTCGCAGGGGCTTAAATAATAATTAATGAAAATACTAAGTTATTCCACAATCAAGCTCATTGATTCTGAACTCTTACTGACGGTTTTCTTCCTGCAGAAGGGAGCAGAAAAATGAAGTGAGCTTTTGAGAGCTTAGTAAGGTAGCTCAAAAATCCAAAAAAAAGAATACAAACAATTATTAGATTCACGTCAACACGATAAGAAAAGAGATTCAACTCAATCCCTAAAACAGATGTAGAGACAGAAACAATTTCAATCACACTGAAACGACGCAGATAATATTGAACATGAGTGATATGCAAAGCCACACAGGCAGTACAGGGTAATCACTTAACAAAGCCACAAAGGCGATGCTCAATAACACTGTAGTTACATATGCATATGAACACTGGCTAGACTCTCAAGGTACTAGCATCTCCCGACAATAACAGATCATCCTTATATCACCCCCAATACAGACCATCCTTATAACTTCTCAATACACTAAATCATGTCAATATGCAGAATGGAATAATCAATAATACAATGATTAAATTGATGCACAATCAGAAATAAATGCGGAGCATCGAATATGATTTTTAATAAACGTGTAAGGCCCAAAACAGGGTATTAATGGCAATCGATGCAATTTCATAACAATTTAATCGAATCCAAAGAAAATTCGATTACAATTCAGAAAAATATTCATGAGGACAAATGGATAAAATTGGATTTCGAATAGAAATCCTTTACCTCGAATCAAGCACTGAAGCTAAAAACACTCCCGATCAAATCCTTAAGGATAACCTAGGTTAGACCTGGCAAACGGATAAACCCGCCGAGTCTGGGTAAAATCCGATCGGGTCCGGGTATTAACGGGTCGGGTAATTTTTACCTGGATTTTTTCGGGTAAGGTTTTTCTGAAACCGTACCCTACCCTTTCGGGTAGGGTATTACCCGCGGGTAAATTGTTAATTTTTTTTAAAATTTTATTTACAGAGACATTTCTTTTAAGAGAATTTTTTTGTTCTTTTTTATCATACAACAATCACCGTGTAATTTATTACCCAAAAAAAAAATTCACTGAGTAATTTGATTCCTACAATTATTGCTCAGCTACTCAGCGATCAATCCGATCATCTCGGTTCTCAAATCCACAACACAACCATTTCAACCGAACGTAATAACCACAATACTACCAAAACACATAAGTACATACAAAAAATTGACGCAAAACGAAACAATAAAAGTAGATCTGAAAAAGATTATCTGGTAAGCAAAAAATAAAAGAAGTGCTTACAGAGCTATCAAAGGCGATTGCAGACCACGATCGGATTCGGAGGTCACTTGATTTGGACTGCTGTAACTCCCGTACCTCACTCTAGCCTGATCGAAGACAGTGTTGCGGAGCTCTGGCTGTAGCGGATCTGATCGGAGATACCGGGGGCGGAGCATCGTAGATTTGCGGTGGATCTAACGGCAGAGACTGAGGGACATGCATATCGGCGTCGAGTTGATGTAACTTGCAAGATCAAGCGACGTCGGCGTCGAGTTGAAGTGAGAGAGCGACATCGTGACGAGAGAGAGATCAGAGAGGATGGGTGGAGAGGAGCGGCGCAGAGGAGAAGGGAGAAAAGAAAATGAATGAAGAAGAAACCCTAGCATGTTTTATAGTAAAAAATCCGGGTTGCTCGGGTAATCCTTACCCGACCCGGATTTACCTGATTTTTATGGATCGGTTCGGGTACGGGTCTATTTTTGGCGGGTCTTCAAAAGATGTACCCGTACCCGGGATTTTTACCCGGGTACGGATCTACCCGCGGGTCTGGGTCCATTTTTGCCAGGTCTAACCTAGGTTGGCAAAGTCATTTATCAGAACACGTATTCATACTACTATATTATAATCTTAATATAACTATCCACAGTGTACCCATTTCTCTACCCATAGATGATGAAATTTTTACATTGACCACGATAAGCATGTATTATAATACAATAAATATGAATCAATTGTTAAATTATTTTTATTATTTCAATCTCAATTGTAAAATCATCTTCTTCTCTGTTCTAAGTCTAATATGTTATCTTTATTTTGCAGATATATGAATTTTTATGTTTATATTAGAGAGTGATTTTAAAGGTAAAATAGTTAAAATTAAGTCATAATAAGCTAGTTCATTAATTAGTTAAGGTTTCTGAATGCTTAGAATTAGTTCTTTAAATATATAAATCTTATTGATATAAAAGTTAATTTATGAAGAATAAGGACTCTATTCAAGATAATATTTGAGGCTTCCAAAGACACTTATAATGTTTTTAATTTTATTTTACATAGAAATTATGATCTGATGACATTTCATATTTTTGCATCTTAAAAGTTTGAAATGTTATCAAATATAGTAAATAAAAATAATTTGATTTCGTACTGTTCTTTTCTAGTACGTATATGTTTTTTTTTTCAAAATCTCATTTATGCTTATATAGCCACTTTGTTGATATTATTGTCTTATCAAAGCAAAAAAATTATCCTATAATTTTATTATTGATTTTATATGTTATATAGATAATTTTTTTCAATGATTATGTTATGTGTAAATACATATACATTTAATCAATCATAATAAATTCAAATTAACTGTAACATAATTTTTTGTTTTAAATCTCATATGTTATTTTTAGTTTGTCAATTCATCTTTGTTTATCTTCGTATTAGAAAGTTAGTTTAAGAACATGATAATCAAATTTAATTCTTAAAAAATTAGTAAATTTAGAGTTTTAGAAGCAAAATTAAATAAACTTAAAGAGTAGGGATCGCATCCAAAATATTATTTTCATACCTTTATATACATTGAAATGTTTGGTATATATCTTTAAATCTTTTTCAACTATCATATATACAAATAAGATTTAAAATTATTGTGATTTAATTAATAATAATTATATATTCATTTGTTGGTCGTATGGTCTCAACAAAAAAAAAATAATGTCAATTTTTTCAATTGTACCAAAGATTTTAAAGATGAATCAATTACTACATTATTGAAATAAAATAAAATAAAGATGAATCAATTGTTACATCATTTTTATTGTGTCAATCTCAATTGTAACATCATATGTTTCTTTTCTAAATCTAATATTTTATTTTTATTTTTTAGATGTGTGGATTTGTATTTTTATATCAGAAAGTGATTTTAATGATATAGTAGTTAAAATGAAGTCCTAATAAGTTAGTTCATTAATTAGTTAGAGGTTGATGTTTAGAATTAGTAGACGAAATAAGGCAATGCAAGCAAAACTTTTTTCTCTACTATATAAGACTTACTAATATGAAAAGTAACTTACCAATAAATAAGGAACATATCCAAGCTAATATTATTTTTATTTTAAAGATATATGAATTTTTATATTCATATTGAAGAGTGTTTGAGGATACAATACTCAAAATTAAGTATTAATAAGTTAATCCATTATATAGTTAAAGTTTCAAAACGTTTAGAATTACTTTTTCAGTCATATAAGGCTTACTAATATATAAATAAACTTATAAAGAGATAAGGACCTCATCCAAGATAGTATTTCAGACCCTTAGTGACACTTACAAAATTAGTTAGAGTTTCAGAATGTTTAGAATTGGGTTTTTAACTATTAAAGAACTTGTACATAATGAGTCTTTTTTATGATTAAGTTTACATATTTCTTTGTGGATTGATTATTGCGCGTTGTTGTTGAGGATTGATTTTTTTATTACAGGTTTGGGCATTAGAAAAATAAAAAAAGTTATTTTAAAAAAAATTTAACTTTTGGCAACGGATTATATCCATCGTTAAAAGTTTTTATTATTATCCGTGTTTAGCGACGGATTATTCCGTCGCTAAATAAGACATTTCGCGACGGAATATTCAGTCGCTAAAATATTTATTCCGTCGCTAATTTAACAAAAAAATTAAATTTAAATACTTAAAATATAATTAGAGACGGATATTTCGTCGCTAATTAATAAATAAATCCGTCGCAAAAACTTAAATATAACACGACGGATTTGAAAATTCCGTCGCCAAACTATTAGTGACAAACTTTTATACGAGGGACTTTTAGCGACGGTAAATCCGTCGCTAAAACATTTAGCCACGAATTTTAGGCTTTTAGCGACTGATTTCCCCGTCGCTAAAAGCCTTTTTCCTTGTAGTGATATTATTTTCGTTTTTTTGATATATGAATTTTTCTATTCATATTAGAGAGTAGTTTTGAAGATTCAATAGTTAAAATTAAGTCATAATAAGTTAGTTCATCAATTAGTTAGAGTTTCAAAATATTTAGAATTATTTTCTAGTTTTATAAGGCTTACTAATATAAAAATTAACTTATCAAGAAATAAGGATCCAATCCAAAATAACATTTTGAACTTTTAGTGACTCCTATAATGATTATAGTTCTATTTCACATTGAAAACATAATGTGATGATGTGTCAAGCAAAGAAGTCATATCTCTGCGATGACGTGTCGCGTTTTTAGAATGTTTAGAATTGGTTTTTCAACTATATATATAAAGCACCTTTAAGATTATAATATTATTTTCGTTTTTCAAATATATGAATTTTTATATTCATATTCGAGAGTGGTTTTGAGGATTCAATAATCAAAATTAAGTCCTAATAAGTTATTTCATCAATTAATTAGAGTTTCAGAATGTTTTGAATTATTTTTCTAGTTATATAAAGTTTACTCATATAGAAATTAACTTATCAAGAAATAAGAACCCAATCCAAAATAACATTTTAAATCTTTAGTGACTTTTATAATGGTTATAGTTCTATTTCACATTGAAAACTGATGCCAAGGAAAGTGGGTTCGCAGTCGACGTAGAGGTGTCTCAAGGAATGCAGTCCGAGTCAGATGCCAAGTGCGCTGATGTGGGACATAGCAAGGGTAGAGCAAGGGTAGAGACTAAGGCTTCCCAGATAGAGCTTGATGGTGGCAGTGCTGCGAGGGCGATGGCGCAGGATGAATACACATATCCAAATCTCTAGCGTAGTCTGAATCCACATATCCAACAACTCTGCCATTCACATTATTGCCTCGATGGTAGACTAAACCAATATCTACAGTACCTCTCAGGTATCGAAGTATCCACTTCACTGCCTGCCAATGAACTTTTTAGGATTACCCGTGCACCTGCTAACCACACTGACCACATGAGAAATATCCAGTCTCATACAAACCATAGTATACATGAGACTGCCCACTGCACTAGCATATGGAACACACGCCATGTGCTCCACCTTTTCCTGGGTTTATGGAGAATCAACTGCGGAAAGCTTGAAGTATGTCGCCAAAGGAGTAGTCACAGGTTTAGAGTTTTTCATACCAAAGTACTGCAGTACTCTCTCCATGTACTTTTTCTAGGACAAGTACAAAATTCCTTCAAGTTTATCCCTCTGAATCTCCATCCCTAATATCCTCTTTGCTGCACCCAAGTCTTTCATCTCAAATTTCCTTTTCAACTGCTCTTTTAAACCGTTGACATCTGACATCGATTTTGCAGCAATCAACATGTCATCAACATACAACAAGTATATATGAGAACCATCCACGAGCCTTTAGTGATACACACAACTGTCATAAGCACTCTGGGTGTAACCTCTCTCGCTCATATGCCCAACATGCATATGCCATAGCTTAGTAGTGTTAGAATCTACATCAGAAGATGAAGCTGCTGCTGTTGCTACTCCTGTAACTGTGCTACCCTGCAACAAATGGAGACTATTTTGTTTCAACCCTTTCATCACAACAAGAGCACCCTTCATTATCCTCATAACTCCACCTGCAGCCCGATAGCTACAGCCATTAGAGTCAAGCGTACCCAAAGAACTTTAACACCATCAGTCAAAGTTCTCACAATACCATCATGCATCCTGATCTGAATTGAACATATCCCAACCACTTTACAAGCGACATTGTTTCCTGTAAGAACTTTGCCACCATCAAATGAGTGATAAGTGGCAAACCAATCCCTATTAGGACACATATGATAGGAACAACCCGTATCAAGAATCCACTCTCCATCTGAGGAACTGATAGTAACTGAGAGAACATCCGCACCATCAGAATTATCTTATACTACTCCAGCATCAGCTGTCTTGGAATTATCCTTTTTCTTCCCTTTACGCTCAGGAAAATCCTTTCTATAATGCCATTCCTTGTGACAGTAGAGAGGAGGGTATTCTGCGGGGCCGTCCGCTACATAGTATAGCGGACGTAGAGAAAACAACCAAAAAAAACTAAATGTTGGGTGGGTATTCTGCGGGGCCGTCCGCTACATAGTATAGCGGACATAGAGACTGGGGCTGTCCGCTACATAGTATAGCGGACATAGAGAAAATAACCAAAAAAAACTAAGTGTTGGAGAGGTGGGTATTCTGCGGGGCCGTCCGCTACATAGTATAGCGGACATAGAGACTGGGGCCGTTCGCTACATAGTACAGCGGACGTAGAACCAAAAGAAAAAAAAACTAAGTGTTGTAGAGGTGGGTATTCTGCGGGGCCGTCCGCTACATAGTATAGTGGACGTAGAGAACCAAACCAAAACAAAAAAACTAAGTGTTGGAGAGGTGGGTATTCTGCGGGGCCGTCCGCTACATAGTATAGCGGACGTAGAGAAAACAACCAAAAAAAACTAAGTGTTGGGTGGGTATTCTGCGGGGCCGTCCGCTACATAGTATAGCGGACGTAGAGAAGACAACCAAAAGAAAACTGAAGCTAAGTGTTGGAGAGGTCTTCTTTAATACCTTCGGTTTCTAATGTTGTGCTGCGTAGTGTAGCGGACAGTGTAAGAAATCACATATAAAAAAATGAGAGTAAAGGTACCGTGCAACCTGTTTGCACCTTTCGTCCACCGTGGCAGGACGTATTTATCGGGGATTGTCCTGATATTCTTCTGTGTGAAAAACCGCAGAATGTGTCTACACAGGATGCCATGGAACTCAAACTTCTTGCAAACACATGTCACCGAGTCCGTCAATGTGTCGTGGGTCACCGTATAAATTCTGCGCAGCTTCTCAGGGACGAGGTCATTCACGAGCGAATAAACCTTGTACTCACGCGACGACTTTTCTGCCACCTTGTATATACTGTATCGGCCCGATTTTTGCAGCTCTACTTGGTATAGCAGGAAGATCTCCTTCGTATAGACTTTGGCACCGTTCAGCTCCAGCGGGGTCTCAAGCAACCTTCTCCTTTGCTTGTACGTGGTTGCAAAGTCTGCAGCCCTTTCTTTCACGAACAACGACGCAACCGCTTTTTGTGCAGATGTGACGAAACTCTTCAAATTGGTAGCTGTACCCACATAACTATCGAACGTGGCATTCATAGATTCACTCCTGCCCGTCGTTTTCATGCCCGCAGAAAAATGACTTCTCGTGTAAACGCCAATCCATTGCTCTTTGAGCCCGTACAAGTGCTGGAGCCACTCGTTGTCTTGCAATGAGTAATCCCGAACAAGCTTTTCCCACCTCTCCTCGAATTCCTCAATCGTTAATGACTTGAGGACGCATTTGTCAAAATCCTGTTTAAAGTCTGGATACTTTGCGTACATGTGATGCAGACGTTCCGGGTATTTGTTGCTTATGTGCCAAGTGCACAAGTTGTGTCGAGTATCTGGGAAGACGGTAGCAATAGCCTTCTTCATTGCCAAATCTTGATCGGTGATGATAACAGTCGGTGCTTTGAAGTTCATTGCTTCCAGCCACACCCTAAACAACCATTCAAAAGAACTCTCGCTCTCGTCCCTTAACAAGGCGAACCCGAACAGGATGGAGTGATAATGATGATTGACGCCCGTGAAAGGAGCGAACGGCATCGAGTACTTGTTGGTACGGTATGTGGTGTCGAAAGTCACGACATCCCCAAAATGCTTATAAGCTAGCCTCGAACGACCGTCGACCCAAAAAATTGTGCTAACTCGATGCTCGTCGTCAAGTTTATAGTCGAAGGTAAACTGCGGGTCCTCCATCTGCATCCGTTTCAATAGGCTCATTGTCGCTTGCGCATCATTGAGGTCATACGCGGCTCGTCTATGGGTTCGGACCGCGTTACGAACGTCTGTCGTGTTAAAGTTTAAATTTTGAATTCCCCCAGCCTGTTCAGCAAGAACATTAATCATGTCGGTAGGTCCTAGCCGCGCATCGCTCATTGTGTGAATTAGGCTCCTCGCGACCTTACCCATCTTCTTGTGTTGATGCATCTGACTCACCTTAGAAGGGGTTACTAACGGGTGATTGTGTGCCAGTTCCAGGCTGGTAATAAGCCAATGATCTTGTTTGGCTTTATAGCTTACGAACATCTTGACCTGGCAATTCGTGCGCGCAAAGCAATCCCGTCTTCTCCGCGCATACCCTATTTCGTCATCATCACTGTCATCGTTGCCTACGCGTGTCTCATTTTGCACTGGGTTTCTGCCCCTATGACACTCGTATAAGCGAGAGCATATCCTTTTCGATACGCTGCTTGTTCTTGTAGTTTTTATTCTAATGCCAAAACCAACCCTCAATGAATACGCTCGAAAACATTCTCCAGCTTCTTCCAATGTTTGAAAGGTTCGTCCTAGATACGGATCACTAGCATCTACGGGGGTGCTGGAGCTCGACACGAAATCAGACATTGTGAAACAAGACCTATGTAGAAATAGAATACGCTTATTATCTCAAAATTATCTTGACGAATAGACCGATTTAGGATACCATATACATAATCTCAAAAGTGTCTCCCATTTTGCTAATTATATATTTACTGAACATAACAAATTAAAATTACTAAGATAAACGGTAGCAAGATCACAAACTTACCTTGCTTGAGTGATGCTTGAACCAAGTGTTACTCGAAGCTTGAAGGGTGCTAAAAATGGAAGCAAGTGAATCTGAAGCCCACAAAAATTTTGCTGAAAGAGCCGAGAATTAGGGAGACTTTCTAGGCGACCGACGGGACAGTTCTCGAGGCTCTGACAGGAGACTTTATAGGCGACCGACGGGACAGGTCCTGACATGTGTCAGCCTAGAGGGCGTCCGCTACACTGTCTCGCGGATGCCTTTTTCCTGACACATGTCAGGAACCAAAAGTCGTCCGTGAGACTGTATGGCGGACGGCAGACAGTTTTGGAAAAAGGCGTGATCTGGACCGTCCATCTTTTAGGATGGACGGTCAGATCGCGCTAGCAAAATACCCCATTTTGCTAGCGCTATCAACGGATCAGCTCCTATATATATATATATATATATATATATATATATATATATATATATATATATATATATATATATATATATATATATATATATATATATATATATATATATATATATATATATATATATATATATATATATATATATATATATATATATATATATATATATATATATATATATATATATATATATATATGGGAGCTGATCCGTTGATAGCGCTAGCAAAATGGGAGATCTTGCTAGAGCGATCTGACCGTCCATCCCTTCGGGATGGACGGCCCAGATCGCGTATTTTTGCGGCGCTGTCAGTGGTCCGCTACACAGTGTAGCGGACCAACCTTTTTACCATTTTGCCCCTGCTCCCCCCTCCGCTACACTGTCTAGCGGACCACTTTCTTGGGCCCACGTTGACAGCCAAAAAGTCATCCGCTAGACAGTGTAGCGGACGACTGACTCCGTCAATGTCAGTCCTATCGATGCACGACTGTTACTTTGTCATTATCCCACCGTCCGCTAGACAGTGTAGCGGACCGTTTTTCCCTTTCTTAACTTCGAAACCCTTATTCATTCCTTCTAAACTGCTATTCATTCCTTCTTCTCACAATTCTTCTAGCGGCGTTGGCAAGTAGATCGGCGCAATTTCTTCTCAAGAAATCCTTTATTCGACGAATCAATCACGTAAGTTCACAAACCAATCCTTTATTTGTTCATAATCTAGAGTTGTTATCGCGGCTTATGCATGATTTTGAATGTGTGCGCGGTGCATTGTGCTAGCGTTTGTCAATGTATCTATACATATATATAGATTATATATGTGTATTGCGTATTATTTGTTCATGTGATTTCACTTGTAAAATCCCATTCCGTGTCTGTTTGTATCTATGTACATTGCATATACACAGCATGTGAACTTATGTGAGTATTATCTGATCACATGCTAGCGTTGACTGTGCTAGCGTTGTATGTTTGAGAATGTTTACGCTTCCAACCTTGCCGTTTTGCATAATTTCAGTTGCGAAAAATGGATTTCAACCCTGGACCAGAAGATCCGTCCGTATTATACGACCAAGCAAACCATATCAGTACGCTCATATGGGATGGTGGAGTAAGATACTTATTTTATCAACTTTGTTATTCTTGGGAACGTTGTATATCGTTTAATTTGCTTAAATTGTATTTATTAATTCGTAGGAAAGAGCACTTCTCAACACGGTAGAAGTATCCGATAATTTTAAAGCATGGAAATTGAACAGAACCCAGAAAAGATTACTGCGTGGGATTGGGTTTGGGATTTTCACGCGTGGGCAGATCTTTCAACAACTTGACCGGCACTTAATAGGTGCCCTTGTTGAAAGGTGGAGAAGTGAAACGAATACGTTTCACTTCCCTCTCGGAGAGCTGACAATTACCCTAGAAGATGTAGGGTTCATCTTAGGGTTACCGGTGACGGGGCGGCCGGTAATAGCTCCTCCGTCGGAAGCAACGAATAAGAGGACCGCTAGGGACTTCTTTACTTCGATACCCCAGGATCAATTTAGCACTGGGGGTATCAAGTTGAAATGGTTGGTAGATACCTACAAGGTTCTGCCGGATAACTACACGGATCAGATGCTTGTGCTGTACACACAAGCTTTCCTCTTGTGGGTGATGGGGGCAATTCTGTTCCCAACAACGTCGAAGAATACCGTCAGCGTCAAATATTTACCGTTGTTGGGTAACCTGCTGGAGGTTGGGGATTATGCCTGGGGAGCCGCAACTCTTGCGTACCTCTACCGAGCATTGCACAAGGCAACGAGGCCCGACTCCAAAGCGATATGTGCATGTCTCTCGCTATTGCAGGTATATCATACAATTCTTGATTACTTGCTCGTTTCTTTTTTTTTTGGGTTGAATTGACAATAAAATTTGACGATACTTTATTTAATTTGTCTTTGCTCTCAGGTGTGGTCTTATGAACACCTTGCTACCGGCGCACCCACGCGTAGGGACGGAACCGATAATGTGTGGCCTCGGTTGTGCGCCTGGGAGTACAGCCGGAAGGACAGCCACTACCAGAGGAGAGACGATCCCCATCACAACATTACGTACTATCGGGGGGAGCTCGACTCGTTATCTCCTGGCCAGATGCGATGGGCACCGTACAAACATTTGGCGCGACGGGTGGGAGAGTCGTTCGTCTTCACGCTCTCCGGGTTGCAACGCACACCCCTGATCCACTTCGAGGTCGCAGAGTGGCAGCTGCCAGATCGCGCTATGCGCCATTTTGAGTGCCTGCAGGGGTTGCCAGCCGGCGCGCCGGATATGAGGCTTAACAGGAACCCACCGGGTGTCCCTCGGTTTGGCAAGGCAAATGCGCACGACTTGTGCGCACGAGAACTTGAGGTTTGGGATTCCTGGCAGGACACGCTGGCGGCCATTGTGTCGGAGCCTGACCCCGTGATCAGTATCGAACAGTACAATGGGTGGTACTACCGCATCACCCGGAGGAGAGTAGCTCCAGTAAGGTTTGAACGCGGGGAGAAGTACCACCCTAGGGGTCAGATCGATGAGCACATGGCATACAATCTGGTAAGTTGGCCAATAAGTGCTTTAATTGAACTTGATGATTCTAACTGTGTATGAAGTTACTTATTTATTATCTCTCTGGATGTAGGTTAATGCCTCGTTCGCCTTCTTCCAGAAGTTGCGCGAGCGGAAGGATTTGGTGGATGCAATGGGCGAGGAGCTTCGCCAACAGGCTGATGCGTTGGCGTATGGCTGCGGGAATTTTTTACACCAAGCATCGGGCCAGCCTTCCGGCGTCAGCCCGGGAATGGGTTATCCGGGGTGGCAGCCCCCATATGTGAGCGAGGGATACACCGATCCCTCGGGACAGACTTCGGGAGTGAGCCAGGGATATGGTGGTCCCTCTGTACCGGGAATGGGTGGTGATTGGGGACAGCCAAGCACCATGGGCCAGGCTCAAGCGCCGTGGGAAGACTACAGTGTGCCCTCCTTCTCTTTGCTATTGGACTCGGAACCCCAACCCTTCTCTCAGAGTCAAGTCACGCAAGACTGGGGTTTCGGACACATCAGTCTGTCGGAGACACTGCCCATTGTCCCGTGGGCAGGACCATCTACTGCCGAAGGAGGGCAATATCCCCCGGTCGACCCCCCGAAGGAGTGCAATATCCCCCCGTCGACCCCCGAGGGCAATATCGCAAAGGGCATCCAGTGAAGCCCCTAAAGCCGCATAAATGCCAAATAATCAGAGAGCGTTATTTTAGCGGCTTCCCCCGGGACAAAGCGTTGTATAGTGTGAATCATCCGGAGGGCATGGATTACACTTGCGAGTGGGGAGAAATGGCCTCCCTGGCTCCGGGGAGTTGGTTAGACAACGGTGTCATCTCCACATACGTGGAGATTCTGAAGGAAAGGGGTCGGGAGCGGCTGAACGAGTACCCGGCCGTTTTTTTGGTTGATGCCTTTTTTCATAGCCTCCTAGTGTCTGAATGGCATGAGTGGGTCGAGCAAAGGCGGAAGAAAAAGTTGAGCCAGTGGAGACCGTCCGCTAACCTACGAGCGTATCTTGCTAGGGATAGTCCAGTGAGCGCAAGTGTTGCCGACGTGTTTCTAATCCCATTTTTAGGGGAAAGCCACTGGTACTTGGTTTGCTATGAACCGGTGGAGAAAGTCGTATCGGTGATCGACAGTCTCCACGACGATACCGCCTTTATGCCTGTGCTGCAGATGTACAAAGCCCAGTTGGACTCAATGGTAATATTACGATTGTTGTTTAACAGTTATTGTAACTTGGCATAAATGTTAACTCGTGTCTTACGCCGTTTTGTGTTTCTCGCAGAATATATTTTGTGCAATGGTCAATGGTATCCGTGGTAACCCTGTACCGGCGCGGCCAAAGCTCGATTGGCGACTGAAGAAGAGGAGGCCCAAGCAACGTAACACTTCGGACTGCGGCGTTTTCCTTTGCATGTACATGGATTACATTTGCCGGTCCGAGAGCCTCAAGGCGGCGGTGTGGAGCCAAGCAGAAGTAGACACCTTTAGATATAGAATGGCTTGGCAAATTATGAAAGGCCGGCCTAGAGCGGTTAGGTTTATTGTAAATCCGGCTAATGCCGAGAATCCCTCCCAACATGATTCCCCCAGTTGACATTGTACCATTACACTGTCAAATTTTTTTAATAAACTATGATTATTTAGAAAGCTCTCATTGATTTGTGTTGAAGATTATTGATTGATTGATTTGTCTGATTTCCGTTGAAGATGATTTGAGTTTGGTTTTTTTGGCTCTCATTGAGAATGATTGAAAGGTGGAAAACAAAATGTGTAGCGGACAGTGGGGAAGTGAAAATTTTCTAAGTGTTGGGTTAAGACATTCTGCTTGTCCGTCCGCTACACAATGTAGCGGACAGTGGGGGAAGTGAAAATTTTCAAAGTGTTGGGGTAAGACATTCTGCTGGTCCGTCCGCTACACAATGTGGCGGACAGTGGGGGAGTGAAAATTTTCTAAGTGTTGGGTTAAGACATTCTGCTGGTCCGTCCGCTACACAATGTGGCGGACAGTGGGGAAGAAATTCTGCTTGTCCTTCGGCTAGACAATGTGGCGGACAGTGGGGGAGTGAAAATTTTCTAAGTGTTGGGTTAAGACATTCTGCTGGTCCGTCCGCTACACAATGTGGCGGACAGTGGGGGAGTGAAAATTTTCTAAGTGTTGACATTCTGCTTGTCCGTCCGCTACACAATGTAGCGGACAGTGGGGGAAGTGAAAATTTTCTAAGTGTTGGGTTAAGACATTCTGCTGGTCCGTCCGCTACACAATGTGGCGGACAGTGGGGAAGTGAAAATTTTCTAAGTGTTGGGTTAAGACAATGTAGCGTGATGCAGTTTTAATAAATTGGCGCCCGAAGACTTGTTTTAGCGACGGAATCAACAATCTCAATATCGATAAACAATAAATAACGTACGATTCACAATCAACGATCTCAATATATTGAGGGTATCTCAAACGGCACAATTAAGCGAGAAAAAATTTGGAAACATAATGAACATGTATACAATAAATTTGGTTATTATTAATAAATTAGGGTTCACATTGGGGGAAAGAAATTTTTTCACAAGCGCTCCGATCAAAGATTACAACTTGAAAATCCCACCACCCAAGGTGTTCAAACACTACAAAGTCCCCGAGTTCGAGGCCATGCTGGCGCACGAAGACGTTCCAACCCTCTGCGAATTGCTTTTTTTGGGGTCGGCCGGGCTTCAGCTTGATTTCAACCTGCCAGGCCCCCTTGCGGCTATATAATCTTGAACTGTCATGAATTGTTGTAAATTGATTGGTAAAGGCTTCCGGTATGTCCTAACAAACACAATACAAAAAATAGGTTAGTTTTTAACCAAAAGATCAAACTTTTAACACACGAAAATACAGAGAAAGAGGGATGGCCTACAAGTTCATTCTCAAATCCCGGCATCATGACTTTGAAAAAGTGTTTGCCTGCCAGGTGCAAGTTGCCAATAAAATCGTAGGTGGTCTCCGATCCAGAAGCCATCGAGGTCGGCGATGAGGGGAGGACGGTGGTGTCGCCGGAGATGTGGGTCGCCGTAGATGGGGTAGCGGTTGGAGTTAGAGAGAATAGAGAGAGAGAGAGAGAATATAGCGGACTGATAAAAGCTGATTGCCCGTTTTGATTAATATATATAATAGGATAGAGGTCCGCTACATTGTATAGCGGACATAAATGAAAACCAAAAGTTTTTCTGCGATGACGTCCGCTACATTGTATAGCGGACATAAATGAAGACCAAAAGTTTTTCTGCGATGACGTCCGCTACATTGTATAGCGGACATAAATGATGACCAAAAAATTAGGACTATGCATATCCAATCCGCTACATCAGAAAAAAAAATTCTAGTATTCGGTCGAAAAATTATTACAAATGTCAAAAATTATAGAAAAATTATTACAAATGTCAAACTTATATAAAAATTATTACAAATGTCAAACTTATACAAAAAATTAAAGGTCCACTGCAGCTTGTTCGTCCTCATCTTCGGCGTCATCTTCTTCCCCATCTTGCAAACCCCCTGGACTTATCCCCAGTGCCTTGTAATGGTTCCGCTTGTCGTGGTCGGTCATTTTGTTGCACAATGCACACCTTCGCAGCTTTTTAGGTTGAGTTGCCGTTTCAATTGAGCTTTTCATCCGCGTAGATCTCTTGCGGCCTTTCGTTTGCGATATAATTGGATCCAACGGCCGGATATCATTGTCGCCTTCCTCCCCCGGCTCGTCATCTTCGGATTCCGTCGTAGGCTCGGTGTCAACCGCATTGGTGACTGAAGCTGCTTCCAACTGGTCGACGATGGGCTCTTGCTGCTGAGCTACCTCGAGGAGATGTTTATAACCGACCATTGTAGCAGCAGCCTTTACGGACAAACGGGTGAACATCGTCACCAGATGATTATACCGCAACGTCTCTGATTCTTCAAAGTCAGTATACGGGTGCTCCGGAAAGGAAATGGTACCGTGCAACCTGTTTGCACCTTTCGTCCACCGTGGCAAGACGTATTTATCGGGGATTGTCCTGATATTCTTCTGGGTGAAAAACCGCAGAATGTGTCTACACAGGATGCCATGGAACTCAAACTTCTTGCAAACACACGTCACCGAGTCCGTCAATGTGTCGTGGCTCACCGTATAAATTCTGCGCAGCTTCTCAGGGACGAGGTCATTCACGAGCGAATAAACCTTGTACTCACGCGTAGACATTTCTGCCACCTTGTTTATACTGTATCGTCCCGATTTTCGCAGCTCTACTTGGTATAGCAAGAAGATCTCCTTCGTATAGACTTTGGCACCGTTCAGCTCCAGCGGGGTCTCTAGCAACCTTCTCCTTTGTTTGTACGTTGTTGCAAAGTCGGCAGCCCTTTCTTTTACGAACAACGAAGCTACCGCTTTTTGTGCGGATGCAACGAAAGTCTTCAAATTGGTAGCTGTACCCACATAACTATCGAACGTGGCATTCATAGATTCACTCCTGCCCGTCGTTTTCATGCCCGCTGAAAAATACCTCCTCGTGTAAACGCCAATCCATTGCTCTTTGCGCTCGTACAAGTGCTGGAGCCACTCGTTGTCTTGCAATGAGTAATCCCGAACAAGCTTTTCCCACCTCTCCTCGAATTCCTCAATCGTTAACGACTTGGTAACGCACTTGTCAAAATCCTGTTTAAAGTCTGGATACTTTGCGTACACGTGATGCAGACGTTCCGGGTATTTGTTGCTTATGTGCCAAGTGCACAAGTTGTGCCGGGTGTCTGGGAAGACGGTCGCAATAGCCTTCTTCATTGCCAAATCTTGATCGGTGATGATCACTTTGGGTGCTTTGAAGTTCATTGCTTCCAGCCACGTCCTAAACAACCATACAAAAGAACCCTCGCTCTCGTCCCTTAACAAGGCGAACCCGAACAGGATGGAGTGATAATGATGATTGACGCCGGTGAAAGGAGCGAACGGCATCGAGTACTTGTTGGTACGGTATGTGGTGTCGAAAGTCACGACATCCCCAAAATGCTTATAAGCTAGCCTCGAACGACCGTCGACCCAAAAAATTGTACTAACTCGATGCTCGTCGTCAAGTTTATAATCGAAGGTAAACTGCGGGTCCTCCATCTGCATCCGTTTCAATAGGCTCATTGTCGATTGCGCATCATTGAGGTCATACGCGGCTCGTCTATGGGTTCGGACCGCGTTACGAACGTCTGTCGTGTTAAAGTTTAAATTTTGAATTCCCCCAGCCTGTTCAGCAAGAACATTAACAATCTCAGTAGGTCCAATTCGCGCATTGCTCATTGTGTGAATTAGGCTCCTCGCGACCTTACCCATCTTCTTGTGTTGATGCATCTGACTCACCTTAGAAGGAGTTACTAACGGGTGATTGTGTGCCAGTTCCAGGCTGGTAATAAGCCAATGATCATGATTGGCTTTGTAGCTTACGAACATCTTGACCTGGCAATTTGTGCGCTCAAAGCAGTCCCGTCTTCTACGCGAATATCCTATTTCGTCATCACTGTCATCATTGCCTACGCGTGTCTCATTTTGCTGTGGATTTCTGCCCCTATGACACTCGTATAAGCGAGAGCATATCTTTTTTGTTACGTTGCTTGTTCTTGTAGTCTTTATTCTAATGCCAAAACCAACCCTCAATGAATACGCTCGAAAACATTCTTCAGCTTCTTCCAATGTTTGAAACGTTCGTCCTAGATACGGATCACTAGCATCTACGGGGACGTTGGAGCTCGACACGAAATCAGACATTGTGAAACAAGAGAAATAGACTACGCTTAACAATCACATTTCGAAAATATTACCTAAAAATTACCCCCAATTTAGGATGACAAACATACCGTGTCTCCAAATTAACAATTATTAATTTACTGAACATAACAAATTAAAATTACTAAGATAAATAGACGAATTCATCATGCCAAAAAATCGAATTAAACTATAATTTTATTTAGAGTTAACAAATTACACCTTTTTTATGAACATCATGTCTAGAACATCACAAATTGAAGAATAGAGTGACAAATTTCTAGAACATAAAAAAAAATCTATACTTTTTTGTCCGAACAAAATAAAATTATATTTTACCATTCAATCCATAAAGAAAACTTCACCATTCGCAAACTTACCTTACTTGAGTGAAGCTTGAAGCAAGTTTTACTCGAAGCTTGAAGGGAGCTGAAAATGGAAGCGAGTCCGAAGGAGAAGAAAATTGTAGCCGAAGGAGCTTGAGGAATTCCGACAACCCGTCGTGTGTAGAAATAAAGGTACAAACACGTGGAAATGTGTCAGTTGTGTCAGGGAAGTCAGTCGTCCGCTACACTGTCTAGCGGACGACTTTTGGCTGTCAACGTGGGCCCAAGAAAGTGGTCCGCTAGACAGTGTAGCGGAGGGGGGAGCAGGGGCAAAATGGTAAAAAGGTCCGTCCGCTACACTGTAGCGGACCACTGACAGCGCCGCAAAAATACGCGATCTGGGCCGTCCATCCCTTCGGGATGGACGGTCAGATCGCGCTAGCAAGATCTCCCATTTTGCTAGCGCTATCAACGGATCAGCTCCCATATATATATATATATATATATATATATATATAT